>OY720642.1:66314265-66927720 GCA_963169105.1 Ceriagrion tenellum | reverse complement strand
TATCGCATAGACTCAATAACTGCACAATGTAAAATTAGTTAGACCTGTGCGCCGCCATCGCTGATGAACTGTGAGTGGCGCGCCTCCGATATTGCCGCCGCACAGTGGACGGTAGTCCACAAAAAAGCCTGACAAACACCGAAATTACTTTTTTGAGGATAAGGCTTGAAACTTTGCGCATGTAATCTCAAATGATTGCTGATCATGTAATGGTAAGTCATTTGCCTAAGGTCTTAGCCGTTTCTTAGCTGCGGAGGATCAAACATGACCGAATTTCCAAGAAAACGCGTTTTCATTTTTCTTCGAGCACCTTAAAAATTACGCATGTGGTGTAGTAAGAGAAGGATTTTCGAAATAAGTATTAATATCTGTTAGCATGGTTCTTCACCGGTACTTACCGTATATTTCAGATTTTTTGTCAATATTTATTTTACTTTTGTTTTATTATTTTTTGTCAATATTGGAGGCTTTTTTAGACAAAATTTTACTTATAGTAATCATTATCTTCGGTTCGAGAAATCGGTGCGCTGTGATACTTCATTATATGAAAAGTAAAGATACTTTTAATGTTATTCAGCAAAAATCTTGGAGAAATGTAAGCGACGCCGTAAGTAAATTCGATTTTACAATCGCGCGTCGCGGCTCGGTTCCCCGCAGAGATACATGGAAATACTGACTCCATTTCCCTCATCAAACAAAACGGCATTTTCCATACCACCGTAACTTACGCCGCAGTGGGCCTCACCGCCCCTCAGGTGTGTCTCACCGACCGGTGCTGACTTTCCGACCCCCTAGTTCAAAATCGTAAGGGTTGCCGTTACAACACCGGCGATACGAAAACTTTCGCGGTCGCTGTGATACTGATTTCCCGTTCGTAATGCCCCCCTTCGAAGGCTACGAAAGGAAAATTTTGATCATAGATTTCCAGTCACTGGCTTGTGCATCATTGTATCCCCATCAAGCCTCCCCGATTTCAATATGTAAGCGAAGTGGAAGCACGTATAATTCGGAACGCACTCTTCCATCTCCTCCACAATTAGAGCCATTATCGTCGTCTCGACTGATGGACTTATCACGGAAACACTCCGCAGACGGAAAAACGGTGATCGAACATTCAGAATGAGTGGGGAATATTCCTTGTCATGCCTATCCCAGAAATACTCGTAGACAGAAATTTTAAAATTCTGGGATGGAATCAAATCTCATTTTTTGTTCATTACTAATCCAATTCGAAAAAGTCTGTACATTCCGACCACAAGTGTACCAAGTGAACGAGTTTTTTTTCTTATATTACATATTCACAAAAACATATGACTGAATCATTGTAGAGTGATTTATTCGTCTTACCATAGAGTACATACTCTGTAGTAAGATGAAGAGTCAGGGGCGATCCAAGGAGGGGGGGATTAGGGGATAAATCCCCCCCGGAAATTTTGGATTTTCAAAACAATGTTAACAACTGGACGTATTTATGAAATGCGGCATTAAACACTCCGATCACTGATCTGAAAAGTATAATAGTTATTATTATGCTCATTTTTATATAGATATAATGATGTAACAGTTTTATAGTTTTTTTAGGATGACTGAAAATTGCCAATTAATGGTAGTCACACACACCCCCGAAATAAATTCCTGGGATCGCCCCTGCGAAGAGTATAGAGTATATACTATATATTCTCTATGGTCTTACAATGAAGACTTGAAATAGGTTTCCGAAAACAAGTTGCAAAATGCTAATATTTCCTTATAATATATCATACTATAATTTTGATCAATGAGACAAGGCATAGCCACTCTGACAACAAAGTAGTAGTTGAAGGCAAGAGTAGTGACACACGATCTGTTGTACCATAAGTTGCTGTATGTAGAAATGAGCTGGCACAAAATGATGTTTTGGCTCATATACACGAAGAGCAGCATAAAATAGAAATCTACAGAGGAGCATGAACTGTAGAATTTAAAACTTTACCTACACCATAAGAAAGGTAATATTGTCAGTCTGTGAGACCAGGCGTCACTAGGATTAAATGCAAGAATTAATAAATGACTCGTTTTCACTTTAACTTTTGTGTGAATTTTATTAGAAAACTGAAATGCTGCTAAAGCAATAGCTCTGAAATAAAATAAAATCATAGAAGTACTGACAGATTCACAAACAAACAAGAACACATAAAGATAGGTATACAATGGTTTACAGTGTGTTTATATGAATTACAGGTGAAAAAAATTCGTATTCATAATTTAGTGGAAACAGGATTAGGATTAGAGATTTTATTTAAAAAATTGTTAGAATTCAAGTTTTGCACTCTGAATTCAACCCGCCACTATCCAAAAATGTAAACAATATTTTGCACTCTTATCTATTTGCTGCATAGCAGCTGTCTACCTTTCATTCCTAATTAATTCTCTTCCAAAATCTCAGTGAGTTAAAATGAATGACGAGCCAGTTATTAATAGTTCAACCTTTATTAACACGGGAATGGTATTGGTCTGGCATTTGCCTTAAGTGAAGGGAAACCCGCAAAACCTTCACAGACCACCTTGACAATCATATTACCATTCTCATACACATTTGGCATGACAGCAGACAAAAATTTTGCTTTTTTTTAATTAACAATCAATAAAACATATGTGAGGGAGGATAGGCTAAAGAGGTTTACATTACAACCTTACAGCCTGTTCAACTCCCAACTAAACCACTTGCAACTCACCACAAATATCAGACAATTAAATTACAGTGATCAGATTTACACAAGTTATATGTCTAAGAACATTGATATATATTGATAGAGAATATGGCATGATCTCTTGATATGGCAGAAAATCACATAACCACCACAAAAAGCAATAGAAGGGTGAGAGAGTCTCCGCCGAAGGGGTTCAAACCGCAACCTTGGAAAACCCATCTACCCTTCTACCACCACTACAAGCAACATCAATCATCCCTGTCTAAGTGAATAATTTAACACCACTGAAATAGTTTCTGCATCACACTAATGCTCCAAATATTTACAAAACATTTTATTTGTGGCATTTGTTCTTTGCAAACTGTGTGTGGTAGAGGTAGTGTGTAAGTAATTGGATATGCACCCCCTGCCAATTATTTCCTGCTAGCCTAGCATCACCGCCCCACCTACCAACAGCTGAACCCGATGTTCATGACAGCCTGATCTACCTAGCGCTACCTAATCCTGGCTTCAGCGAGATGTATTACATGGTGAGGTATACATATTCTCATGCACACAAAATACCATCATTCACACACTCAGCATTTCATTCATACAGGTTAGTTAGGTGCACCTTTCATAGCTACGACTACACCAAACCATACAACTACATTCACTACAACCACACATTCATTCATACATTCACACATCAACCCACATTCACTCTCAGTGTACCTGCACTTTGCCATGTATTAACTGAAATATTAATTACTAACTAAACGCGCTAGTGACGACACTCTACAAATTGAAATTCCTGCCCAAGTTGTTTCACCTCATCCACTGCTTGATACTGGCTAATTACATGATCAAAAAACTCAAAACTAAAAATGGTGATCTTTGGCAGGGGTGTTTAAGACGGATGTTTTCATGGAGAGAGATTGCATAATGTGAGAGACAATTGTTAAATGAACAGAGTGAATATGATACAAACATGATTAAGCATGACTATAGCTTTATCAAAAGTTACATAATTTTATTCTCTTTTCTTCTGATATGGTCCATTACTTCTTTGGTAACTTTCTCACATACTGGAGAGGCCTGAAATCCTGAAAATAAACATGGTAATGGTTAGGATATAAAAATATTACAGTGCCACCATATATAAGCATATGCAAAAGTTGCAATAAAAACATAATATGAATGCAAGAGACATATAAAGGCAGTTGATGATGAACTTGAGCACATTTGAAGGGAAGAAAAAGGAGGGGCCAAAGAATAGTAGTATGCATAAAAGACAATGATACTGAAGAGTTTGCTCTTGGGAGAGGAGGGAGACATGGGTGTAGTATTTCCCTACTGTTATTCAGCATAAATGAGGGAATAATACTAGAGGAAGCTTTGAAAGGAATCTATGGGATAGTGGTAGGAGGATATTAACTGAAGACAAATATACTATGACCAGGCAGTGAAAGCAGAGAGTGGAGAGGATCTACAAAGAAAGGTACATGAGATCAAGCAGATTTATGTTAGCAGGGAGGAGGAGGGCACCCATCCATAGCTGTAGAAATCTGTTATGGGGCAGACATCAGGTCTGACTCCATACAGGAGATTTCGGATGAAATATCTCATTCTAGAGAGCCTTACCCTGACTATGCCCATGCAGAGAAGTATGAAATTAATATTAATATTGATAAATGGAAGGTGATGAGGATCTACAGCTAAAAATAAATAAAATTCAAGTTGGAAGGCAAGGAAATCGAATAAGTGAATACTTACTAACATTTTTTGGGGGATTGTATGGGGCAGAAGCATGTACTCTCTGAGATGGCAGGACAAGAATAGGCTGCAGGTACTCTAGATAAGGGTGCGGAGAAGGACTGAGATGATGCATTGGATGGAAATGAATACAAAAGAATAAGTGCTTGATATGGCTGGCGAGGAAAAAAATCCAGATGAAAGTATGTGGATGAAAGAAGTAATAAGGGGAGAGGTGCAACTTGCAGACAAAATAGTATAATGGGTGTTAAGCTAGCAGGAAAGGGCAAGAAAGAGAATAGAGATTTTATAGATTGGGTGAAGATCGGTACTTTGCAAGCTGAGATGAGAAGATAAATACTAAGAGTGGATGTAGGCCTGAACATCTAAAGCTGAATTTTTTTGTAAATGACCTCACATTTGACGTGCATTCACCACTGATATCAATCAGCTTTTAATGTTTGTTTGCATCATATACTCAACCTTGCCATTGTGTATTGTTTATCCCCTACCCATCCCCATTGACATCATTCTCCTTTCAACTAAACTTTTCTTTCCCTCCACCCCTCTTCTTTTCTCAACCCTCCCTACCAGGCCCCCCCCCCCACCCACCCTCTGTTTGGTATATATGGACAACGAAAATGTAAATGTGTACCTTGATAATGATATAACTTTGTCGAAACCATGGTCGGAGAGAATAAAACAGTGTGGATAGTACAAAGCAAGTTGTCTTTTCATGGGTCGCTGTTCCACAAAGTGAAGCCTGAAACTCTACCTTGTGATCTAAAACTCTAGAGGATTTGGCTGGCTTCCTTTTAAACCTGCCTGTAACAGAAGGATAAGTTGAATGAAAAGAATGAGAAATCTTTGGACTATACCTACTTTACTATTTTCCACGAATATACTACAGAATTATGTAAACATTTTTTTTTAAATTAGACAGAATTATGTAAACAGTGACCCGGTGTGTCAGTACACCGCATATAACTCCTAGTGGTGGGTCGTGGGCAACAGTATGCTGGCTCTCAAGGTGGTCCTTTCAGAAGGGATCCTAGCTTGAGCAGAATAGGGAAAGCAGGCCCAGGGTATTACTATGCTTAGGTTTCTCTAGTGGCATACTGGCAAAAATGTGCCAAAACTGACCGGTAGAGCGCCATAACCATTAGCAGGGAAAGCTGCATGTGGTGCGGGTACTGCAAAGGCTGGTAACCTTGCATACTCTATTACAACTTACTGCTAAACGTCAAAATGTTGCCTCGGACAGACGAAGCCACAATGGACGGCAGAAGCTGAATAAGGTTGGCCCATGAAGATATGGACTGGAAACAAACTGGACTCTCGATACTTGGAATGTGAGACAAATGGATGTTTTGTGTGTATTTGAAACTAAGCATAAGGGGCGGGACACTGTTACATTAGATGGCGTTAGTCTGGCATTGTGGTCAGGAGTTGAAGATAATGTACACGGCAGTCAAAGTGTAGGACTCATTCTTAATGAGAGAGCTAAGTTGCTAGTAAGGAAGTATGAGTTAGTATCCCCTAGATTGCTCTGGGTTCACATGAAAGTAGGTATTAGGACAGTTGTGATTGTGGCGTGCTATGCACCAGTGGATGGAGAGAGTGACTGTATGAAAGATGAGTTTTGGGAAAAACTGAGAGAGTTTCTGAATGATTTTTATCCTGGTGAGAGAATAATTTTACCAGGTGACATGAATGGGTGGGTTGGTGTGAGGCGGGATGCATCTGAGAGAGTGGTTGGGCCTTTTGGTGACCCCCGAGTGAATGATAATGGTGAAAACTAGGTGAGTGTGTGCTTGGAAAAAGGATTGTTTTTGTCGAATACATGGTTTAAACATATACATGGTTTAATAAAATACACATGTATACTTGCCAAAGGGGTGATTGTAAAAGCATGATTGATTTTATTGTGTATGATGAGAGAATGAGATAGTTAGCGTGGGACACGTGAGTGATGAGGGGTGCCGAATGTGGAACAGACCACTATTTGGTACTCTCCAAAGTGAATCTGGGCAGAAAGTGGGTACCAAGGAAGAATGTTGCACATAAGCAGTTGAGAGTAAAAGCGGAAAGGTTGCTAGACAGCGAGGTAAGAATGCGGTATGATTGCATGCTTGAGGATGCTCTATCGTTGAAGCAGAGAGAATGGGACGAGCATATCAGAAACAAGAATGTGAATGATGCGTGGGAGTGTTTAAAAGGAGTGGTTGTGGAATGTGCTGAAAGTGTATGTGGAAAAGGAGTGGTAGGAAGAACAAAAGGTGGAATGAAGAAGTGAAAATTGCAGTCAGAGAAAAGAAAGAGGCGTACAAGGATATGACTGCTGCCAAATCTGAGGAAGAGCGTACTAAGATTACTACATGTGAGATCTACAGAAAGAAAAAGAATGAATGCAAAATTGTTGTGAAATAAAGCAAAGAAAGAATGTGTGCGGATGAAGCTAACAAAATGCAGAGTGATTTTGAAGGTGATAAAAAGCTGTTATGGAAGTGGGTAAAAAGGGCTAAGATTGGTGAAGGTAGGGGAATGAATGCAGTAAAGAACAAAAGTGGAGAGATCATGTGGGAAGAAAGCAATATAAGGGACTGATGGAGGGAGTATTTCAAAGAATTGTTCAATAATATTGCAGGTGTTGACGATGAGCCTTGTGAAGTGGTATGTGAGAATGTGATGATGGAAAAGGATATCAGTGAGAAGGAGGTCACAATGGCTGTGAGAATATTGAAAAATGGGAAGGCTGCAGGCATAGATGGGATATCCAGTGAAATGTTGAAGTGTGGGTGTAAATTACTATTATTACTATAAGTGTATTATTACTAATTTGTAGACTGCATGAACTATAATATTTATGCTTACAGGTTTCTGTTATTCCAGCAGAGTGGAAAAATGCTATAATTGTTCCGTTGTACAAAGGGAAGGGAGGAAAGACCGAATGTAATAATTATCGGGCCATTAGTTTATTGAGTATCCCGGGAAAAGTGTTCAGTAAAATATTAATCGAAAGAGTGAGGAATATTGCTCCCTACAAAATATGGGGTGTGCAGTATGGGTTTATGCCTGGGAGTTTTGCACTTCAGCAATTGATAGAAAAATGTACGAGTGTCTGAAAGAAAGTGTACTGTGCATTTGTCAATTTAGAGAAGGCATACGACATGGGTATGTCAGGATAGACATAAGAGTAGACTAAACGCCATGGGTATGAGTTATCTGAGGAGTATTTGTGGCAAATGCAGGATGGATAGGGTTAGGAATAAGTGGGTCATGAATGAATGTGGGTTAAATGCTCCAGTAATGGACGTGTATGAAAGGAGTGTGCTTCATTGGTTTGGCCATGTGAAGAGAATGGATGAAAGTCGAATAACGAAACAGATATATGAGAATAGAATGAATGGTGTGAGAGGTAGAGGTAGGCCGAGAAAGTTTTGGTTGAATGTGGTTGAGGAAATTCTGAGGAGGAGGAATATTAGGAGTCTTAAAAACAGGAGGGCGTGTATGAAACAGAGTATGGGGGTAAATGAGGCAAAAGAGGTTTGGAAGGATAGGTCAGTATAGAAGAAATTATTGAAGCAGAGTTAGGTGTACAATTATGTATTAATGAGTGAAACATTTTGACTGTGCCTACCCCGGAAGGGAACGGCGTGATGGGTATGTACATATATGTATTATGTAAACAAACGGTAAAAGCTGCAAAATCCTAAACTTAGAATACATCATTGAGGCTACATCAAGGCATAGGGCCACATGGACTGAAGCAATGGTGGAGGAATGTAGACCTGAATGTGGATGGAAGTAAGGGAGTGGCTGTCATAGTTTATTTCTCTTGAGTGAAGCTGCAGCAAAATTTAAGATTGTCCCAATAGAAAAAGAATAAACATGGGTCAACTGGATGGCACAGGACAAGAGTTGTTGTGAAGAAGTTTTGTCAGAGATATGAGGACAGGAACATTGACACCTTCTCTCCTATGGTCTCTGTCATTACATGCTTAATAATGTTAGCTGTGGAGCATGGTCATAGCCAGGATTTATGTTTGAGGGATGACACCCACCTTTAGCAGCAGATCAATGATTGGGGAGGGGCAGTGCATTATCCTGTCTGAAATCACAGAGCAGATTTTGAAAGAAATGTCTTGTTCAAGGGATCATGACCCTCCCCATGGCCACACCCATTCTGTAGAACCAGATTTAAATATTTGACATTTCTATGACACAGATGAATTCTAGTAATGATAACCTTCTTTCAAGTATGATCATGGAGCAGCTACATGGTTTTGTGTGACCAGGTATTAAAGTTTGCATTCATCTTCTCAAAAAAGCTTAACACAGCCCTGTTAAAAAATTCCTTAGAAGCTGTACTGTTGCACGTAAGGAATTCTACTGAAATGGACTCTTTTCTTCAGAACTAGTTCCTTTTCTAAGGATCTGTACGGAACATGAGAGCCTTACTCAACAGAACGTATGTTACTACTGTACTGATTGGATACTGACTGATTCAATTCAATTCTGATGCTAACTGCTCTACCGAACTTATGTTCTGTAGTTATTTTCTGCAGAGCAAAATAACTCCTTACAGCTGTTCTGTAGAACTAAGCAACTCTACGGAAATATGTGAGGTTTCCTTGAGCTTGTAAGGAGTTCTACAGAGAGTCAAAAGAATTCTGTAGAACATCGTAGGGAATTCCATAAAATGGCATTTCAGTACTTTAAGGAATATCTACAGAACTTTAAGAAACTCTGTAGAAGTATTTATAAGGAAACTAAACAGAATTTTTTAGCAGGGAGTCCCTGGTCAGCTTGAGATAAAAGTAAGTTTCGATTGACAGAATCCTCTATGTTAAGGGAGTTCATGATTATTTGAATGTAATTGTAGTTTAGTCGGATATTTTTTGGCCTCCTGTAAAAGCAATGCCATTACCCATAATTTGATGGAGTCACTACAAGCCACTTTGTAATGAGGGACCTAGAGAGAGTTTGAAGATTTCTGGGGTGAGATCAAAAGATTTAGATGTACATATATATAATTTCAAATGATCAGTAAGAAATTCATACTGTTGTCAGCAGCAGACAGCAAGCTAAGCTATTGGGGTGTCCTCTCTCCCAGGGGATTTTTGTGGGTTACAAAGGAATAGTCATATTAGCTAGAGGTAACTCAAAGAAACTGCCAAATGAGAAAAGAAGGAAGGAGAAGAAGAGTGCCATATTATTAACATCAGACCTGATATTGCTTTTGCCACAGCCTATCTTAGCCATTAAAACTATCATAATCACTGGCAGTAAGCTGAAAGAATACTACGCTATTTAGAAGAGATCATTGAGGAAGGTAGAAAAACACTAAATATTCACTTGACGGGTAGATATGTTGAGTCAAACTGAACTTGTGAAAAAGAAGAGGGTATTCAATCCACTGGCTTTGATGTTGGAAGAGCAGTAGCGTGGACTTGTAAGAAACTGTATTGTGTTGCCAGATTAACCTTTGAGATCAATGTAGTTCTTGAAGCACATGGGCTACTGCACGAAAAAATTTTAGTCATTGTACATAATTGTGCCTAATGGACACTATTGCAACCCGCAAGTCAGTACTCGGTGGATAAGATGTTCAAATAGTCGATTTTATTGAATGCCCCTCAATCAGCGATTAAAATGCTAATACCTCATAGATTTTGATTTACAAGTTTGATTCAAATTTAGGGACATAACATATTACTCTATCATTTAAATTGTTTTGGATGGTTTAAGTGAATACTTTGTGAGAATTCAAGTGGTTGAGGATGTTAGTACATCACAGGAAACAATTTCTCGAGAACATTTCGACACTAAATGTGTTAAGGGGAAAAGATTCTTTTAAAAATGCAATGAAAATTCACCAAAATACAAAACAATTTTGCTATGGGCTATGGAGGGGGTGAAGAAGAGGCAATTGGGACTGACTGCACAGTCATAGTAGTCATAGCAGTTGCAAAAATCTATAAAATCTTGAGAAATAATTGTATTCAACTTCACCTTTAACTGACAATCATGTTAGGTGCAATGACAATGGAATTTGATCAGTGCAATATTTTAAGTTGTCATTCAATAGCAGAAAAAATATTCGGTTGAGGGAGGAAAATTAGGACATGTCTACTTCTACAGATTTGAGATGATATGATGGCATAAAGATTAAGTTCAAGTGAAGTTAAATCAAATGGATAACTGTTATATAATCCACATATAAGTGACTGTTTTTAAATAACTAAGAAGAAAAAGAATGATAATGTGAATGAAAAAATTCAGCAATATTGAAGTCGTGTATTAAACAATCTAGGAGGTACAGAGGATTTCTAAACACTAGCTTTCATTAAAAAATGGGCAAAGACTTACCATTTCATTAGCCTGACTTCTGCCAAATAAACTAGAACAAGCATCTGTCACCTCATTTCATGGAGAAGT
Organism: Ceriagrion tenellum; assembly: GCA_963169105.1. Lineage (NCBI taxonomy): Eukaryota > Metazoa > Arthropoda > Insecta > Odonata > Coenagrionidae > Ceriagrion > Ceriagrion tenellum. Next base: position 66,916,855 of record OY720642.1, on the reverse strand, counting down.
TATTCCCAACATTACTCATTGCTGATTTCTAGATATTTCTTCTCAGGATTGGTGAATGAGAAGTCCTGGAAAATAAATTAAAGCTTGTCATAAGGACAATAATTTATGCCTCAAATTCACAAGTAAGTTCAATTGCTTGTATTTATAAAGTAAACTTATAAACGTGAATAATTCTGAGAAATTTGGAAATAAAAGATGAAAACGTAATGGACAATCAAAGGTTAATTTTCACAAAAACTACCTTGATGAATAGTAAACAAGTGCTTTAAACTTTCCTCTTAAAATATGCCAAAGAATATGTTTTGACAGCTAATTGTCATGATGATAAAATGAATTGCTCTTTAAAACCCAAAACTCATGTATCAAGGCACAGTTAACAATAACTGGAAAAAATCATCATCCAAATGAAAATAGATTAACCAAAAAACATCTGAGCTTTAAGCATAAGAATGATAGAATGCACTATCATGTAAGAAGTTACAGAAGTAATTAATGATAGTATCCAGGCAACCATTTAATCTGGAGTTAAATTTGAGTGGCAGTCCTCAGGCATATAGGAAATCCCTTGGATTTTTCAAAATTTCATCTTGAAGAAATCTGAAAACCTGAGGTAGAGTAATGAATATGAATTTAAAACAACCGCAAAAACAAGATCTTTTGAAAACATATTTGGGATAGACTAATAAAATATGCCATAGCCTGTAATAATTGTACTACATGGTATACCACTATCATAAACCTGAATTAAATTCAGGTAAATAACAAAATATAATGAGATTGCAGGGCAATTAATAAAAATTAATCATTGCAATACAATGGATATTATTAGATATTAAAAGAATAATCCATCAATATTTGTTCTATATTATAGTATGAAATCTACACTAAAAAGAATTTTATGACACATACATTACATGGCGAAATAAGAGGTCAAAGAAAAATGTATGATGGTCCCAGCAGTGCATGTTAATACCTTTGTTAAGAGTCCAGAGCAGAAACAGAAGGCACCTGACAGGAAGTAACATAAATGTGGAAAAATCCTATGATTATACATAAGGTGATGGGCAGCTGCTGTCAATTCCAAAAATAGGCATACGTTTCTTCAAGCTTCCACTCTTCATGAGGATGGGTAGCATCACCTTCAATCTTATCCCTTGAAGTTGCATCCATTGGGGATGAGCTATGAAGAGAGCGGGTTAGTACATCAACAGAAGTACACTGAAAATAATAATCTACCTGAGCAAAGCGACCTAGCCTTAACTATGCCAAAAATATTTCTGACCATAGTGGTCCAAATCTAAAACCTAGTGCACGGGCCTAATTTTGCATCCAGCTTCCAATCTTCATGAGGACATTGTGTTGTCATCATCTTCAATCTTCTCTCTTGAAGTTGTATCCAATGTTGGGGTTGAGTTGGTACCTATGGAGAGAACGGGTTAGCACATGGACAGAAATACAATAAAAAATACATAAATACACTGAAAAAATACTAGTATATGCGTGCAAAGCGACCTAGCCTAAACTACGCCATAGATAAATCTGACCATAGTGGTCCAAATCTAATTCCTAGCATTCCGGCCTAACTCTGTATCCAGCTTCCAATCTTCCAATCTTCATGTGGACATTGTTTTTTCATCATCTTCAATCTTCTCTCTTGAAGTTGTATCCAACATTGGGGATGACTTGGTACCTATGGAGAGAGCGGGTTAGCACATGGACAGATATACAATAAAAAATACATAAATCCACTGAAAATAATACTAATATATGCGCGCAAAGCGACCTGGCCTGAACTACGCCATAAATAAATCTGACCATAGTGGTCCAAATCTAATTCTTAGCGTTCCGGCCTCACTCTGTATCCAGCTTCCAATCTTCATGAGGACATTATCTTGTCATCATCTTCAATCTTCTCTCTTGAAGTTGTATCCAACGTTGGGGATGAGTTGGTACCTATGGAGAGAGCGGGTTAGCACGTGGACAGAAATACAATAAAAAATACATAAATACACTTAAAAAATACTAATCTACCCCAGCTTAGCGACCTAGCCTTACCTAAGCAAATTATAAATCTGACCAATAGTGGTCCAAATCTAAACCCTATTGGACCAGCCTAAAACAGCTTACAACTTCCGTCTTGATGAGGACCTTGGGAGAGAGATACTAACTACTACTACTACTACTACTACTACTACAACCACTACTGATACTAACTAATAAGTGGAAACACTAAAAAACTAATCCATACATGCAAAGCGACCTAGCATTAGCCTTGCGTAATATATATATGACCACAGTGGTCCAAATCTAAATCCTAGCGTGCCGGCCTAACTCTGCATCCAGCTTCCAATCTTCATGAGGACATTGGGTTGTCATCATCTTGAATCTTCTCTCTTGAAGTGGCATCCAACGTTGGGGATGAGCTATTACCTTAGGAGAGAGCAGGTTAGCACATGGATAGAAATACACTTTAAAAAATACTAATCTACCCCAGCTAAGCGACCTAGCCTTGCCTAAGCAAATTATAAATCTGACCAATAGTGGTCCAAATCTAAACCCTATTGGACCAGCCTAAAACAGCATACAACTTCCGTCTTGATGAGGACCTAGGGAGAGAGATACTAACTACTACTACTATTACAACCACTACTGCTACTAACTAATACATGGAGACACTAAATAACTAATCCATACATGCAAAGCGACCTAGCATTAACCATGTAAAGTATAAATCTGACCATAGTGGTCCAAATCTAAAGTCCAGTATGCGAACTGTGTAATTTTACTCCAATCTTCAAATTTTCATGAGGCTGCATTAACATCTTCAGTCTTCTCTCTTGAGGTTGTATCCATACACTGAGGATATCAGCAACCATTTCTTAAATCTTCACTCTGCAATGTAGAAGAGAATCAACCAAAAATAAGTAAAATTATATACCCTCTTTCCTTCCGCACTAACTTGCCTTTATATACATCAACGGATACATTGTTACATTTTAAGCCATACGGGACTATCCACGGAGTTCCACTTTTACGGAATCACCTGCAGTGCACAGGTGTCGGGATTCAATTTTTCACGGTATCATGCCTGTTATTGTATTGTAAGTAGCCACAAATATTTAAAATTTCTCCGTAAGTCTTTTTTACATCATTTTTCGTCATTAAAAAAATGTCATTCATGAATAACATCCGCTCCGCTGAAAATCCATGGTTGTGCAACCCACCTTGCTTTTTCTTTCGCTGCTGTTTCTCCATAATCTTCCACGAAAATATCACTATTTGGCGTCTGAACATTTGTAACTGATATAAATTTGCATTTACCGTGGTAATAAAAGAGGCATTATTTGGTATGGGTATCATATTTATGCATATTTATATTTTATATCGATAAACATATCTTTATTTCCTCCTCCTTTGTTGTAACAGTTTTGTCTTGTGAAATTTCCACCTCAAAATGTATTCATGTTTTCTGAACTGACTCATTAGATGTTTATATAAATTTTTTAAGAGGGTGAATGGTATTTTTAACAAATTTTGAGCCTTTTTTTTTAATTTGAAAAGTCATCCCCAAAATTTTAATGCGTTACTTGGCTGTCGAAAATAATTCTCTCGAATTTGCTGAACGGTATTTCCCTTCCTTCAAAATTAGAGCGATTTTATTCCTTACATACTCGGCTCTGGGCCCCAGGCAGCATTTTGCCGCGTGGGATTTCCTTCCGGCATTCATTAGCCTGCAGTTTCCCGCTAGCACCCACCCCATCTCTTGTCGGTATATTTTTATGGGCAGCTAAGTGCGTCGCAGCAATGACCTATCTCCACCAAAGCTCCTTCCCCAAATCCCCTCCTGTCCGTCTGTCAGCATTCCTAACTGTTCCCCATCCCGATGTATCCCGATGTAACGCTTGTCGAAAACGATCTCTTGCCATCGATTTTCGAGATCATCAATTCACGGTATCATCACGTGGGTTTGCGTGCACCTTACCACTCCAGAAAATTACGTCTTCACGTATAAAAAAAGTTTTACCACTGTCACCCTATTATAAAAACATCTTTGAAAGTCTCCACTGGACCTTGAAAACATTCAGACCTTGATAAATCAAATTATTTGACTTATAAATCGTTTAAATACACACTAATACTCGACGAACTTGATATATTTGCCCCCTTGGAAGTGACCGGAATCATTCTTGTCTTCATTTTAATTAATATAAAAATGAAGTTCTGTAAAGCGACACAAATATTAGTTAAGAGTGTTGTAATTGAAATAATTTAGAGCAATTATAGGTAGGTTTATGAAGCACTTTGGTGAAGAAGAAAAGAATACCGAGATTAAAATATACAAGTTCGAGATTAAAATATATAAGTAAATACAATACAATACAAATTTATTTGCCCAGAGATCAGGATATCAGGATCAGGATAATTAATGCACATGATATAAGGCACGTCATTTTAGGTACATACGATAAAAATACCAACAAATATCATATCACTTTATATGCACATCACAATTAACTCCATATTATAGAATCTTATTAAATTAAATATCTTATAACCAATAATAGATTTCCTTTAGTTCCCCAGTTTACTACATTAAATTACCCTTTATTCAAATACTCTTGCACAGAATAATACATTTTCTGTTGTAAGTACTCTTTTAATTTGGATTTGAAACAGCCCATACTTTTTATGAATTCTAACTCTATGGGCAAATTATTAAATAATTTAATACCTATTTCTTTAGGGCCAATTTTTAGCAACTTAGTTCTGACTGTTTGGTAGTGAATGTCATTTCCCCTTCTTGTATGGTGATCGTGAATGTCACAGTTACGGGCAAAAAGACTCACCTTTATTAAAATGGAAAGTAAAATCTTGATAAAAGAAGTTCTGTATTCTCTAGGAAGAACGGAAGCAGAAGCCTGCATTTACAAAAAAATATCGCTCGGAAAAATCTAATGGAAATCGCAATAATACCATGAACAAAAAAAAAACTTCAAACTTTGGCCAATGAGAACGGTAGAAAAATGACTGAATAGACGTCTATTCCAAAAGAAAAACAGACTAAACCACTTTTTAATAAAAACTTTTTCACCAAAACTCTCGTAAAAAACACACAAAATCGCAAAACTCCGCAAAAAAAAATGAAAAATTGGCGTAGCTAGAAACGGAGCGCACTAAACAGAAGCTAGGAACCAACTGAAGAGCGGACAAGTGGCGGACAACCGAAGGAGCTGAGCGTAGCACCGCTATGCCGCACGGGAAAACACTGAAGGCCGTGTCATTCATGAATGACATCCGCGGCTAACCATTAAGTGGAAATTCAAGGAATTCAATTTGTAATACTATCATTGTCTTTTAAAAAGACTAAGGTTAAAATAAGGTATAGTTCGTTGCTTTATGACAATTCGAAGAAGAAATATAATTTAAAACACAATTTGGGGTAAGAGTTTTTGGCAAGCGTTCGACAAAATTTAAAAAGTAAATCATGCAAAACTTTTTTCTCAAAACGGCTTCAGATTATTTCATTCGTGGTCACTGCTAGCCGTACATCATGTTCAGAAAAATCTGAGACCCGAAGGGATCATCATTTGCTGTATTGAGGTGTTATAACCCACCAGTCAACCTGCTGGCGTACACCTGGTTGAAAGTCCGTAGTATTGCCATGGAACTCGAAGACGATACCGGGGCCAAGAATAAAATAAATGTTAGCTGTGCAAAATGTTCAACAAGATGCCGAAATAAAAAAATTGCTATTGTCGACAGAAATACATTTTACTGCGACCTAATTTTCAATGTCTTCACATCATCATCAGGTGATGTACATCATTTTCAGTACAGGTTTACATTATCATCAGGAAATTTGCATTATCATCACCCGATGATGATGTAAAAACATCGAAACCTAGGTCGCAGTAAACTTAATTTCTGTGGATAATTGCAAATTTTCTGTTACTGCATCATGCAAAAATTCCACTCTATCGCAGGAATCTTCGGATTTTATATCCAACAAGACTTAACAAAAGCGAATACTTTAGTATCTGAATTGGGACTTTCCGACAATATACAGTTTTGATAGATTTTTCAAATGCTTAACTCTTCAAACTAACCTGAAAATTCGCAACCCAACAAAGCCCAAAACTGATCCCATGAATGAGGCTTCAAAAGTCGGGTAGTTGGCTGAGGAGGAGCTGGAGCTCTAAGATCTCTTTTTGTTTTCCACAGAATAAATATTTGAATAATGTAGTTTGTGATAAAATTAGAACGTTATAAGATATTACTGACATCTCTTGAGGGATATCCAGCGAGTAATAACTGAAGGAGCTGAAATTTACCGGCCTCGATCATTTGATTCCTAGCACGAATAATAAAATTTTATAGCGAAAATAATCCTCTTGAGTATGACAAGAATACAACGTATGCAAATTCCGCATAGGCTACCTTATACGCCTTTCCCCTCACCCCCTCCAACCCCCGACAACCATTTTCATCACCCACTCATTCCGGACCCTATCCATCATACTTTTGCCGCAAATACTCCTCAGATAACTCATACCCACGGCGTTTAGTCTTTATGTCTATCCTGACATACCCATATTTCACTACCATATAGCAAAGTGGGAAGAAGTACACTTTTGCACACGGCAATTTTCGCTTCCTTAGACAAGCACTCGTTCCTTGGTATGCTCCACATGCTACCTACCACTTTCCTTCCACGATTCGCACGTCTATTTATCTCCTCATCTATTCTTCCATCTTTCGCATACATCTTACCAGAGTACACAAAATCATCCACCTGTTCGATTACTTCACCATTCGCCCTCATCCTATAGTTATTCTCCCCATTCTCCTTGTCAAAAACTACTTTAGTCTTGCACGCATTTACCTTCAATTCCATTCTCTCCATTGATTCACAAAACTTATCTAGGAGCTTCTGTAATCCCTGTTCACTGTCTGAGATCAAAATAGCATCATCCGCATATAGAAGAACTCGCACGTTTACTTTTCCAATCAAATCACCGTCGTTTTCACTACATGCGTCTCTAACACATTTATCCATTAATACATTAAATAGCCATGGAGACATTACGCATCCTTGCTTTACACCCCGAATTATTACAAACCAATCACTCAGAACCCCGTTAACTCTTACACTAGCCTTACTGTTGTCATGCATCGCCATCATAACATTCAATAACTGCCCATTCATTCCATAGTCTCTCAAAACCTTCCACAACTTCTTTCTATTTACTCTGTCATACGCCTTCTCTAAATCGACAAACGCACAGTACACTTTCTTTCGGACACTCATACATTTTTCTATCAATTGCTGAAGTGCAAAAAGGTGGTCACTACATCCTCTCCCAGGCTTAAACCCATACTGTACACCCCATTTTCAGTCGGAAGTAATATTCCTCACTCTTTCGATTAATATTTTACTGAACACTTTTCCCGGGATACTCAATGAACTAATGGCCCGATAATTATTACATTCGGTCTTTGTACAATAGAACGATGATAGCATTCTTCCAATCCGCTGAAACAACATAAACCTGTAAGGATAAATTGTATAGTTACGCAGTCTACAAATTAGTAATTTACACCCACACTTCAACATCACTGCTGCCAAAACAGTATTAGTGCATCTTTGGTGTACGAAGGATACGGTGTCATTTAATTCCGTTGAAATGATGTGCTTAAGTAAGTAGTGTGAATAATTTACGTAGAACAATTTGTGAAAACAGTGACTTAAATATAATTCTGCAGAATTTCCTCAATTTACTTAAATTTTTTTTCGTTGGCTGAAAATATTTGTACCATGTGGATTTTAATAAAATTCCCTGATTGCACAAGCCACGACATAGTTCCGTCTTTATTAAATCATTTTTCTTATATCCATTGATTATCCGCCACAGTGGCATTAATTGTTTCAGCTTTGAGGTGAGTGAATAAGCATTTTTCATTTTTTATGTTCCTACACTTTGGTGTTTTGAAATTGAAAATCTCATTACAAGGACTACTGACACGTAATCGAGCACTTCATACACAGTAATAAAATTCAAGTTTAGTCATTATTCAGTCAGGCAATATGTAGCCGATGTAGCCATGAAGTAACGAGGAACAAACCTATTTCTGTGGTTCAGTAGGTGAGCATTTTGTCCAAAGACCATATTGTGAGCATGTTTCCTCCAATGTGATACTTCTTCAGTGCCCATAAATCTTTTTCCTGAAAGAAATGGTCATCTTTTAGACGAACTAGCTTAACCGGTAGTGATATTTGTATTAATGAATTTCATACGGCACTTTATTTAGCTCTAGAGAGCCTCTAAAAAAAAAAACTAGACATAAATTGATAATGGGTGAAATTGCACCCAACGCCCATTACAGTTACTAAATAAGGAATTACTACCTATACTAAATTGTCATGCAGAACTATAATTACACGTAATTTGAGTTGTTTCTTTAAAAATCCATTTATAATTTGAAATCTGGAGTTGGTTCATAAATTCGTTCGTACAGATTTACATTCACGTTTTTCAACGACGTTAGTTTTATGTTTTCCCAAAATAGTTTCCTCCAAACGCGAAGGAAACGTTCGGATGGTTGGACATTACAACGTGTCTCAAACCATGTTGGTTCGGACGTTACAGTAACGTTTTTCTAGCGTAAGTGTGCTGGTGGGGCCATGCCTCTGATAAACTCAATTCGACCAGTGAGAAATGTAATTTAAGGCGATATATGCTTCAAGGTCGACACCTTCGAACTTATATACATCGGAGGGCTCGTGAATTATCCTTGTAAATATATTAATTACGAGGCCAGTGTAAGATAACATATGTGACGTCGGATGTAGATATTGCCGGCAAACCTACCTCTGTCTAATATTATGATGAATCACACATGGGGACCACTTTCTTTGCTGAAAGTTTCTGAGCTATATATATATATATGATCAGAGGTTGGCCTATTTCTGAGCATTGATATTTTAAGGAGGTTAAATCAAAGGAAAATGAGCTCTACGGCCTCTCAAGATAGCAAAAAATTAAAAGATTCTCCAATTGCCGTAAAAATAAAAATTTTTGCATCGTAGCAGGACTTGCTGTTCAACGTACTTGATTATATGCACACCCTAATTATTACTAATAACCTTAGAGGACATTATCATGCGTTTTTTGACAATGATTGCATGACAATGAATCACAAGGCTTAGGAAAAATAAAACTGGGGAACCGTGCGCTAATACAGAATACGAGATGAAGGAATTCGAATTCGTGAATGGCAAGTGGTAAAAATGTTTACGGCCATTGGAGAATCTTTTAATTTTTTGCTATTTTAAGGAGGTAATCCCGCGACTTCGTTTGTTTAAAAAAATACCGGATATAAAATTTTTACTTATTTGGTAATAAAAATCCTGTCTTTGTTGAATACCTGCGTTACCTGTTGAAAACCGAGTTGAAGGTTCAAAATAAGTATTTCATTCCACGAATATTATTTAAATTATCACTTTTTTTAGCCATAGTAGCCAGTTACTTTGCAAAGTCCATAGAAAACCTCATTTCGACTTCAACTATCGCAATTGCCAATTAAATAACTAAAAAAATAATGTGATAGGATTTATCTGTTTTAATTGTATTCAATTTCCAGGACTTTTTATTTATATAAAACTAAAATTTAAAAAAGCAGTAGAAAATTTTCGTCAAAAAATGGGATTAAGATATTTCACTGAAATTTTTCAGTTGAAAAGGAGTAAATACAGTCATTGACAGCTTAATTTATGCTATTATTATTTACAATCAAATTTTATATAAGCAGTTAATCGTGCAATTGGTAAAAATGATCTTTAAGTATATTTTTTATGGGATCACTTTGACTCATTTGGGGTCGAATGGTCTGGCAGACGTACACCGCTTCATTTGAATGCCCTGTATTGTATTTCTATGCATTTTAGTTTACTGTCATGTACCTTGGCGCAAAATTTCAAGATAAAGCTTTCATTAGGTCATTCTTTCATTCCATATCTTATCGTGAGAATTCCGTTTGCTTAGGAACCTGAGGTAGCGACTCATGCTCCAATCAAAAGAACGGTATTATCAGGGGCGGAATACTGTAGTTTTCCACCAGCACCTATCGGTATCAGTAGCCACCGACAGCAGTCGCTTACGCGAACAATCTAGCAATTCCAGAGGCCTAGCATAAAAAATAGAAAATTGGGGAGATAATCAGGCAGATCCTTCCAAACGTTGAAATGAGCGTCAAACGCAATCCATGATGACGCATTGACAATGCATCATCACAAACAGGAACATCTTAGTGTGGTAAATATCCCCTTAAGAAGATGACTAAGCCCAGAGGCAAAGCAAGACGTTGGAGGAAAAGGACAATTCCATGATTATTACGCAGCGCAAAAATCTTCGTTTCGGTTAAATAATAAATTTTCTCTTGGAATAAAAATCAAATATAATGAAAACCGCCACGCCAATAATCTCACAGTGTGATTTACTATTCAATAAACCCTAACTCGTGACTAACATTATGTTCGGGAAAACGTTTGGTCATCTTGCAGTAAACAGTAGCCAAACGTTATAAATTCGGCTCTTAGACTGGTATTGACAGCAGTGTACAAAAGAATGTGATGAGCCGTATAAAATACGAATCATTGTCAAAATACGCCTGATAATGTCCTCTAAGGTTAGTAGTAATATTTACGATGTGCATATAATCAAGCGCGTTGAACAGCAAGTCCTGCTACGATGCACATTATCCATTGATCGTATCGCATTGCAACAATTCATTTCAAATAGGTGTAGGAGTGAAGAGAAGACATTGTTACGTATGATAGGGCTAAAGGCTTAGGAAAAATAAAACGGGAGAACCGTGCGCTAATACTGAATACGAGATGAAGGAATTCGAATTAGTGAATGGCAAAAAGGATAATAAAAATCTATTATTGACAATGCATCCGTTACTCACGTAAGAAAGAAAGTAAGAAATCATCTTTGTAAGTATTCCGCCTATTTCAAACCCTCGCCACAGACTACATAAATAGTCATCACAGCCACAGTCCGTCCATCGGCTGGCCGTAAAATGTTAATCAATAATCTAACGGGTCGCAAGTCAGATTACGTATTGTGCTTGGAGAGAAAATAATACATAAGATATTTCCCATGGCAAAATATTTTTGTCGATTTTTCAAAGAATGAATGATATATTACAACTGAATACGTTCAAATAAATAAGAACACACTCTTGTGTGACAAATATAATAGCCGGTTTGAAACTCAAGGCGGGAGGCACTTGAAGGTAACGGTACTTATTTATCCAGAAGTAGAAAACTTCCAAGTGACAATAAAATAACAGCAACAATAAAGCCGCTGTTATTCATCGTCGTGCACGAAAAAGCGTGGCATACCAAGTCCTGACGTGAATAAATTACTTCTGTGCAACTGTGACTTAGCTGTTATTTATCTCGGTTCCAAATCAGCATTCCTCGAAGAAAAGCGTTCGATCCCGCACATCAAATGACACCGAATATTATTTCGGCTATTTTTGTAGCGTAGTGCGCATTGAAACCTCGAAGTGGATGTTAGGATAGCTATTACATCGCATCCTTACTGATCTTCAATGAAGGAATCTGGAATTAGTATGCATATGCGCAGAATTCGTAGATCTTCGACCGGTGCTTGGATAGTGCCGGGCTCCCCTCAACCGTTTTGAGGTGCATTACTCCGCCCAGGCATTAGAACGGGTGGCACATGGGATTTTCGAGCATTGTAGGTGTTTTTTTAGGCTAGAGAGTGGGTCAATCAGTGGGATTCGAAAGTATAGTTCCGGTAACAGCCTCGGAGTAAATCTGTGTAACGAAGGCCTTCATTGCCGATAAAACTTAGGGGAAGCACTAATAAATAAATTTTACTTCCATAGAGAAAATAATTCCAACACGCGCTCTCAACGCAACTGCGAAACTTCAAAGAAAAACTCACTTCTCAGTGGTTTCAGAGAACATCAAAAAGATAACACGCAGAATTACAGAAAACAGCGAACCGACATTAATCATGCTAAATTCGATGTAAATTTAGTAATAGTAAATATCCGTAGCGTACAGAACAAACGTACCGAAGTTTAGCATATATTTGATATAGTAATTGGAGCAGGTGGCTGCCTTGTAGAGGATATTAGCGATAGCGAAGTTTTTCCTACAGGATAGACAATTTATAGACGTGATCGACCAGATAGGACTGGCGGCGGAGTATTCATAGCAGGTAAATCGTATTTGAATAGTACCGCACACATATTAGACGACGATGAAACAGAAAGAGGTTGGTGTACTATTAAGCAACAATACAAGAGAAATGTGCATAGGTATATGCTCATTTTACAGTCCACCAGATTCCAAAATAGATGTTTTGTACAAAGTAGGAACTCAATTGACATCGCTCTTTTACTTTCTAGTCTCAATATCCTTGTATTCTTTTATTACATCTCAATTTGCGATTGGTCTCTCCGCAAATTTCCCGATTGTTATGCTTGAGAAAATTAAAAACATTTTGTTCCTCCTACTGTGAACGTCATCTGAAGACTCACTAAGGAAAGCGAAACGTCGAATGTACATAAAAAATTACTCGGCGCAGCAGAAAGATCGAAAATGGTTCTAATTGATCATACTCATTGCTGCAAGCGCCAGTAACCAAATAAATATACTTATTAAGAATCATAACCTAAGGCACTTTCAAGACATGATGTAACGATAATTTTAAACTGGGAAACTTTCCGGTAACAATGCAGTTTTCCTAAGGTGAGAATCGTGAACGTTACGCCAATCTTTAAGAGCGGTGATAAGGAAGAGCAAAGAAACTATAGGTCTCCTCACGTCTTTCTCATGCAAGATATTGAAACATATAGATAATCGTCAGTTCAATTATGGGGTACCTACTTGGACAGGTGTTTCGGGTCTCCCCGCGAGGTCTAAATATCCCCCACCAGGTCTGCAAGCCTTCGCTTATGCCCTAGTGGGAAGTAGTATGTCAGAACTTGTCAGTTTTAAAATAGCGAAGTTTTTCCGACAGGATATAAAATCTATAGACGTGATCGACCAGATAGGACTGGTGGCGGAGTATTTGTAGCAGTTAAATCGTAATTGAGTTGTTTCGCACACATATTAAACGACAGTGAAAATAGAGAGCGTTTAGTGTACTATCAAGCAATAAAACAAAAGAAATATGCATATATGCTCATTTTACAGACCACCAGATTCCAAAATAGACGTTCTGCACACATTAGAAACTCAATCATCATCATTTACCTCGAGAGATAACAAAAGCGTGATAACTATCAGTGGAGATTTCAACCTCCCGGCTATGAATTGGAAAACTAATAGCGTTGAACCAAGTTCAAGGAAGCGTTATATAAGCGAGGCCTTACTTAATACACTTTCACAACCCAAACTTATCCAAGTAGTAAACGAACCTACGAGAGGTAATAAAATATTAGACCTTTTTGCTGTTGATCTTCCTACAATGATAAAACACGTCGATATCCTCGAATGCATAAGTGATCGTGAAGTAATTTTTACGACTTTGAAAACAGGAGTAGATTTCACCGTAAAACCTAAACGTAAAGTCTACTTATTTGAAAAATGCGATTTCGTAAAATTTGGAAAGACGTTAGAGGCTTCATTCACAAAAATTCGTAGCCACAATGAAAGAGGAGATCACCAAAGTATCATGGTAATATTTTTTGGTAGTACTACGTGGAGAAATCGATTTATATATTCCATACAAATTCAAACAGGAGGGTAAAAAAACCTCGTTGGTATAACCACGAAGTAAGGCGGGAGTTCAGGAGAAAAAGGCAGCTACGTAATCTATATAAAAATTCTATTAAGTTAGGTAGCAAAACAACGGAACTTGCGGCGAGAGAAATTTACATTGTTCAACACTCGAAAACGAAGAAAATAATGCACAGTACTCTACGAAGCTTTGAGAAAAAAATCATCGTTGAATTACTAGATGAAAATCCCAAGAATCCCAAGTCATTCTGGTCTTACGCGAGAGAGCTCCAGGGCGAATATTCGACAGAAGAGCCTTTATTGGAGACAAACGGCAAAGTGGTCACCAAGAGTATCAATAAAGCCAATTTATTAAACCACTACTTCGAAAGTGTATTCACTAAGGATGACACGATACACAATTTAGACATTCCTGACTTAAACGAGCCGATGGCTGACGTAACAATTCAACGCGATGGAATAATCAAACAACCCGCGTTCGATTAAATGTCCCCTGCTCCAGAAAGAATACCTGCATGCGTGGTCAAGGAGTTAGCGCCACAGATTGCACCATTCTTACAAATTATATTTAGCAAATCATTATCCGAAGGCAAGGTGCCCCGAGACTGGAAAACAGCTAACGTCACTCCGATGTATAAAAAAGGAAATAGAAGTGATCCAAGAAATTGACGGCCAATATCGTTAACATCACTTTTATGCAAGATCCTCGAATACAATGTTGTTAGCAATATTGTGACATTCCTGGATAATCTAACTTCTTACATAGCTGTCAGCGCGGCTTCATTAAGGCAGGTCCTGCGAAACACAGCTTGCGCTCTTCCTTCATGATATCCTAAAATCAGGTGAATCGAAAAATTAAGTTGACGCGATATTCCTTGATTTCAAGAAGGCATTCGATAAGGTTCTTCACCAAAACCTGATATATAAATTGCAATTATACGGAGTTCATAGAAAAGTAGTGAATTGGATAAGTGACTCTCTCACTAATTGTACCCAAAAAGTAGTTATTGATGGTTTCAGCTCTGATTTGGCCGAAGTCAAATCCAGTGTTCGTCAAGAAAGAGTGATTGGCCCTCATCTGTTCATAATTTACATTAATGACCTAAGTTTTCGCGTTAGCAGTAAATCAAAATTATTTGCATACGATACAGTTATCTACCGTGAAATAAGCGATGACGCGGACTTAGAAGTTCTGTGATCTGAAATTAACGTTCATTCGTGGTGCTAGGAGTGGGGGTTAGAATTCAATATCAGCAAATTCACCACAGTTCACTTCCTACAAAAGTCATCACACTAATGCCATACCTGTACTGTGGGTGGAGTAAACTTAAAATCTTCAGATACAGTAAAATACCTTGGAATTACCTTAACTTTTAATGTATCGTGGGGAACACACATACAAAACATATTCGGCACAGCATTAAAGAAACAAGGTTTTCTTAAACGTATAATAGGAAGGTCCTCGGATGAAATAGTAAAAGAGAGGTGCTACTTCGCTCTGGTTAGGCCACACCTCGAATACGCTCCGAGCATTTTAGACCCTGGGCATAAAGGCTGAACCTAAAAAATAATAAAATACAAAGGAAAGCAGCACGCTTCGTTAAAAACTGCAACGAGCGTACATATTGTCCCACAACTTTTAGAGGGATTAAGGTGGGAGCCCCTAGAGACTCGGAGGCTACACGCTAGGATTAGGTTTCTTGAAAAAATCTGAACTGGTGTGTTTCAGAGCGACACAGAGAATACTATCACAACGCCTCACTACAACTCTTGGTCTGACAGAAGCGATAAAATAAGAGAGATACACTACCGAACAGATAGGTACAAAAACTCTTTCTTTCCGCCCACAATAAGCGACTATAATAAAAACTGAGCTCCTCTAATTACACTCCCATAATACATGTCACCATTTCACCTCCCAAAAACTTACATAATTACATGGCTGGTGACCTTAACTCCCCCTGCCACTCGCCCATGCGGCGGCTCGCAGGGTATTATGTAGATGTAGATGAAGCTATGGCTTGAGCGCGCCGACATAAAGACCTTTCTGAAAGAGTATCTACTGATGTGGAACAAGCGCATTAGACTCTCCCACCCAATTTTCTCCAACGGAGATTTTCTTGTCAAGGATATTGCTGTTGAATGCATTTCCAACGATTAATCCAAGTACGTACGAATTCTTTACTGAGGATTTCATTGATGGGGTTAAAGTGAATTTCTTCAAAAATTACTTTAATACTATTATCAACCTTTAACTAAACCAGAAAAAAAACTAAGAACGATTGTGTAGGAATGTATATCGTTAAAATATAACTCCAAATATTTACCGAAGAGGAATCTCAATTTATCTTTAATTGTAAATTATCATGTTTTACAAAGACCAAGATTTCAGGAAAAATCCTCTGTCCGAGAGCCGTCGTCATCAGAGGTACCAGACGTTTCAGGTAATTCATTCGTGCTCTTCATATGGGCGGATCGGGGTTCGACGGCTTGACGCCGAGTGGAAGGCATTAACCGGAGACTCAGTGAAGTGTGTCGGATCGAGGGAGCTGAGTTCTTGGACCATAGGCCGGTTGTATTCGTGTCGGATGCCAAGAAATGACTAGAATGTGTACTATATCTACGAGGCATCGCAGGAAGCAGCTCACAGGACATTTGAGCATACTTGTCGGTTTAGCAGCAGTCTAGAGAGTAGATCAGTTACTGGGCCGACAGAATGTGTACTACAAAAAGCAGTTGTTTCGAGTAAGTCATAAAGTGGGGTCAAAAATTCTGCATTTCTAGTGAGTCATTTCATAAATATTATTCAGAGTATAGGGCCGAGGAATTGCTTAATCGGTGACTACAAATTGGAAGTGTTCCCAAAACGCAGTAATGAGAATTCAGAAGCAATAGTTTCAGTAGTAAATTGCCGTAGTTAAAAAAATAAGATGCGAGAATCCCACCATCTAGTGCACAGCACGGAGTGTCACTTCATTATTGGCTGACATAGTTGACTGATAGACGATATTTTTTATGGTGAAATCTTTCCAAAATTGTACACCACATATAGAAAAGATAGATCCAATCGAGCCATATTTGGAGTATTTGTAACTGTAAGGAATACAATCGTCAGTCAAGCGGAAATCATTATGGAGACCAGCCTAGAATCTGTATGGTGCTCAAATAGAGGCCCTAAATTAAAAAAGACTTAAGTGTCCGTACTACAAGCCACCTAACACTGACGTCACCTCAATTTTAGAACTAGGGACGCAGATAAAGAGGATTGCATCCAGGAATCCCGAAAGAAATTTGATTGCAGTAGATGGAGATTTCAATATCCCCCCTATAGATTGGAAGACGTACAGCTTCAATACCGGGGGGAGAGACGAAGACATCTGCGAGCCCCTGCTTTTTATGATTACATCAAATGCACTACATCAAATAGCTAAGAGATAGTAAATAGCCAAGAAGTGGAGAAAAGAAAATGTTGAAATAAACTAATGAGGAGCATGGAGCTCGATGTGTCGGAAACTTGGTTGTTGCGGAGACAGGATTTACCTGAACGGGTGGCTTTTGACATAATGTTTTGGAGACGAATAGAGAGTTGAAATGAGTAGCAAGGGAGACGAATGAGGACGCGTAGGATAAGACAAGGAAGGGAAGGAGGCTTGCGGCGGAAAATTCGGAGAAGATAGAAAACTGGGTGGAGGGCCTGTTTTAAAATTCGTGCAAAATATGTTGGACGGCGTAAGGAGGGTTCGGGGAACTTGAGACATACTTGAGAAATCAACTGGTCCCGTTAGAATTCCCGCCCGAGTTTATAAAGAATCAGTGTCAGAAATAGCACCGTAATAAAAATAATAGTTGAAAAATCTCTAGCAGAACACCAGGTCCATTAGAATTGGAAAATAGCGAACGTTTCACTCATCTTTCAGGGGAGTGATAAGGAAGATCCTGGCGACTGCAGACCTACCTCCCTTGCATCAATCTCGTGCAAAATATTGGAACACATCGCCATCATCATTACAATTCTCACAATTTTCAAGAAATTCTATGTTCTTTGTTCTGTAAACAACATGAGTGGACATGTACACTCATGCGGTTGCCGCCAAAAAATTTTATTTCAACATTGAATTTCATGTATCATCTTCCACTAACTCAAGCCAGAAACTTTTACTTGTAAATACCCAATGATGAGGAAACGAGATGGCACAAATTCAGCGTGAGTACCTGTGCTCCTTGGGCACGTTAAAAGGTGCGCTACACTTCATCTTAAAGATTATTTACAAAGTGCATTTCCATTTAGCGAGTAGTTCACAAACCCCTGCCCTAACATTTATTGGCGCTATAGCCGCCAATCCGAATTTTCAGTAGCGACCTGCGATTCATAGCAAAAATCTACCAATGCAGTAATGGCCAAACCTACTTCAAAAACTACGCAAAATTTTGGAGCATATTCTCAAAGTCTGCGAAATCAGTGAACATAGCACGTATTCATTAACGAATGTGTCAACTAGGCTCATTATTTCCCAGGTTTAGGGAGGTTACTGACATTTCCGCC
The DNA here is from genome assembly GCA_963169105.1 of Ceriagrion tenellum. NCBI lineage: Eukaryota > Metazoa > Arthropoda > Insecta > Odonata > Coenagrionidae > Ceriagrion > Ceriagrion tenellum. Next base: position 66,898,529 of record OY720642.1, on the reverse strand, counting down.
GACTAATGCGGATAATTAGATATATTTCCTCGGGTCACTAAGAAGGGTTTTGTTAGAAAATGGCGGTCGTATGAAAAGTAACTCGGCGTCGTGAGGTAGCTAGCATATAAGGAATATCGCGGCGCCACTCTGGGGTCGTCGGCTCTAATAAACGACAGCAAATAACACGTATACTGCAAACCTTATTTTGGCAAAGGCAATTTCCCCACAGCAAAAGATACAATTATGAGCACTGAATGAGGTAAAAATGTTACTCACCGCTGTTTATTTCATGTGGATTTCCTTCCCATCCAGCTGGACTGGGTTCTAACGCAATCAACACTAACACAACACTATCAACTTCTTCATCAGGATCTTTATCACTGAAATGATAAAAATTCGTATTAATTCAATGTCCTAAGGAACAATATATTAAAATGTCGTAAAAAGCGTGGATAAATACCAAACTTAAGCACGCCGTGTGAATTGAAAAATAGTTTCTAAAACTTATATCCATGGAGGAATGGAAGTTGTGGAATTATGAAAATCCGAGCCTCACTGCAAGGATGAAGTTGAAATTCTAGGGCGGTTAAACCGATTCGTCCTAGGAACTCGTAGGTATGGAACCAGTCGAGTGCAGTTCCACTACGGCCTTTTGAATGCAAACTGTAATATCGCCAAATGGTTTAAGGCTGGGAGGGCGTCAAATGAGACTATTGAACAACATGAAATCACAAGGATATTGGCCTTGAACTCATTCGGAAAACCATTAAAAGCATGGAATAACATCGATGAACGAAAATAAAGAGCAAAATGAGTAAACATTACGAGAAAAACATATATGCTAAGATAAAAAAGACACTAGAAACCCCGGGAAAGGCGACTGGTAGCGAGATTTCAAATAAAAGTAACACGAGGTGGATTTCAAACTAATGAAGGGAGATAATTTTCCCCTAACTAGAATATCGACAAATAGATCGCTTATCGACTATGTCAAATCTTATTTCTAGGATCGTCCAAGTTTTCTAGAACGGCAATAATCTCCTAACTAATCCTAGCAACAATAAACTCCATTAAAGAGAAACTGACGCAATATTTCCACTCTTGCTTTAACCTGATGAATTATTTCGTATCATCACTGACTAAGACAACTACACACTCATCTTCAAATGAATACAGCCCATTCATCACGGTCCCATAAGCTCACGTTTAACATTTAACAATTAAAGAGGCAGATTGATTTATAGATTGAAAGGAATTCAAAACGACAGGTAGCGATAGCTAACGCTCTGTAAATCGTAAATGTATGTAGCTTTTCTAAGACAAAAACCTCCCACCAAGTAAAATCTTACTTCAGCTCCCAAGACTAAGAAGAAATCAAGCTTACCGACAAAGTAAAGGGATTCATTTATTGAAGAACTACATATGAGCTAACGCGATATTTAGTTAGTCGAAATTCTAAACACTAAACACAGCAGTACTGTGCATTAGACAGTAAAAAATCAATTCTAGAATATGATTACCATTAGATGGTAGAGACAGAACTTACCTACGACCCCAATGACGAACAAAGCTGAAGTGAACGGAAATTATCAATATAACCGCGTGATTTTTATACAGGATGACGTCACCAACGGAAATTTTTATGATTAAATTCAAATTAAAATAAGTTTAAAGCAATTGCACAATCAAAATTGATGAAACTATTTTTGTTGAATTTTAAGCGAAAAAGTCTTGGAAATAATACAAAGTTATCGTCGATTTCATTATTATTATATTATTTAGGATTCCCGCCAATAACACCATTGGCTGATAAGCGAGATGGTGTTGAGGAGATGTTTCTTAACTGCAGTGGGAAAGTAATTTGGAAAAGCTACAAATGTTGAAAACAAGCGATACGAGAGGTAAGCAAATTTTAATCCTTCTTTAGCAAAGAGGAAAGTCGAAATGAACTATCGGAAAAATTATAACGCCAAACCTAGAAGAGTTCACTGAGAGGGTAAGAATGTAGTGATAATAATGGCTGAGTGTCGTCACATGCGGAAACTTTTGAAGTTTGACAATTGAAGACAGCCTTTATTGGTATCTTTAGGGTAATTGAATAAAATAATGCCGTTGCCTTCATTTTTAGGATGCAATTGTCGGCAGTGATAGCAATTATTTGAAAATTTCAAATTTTTATTTTATTAAGGATTCCCGCCTTGAATATCATTGACTAATAACGAGATGGCGTAAACAGGTATTTTAAAACTGCTCCACAATCCACAAGGTAAGCAAATTTATTTGATTGGTGACTGTTCCTTTTTTCGGGATTCATTCCGCGATGTATGTTTTAAGAAAACAACAATATTTCGCTGGTCCTCCTGCCAGCTTCATCAGGTTAACTGAACTTATTTCTTAGTCTCGCTCGTCTTTATATACGAGCCTACAAGCCTACGAGCTGATTTTATTTGATTGGTGCTTGGATCTAAGGATAATCACTCACTCCAGAGAAAATTGAATAAATCAGTTTTTCTTCGGGGAAAGATGGGTCTCGGGAAATAAAAGATCGTTTTTACCTCGTCGCCGACGCTCCAAAAATAACCACCCTCCTTAGAGAAGAATACTTATATGAACATATAGCATTATATACCAAACCAAATATAAATCGCCAAATGCATATGTACCACGAATTTACACTTGCCATGAAGAAGGAAATTTGCAAATTAAGTGACAGTAATGAGCCATATGTCATTTCTTGAGTTCTCTCTTCTCCTAATGAGAACTGATTCATTTTAATAACAGAGGCTAAGGCGATGAGACAATCATTATTATTGATGAAATAATATCAATTTTACGAAGGTCCAATGAGTGCCGAAAATTAATGCAAGGAGTATAAATTATTATTCTTAACTTTCTTAACAGAATCGTTGTAAGCTTTTGCCGAATAGTTCATTTGCTCTTTACCAAATAAATCCAATTCAACAGGAAGAATTAGTCATTCGTACGCCCGGTAGATACCCGCCATGGTATCTTTTCTACCCAGTTAAACTTGTTTTAACACCCATTGAAAACACTTATTTTCTAGCGGTAGTTACTTTCTAATAGTTAGTTTCCAGTTATAAATATATATTATATAATTATAGTTGGTTTTTAGTTTATTTTTAAATTTCCGAGATGGAGAGGTTCCACAAAGTCATGTCTGAATGTATTAGTTATTTTCTGGCATCCGAATGTATGCGATACAGGCTTTCACGGGGCTAGGATGAAGGTTGAGTCATCGGATTTCCGAGGTTTCCGCCTTATTGTTTCACCTTGAGGATAATATTCAATAAATAATAATTAAATTAAGGTAATAATATTAAATAAGATACATATCGTCCTCAAGATGAAACAACCCCGGAGGAAACCCCGGAAAACCAAAGAAAACCTTCATCCGAATGTATGTTTGTTACGACGGTAATGTTAGCCATCGTCATCATTGATCAGTGACCGGTAGGTTAAGTGAAACAAGTTTTGTTTATGTTCAAGCTTGCAAATATCAGTTTCGCCAAGGTGACTAAAGACAGGTGCTAATGGTGGTGGAAAATACCAATGATTTATACAACGGTAAGGAACTAGTGAAGCTAATCGGAATAAGATACCGGAATTCAACTGAGTGAGCAATAGCTTCTGAGAAAATAAATAGATAAACTAAGCTAATAAAACAATTCTCTCATTTACAAATTTCATCCTTAGTAAATCAATTTTGTTTAATCCTCAGGAGGGGAATGAAAATCACGACTTATATATTAAATCATAAGGTAAACAGAAAATAAATTAGAGAGAAAAAAAATCCACACTTCGGCATGATTACCGTTTCAAATTCCTGAAAATGGATCGAAATTAGACTGAATTTGAAAACGATACCCAAAAAGCAAAAAAAAAACTGGCCAACCTGAATAAGAATTTAATCCTCGCTTTTGTCTCTATTCACTTTCTTGGTCCGCCGACACGTCACTTCAAGCACTATCCTCGTAGGTCACAAAATTACTTGATACTTTTAACTCGTCAGTGCGAGCGATCACATATTTCTTGTTATTCGTATTTTATTTAATCACTAGAACACTTGAACACACCACAAAAAATGCCAAATACATCTCTTGCAGTGCCGTAAATTCGTCGTGAGGAAGGCTTCTATATTCCTCAATGGGATATCCAGGACTTTTCCATTGATGGTGCGAAGGCTCCCTCGGTGTTCCGATGATATAGGCTGTAGGATAGGTGTTTCGATCCGAAGACGCCTGCTGGAACGCAGGCCTAACTGCTGTTATCAAAGACAGCAACGCGGTGAAACACCAAAAAATACAGTCTATATCACCTTTTCATTGAGTTGAAGCACTTTAAAATGTCGGTGGAAAAATAACCATGAAATGCATATGTGTAAAAAACTATGCGTAGTTTTTATCCACGAGGAAAGTCGATGTTTTACCTTAGGTGTCTTCTCACGGTAGGCAAAACTTTCAATACTTAAAAAACGTCTCCTTTTAAAACACACGATCGCCTCCCTGCTGATAATGTCCCCATGGGGATATGGGGTGTCCCCAAAAGGACATGGGGTGTCCCCTTTGGTACACCACAAAAAATGCCAAATATATCACTTGCTGTGCCGTAAATTCGTCGTGAGGAAGGCTTCTATATTTCTCAATGGTATATCAAGGACCTTGCCATTGATGGTGCTAAGGCTCCCGCGGTGTTCCGATGATATAGGCTGTAGGATAGGTGTTTCGACCTGAAGACATTTCCAGCAGGGCTACAATTCGTGAAGAGCGAGTAGAATTTTTAACTCTGTCAACAAAGTGGCTTGACACAACAGGATTGTTTCACTCACTCAGCGGACATCCACCACTAGTAACTGCTAACTCCTGTACAGATTTTTCGTATCAGTTGAATATCTCCCACTTAGCACTGGCAGGATCAATTAATTGCGTTCTAGTGATCCTCTTGAGTTTGTAACGCAGTCTATCTGCTTGGTCACCCGAAAGAAACGAACCTTTTTCTGACTCACGGAAGGAGACTTGAAGAGTAAGTTTCTCTTACGCACGAAGCCAAAAAATCCAATGCGCATATCTCGCCATTACACACGCACGTTCGGACTATGCAACTGGAACGGATAGGAAATTCAACTGGGGCAAAACATAAGGGAACCGAAGGAGTACTATTATGGCTCTAGTTTGCTGAATGCCCTTGACTGTTGAATTATGACTTAAGGTACATAATAGCAATTGGCTTAAAGCCTCAAACCACCTTCAACTAAGTAAAAGTGGAAATAGAAGGCCATAACGTATTCCCAGAGGTGGAACAGAAACTTCGGAGAAAACCCTTTTTTCACGGGCGAGGCTTTAAGACAAATTGGCAATGATGGAAACGACATTAATCGATCTTTGAAAAATAATATCCCCCAGCCGGTAAGGGCTGCAACCACGTAAACTGCAGGAGCACGTTTCGTAGTCTAACTACTGTAGCGGTGAAAGAGCCAAACCTAAAATTTATTTCATGAGATTCAGTTGAGACTTCAACATACCAAGAGTTAAGTTTTTCTATAATCATGTTTATATTTGGGGACAAAATTATTAATTATTAGTTCAAATTCTTAGTCGGGCATTGGAAAGAAGAAATGAATGAACGGTTATCTCCAATACGTCAGCACCAACCGAGATAAATATGATTTGATCAACTTTCATTTGAGAAATGCGAGACACGCGTGATCTTCCCCTGCTTCTCTCGAGCCCAAGAGGGAATTGAGGGGGAGTTGTGGCCTGACGGTGGTTTTAGCGGGTTTTCCACCGTCCTAGGGCGAATGCCGGGCCAATATCTTCCCGCCCCAGTGTACATATTCCAGTGATTTCCCTGAAGAGGCGACAGCCTAAAGCGGGGTTCACACCGTTGTTTTTGTTTTTGTTATTATTTTGTATTGTTTGGTGTGGAAATAAACTTATTTTGACTTGACTTGACTTGACTTGACATCTATCGGCACTCAGACCTGATCTGAAGATGTGGCCAGTAAAGACCACGAAACGTCATCTGAATAAAACTTGACGCAGCTAACCCAAAAACAATGGAGAGAACTGCAATCCAGCGCTGCGAAAGCCTCAAACAGAAATTTAAATGCTACTTTTAAGTTTCACAATATCATCTTTCTTCTGCACTAATAACCAACTCCCACATGATCAATGTTTATTCCTTAGAATCATTCAATTTCACATTGAAATCTCTATGCAAGGAGTGATTGTTTACACTGCATTTTAAAATCAAGCATCGAACTTAGATTCAGGTTAATTTTAGGTTAAAATATAAATATAAAATTTTATTTTGGTTGAGAATAAAAAACGTATTATGAACTTGACTTTTTCATGTGATGTGTTTGTGACTTAACGTGTTTAGGAAAGAGTAATATAATTTTCTCAGGTTGAAAATAGGGAAGCTATGTAATCAACTTAGTGAGGCTTGTTAATATGCAGCATTAGGGTGGTCCTTATTTTCCGGTAATTCTTCTTGGCATACCTCCTCAATTTGTGCCATTGGGTTAGAATATTCAGTGTGCAAAATATTATTGCAATTGCAGAAGGGGAAGACGTGCCGCATCGCACCTACTTTTAAAATGTTGATTATTTCTTCCTTTTTCCGGCCATTACTTGCAATTACGTAGCAGTCGGCGTTTTTCATTGCTTCCCTGCTTATACCAACGACTCATCATACATTGGACATGTATGTGTCGAATATTTTCAATTTTTATCTGATAGATACCCAGGTATCGCCCCAAGATTGAGCGCTTGCCACCAAGTCGATGGGCGCGCCTTCTCGTGTCCATGCGGGAATCTAACCAAGTCCGCGGCCACGAATCACGTTTAGCGTCAAAAATTGGCTTAATAAATTAAAAGTTTTATTTGTTCCGGTGTATAATAAATGTAAATTAACGAGTATACTTTATCACTGCCATATTTTGAACAAAAGCATCCGTTAGTTGAGAAGTACTCTGGTTAGATTGTACCGGAGCCACATAATTTTCTTCAACAAGTCAATAGTACTTCAAGTGTACATTAATTTTGTAGTATTTTTTCTAGGGTGAGTCACAATGCCAGTATCGCTTCTCTTGTGCCTCAACCGCATCTGGACCCAAACTCATCTTCTGTTAATTGTTCCTCTATCTTATTTTCTATCCCATGCAAAATGATGGTATTCACTATTTTTGAGGCATGAGATATAATACAGATCATGCGATACTGCTCACATTCATTTGCTGAAGTTATCTTGGGTAAGGGGACCAATTCACATTCCTGGAAGTCTTAGGAGAGAATACCCTTATCGTATATGGCCCAAGTCAATCTCTAGAGTGCCTTCTTTAGTTCTTCACCCGATGATTTTAAGATTTCTGCTCGAATTCCATCCACTCCCACCACCCTTTTTTCTTTCATTTTCATTTAGGCCATCTCAAATTCATTCCTCACTCATTATTCCATTGTCAATGATCAAGATGTATCATTAATGTCAAGATGTATATTTTTATTAATCTTCATGAATCTAAAGACATGTTTCGTGAGTAGTGGAATTTTGCTTGGTGAAGATGGTTGTTGCTTTTTAGTGAGATAATAATAAAGTTTTCTTTGACTTAGAGCAAGCCAATTGGTCTGCACTTTGACCGAAGCAACTTTTTTTTTTAACTTTTGTAACCATCGCATGCTGTGGCATTCATCTATCCTAAATGAAGGTACCAAACAATTTTAAATGTCTTGCTTTACTTTGTAGAATATTATCACTCTAAATGATATATCTGTTGGTAATTTTCACATTTTTTCATTATTGCAGACCACGATTTCACGAAACCATAACGTAATCAAGGTTTTATCATGGCATGGTATGTCAAAATCATTATCGGCTAGAGTAAACATTTTTATTTGCAACAAAGTGATACATGTATGTATCATGAAATGGCACCTAAATATTGTATTGCTCTGCCACTTTGAACTCTGCTAGGTGATATCAAGATGTATCATAAAGGCCATTATTCATGTAAATGTGATAGGTAAGCTTTAGAGGCAATGCTCTAGGTACCATTCCAGCCTAAAATGGACATCAAAAAAGTGCCTTTATACATACCCAGAAATGTCATCAAAGAATGGCATATTTTACAATGATCTGCTTGATTTGAGAGGTCAACAGTCAACTGTTAGCCAGAAAGGGTTTTCTGATGTAAGGCAATGTGCCAATTGCATTAATTGGTTCTATCACTCCTTGTCATTGAAATCCCTTCCCTAGGAGGAACGGAAGTCTCGATGACTTCATTTTGATACCAATATGATGTGCAAAAGGTCAGTCTTTGGTCATGAGTTTGTTGTTGACTGAGATTGACTGAGATTCCAATTGACTGAGATTGACCAAAAATTTGGCCTTCGAAAATTTACTGCCAGAAAGTCATAATGGTCAATATTAGTTAAGAAACAGATGATTTCTCACCATTCTGACAGTTTCACATGAAAAAATATGGAGTTCGGTTTATGGCGTCACTGTGATGTCACATTGACGTCGCCGTGATGTCTACAATTAACTTCCAAAATACCTTGTTTTTTTGCTCCTATTGAGCAATCAGATCACACATATCACTTTACCTTTATAACTTAATGCCTATTTACAGTCGAATGATGCAAATCAGAAAGCGATAAATGTCATTTTAAATTTGGCACAATAATAACACGTAGCTCAAATACGAACTGTCGCGCCTAACGAAATGTTGGTCTTGCAAATTTTCCAAATCTAATTATCAACTGCCTTTACTATTTCCAGCTGTTGCTTACCCACCTTCCCCTTCCACCTTTCCCAGGCATTACACCAGTGCGAAAACAAAAGTCTAACAATCACAAGAGTCAAAAGGAATCATTTTTATGTCAACATGACAGAGGTCATTTCAAGTCAAAGTGATGTCAAAGTGAGTCACAAAGGACATCATTTTGTGGGACCATTTTGATGTCATGGTGACTTTAGACCCTGAGATTACATCATGATTACGTCAATGTGATTACTCACTCCTCCTTGGGGATCTTTTTATGCCCACACACAGATTTGGATATTTAGTTCATTTTTAATGAATAAAACAGCATGTACTTGGTTATGATTCCCCACTTCATTTAAAGCAACACAACCTAGGTTTTAGCATATCATGACATCATCAGGCACAAGTAGTTGGAAGGTAGGTACCCATATGGGGGGGGGTTTGGGAACAAGGAGCTAGGAGAGGATAGGAGTAATGGACAAAGCTGTTTGTGAGGGGGGTGGCCTTGTGGGTGTTTGCATCAGAAAAGTAAAAAACAAAACCATGGTTGTGGAAGGGTTAAGAAATATCTTGATGGCATTATATACCAAATCTAGGTCGTGTTGCTCTAAATAAAGTGTGGAATCGTATCCAAGTACTTGTCATCGTGTAGGAGTTCCACCAAGGAACACCAGAGACAGTGTCTTATAGTGATTATTTTTTACAAGCCCAAGGCCAGTCCAAAGCTAGTATCAAAAACAAGAACGGGCGATATTAGACAATGTTGGTTAAGGTACTTCACTGGCTGCTTGCTCTGTGGCATCCATCCTATTTAAGTTGAGAAAAATGGTATTGCAGAATTTTAACCTATTTATTGCAAGTTTGTCAACGGAGCTCTTCCTTGGTTTTTGGTTTTTCCCCGAATTGATCTCCCATCCTCAAAGTGCCTGCGAAGTTCTGATTTTAACTGGGACAGGAGCTGTATACTTGCTGTGGAATAGCCTTGCACCATAAACCCAGGAGGTGGCTCGCACGGTATATGTTTGATATATACATTAAGCTTTATCTTCCGAGTGTGTCTGTCCAGCACAAAAATTATGTCCCTAGACTGCTGATCATGTTCGTTTGGAACATTGATGGACATTTAAAAAGCACTGGTCATTTAAAAAACCCCGGCCAGCAAGGCTTACGACTATGGAAAAACTCAGGAAGGTAAAGGTTAATCTATCCATTTGAAACATACTTGATGATCAAATGGATGGATAAAATAAGAAATGAAGGGACATAAGTATATGAAAATTCGTATAAATAAGAGATGAAGATTGTGGATGAGGTAAGAACCCCAATCCCTCATTTATTGTTTGTTAAATCCTAAGATTGGTTGATTGCAGCCCTCCACCCTTCCCTATCTAATGCTAGTTCCCTTACCTCCTGGTATCTCTACCTATGTACTTTCATCTTTATTTGGTCCATGCACTTATTCCAGGGTCTTCCTCGGGGGACTTTACCCTCTATTTTACCTTCAATTATATCCTCCACAAACCCATTGTGTCTCAGGGTATGTCCAATCATTTGGTTCTTCTGTATGATGCTCCATATGGTTCTTCCCTCTTCTATTCTTCTGTACACTTCATAATTTCTTATTTTACCCATCCATTTTATCTTCAGTATCTTCCTCCAGCACCAGGTTTTGAAGGCTTTTAGTCTATTCTGGTCAGATTCTCCAATGGTCCACGCTTCCGATGCATAGAGTGCTACGCTCCACAATCATGTTTTCTCATACTGTTTCCTGGTTTGTGGTGCTATCTTCTTTGAGCACAGCAGTTGTCTTTTTCCTATGAACGCCTTCTTAGCTTGGGCTATTTTCGTCTTGATATCCGTTCTACTTCATCTGTCCCACGTGATGGTACTTCCGATATAGGTGAAGGAATCCACTTGCTCTAATTGCTCTCCTCTCAGGGTGACTTCTACATTCAGCTTCTCTCATCCACATTTTAGGATTTTAGTCTTCGTCTTATTTCTTTTCATGTCGTATTCTTGGAGAACTTGGTCTATTTGTGACCATTGAAGATCATCGCAATTTCCAGCCATGACTGCGCCCCAATCCCTATGGGACCCCAAACACGAAAGAAGAACCAGATGGCTTGGGCACAACCTTAGGCCCAATAGGTTTGTGAAGAATTTCATCGAAGGAAAAGTAGAGGGAAAAGTCCCAAAAGGAAAGTCAACGGATAGATACGTGGGAAAATTCAAAAGAAAGCACAAAAGAACTACCAGGAAGTATTGGATAGAGAAATATTGAGGGCAGCAGTCGACCAATCTTAGATTAACGACCGATGAATGCGGTACTTCATCCATCAAGCAATTTATTTATCGATGTAACCTCCAGAATTACCGGAGTTGAAAGAGGACAACTACCGCCAACGGCACTTCCTTATTCAAATTGGATATCGTAAAACGGTAACCGATCGTCATTACCTATATTTTGCGCTATAATAATTTCTCGTTCCGTACCGCTCGTAATTTTCCGCAAGCCTATGGCCTACTGTCTATTAAAATAGTCGATTCCGTTGAGTTTAGAAAGCTTTATCTTCAAGTAGAGCCGACCGATTTCAACGAAATAAAATGTATAAGATAGAATAATAATTTATACGTTTACTGATCTATGAAGAAATTTTTTCCCATCCTAATCTGACTTTATGTCATCGCCTTTCTTTTAATATTTATCTTAGAGATGAGAGATTTTATAATAAGTTAGATAAATATGTTTTTTAACATACTAAAGGAAAAAATTGTTTTTATGTTGTGTTTTACACGATCTGTTGTAAAAGTTGTAAACCTCGGCTAATTCCGAAACTAACGATGTGATAGAGATTGAGTTGTACCGTTGTAACCGCAATAACGCTACCTTTATAAATATGTACACAACCATTAGTCAAATATCCTGGGATTTCCAATAACAATTTTTAATAGTAAGTATTTTACGCGCAGAGAAAGCAAGGTAAAGTTTCACGTCATACGTGGTCATCCTTCCTCCAAGTTGCGCATGCATCGAAGTAGTCTGATGCGCCAGCAGGCACCGAACGATGTGCCTAGAGTGGTTGGTCTTTCCATGGGTCTTGCTTGCTCTCGGGATAGGAATCCCTTTTAGCTAAAAATCGAATTTACGTCGAATTGACACACGAAAGTGTAGAAAAAATGAAATCTCTCTCAGCGGGTTGAACGGCGAGAGAAGTTATGAAACAGCAGAGAGAGGTACGTGAAAGGGAATGGACAGACCGTGTTTAACTGTTTGATAATTGTCACCATATTGACTGAAGCGCCGATGGCGGAGATATGTCAGCTTTCTCGCCTAATGGGCTCTTAGATTTCTCCTCCATAGTGACGGATAGCTATCACTTAACATTAAAGAATAGAGTAGTAGTTGTCTCGGCACACGAAAGTGAAGCCAATTTTGTTGGAAACATGTTCGACATATCATACCTGACGGGCGGAATATATCTGATGAATTTATGAATTTTACAAATAGTTAAGTGCCTTTTTGAAACATCATTTCCATCAATGAAACACTTTCCTTCCTAATTTTAAATATTTTTCAGAATCATCTCCATCGTACATTTTCATAGATTAAGTAATCGTATGAAACCACGTGCCACGACAATTTTGCTACCAATACCTAAGTTATCTTGGAATTACCTTAACTTATGATATATCGTGGGGAACACCCAAACAAAGATATGCGGCACAGCATTAAATAAATTAGGTTTTGTTAAGCGTGTAATTGGAAGATCATCGGATGAAAAAGTCAAAGAGAGATGCTACTTCGCCCTGGTTAGGCCTCACCTCGAATACGCCGCGAGCATTTTGGACCCTGGTCATAAAGATTTAACCAAAAAAGATCAATGAAATACAAAGAAAATCTGCACATTTCGTTAAAAACTGCTTCGAGCAAAAAAACGAGATTCTTTAACCTGTTTTCACTCACTACCCGCTCCTCTCACTTTGTGTACTTTGTAATGGGAATCGTGATATAATATTTGAAGGACACAGGCGCGACTTCGTATGACTGATATCCATTGAAATAACAAAACTTTGTACCTACTTCTCATCACTTAATTACTATCTGTGAGCGGTTTCACCTTGATAGGGCATCGTCTGACTGATTCTAACGCTTCAATCTTTCCGTATGCACTGAGAGATATTCGTTCAAAAGTGGGGGAAAGTAAGAGGTGGGAGGAGGGAGCAGAGAGGGTTGGTCATAGTAGAGATTTTTAAACCATCATGAGTGGTTTAAATAGATGAGGAGCAACATTTTCTTAAGGTGGTTGGAGCGCGAATCGTGAGTCGTGGAGTGCATGTATTAATAACTTTTTAAGTAAGACCAAAATAAATTCTTGGACCACACTTCAGTACATCAATTTATGTGACAAAAATAACCATACATGTTGCAATACAAATGACGAAATGATGCAAATGATACTTTTAAAATTTTGCCTCAACTAAAGCATTATTATAACTTGGGTTTACGGCACGGAATTCGATATCTAACCCAAAACCGAATATAAATACGCTTTTTATTCCGAATTATACCTTAGAATTTATTATAAACAATTATAATGATAAGATGGGCATATTTATGCGTTTAGAAGAAAATCTGTACATATGTCACCGTATTACGTGGAAATGTGCCGTAAGGCTAAGTCGTGATTGGATTGCAACATATGGATTGCTGACTCGTCGTAAAAAAAAAATGTTGCTAATTATTCTGCAAACGTCGGTTGTGACGCCGCGCCGTCTAGTGATTAAATTCGACAGTTCAAATGTAAATACAGATCGTAAATAATCACGCTTTACCGGTTTTACTTACCAGTAATCATTATGCAGTGGATAAAAAATGTAGTACGTCCCACGTGTAGTACTACACGTGGGACGTAATCATACACTTTTTTAATATTTACCGATCTACAGATGTACCTATTTAATTCCTCTCCAAATTTAATTGCACACATTTACAATTAACTTTTTAGCACTTTTTGAATATCGTTCTGCGGCAATTCAATAATAATACGAGGTGCAAAAAAGTGGAATGCATTAGAAGCCGGATACAAGTACTATAAGGATTTCAAAACCAAGATCAGACAATATTGTCTATGGATGAGAAATCGCGCCAATAACTATCATTTGAGCTATTGTTGTAAGTCACTTCCTACTCTTAGGAGGGGAAATATCAACAAGCAATAGCAAATAAAGGAGAGATTGTTGAATCTACTCCGAGGCCACACATGAATAGTAGGTTACATATTAACATTCACATCAATCTATCTAGATCATACCTTCTGATTCCTAAGGCTCTCAACAGGTAATAAACCAAATAAATTTAGGTGTAAATTAACAGTAATATATTCACACAACAGAGAAAAGGCTCAAAATGGAAGTCTCATATGCCTCTTACTCACTTCCTGTAGTAGATATTTCCTCTCTAGCATTTACAAAGTAACTGCTGGGTCTCAAAAATAGTCAGTTATAATTCACAGCATCAAGTAGTTCATATCTCTTCAATCGTAATTGAATATTCACCTCAGTCTCACGTTAACAACAATCAACAACGGCCATTTCTGAGTCGGCTGAGAAGACTTTTTTCTAAGTAGCGCCAAAGACTGGGCGAACTAAAAGTGGAAATTTAGGCAACACGTAGCCTACGCAAGGATTCCAAACATTTGAATCCATTTGTATATTCATGGGCTAAGTGTTATAATAGTTTTGAGTTGCTAAGAGACAAAGTAGTTACCCTGCAATTTTTTCGCTTCTATCTGATAAATATGATATCTGATAAATAATGAGTAAGAGTATGAAAAGTTTTGATGCATATATATATTCAAACGAAAATCGCTCCAAACACCTTAATGAGGTATAAACATTGTTTCTCCGGAAGTAGGCTGACTGCCACACGCTGTCCCAGTAGGAGTTTTCGTAACCCAGACGGTTCTGTAAAAAAGCGAGAACCAGCGGAAAATGCCGCTGATTGACAATTCTGTGTCCGGGTATTTCATTCTATACTGATATGATGTTGCTCAGATATCGCAATTAAGGAGGAAACTTTCTATTAGGTGTGCCAAATAACGTACCTTGATTTTAAGATAAATTATAAAGGATTACTTCTACTATCGATTATTGTAAAAATATTACTAAGCCATTGGTCATGCGAAGAAGATATATTGGTTTGAAAATAATGAATTTTAACGCTGAAAAACATTATCGCATTATAATTTACTGCGGTGCGATGGAATCTCTTCACATTTTTAAATCTCAATTTCCACCCGAATAATATTCTTCAAAAACTTTGATATTATGCACTAGATATTGAGAAACCTTAAATATTTTTTTCAGTTTGGGTCATCAATAATATTACACGAGTATTTAGATTAAAATAACAGAGTTCTGATATTCTTCGGAGTACATAGCCGACAAACAGTTGTGGTTTATTATCCGTTGGCAAAATACAATGCATGGAGTCGTTACATGGAAATAAGAAGGAAGTGAATATAATATAAGAACATAATAGAAACATACAATACATAAATGGATAATTTACGATACATACAACAAATTAGAGTACAACAAATTAAGTACATCGTACGTAGGTACAGGAAATATTACAAATACAAACAACGGTCAAAGGAAAAATTTACGTTAATCTGATTACTTGGAGGGCACACCAAGATCTAGTATATTTTGTAAATGTATATTCTTTGAATTCCTTGGTATCATAAAATAGGTTTTTATGCTAGATGCTTTTTGCTTCTAGCTTACATTTTCTATTAGCTAGACATCTGATTGATGATGGCAGTTTATCATACAGGATAAATCCTTTGTGAGTGATGCTGTTGAGAATTTTGAATGTGGCTCTTCAGGTGTAATAGTTCATTTGATCGTGTGTTGTAATTACGAAGGTCAGAATTATTTTCAAAGGTACGACGATTTTTGTGTATGAATTTGACTGTTTCCATAATATAAATGCAAGGTACTGGTAATATATTTATTTCAGCATAATATGGCATAGTAGGAGTTCTTAATGGGACATGTTTCATAATTTTAATGATTCTTTTTTGCCTCTGAAATATTGTTTTCACTTTAGGTGAGGATGTGTCAAGTGACGAATGTGGCAATGTCTCCAGAGGTAACTGCTGATGTTTACCTTTTTTACCACATATTTTACATGTTTATCATAATTAGGCATTTTATTTTCGTTGTTAAATGTTTTAAGCCTGAAAATAATTATACCCCTCCCTTATTTTGTTTAAAAAAATCAAGATATCAAATCCATCAGAAAAGCAATGGAGGATAGATTCAGTATGATTACTGGTTTTCGTGACGTAGTATTTCGGTTTAACAATTTATCCTATTAGATTTTAACCTAAAGAGTATTTACATGAAATTTTAAAAAAATAAAAGGCTGCACTAAACCGAGGTTAACTCATTGCAGCAAAATTTGTATTTCTTGAGAAATCGGTACTTCCAAGCGTAGGTTTCTTCTTAAGGTAGTTTGAGCAAAATATCATTTTACCTGGAAATCAATAAATTTGGTCCCATGTTAAAGAAAAATATCTCACCCTTCTAATGACACAAAAAATTCAACCGCTTAGCACATTGCTTTTGGAGTTATTTACCAAGAAATACCAGCCCTTTTACATAGGAAATGGTACGTGTATGCACTCCAGAGAGACATTGTTTACAAATTGAGGAATATCTAACGCTTGGATGTCGTAAAGAAAACTAACAGCGTGTACTTTGTACGTATTCTCAACTATTGTTGAAAATTAATCATATTGTCACCGTAGTACTTTCTTGGGTATCTTAAAAAAACCTTCAATTGTTTAGGAGTTTCAAACGCACCACGCAAAAAAAATAAGTCAAGTTAAAGACTTATTTAGATATTTTCACTTAATTGCTTACAATTTCGGTTATATAAAACTCTATTATTGCACCATTAATAATGCATATTTAATCTATATGTTCCACGGCTGGTGAAATTAAAACGTATAATTCGAATATGGTCTCTATTATGACTAGGGCACTATCTCGCTCGGACTACCTTTAGGGTAGTTAGAGCGAAATATCGTTTCATCTAGAAATCAATGAATTCGGTCTCATATTAAAGAAAAATTCTTAACTTTCTAATGATACCAAAATATCACCACTCTTACCGAACTACTTTCCGAGATTTTTGACGAAAAATACCAGCCCATTTACATGTAAAATGCTACGTGTATGCAATCCAGAGACAGACCTTGTTTAAAAAATGAGAAATTTCAAACACCTAGATCTCGTCAAAAAATTAACACCGAGTAGTTTGTATGTTTTCTTAACTATTTTTTTAAATAAATCATATTTTCACCGCAGTAATTTTTTGAGAATTGCAAAAAAAACATTCCGTTGGGAAGGATTTTTAAACGTGCCATGTGAAAACATGAATCGAATTGTAGATTTATGTAGATATTTTTATTAAAATAATTAGAATTTTACTAGTATGAAAGTATATTACTGTACCATTAATAATGCAATAGGAGGCAAAAGCCCATACCGGGTGTTAGCGCCGATGAAGTAAGTAAAGTAAGTATTAATAACGCAACATTTTATTCTTGCTTCAACAGTTGCTGAAATAAAAACGCATTCTCCGAATGTGGTCTCCATTATGACTAGGGAACTATTTCACTTAGATTACCTTGAGCACTGTACCGAGGCTAATTTGCGCGATATGGTCTCACTATTTGCAGCATAACGCAATCCCAAGTCTGGAACGTTATCACTACTCTTATTTATCGCAATTGGAGTATTTTTAACTCACCCATAGCGGTATCATCTTCCCCTCATATACTCACACCCCTTTCTGATTTTGTTGTGATATCCCATCATCACTTGCGACTACCGCCGAAATGGCCTTGAGAAGAAATGGTCCATGCATCGAAACAAGTACGACAAATTTGAGAAGAGAATCTGTTATAGGAATGACGTAAGGAGTTCTGCCAGCGGATGAGCTCTTTACTGCTTATTCGTTGCATAGATAACGTTAAAGAAACTAGGTTTGTTAAGCGCATAATAGGAAGGTCCTTGGATGAAATAGTCAAAGAGAGATGCTACTCCACTCTCGTTTGGCCACACCTCGAATACGCCGCGAGCATTTGGGACCCTTGTCATAAAGGTTTAACAAAAAATAATAATAAAATACAAAGAAAAGCTTCACGCTTTGTTTAAAACTGCTACGATTAACTATATAGTGTTTCACAACTTTTAGAGGGAGTAAGGTGGGAGCTCCTAGGAACTCGGAGGCTACACGCTAGGCTTAGCTTGCTTGAGAAATTCAGAACTGATGTGTTTCAGAGCGACACAGAGAATACTATTATGACGCCATACTACATCTCTAAGTCTGACAGAAGCGTTAAAATACTAGAGATACATCACCGAACAGATAGGTACAAATACTTGTTCTTTCCACGCACAATAAGTGACCACAATAAAAACTGAGCTCCACTCTAAATGCACTGTCATTATACACGCCTCCATTTCTCCTCCCAAAACCTTACCTTATACATCTTTACACGGCTGTTTTCCTAACACCCCTTGCCACATGCGGCGCTCGCAGGGTAGTGTGTAGATCTAAATAATTGATTTTCTCGATGTATACCCAATGGCTACTTTAAACGGATGTAATATCCGCCCAAGCTGTCAAGTCGTGCAGCTCCTTTAATTCTCTGCCAAGAAAGCTGGGAGCGCGCATTTGGATCTGAATAATGCCTCCCATCATAACCTCTGGAAAGAGTTGGGAAATATTGTATGAACCATTGAGGTATATGAAGAGGGCACTTGCTATGCTGGCCAATTCTATAAGCTGAAACCAGTCCGCCCTCTTCGTAGACCGTCATTTTTCTTCAGCGCTTTTGGGCCCACGCACCAATATTGCAATTTTACCACGTTTTCCCTCGAAAACTTACTAGAAATCAGCGTCCACTTACTTCTTTAATATGCTTTCTCTTAGCGTATTCTGTTCATTTCTTTAAATTAATAATCATCCGTATTACCGGTGAAAACCGTAGTTGGGAGAGTTACCAAAAAAATTAACTGATTAAAGTTAAAGTTAATCTCTGTAAAAAGTAATGAAGCTCAAACGATTTCGTACTGTCTACTAATTATATTTCACCTCTTGCTACACGTGTTTCGACTGACTAGCAGTCATCATCAGGCAAGACTAATACAACATAAACTGATATGAGCTTATATAATACGTGAAACACCATATTTACGTCACACTGGGAAAGGATAGGACAAGTGGGAGAAAAAACTTTTTCCTTTTTCTTTTTCTTTTCTCCCACTTGTCCTTCTATCCTTTCCCAGTGTGATGTAAATATGGTGTTTCACGTATTATATAAGCTCATATCAGTTTATATTGTATTAGTCTTGCCTGATGATGCCTGCTAGTCAGTCGAAACACGTGTAGCAAGAGGTGAAATATAATTAGTAGACAGTACGAAATCATTTGAGCTTCATTACTCATTATGCTGTTCTACGATATCTCGCCTGATAAAGTGGAGTTTATCTGTAAAAAGTAACTAGTTAAAGTTTAAAGTTACTTTTCTGAAAAAGTAACTGATCAAAGTTAAAGTTAAAAAAGTAACTTTAACGTTAAATGTTACATTACATTAAAAGTTACTTATCTTACCGCTTAAAGACAGACCAGCAATCTGCAGTTGTTGATACATTTTTTGATACATTTTTCAGCGTCTCCGTCAACTCCCTCATCCTCGAATTGAATGATGATTTCAAATTTTCCATCAAAATTTTTCTAATCGGAGGGGCAGTTCCTCCGCTAACTTTCAATACGTTTTTGAAGTCTTTATGATCAACGAAAGAGAAGGGAGATCCAGTTCCGACTACAAACTGCAGAACAGCATCGTGTTGTTCAATTTCCGGCCGCCTAGACCCCTCTCCAGAAAAAGCCGCTTTCATTGTTGATCGCTTTGCGGAAGTAACTCCATCAACATGATGCTTGATTTTTCGACCCCTTTTTTCCGTAGCAGTGTTGAATTCCGAAAGCTGGGACGGATTAGCTTTCTGTAATAATTAATTCATCCTTGTTACGTTCGATATAAATAACTATACCCAATTAAAAAAACAAATTTGGTAGAAAAAAAAGAGAAAAGTTTATCTTACCTTGTAATGGGTTCGCAAAGTGGATGCTTTGGTAATGAAGGCCTTGACGGTTTACCCACAAAGGTTTAGAGAGGGCTTGACTTTGAAGATTTCGTGAGAAAATTGATTGAAGACCATTTTTGCGGAATTTGTGCAACTTTGACCTCATGCAAATTGTTAATTGTTGAGTACTAAGGAAAATGCCTTGTGCCATAGCATGCACAGGTCTTTTGAGAATATTTATGCAAAGTTTCAGGTTCAGAAGATTTTGTGATAAAATTGAGTGAAGACCATTTTTTCGGAATTTGTGCAACTTTGACCTCACGCAAATTGTTAATTGTTGAGTACTGAGGAAAATGTCTTGTGTCATAGCATGCACAGGTCTTTTGCGAATATTTATGCAAAGTTTCAGGTTCCTGGCTTGAAAAAATCACCTTTTGAATTTTGGCCAGCTTTTTTCGATTTCAACACACTGTGCGTCGTTTGAAAATAAGATTCAACCTTTTATGTGACTTCAAAACCAATTAATTTTCCGAATTTATCAATATTTAACGAAATCCAACATATTATGGTAGATCAGACCATGGAAATAAAATAAGGGAAATAGATCATAGAACAGAGAGGTTTAAAATGTCGTTTCTCCCGCGATCGATAAGAGACCATAATTACTGCATTTAGACTTTGAAGTAGGTTAGTTGACAGGTAGTGCAGCTGATTTATGCAGATTCCCCATAAGGCACGTTTCTAAACCTGCCGAGTTGTCTTAACACTATGTTTTGCATGCTCCCTGGATGATTCGTGTCACGTGTTCATAGTTACATTATAGATCATTTGATTAGTTTCTGTAGCATTTGTAGCATACCCATAGTGTGGTACATGTTGGTCAAAGTCATTTTCTTCTCTCTAGGACATGTTAGCGATAAGTGACACCCCCTCTACCCCCCGCCGAACACCCTTGTGATGGCTTACAGGATATTAAGTAGATGTAGGGTGTGTGGCACGGGGTGATTCCTCACCAAGCATGAAGCACTCATTCCAGTTCGAATTAGAGTCGCGAACTTTACCCCCGCCGCTAGGCTCTGTCCAAAAGCAGTCAGGATAACGATGCGCCGTCAGACCGGGAACTAGTTGAGTGCTATGGAGACAAACATGCTACTGTGCTGTACACTAGTTAAGACTTAACTTCTGGTTTGTATTGTTAATGCAATTGATAAGTGGTACTACCAGGTATTAAATGATGGTATTCGTACTACAAGGCAAAAGCGAAAACATGCCCGAAATTGCATGCGGGGTGAGTTGCTGATAATGATTTTGAGATGTTTAGCACAAGTGAAAAACCTACTTCACTTAGTGGGGTTCAAAGTTTCATCTGATATATCACAACTACATCTAC
This sequence comes from Ceriagrion tenellum, assembly GCA_963169105.1. Taxonomy (NCBI): domain Eukaryota; kingdom Metazoa; phylum Arthropoda; class Insecta; order Odonata; family Coenagrionidae; genus Ceriagrion; species Ceriagrion tenellum. Next base: position 66,877,209 of record OY720642.1, on the reverse strand, counting down.
ATCTACGTGATACCCTGCGAGCCACCACGAGGGTGTGTGGCAGGGGGTGAAGATCACCAAACATGCACTATTGACATGCAAGTAGGATATTTAAGGGAGATATGCTAGAAAATAGGGTCACATGGAGCTAGATGGTTAGTATCTACATAATAAGGAAGGGATTATTGGTTGTTATTACATGCATCATGCACTACAGATTACTCTACCTATATTTCAACTACCTATCCCTTTGCTACGCTGCCTGTTGTTCTCTCTTATGGTACGAGGGAAAAATGACATTTTAAATCTAAACTATGGCACAGCAACACAATAAACTCAAATTATGGTCCCCCACTGTGCGTGTTAAGAATGACATTTCAAATCTATCGGCTCTGCGGTCTACTTCCTCAATCTTATGCCTGTGATAATTGCTGCCATAAAAGCTCGGCTCTAGCAAAATATGTTGAACTTTCGGTAAAGTATAGTCTACATCAATCTTCCATTAAAAATTAAATTTATATTTCCTCTTCGATCAGACAGAGGTTTCCACCCTAAATCTTTCAAAAATTCAGGAACACTGCTAATTTTATCTTAACAATTTCTAACAAATCTTTCTGCTCTCCGCTGAAGTCGATCTTTATCAGAAACATGTCCTACTTTGTAAGGACCCCGTTTGCTAACGACGAACTACAAGTGTGGGCTCAGAAGAGAAGAAAAACATCGCTATTTTACTTTCTAGTCTCAATATCCTTGTATTCTTTTAATAAATCTCAATTTGCGATTGGTCTCTCCGCAAATTTCCCGTATGTTATGTATGAGAAAATTAAAAACGTTTTGTTCCTCCTACTGTGAACGTCATCGGAAGACTCACTAAGGAAAGCGTAACGTCGAATGTACATAAAAAATTACTCGGCGCAGCAGAAAGATCGAAAATGGTTCTAATTGATCATACACATTGCTGCAAGCGCCTGTAACCAAATAAATATACTTATCAAAAATCATAACCTAAGGCACTTTCAAGGCATGATATAACGATAGTTTTAAACTGGGAAACTTTCCGGTAGCAATGCAGTTTTCCTAATGTGAAAATCGTGAACGTTACGCCAATCTTTAAGGGCGGTGATAAGGAAGAGCAAAGAAACTATAGGCCTCCTCACGTCTATCTCATGTAAGATATTGAAACATATAGATAATCGTCAGTTCAATTATGGGGTACTTGGACAGGTGTTTCGGGTCTTCCCGCGAGGTCTAAAAAACCCCCACCAGGTCTGCAAGCCTTCCCTTATACCGTAGTGGGAAGTAGTATAGGGTAGATGGACAGGTGTTTCGGCTCTCGCCGCAGGGGTTACAACCTCCGTCCCAGGCCTGCAAGCTTTCGCTTATACCTAGGGACTAGGAAGAGGGGGAAGGAAGGGATTGGGAAAGGGAAGGTTAGCGAAACCACAACCCCTTCGAGACCGACACCAATGAGGCGGATAGAGGTCAAAAGGACCTCAATTGGGCCTCCGCCTCCCCGAAGTGCTCGTATTAGTTTGGTTCCCCCAAACAACTGAGACGAGTAACCGTCGGCTCCGCTTTCGCTAGAGCCTACCGCACATCTCTGCGTACCGAGAGAGCCCGTTGCCCAAATATTTGGGATTAAGTGTCCCTCTGATTCGCTTTTTGGGTTGCCGCCGTGCGGTCTGCCGACGTACGTCATTGGAGTGAGGATCACCGGACCCAATGGAGGGTCAAAACGGACCAATTTTGGTCAAATGTGTGAGTGCAACCTACTCCTCAATAATGGACAGTCAGAACTTGTCAATTTTAAAATAGCGAAGTTTTTCCGACAGGATATAAAATCTATAGACGTGATCGACCGGATAGGACTGGTGGCGGAGTATTCATAGCAGGTAAATCGTATTTGAATAGTACCGCACACATATTAGACGACGATGAAACAGAAAGAGGTTGGTGTACTATTAAGCAACAATACAAGAGAAATGTGCATAGGTATATGCTCATTTTACAGTCCACCAGATTCCAAAATAGATGTTTTGTACAAAGTAGGAACTCAATTGACATCGCTCTTTTACTTTCTAGTCTCAATATCCTTGTATTCTTTTATTACATCTCAATTTGCGATTGGTCTCTCCGCAAATTTCCCGATTGTTATGCTTGAGAAAATTAAAAACATTTTGTTCCTCCTACTGTGAACGTCATCTGAAGACTCACTAAGGAAAGCGAAACGTCGAATGTACATAAAAAATTACTCGGCGCAGCAGAAAGATCGAAAATGGTTCTAATTGATCATACTCATTGCTGCAAGCGCCAGTAACCAAATAAATATACTTATTAAGAATCATAACCTAAGGCACTTTCAAGACATGATGTAACGATAATTTTAAACTGGGAAACTTTCCGGTAACAATGCAGTTTTCCTAAGGTGAGAATCGTGAACGTTACGCCAATCTTTAAGAGCGGTGATAAGGAAGAGCAAAGAAACTATAGGTCTCCTCACGTCTTTCTCATGCAAGATATTGAAACATATAGATAATCGTCAGTTCAATTATGGGGTACCTACTTGGACAGGTGTTTCGGGTCTCCCCGCGAGGTCTAAATATCCCCCACCAGGTCTGCAAGCCTTCGCTTATGCCCTAGTGGGAAGTAGTATGTCAGAACTTGTCAGTTTTAAAATAGCGAAGTTTTTCCGACAGGATATAAAATCTATAGACGTGATCGACCAGATAGGACTGGTGGCGGAGTATTTGTAGCAGTTAAATCGTAATTGAATTGTTTCACACATATTAGACGACAGTGAAATAGAGAGAGTTTATTGTACTATCATGCAATAAAACGAAAGAAATATGCATATATGCTCATTTTACAGACCGCCAGATTCCAAAATAGACGTTTTGAACACAGTAGAAACTCAAGTATCATCATTTACCTCGAGAGATAACAAAAGCGTGATAATTATCCGTGGAGATTCCAACCTCCCGGCAATAAATTGGAAAACTGATAGCGTTGAAACAAGTTCAAGCAAGCGTGATGTAAGCGAGGCCTTACTTAGCCCTCTCAGTGCTGACTCCTGCCAGCGGTTCTAGCGAGAAATGCGGATGATAACTTAATGAAATGTAGCACTCTAGGAAAATAAATATTATAAAGTTATTGTTTAAAATATCCATGGGTGGAGTAAAAACAATCTTCAGATACAGTAAAATATCTTGGAATTACCTTAACTTCTGAAACATATGCGGCTCAGCATTCAAGAACCTGATTTCGTTAAGCGTATAATAGGAAGGTCCTCGGATGAAAAAATAAAAGAAAGATGCTACTTCGCTCTGGTTAGGTCACACCTCGAATACACCGCGTGTATTTGGAACCCTGATCATGAAGATTTAACCAAAAAAATAATAAAATACAAAGAAAAGCAGCACGCTTCGTTAACAACTGCTGCGAGCAAACATATAGTGTCTCACAACTTTTAGAGGGATTAAGGTGGGAGCCCCTAGAGGCTCGGAGGCTACACGCTAGGCTTAGGTTGCTTGATAAATTCTGAACTGGTGTGTTTCAGAGCGACACAGAGAATATTATCATGACGCCTCACTACACCTCTAGGTCTGACAGAAGCGATAAAATAAAGAGATTCATTGCCGAACAGATAGGTACAAAAACTCGTTATTTCCTCGTAGGTACATTAAGCGATCACAATAAAAACTGAGCTCCACTATATACACTCCCAAAATACACGTCACCATTTCTCCTCCCAAAACCTTACGTCTTTACACGGCTAGTGTCCTAACGCCCCCTGCCACTCGCCCATGCGGCTGCTCGCAGGGTAGTATATAGATGTAGATTGGCGAAACTAAATTTTCGATACCCTACTTGACTCTCAGGAGCCTTGTGGCCTGCAGTCGCCCACTGACGTAACGGGCATTGCTGACTGCGCCCCCTGAAGGGGTGTGTGTGAACCGTACGAAATAATTCCGAGCACGTAACTAAGGAGTCACGTGGTACAAAAACGAACCGTTCGAGATTTTGGTATATTTGATCCTTCTGTAAAAAGTCTCTCGCAGCCTTCCCAATAGAGATTTTCTCGCGGTGATATTGTTTAAGGATTTTTTTAAATGCCAATAATAGAACCAACAAATATAATATCAGACGCTCACGATATCCGTGCGAGGTGGTATAACTCACAAAAATCTCCAACCATTCGTTGTTGTATCGCGCGACTCCTTAGTTACGTGAGCGAGATTGTCCCCAGCGCTTCAAACAACCGCCGCACAGTCGTCCAAAGTCCCCAAAACTGGCCAAGGTAAGAAAAATAAAGTATCTACATAGAGGATTTTGATTGCTGGATCGGTGAGAGGAAAGGTTACAAAGTCGAAAGTCACAGCAGTTGGGTAAACATTTACCCACTTGCGCACATGGACAACGAGCGCCCTACGGGTAACAAGTGCATCGAGCGCGCGTCCATAAGGGCAAACTTATTTTTGAAGTGCTGCCAATTTGTTCTTGGCGAAGAGAATTGATTTATGAAAGATGGAGTCTCCAGTAGAAAGTTAGTACTACAAGTTGATATTATTTAATTTTTCAATTTTTAAATATATTTTTTAAACAAGGCCGTTTAAAATAATGGTGTTTTTGAGCGAAAATCCGCGCTTCAACTAACCAAAAGTTAATGAATTCTGGATAATTCTGATATAAACGATACATCACATTGTTAAGAATTTAATAAACTTAACAGTAGCTCGAAGAATAGCATCTACAATCCTCTAATTCGATAGTTATTAATAAAATAAAGTTCGATTTTTGTCCCAAAAAACTAGCTTGGCTTGGAGCATGCTGCACTCGACTGTATGAATGATTTTGTGAACTTCCCATAACATTCATTTGTTATATATTATTGAACACATGCACCATTTTTTATTGCAGCTCAATTACAATTGCAGATAATAATTAAAGGAATTGCGAATAATTCGCCCAAAATATTTTGGCGTACTCCGACTAGACTGGTTTTACATAACCTCAAAAGCACATGCACAACTAATTGCATCAAGGCCATTCTTTTTTCAATAAAAAAAAATTTGCGAAAAAGTTTGCAAAAAGATATTTTGTGCAATTGTGACTGCGGATTTGGTTTTAGCACACTCAAATACATAAGTATGCAAACTTTTATCAAAATTGGAATACTATTTCTCATGGTGACCAACTTTCGGGGCATATTGACCACTGTGCGCCGTTCAAACACAACCCGTTTTCTCACATCTACTTCGGGTTTCGGCTTTGGGATTCTGACCTCGGGTTCGAGCTTTCCAGTTGCTAGTAGAAAAAAGGTCACTCCGCAGAGAGACATGGGCATTAACAGTGATATGACTGATATGATCTCGAAGCTGGCTGTCAAATATCGTCCGAGCTTTAGTCCGAGGTGGAAGTTGTAATCCTGCGGCGAGAGCCGAAACACCTGTCAAATAACGTTTCCCTAGCGAATGGGAAATTTTGCTTCAAAAAAATTGCCCCTTCAAACCTTATCTTTCTTTCGCTCTTACTCGAGGTGATCCAAAGCTTCTCACAACTGTGGCCGAAGTAATTTTCCATTGATTTGCGTTTGCACAATTGCGCAGTCACGCGTATTGGTGCGAAATTGGTGCATAGGCTCAGATATGGATAATAGCGTATATCCTTCGAAACCTCCGATTGGGACGGGTAATCCACCCGCCGCACATGTCTCTTTCCGCGAGAGAGATATATGATTGTGGAGATACAACGTCCCCCAAGCGCATGGGAGTCGAATGCTATTGCTGACTTACATATGGCCTTGTATATCCTCCTTGATAACTGCGAGAAGGAGAGGGGAGAGGCGGGAAAAATGAAGGAGGGGGAAAGCCCGCCGTCTGGTGGTTAGACGGAAGGAGATTCATTCGCCGGCAGGCAGTCATTTCTACTTAGTCCCGCGAGAAACATCACTACTCCGCCCGCCCTCAGCAGTTCAGTCTTCTCTTTCACTCGGCCATGGCTCGTCGGCGAAGCTTCTCATCTGTGATCCTCTGGTTCGCCTTCCTCCAGGGGGCTTTCCAAGGGCTTGCGGAAGATGGACAGGCCGCTGCCCCTACGGTGCCCTTAATAGAGGTCATGGAGGGTCAGCTTAAGGGGTCATTGTCTTCGACCATCAGCGGAAGGGCGATCGCTTCTTACCGGGGGATACCTTACGCCGAGGCGCCAGTTGGAGACCTCCGCTTCAGGGTGAGTTCAATTCACATAACTTTTGCCCTCAGGCAAAGGATATATGTCAGGGGGGCCGGGAATCATCCCGTCTGGCTCTCTATATCAGATTTGGTATGAAATACCTCGGCCATGAGGAGCAGCTTCCCCCCTCTACCTCCCCATGGCTATGCCCAGGTACTCAGTGCTCGGGTAGTTCTCGCACCCACATTTACTAACTGTAATTCCTCTGCAATACCCCTCTCAAGGGTGGTTGGCGGGTGTTCGGTGTTCATCGAACATTAGTGCGGCGCCGGCCTTTAATGCCCGTCTTACAAGGGGGCACGTAATTGCACAAGCTGATGTATTTGCGAACGCGCTTTTCATTCTTGCAGTTCATCGCGTAAAGCGATGAATTGCAAGACTGCACGCGCGAATGTATGAACGCGAGATGGCAAAATGGTCCCTGCTCAATTTTTAAATGTCATTGCACGCTAAATTGAGGGAAAATGCAGGATAGATTTGCAAGAGTACATGCCCCGTGTAAAATGGGCTTTAAAGTTATTGGAAGCTCTCGTCATCTAAGTCTGATGTGAAAGTCCTAACTTTAATCGTCCTTCGGCAAACGTCTCTCTAGCGACCGTTATCGACGTTGGCGATTCTGTTATCCTATTTTTTCTTGACGGTAGACAATTCAGGCGACGTCAACTGCGACTCGATTGATCTCTTGGCTCCTTGTTGCCAAAGTTGACGATTTAAGAATCTACATGGCCGAAGATGAAAGGAGAGATTAGTGGTCTCGCCAATGTCAGTAAAGGCCGCGGTGGTGTTTTTCGTCCGTAGACAAAAATCAAATGCTTGTCCCACCTGGCCTCTCAGTGCGTTAATTTAAGCAGCGAACACTAACAGATAAACCAATTGTGAAACGTGGAAAAGCTGATATGCATGCAGTGGTGTACCTAATGGGTGACAGGGCCGGCATCCGCCGGGGGCGCATTCGCGGAGGGGGTATTTCGGTGATTTGTTCCCCCAAAAATAGGGTAATGTTGAAGTGGACTATCTCTTAAATGTAAAGCAATTGGAAAAATTTAGACATATTGAAGTGAACTCAACGAGTTCATGATCGACTTCATGGAAATTCATGATGATGAAAAAGGACTAAGTAATTTTTCTACAGGTTTATTTTCTCCCTCCAACTATTTCCACTCCCCTCTCGCATCTGCCTTCCCTCCTCTCCTCCAATGCCTTCCTTGGCTATATAATGCATGACTTTTACCTTGGAAATTTGCACCTGTAGATGATGCCTACTCATTTTGTAACAAAATTTCCTCAGGCTGCAGTCTTCCATGGAGCAAACATTTTAGAACTTGCTGCTAGTATTAATGCAACATTCATTAAAATCATGACATTTTGCCAACTAGAATATGATTACTACTTCTGGCGTCAATTACTTAAGTCATTCAGAATTCTTATTTTCTGTGGTGAATTTTATATTTTCCTCTCATCCTCTGAAAACATTCAATCCTTAAGCCCATTTATGACACCATTAAATTTAATTGCGCAACTATCGTGGATATTGCGAGATAATTTTCTTACCGCCTGACTATGGCGATGAAGTGTATAGAACTTATGAGAAAAAAGGTCATGAGCAACGGGAATAGGACCACGGGCCTTTGATTTGCTGATCCATGAGCACACCTCAACGATTGAGTGACCAAGAGGTATTATATAGAAGAGTTCTTTTTTGTTTCTGGTTGATTTCTTTAAGTCTGTATTTACGTCTTTGCTAAATTTTCATCCACTTGTGAAAATATAATTTTTTTCTTTTTTCATGCAATGTTAAGATATCTTATTTTAGATATTTTAATATTTTTTGGAAAGTCATGCTAAAAATTTTCTTCATTTTTTTATTTTATAATTAATGAAATGATTGATTAATCAATTTATTTTTGCCATTCTTAGTTGGGGGAAGGATCTATTTAGATCATAAAAAGTACTGTAGACTTTTCTGGAATTTCATCGTAGTACTGCAATACCTAAGACAAAGCCATGATCCATTGCCATGGGTTGATATAGTATAGTATTTTTCTATAAGAGGTTTGCAGAGCTAAAATATAAATTTTGGCTCGTACATGACAGTTGCACTGGCACTTTTTGCACAAACATAAATTTTTCTTCTAATTAAAAAAATTATTCTTATTCCTCCCCACCCCCTACTTAATGTTGCTTGTATCTACAATGTTGTAAAGTCTGTTCGATAGGTGTAAGTCTGTAATAATATTTTGGCACTGGTACATGCATAGCAATACATTGGTTTTAATTTTATGCCTTAAGATGTATAGTTTCATCCAAATCTTTCATAATTCCATTGCAGTATTGGATCTCCACTTAAAATCTACAGTAAGGCCTCACCCTTATTCAGAAAAAACGTTACTCTTGTTTCTATAGTAGATTGTGTTATATATATGTATATATTGTGGATATCATTATTATGATAATGAATTAATATCCAGTTTGATGCCTCTTACTTCCACATCCACCCCTTTTCAGCCCAGTTTCAGATCAGATAACTGGATTTTGCCCGTAAAGCCCAATATAATCCCACTTCAACCTTGGTTGAAGATGAGAAAGTTTTGCTTGGGTAGCCTACTAATTGAACTAAATGAAATGTTTTATTTTTCCAGGCTCCAAAGCCAGTAAATGGGTGGCATGGTGTTTTAGATGCCAGTGAGGAAGGACCCTCATGCATTCAGAAAGACTATTTACTCAAGCCAGGGTCCCCGATTATGGGACAAGAAGATTGCCTCTTTTTAAATGTCTACGTACCATTGGTAAGAATTAAAATTCCATCGTTAACCTTCTCCTTAACTTTTCAGGATTACATCATTTAACTCTTAATGAATTTTATGCATTCTATTGCTAGCGAGCTTCAATTACAAAATAGTTATGTGATATTACCCAGCAGGTTTAGTGGTTGATGTAATGTACTACTTGGACCCAGTATGTACTATGTAATATTTTCAATATGCTGATAACATTTGTATAGTTCTTACTACAAAATGTCATCGGTATTTCATATTTAATTATAATACTTATGGTTTTATAATCAAGTAACTGTTAGATGGAAATTTTTTGTCAACTATTTAATGAAAGGTTGTCTTGAAAACAAGGATTTAAAATTTGATGTTAAAAGTGTCCTGTATTTAATGATAGATTTTAGATGACACATTGAATAATAAAACATCATATCCAACAGTAATATTCTATTGCAATTTTTAAATTTTACTAAATTTACATTAAAAACGACTACAGTTCATTTTCATGGATAAAAAAATTTTCACCCCACAAGTATGGCACATTAATTGTTTCTCTGTAAAGCAATAAAGTCAAATTGTATTTTAACCATTTTAGAGCTAGAGAAAGCCGTCCCCATAATTCTGGAAATTTATCCAAAAAAAATCACCTGATGAGATTTGAAACCAGTTTTCTAACTTGCTGGGAACTTTGTTTGCCAATCTCTAACCCCCACACATAAAGGCAATAATCATTCCACTTATGGTGTTGTGCTGCAGCATGCATTAGAATGTTTGAGGATTATTTAATTATCTAATAAAATTTATCTTGTGCCTATGTGCTAGAATTTCTATCATTATGGTCTTTACAGGCATGAGTAGGTATTCTCATTTTTAGTTTTTCTTTATTTCTCGTTTTAATCAACTGTACTTCATGTTGCCAGCAACTTATTCCTTTGTTGTTTTATTCTTGCTCTTTAAAGGAGTTGGGATGTTGTTTTACATCACATGATTCAACTTTATTCAGATTTATTCAAGGTAATGAGGGAAATAACCTAGCATTGGTCTCTTCAAATACTCCTCTTCATGAGTGATTTTGTTGCTCAAATAGTATATCTTTCCCTTTTGTTGAAATATTGTCGACAATGGTAGCCAAACATTAATATCCAGGGGTGAGTCACCACATGAAACCTAAGAGACCTGGATTTCACTCAAGGACTTGGATATGGGGACAGAAGTCCCAGACCCAAGTTCTCATTCGCTATATCCAACATGTCAAAATGGCAACTTATAGTATGTTGATATCAACCTAATGCTATTGCATAATAATGCACAGTAATAAATAAAATATACTTTATTAACAATTATTGTTATGAAAGATCTAAGGTTTTCCCAGCATATCTGCTGGATAAATGTTTCTCGGGTGTTGCACTGGGTAAGAGGGTCCACAGGTCCCGACCTCCATCTCCATCTTCAAGGGGTTCAACTTCCATCTTCAGGGGGTTTGGAGATCAAGTCGATCTCCCAAACGTCAGGACCTGTGGACCCTCTTACCCAGTGCAACACCCGAGAAACATATATCCAATTTTTGTTACGTTCTCGATCAGTTCACTGGAGACACGTCAAGGGAACCAGGAAAGGAGCGGTGGAACAAATATGATTTAAATTCTAGATGTACAAAGCTAGATGAGCAAATGAAGCCTGCTTCAAAAGGGGCATAAAAAGGTGGCTTCAGCACCACCCATTATACAGTATTGATGATTTTTTTTAGCTCAGATATATCAGATTTGACCTTTTAATGGTATTTACCATCACTTGCGAGTGAAGTAAATTTTTGTGCTGCAATTTTTTTGTACCTTTATCTGTTATACATTGCATTGAAAACTGTTTTGTGCCCATGAACGATTTTGTTTATTATTTGAATATATGCAGAGATGTATTTGTTTTTTTTTATTACTTGCTATTTAAATTGTGTAAGTGTATTTTTTATACTATTGATGAATCTATTCCACATAATGTTGGCTGAACGATCAATAATAATAATTATTATTATTATGTGCATTAGCACCTAGGAGAGGAAGGAGAAGGGAGGAGAGGGACTTACATTATCATATTTATTCAATTAAAAACTTAAAATTTCTTTTAGAAAACATTATTACTATAGGGTAAAAATGAACCAGTCAGTGCCAATAGGTATGCCACTGTTTGGTTCTTCTAGTGTTAATAAGCCTTGTTTCAATTTGTTGGGCAGTACATATTTGACTAAAGCACCATGTTTTTTTCTGCCTGTGAATATTTGCAGGACTTGTTAGAAAATGTAAAGGCAGCTGAAAAAGAAGGAAAGTTGTGGGAAAAGATCCCTGTCATGGTGTATATTCATGGAGGTGGCTTCCTCGGTGGAAGTGGTGGTAGCTTCAACTGGGGTCCTCAGCATCTCTTGGATGAAGATGTCATTTTGGTTGCCATGAACTACAGATTATCTGCCTTTGGTACAGTTTTTTATTTTTAAAATAGTGATATTAATTTTAGGGTAATTTTAGAGTAGAAATTTTTCAATTACAATTTCTCCCAGTGTTTGAGCATTAAATAAGCAAAACATTTTATTTATGTGTTATCAAAGATATTTTTTTCAAGATTCAATCAATGAATTACTTAAATTACATAGTTTCTAAGTGAAACAGGGCGATAGGAAACCTGGTTTTCTGGAATTTTTTTATAAAGCTATTTTATGACCTAATTGCTGTCAATTAATGTGACTTAATTGCTGTTTTTCTTAGTCATTGGCTTGGTACACACTTTTCTAATGTTTGTTCTATTTTATTTAAAGCCTGCACAGCCTAGGACTTGAATTTAACCATAGAGTGGTAACAGTATTTTCGGTATATGCTATTGGTAACGCCTCGTACATTTTGACTAATGGTTCAGGTTTGTAAGTAACATGAAAAAATTCTCAGACATGGTCCATGTGTTTATTTACATTTAAAAACAAATTTACATGTATGCGACCCTTCATTCCCATTGTGAACAAATATTTCCCTTATTTTCTCCACTGTAGGCAACACTGTATCTCCCACAATAGTACATTGTCATTCTTCTCTTCATCATTGGACATATGGCTCATATGGTTCTTTTTTTTCACATTGGGATAAAGTAGAAATGGCAGAATGCTCAGAATATGCAAGCCTGATTGTATCAGAAAGATTTGCTTCAATAGCCAATATAAAAAAAGACATTATAAAAAGATGGTCATAAATTTTACGAGCATTACCACTTAAGAGTTAAACCTGACGTTGAAGCTCAAGGCAAGTCTCTCTCATTCTTGGTGATTACTCATTTCCGTTAAATGGATAGTCAATTTCTGAGCTGGTAATTTAAATACTAAAAAAACCTAAAGCCCCATAGACACTGAAAATGAGTTGACGTCTTCATGAATTTAATTTGGATTCTAGACATAACTTATGGATTATGGTCTTTTTTGTAAACCTCAGGGTTCAATTTTTTCATGTCTTATTAGATATTAAAAGCAATTGATGTTATTATTTCTTGTATGGTGGCGCTGAAACACTAATTTGCTGGCATATCTATTGCAAATATGATACTGCGTCAACTAACACATGAATCTGCTATTATATCATTTGACTTGGAAATCCTAAGAGGGCCAAAAATTAGTTTGCAGCAGTTGACTTCCTGTGGAAGATTATTGATTTGGAATTTTTAATTTCTTAAGGATTCCTCAGTACAGGAGACAATGCATCACCTGGAAATTATGGTCTGAAAGACCAGGCTCTTGCCCTAAAATGGGTAAATAGTAACATTGGAGCTTTTGGAGGAGATCATGATAAGATCACAATATTTGGCCATAGTGCTGGAGCAGCTAGTGTTCATTTCCACATTCTGTCATCAATGTCTAAAGGTAAGCACTTACTTTGGATGGCTGAAGGTAGTAATGGTAATTCTATGTATTGGCCATAATACTAGTCTTTCACCCGCAGCCGTTTTCCCCTTGAAAACCCTTGGGAAATGGGAAGCTCATTTAGAAGTTCTGTGCTTAATTAAGAATAGGATAGGACATTCTGAATTTTTTTTATTTCTCTTGAGAAAGTTCTTTTTTCATGTTCTTAGTTGGTCTTGGCTCAGATTCATCAGTCCGTCAACATATAAGTAACTTTCTATTTTATGGAACATATAATGCATTTATCTGTGACAATGCTGTCTTACTTCTTTCCCAATCACTTGTCTGTTGCTTTCTCGAATCACTATTCCCAGATAATAATATTTGGCCTGTAACTGGATTGAACTTATCTGGATTTGGAAGAAGTTTTGAAGATGTTTAAGATCTTGACCAATAACGGACCACTTTCAGAACAGATATTAGTCTTTCAGAGCAGTTACAGATCAGTTTCAGAGGAGTTACAAACCAGTTAGAGTAATTACAGACCAAATACTTATTCCTAATTATCATGTTGATTTAAGAGCTATGATTTGTCTCTAAAGCTTTATATTTTGCAAACCACAAGCAGTATAGCTTAATGGATAGGAAATATGAATCAATTGATTAGACTCATTGAAACAAAATGTTAAAATTTTGTGAAATTTACAGTGGAAAAATCATTCGCCTGGAATCTCATGGGGACTTTAAGGAGCAAGTGTTCCTCACAGGTACCATGCATATCATTTTTTAGAGCACTCTGTGTGAAATTGAGGGAACTGGGTTCAATTTCCACTCCAGGGGAATAATTTTTCCTCTGTGAATTTCACACAATTGTGTGATCAGTAGCGATGACTCCATTGAAGTAACTGTGCAGCTAGTTCCATGGTTCTTTGAAAATAATGTTACCCAAAATAACATTGAATCTTAATTATTGTATGTACATGTTGGTTTATGACACACTATGGGGTCTTCCAGTTCCCCATCTCAGCCATTCTGTTACTCATCTTCAAGGCCTCTCTCTCATCTATCTTTTAGTCCATTCTATCCTGTTCTTCCTAGGTGTTCCTCTTTTCCTTTTCCCAAGAGGAATCCACTGCTGGACTTATTTTTGTAGCCTCTCATTTTCCATTTGAGGGAGGTTTCCATAACCTTCCAGCTAGTTGGCTCTTATTTTCTTGATTATATCACGTGGGAGTCCATAATTTATCTAACTCTGATGTTCTTGACATTATCCCGTCAGTATATTCCTGCAGCATCTCATTTATTTATTTTATTAATAGAATACAAATGTACAATAGGCCGCTGTCTGGTGGTAATAGAAATTTTGGAAAATACTCTTTCCTCCCCTGAAGTCTCTTTCGTGAATACCTGAAGGTTTGTGAGGAAAGGGTGTAGAACACCATCTGGTAAGGTATTCCTCTCCTTATACCTTTCGTGCCGAAGTCTCTCAGAGGGAAATGCTTTCCCTGCAATGAGTAGTATGACAATTTTCTGTACTCCTCTCTATGGAGCTCTCTTGTAGCGATGAATCGCTCGGGTATGCCTTTTGCCCGTATTGGAACCCCTCTCAGCAGGACACCGTGCCCTTCTCCCAGGCACTTGGCTCGACTCCCCAACCCTTAGCAGCCCCTCTCTCAGCAGGAGACCACTGTAATTTTGTTGCATTAACGTTGTTTTTTTTTAAATTATTCTTTGCTGTATACTTAGAAAACTCATACCTTTAAATGAATTTCTAATGTTATTCTGATCGTTTGACAATTTTAAAACAAAATTCTAACGTTAATATTAACAAATTTAGAGCTCAAACTATTGAGAGTTCCACACAAGAGCTCCGTTACTATCAATGCTAGAATTTCATTTGAAATTTGCTAAGACTCAACAAAGAACAAATAATTCACTTCATAAAGTTAAAAATTTTGTGGAGTGAAAAATTGCCTCGAGAAACCGTTGCAAATACAATAAATTAACTGCGGATTCATGCAGCAAGGAGGGCTACTAATGATGCAGAGGGTCGAGCTCAGTTGCAGAGGAAAGGGTCTGGGCTGTCCCTAAGCTGGGTCGCAAGGGTTTACTGCATACCCAGGATTATTGCTCCCATATTGGTCACTTCCCATTGCTCGCATCGGCTATATCCAACGTTAGGTATTTTGCATTGGTTTTTCTCCGTCGGTCATAGCCGACATTCGTTCGTTTGCGTAGGAAAATTCAAGTTGGCTATACCCAACGCTGGGCGCGAGAGGGTTAATTGCAGAGTTTCAAATTAGAGTTGCTGAATCTTGTGCCAATATCTATATATATATGCTGAACTGCAAATTTTCAATCAAATTACACTGGGATTTAATTATCTGTGCACTTGTCACTCTTCACCCATGGAACTCCTGGAGGTGTAATCAACTGAAGACTCTTGTATCTTTGCTATTTTATTACAAAAGTCTTGCAGAATTAAGTCACTCCTGTTTTATGCTTGACAATAGAAAGACAATGAATAGAACAACAATAGAAAGATTGTTTCATAAATTCTCTTGCCTTTTGAAGGACTGTTTCAGAATGCAATAGCACAGAGTGGAAATGCACTTGCTCCATGGGCACTGGCTAGGGATGCTCCTGGCCATGCAAAAACTCTGGCAGAATACTTGAACTGTCCTACAGACCAAGGAAGCCAAGTTATGGTTGACTGCCTTAGAAGTAAAGATGCAGCTGAGATCGCAAGTCAATTTGAGAAGTTTCTTGTAAGTATAGTGTGTGACCCTGATATGCTAGTCTGCGGATTAATTAGGTGATAGCATCTCCAATTGAGTTGGTATTTTCTTTGTGAATAATCTGATGAACTGCTCGTAGGTTCAACCCTGGATCAGTTCTTCTATCTCTAACAAACACCTTTGTCCATCATAAGAAGACCAATGAAGGGTGGAGTAGCATAGTGCAAAAAATCAAGTCTTGAAACCCAACCCAAAATTGATGCCAAATGACTAGAAAACTGTTTTTGCAAGAATTTAGCTCGGCATATAAGCAATGGGCTCTGCCCCTTTATTATTTTTTAATTCTGCATGAACTCCCTTAAAGCCCACGTCAAAAGCCATATGAATTATGGCTAAAACTTACCTAAAACCTTTGCCCCTGTTATTATAACGACTGTCTTCCCTTCGTGCCCATCCTATTATGGAGTGCAGACAACTGCAAAATCATTTCTTATTTTCTTAGTAAAAAATGAGATATAGAATTAAAAGTTGTACTTGGATTTCTGAGCAACAATCTGTAATCCCGATCTTATATTTGTTTCAAATGGCATTACTTTATAAGGCATGACTATTTCAAGGAACTTCACTCCATGGGCATAGCCAGGAGTAGACAGGGAGGGATAGCTGCTCCACTGAAGGAGACATTTTATTCCAAATCTGCTAAATGGAGCCTGACAGCATGATTTCCTTCCCATTTCACATAAATCTACAGCTATGAATAGGTGTCCTGCCTCAACATTATTTATGCCTCATGCCATTTGAGATATTTATAAAATTTGACATTGTTGCCTGAGCTGAGCTATTGGCTTGCCAAATGAAAGAAAATACTTGAATCAAAATTAATTTTATCCACCAAGAAGTACCAATATTTCTTACTATTGAGATTCTTTCGAATAAATAATTATTATGAGTCTTTGTTCTTACATTTTATTTTCATTTTGGAAGAAATGGACTGTTGATCCTTTGTTGGTATTTTGCCCAACCCTGGAGATGGAAGGAAATGATGAAAAGCCATTTATCAGTGAACATCCATATCATCTGATGAAAAGTGGAAAATTCAATTCTGTGCAGTTGATTGCTGGAATAACAAGTGAGGATGGTGCCATGCGAACAGCTGGTGAGTCAAAAGACTTGAACATTAGAAGTAATCATCTTCATATTCATATATGCTTATTTAACCCTTTGAGTGAGGCACGGCATATCACATCATGGTTGTCTTTACGTTAGTGCTGATATGGTGCTGGACGTGATATCACATCACGGGTAGCGTGAGTGTTCCAGCATTTTCCAGGGAAATTTCGCAAGGTCCCCTAGTGAAAGCTGGAACACTCAGGTTACCCGTGATGTGATATCACGTCCAGCACCGTATCAGTGCCAGCATAAAGACAACCATGACGTGATATCAAGTCATGCCACAATCAAAGGGTTAACAGGATTAGTATTTTTGTGGGATTCATTTTCTTTTAAACTTAAACATCACATTACAACTTAATCATTTCATAATTATTATTAAATTTATTAAGTGTTTTACATGAGTGTTCTTGGGAGTAAATACCACAAATTCAGGAGCATCTGTAGCAGTCAGTATTTCAATACTTCGCTCACACATTCGCTTTGTTTACTAATTGAACTAAAATTGATTTGACCAGTTCAGCTCAGTATGATAATGCAATGGGCTAGTGGGATTAATATGAGAAGCAGGCTAACTTAGTATTAACTAACTGAATGCGAAATCGGTATTTCAATTGATTTTGCATTGGTAAACCAGGGGATCTAAGTCCACTGACTTAGAATGTTCAGATCAGTCAGAGTTCAAATCGATCAGAGTTTGATTGGTAAATGTGGCAATTAACCTCAAGTTTTCTCTCCATTCAGAAGAGGCTGTCCTTGAGTGAATAACTTCAAGCAGACCAATAACTACAGATGAGTGTAACTATCTTTTAAGTCCACTCCAAGAGAACTGCCCTGGTAAAAATATTTCATCTGCAACTGTTTCAGAATACTAATATCTAATTGGAAGTAATATTTATTGGATTGAACTGGTCTGGGTTTTAAAAATATTCCAAGATGTTTCACACCCAGACCACTAACAAAGCACTTCCAGATCTGATATTAGACTTTAAGGGCAGTTACAGACCAGTTTCAGAGCAGTTACAGACCAAATATTTTTGCCTAGGTGGTGCTTTTGGGTTTCAGGGATTATGTACTAGCAGAGCAGAGTCAAAATGAATATATTTTTGTAGAATGAAACAGTCATCAAAATGAGCTAATTGTAAGGGTTATTTTCTGAAGTTGACTGGATAATTATGCCACACTCATGGACACTTATTCTCCCCTTTAGTGATGCAACCATACTGATGACTGTGATGATCTTGTTCATGATGTGCACATCATAATTTAAGTTCCAGCTGCTTATTTGTTTGGAACTTTCATAGGCTGAGAGGTTGATTTTTTTGAGGGAATTACTTTTAACTCTTTGAATAAGCCTCCCTTTCTTCTCTCCATATTCACTGATTAATCATATTTGAATATTTGCTGAGGTTTGTGGGGCAGTAGTTAATCCATCTGGGCTTAGAGATGGGCCATTCTGAAAATATCATGGTAATTTTCATTCATTACCATAATATGTTACGTAATTTACCGCAGCCCCCGAAAATTGCCTTCATTTTTAGTGATAACCACTTCGGTGTTGGGTATTTTTCAGACCAATACATTACAAACAATATTTAAAGCCAAGCCAGCATATATTTCATACATTCTTAGTTATAAATTAAGGCACATTCAACTCATTTGTAGAATAGTTTTACTAGTGGAATATTTGTGGGGATATCATTTTCAATGGTTTGTACGAAAATTTCTCATAGCAACAGAAGAATGCTAACTTGTGTATGAGTTACCGTATTTCTTTTGAAGTTCTATCTATTTCTAATGTATTAATGTGGCAGTAGTAATGGTTTAGATGATGTTAACCCCTGGCAAATGCTATTGGCTTTCCCTTCAAGTCCTCTATTGGCTACCAATTCCAGAAAATTAAAAATTACTGGAAAATTATGATAAATGTTCGAAAATTAATGTAAGTTACAATGTTGATTTATCTCTAATAAAAATTACGGTAATTGACCCATTTCTTTGTGCTGAATTCTCTAGCAAACCATTTTCTACAAATTTGAGGATATTGGGACTAGGCATGATATTACCTTCAAAGAGTTGCCCTCAAGAATTTTCTAGCTTTCCAGTATTTTCATAGATCATTCTCTGCTATTAAGCCTTTTGGCTGATTTAGATGTTTTTCCTGACTGTAATATAATGTTCAAAAAGTATTTTACTCTTAAATTTAAAAACTATAAGCTTAATTTGTTAGTTTTTATTATTTCTACTAGTAATCTTATCATATCTCACACAATACATTTCCTACTCATAGAGCTTGAATTCCTACAAAGACATTAGCTTTCCCTTGGTAGTAAAAAGATTAATTGGGAAAAACCAATCCTAATTGAGTTGTTTTTTCCAAGTAGGGTAACTACTGCTGTAAAAAATTTAAAATTACAAGATAACTAGAAATGGAGAAATGAGTCCTTAAGTTGTGGTATCCAAAGTTTATGCTCCTACCCTAAATTATAATATTTAAAGTTTTTATAATAACATTGAATGTGAAGTAGAATGTAACATCAGGATGAAATTTTGTATGCATTCTTTCTTAAATTTGAAAAATTCTCATACTTTGTTATAGGAATTTTAATCAATGAAGAGACTGCAAAAGAAATAAATGAAGAGTTTATGGATAAAGTTGGTCCTATATCATTGAGACTGGAAGAAACAGCAATGGACCCCAAGGAAGTTGCCAGGAAAGTTCGTCAGTTCTATTTTGGGGAAAGAGATATTGATGTTCATACTTACAAAGAGTTGACAGATGTGAGTGCAATGATACATTAAATTATATTTCAAGCCTTTATTTTGTGTGATCATGCACTTAAGCAACTGGTTTTAACTCTAGTCCTTCTTGCCTTTTTTTTCTTCTCAATAATACTTTTGTAATTGTAGAATCTTTACTGTTAAATTCCATAGAAATTTTCATTTTTTTGTTATTTTGCTTATAAATTGTCACAACTGAGATAGCAATCTTCCTAATCTATGTCACCTTGATGAGAAATAGAATCAGTAATGTTAGTGTTTTTTTAGAAAATATAAGACTTATAAATCATTTGTCAGTAAATAAATTTTTTATTAACTTAGGTTTATAAATGCTTCATACCATACATAAAACTATTATAAATCTATAGGAATTCTTTTCTTCATTTTCAGCTTTATACTGATCGAATTTTGAAAAATGGATTGATAATGTCACTGGAACTGATGGCAAGTGTCCCCAACATGCCCTTCACAGCCTATTACTACGAGTTTTCTCACCGAGGAAAACATTCCTTTCTTGATATTATGCCTATGAAGAATGAAACTACAGGCAATTTGATTGATTGGGGTAAGTTAATGTTTTTTTTAGAAAACGTCCAATCACTGTAGAATTTTCTACAATGTGATACCTCATTAAACTTGCATGCGTCTCTTTTAATAGTGAACATAAATTTCTATTAAGGACTGTTATCTTAGTCCAGTGGTCACAAGCCACATGTGGCTCTTTGGCCCCTTGTGTGGCTCTTCCACAAAATATCATGCACAGGTGCACAAGTACACGTAAAACAAAACTTTTATACTCTACATTTACTTAAAGTTTATTAAGTTTATTTTAGAGAGCGTTGTGGAGTGGAAGAAAATGTAGTGTCGAAGATTGAGAAAGGTATGTTGAGATGGTTTGGACGTGTAAAGAGGATGAATGAAACAAGATAGACTAAACAAGTGTACAAGATGAATGTAGATGGAAAAGTTGGAAGGGGTCGACCTCAACGGGAATATTTATTATTGGTCAGAATCGGTTATTAGCAAATATGTGGAATAACAAAGTAATTTCATTTACAATGACTATAATATTCCAGGAATCTATTTTGATTCTATAGTTCTTTTCAAATGATCTGGCGTGTGAGAATTTGGCCATTCTTATCAGGGCTTGTTCACTATTGTTTGAGAGGGAAAATTTGTGGAATGGGTGAGGTGGGCGATGGGCTTATTAAAGTACTTTGGAGCTTTACCCTTGGTGGTGTTGAAAACCAATCCCTGATTTAAATATTACCACACTTAAAGATAGTTGTTATTATCATTCATTAATTATATAATATTCCACACCAAGCCCCTGTAAGCATCAGGTTTTATTGCCATTTAAATAAATTTTCAATTTTTGTAAGGCATGGATCATTTCTTCTTTTTTAGGAGTAGTTCACTGTGATGAACTGCCATACTTGTTTCCTTTTGGAGATGTCGTCCGAGCCCCCTTGGAAGGTCATGACGTCCACGTATCAAAAATTCTGATAAAATTGTGGACTGATTTTGCTCGAGAAGGGTAAGTAAATTTTTTTACTCACTTGAACTGACAAGTGGTTTGGAATTCACAGGGGAAAAATCATTTGCCTGGACTCAGAATCAAACCCAGATCCCTCAACTTTGTGCCGAGTGCTCTAACCAATAAAGTTACCCAGGCGTCCTCTTCCACTATGAATCTTATGGGGGCTCTAAGGAGCAAGTTGTCCTCACAGGTATTGTGCAAGTAATGCCAGAGGTACCCATATGCGATTGCTAAGTGTTACAGTGGATGGGGTAATACCCAACTTTAAACAGTTTACTTTTGACATTTTCAAAGAACTATGGAACTAGCCGTGCAGTAACTTTGAGTCACCCGCTAGTGATCACACAATTGTGTGAAATTTATAGTGGAAAAATTATTCACCTGGACTGGAAATGGAACCCAGATCAGTAATTGAGGGTTCTGGGTTAGTTCCGTAGAACTTTGAAAATGTCAAAAGTAAACAACTTTGTGTTTAAAGTTGGGTTTTACCCTGTAGACTGTAGTTGTTAGCGCTCGCATATGGGTACTTCTGCCATTACTTGCATGGTACTTGTGAGGACAACTTACCCCTTAAACCCCCATAAGGTTCACAGTGGAAGAGAACGCCTGGGTAGTTCAATTGGTTAGAGCAGCGTGAAATCGAGGTACAGTAGACCCCCGCTTTACGATGGATTTGACTTACGATCTGAGCTGATTTTGCACGTGCTTTTTAAAATTTCAAATTCCTCCAATTTTGGTTTAAATATCAATAGTGTTTTTAGTATTGGTTTGATAACATTTTAAATAATTTTAATCCAGGATATTTTGTATGCATTGGCTCTGACGCATACACTGAATGGATTGGCACTGATGCTCTTTAAACAGATTCCTCGTCTGGAAATAATGCCGATTCAACATACAATGGAATTCGCTTTAAGATTGCTCCTCCGGAATGGATTAATATTGTAAAGAAAGGGTCTACTGTATATGGGTTTGATTCCCAGACCAGCAGAATGATTTTACCACTGTGAATTTCACACAATTGACTGATCACTAGCAGGTGACTCGGTTAAAGTTACTGTGGGGCTAGTTCCATACTTCTTTGAAAACACTTGAACTTATTTTTTAAATAACGAAAAATGTGTTCAATTGTTTCCTGTCTTTGATACAAATCCTAATTTTTATTGCATGAAATAGTAAGCCTAATTTAATTGATATTAGTAAAATTCCTAATATTTGTTAAACATCTGCTTATGAATTCAGCAATCCAACTCCAGTCCAAGATGACTTAATTCCTGTGAAGTGGGAACCTGTGAAGCCTAACAGCATTCCTGGTCTCCAAATAGGTTCAAAAGGGCTGCAAATGTTTCCCTTATCTAAGGAATACATAAAGCGATACAAATTCTGGGAATCGCTAAATTTGAAGGAGGATAAACTCTATGTTCCAGAAAAGATAAGAGATGAATTGTGAGGCTGCTGTATCTAAAAGGGTGCTTGAATGTGAAGTGACTGAATACTGTGATAATTAAATACTTTTGTAGGTATTGTAAATATTTATAATTTTTGATTCTGTTCCTTAGCCTGTTAAAAGTGCAATTTTAATGTACAAAGATATGTAAAATGCATCTCAGGTGCACCTAATAAATATCTATGAAAGAATAACTCTCCTAGATTTTACTTTTCATTCTGCCTTTTTCTCCAGTGAGCTCTCCGACCATCCTTCAACATGATAATTTTACTGATTTCATTTAACATAATGAAAAGGCATTAACCTTTACTTACAAGAAAGATGAATTATTAGTTTTTGAATGATTTAAAATAACTGAGTTCTCAATAAGCTTCACGTGAAAATGTCAGAACGTAATCAAGTGTGTTGCTTGTCAGTAATATAACTTTGTAAGCTTATATTGCCAAAACATTAATCCTATTGCAGTATCTCTCAGTATTCCTGTACAGGCTGTTTTTTGTATATTTCAGCTCCAAGATAAACTTATATTTAACTTTAGTGTACCTACTCCCCCTTCTTCTAATTACATTGGTGACAGCTTGAGCAGGAAGATAATTTGCCGAGCATCAGCACTACTTCCTAGAATGTAATTTTCTTAAGCCCTTTTATGCCGAATGCTGCACATAGATGCCAAAGGTTTCCCATGCCAATGAATGAATGCTGACCATGTGCAACATGAATTTTCCCTCACAAAAGAGCAAATGTCTACAATACATGATGCAGGGTGAAGAAGACACTGCTGCTGTAACAAAGCATATGCAGTAGCTTAAGACCCAGCTTAGCAAGACTAGGCACTTTCCTTGGCAACTCAGCTCAACCCTTTGTCGTATTAACTATCCTCTTCTTTTGGTATACTTCTGCTATTTGCAGTGTTTTTACTAAACAAATATTTGTTGCATTCTTTAAAAATGTAAAATATGAAATTTTTCTTTCTTTGCATAGTACTTAAAAGTAAATTTTACATGAAATTCTTGCGTTGATAGTTCAAGTATGGAACTTGAGAGATAAGAGCACTTTGCTTCAAAAAAAATTAGTTTAAATGAGATTTTTGTCCAGGAGATGAGAATAGATAGGCATGCAAATGTTTATTTTCAGGACATAACAGACTATGGTTTTGGATCCAGAAGGTGATTCTCAGATTGATCCTAACTGGGTGATTTTCAACGAGGGAGTGCAGATTTTGCAAGCTCCAAACCGTGACCCAGGCTTGGCAGTTGGTGAGCATTATTTTTGTAGAATAAATTACCTGATGGTGATTTTTGTCAATAAATGTTTTTCTACTCACAGTATTTATTGTCATTTTTGTTAACACTATAATTTATATTCTAGGTTATGACTCATTTGGGGGAGTTGATTTTGAGGTAACTTTCTTCGTAGAAAGTGAACTGGATGATGATTATGTTGGCTTCATATTCAGGTGAATATATGTTTTAAAATATCGATCAGTTATCCATTTCTAAAGAGTTAACAAGGATGTAGATATCCATTCATTATTAACGTAAAGTAAATAGACAGTTTATTTGTTATGAATTACATAAATTACTCACTTTAGGGAAGGGATTTTTTTTAAACTGCTTTCCCCAGAAGTGTGACTCAAACTTAATAAAATCACATATCATTCACATTTGAGCTAAAAGAAGTGACAGCACATTATAAGCAATGATTCTCTCCATTGTTGTTGTTGTGGACAGAGTGCATTCATTACTTCAATGTCATTTCTACCATATTCTTTGAGTAATATTCAATTAAAAGGATTTTTTCGTAGCTATCAAGACAATCAAAAGTTTTACACGGTCATGTGAAAGAAAGAAATGCAGACTTACTGGCATTCAACACCATTTAGAACAGTCGCTGAACCTGGAATACAGTTGAAACTTGTTAAGTCTTCATCAGGACCTGGGAAAATGCTTTGTAATGCTTTATGGCACATTGGAGACAAGAGAGCAGGTACCAACCTTACCTTTATAAGTGGGAGGAATATGTGCAGATTTTTGGCTGCTCTTGAGAATAATGATATCTAGAGATTGTTCATTCTCCGATGTTAATTGACTTCAGCTGTCATTTGTACAAAACTTAGCCTCCTTTCTCTTCTCCTTTATTTGTCCCTAATGGATGAAAAACTTGATTTGTTATCCCCAGTAGATGGCATACTTAAGAGTCAGAGGAAATACTGGTGTCATTCTAGCAAAAATCCTGAGTGTTTGCTCGAAGTGGTGCCAAAATGTAATTTATACAACTTTATGTAAATAATAGCCATTTGCACTGAATATTGAATGAGAACAGAGCCAGTTTCCTATGCCTATCACTAATAATTAAGATCTTTTCACAGTTAAACTTGATAGTTTTAGGGTAACTTGGTGACAGGTGACTTTACCCCGGCCCCAGTGGCAGCAGGGTAATGTCCTCACCAGCTAAACTGAGGGTTGCGGGTTCAAGTCTCACCTGGGTGGGATTTTCACCACCCAGGGCATGGATGTATGCCAAGTTCTGTTGATTCAGTCCCTGGAAAACCTGATGACAATCATGATTCCAGGGTAATACAACAGAATCATCTCGCAAGCAAAAAAAAAAGATATTTCTGAATCAATGATAACTTTACAATTTTTACTATTGTTTTATTTGTAGATCACTCATTTATTCACCTAGGTTTAATTTAATGCTTCTTACCTAGAGATGGGTAATTGCATAATTTTTATTTGTGGTAGATTACGTTAATTTGCAAAATTTACCATAAGTTACCAGTAGTTTTAAAGCTTTAGTATTTAATACGAATGGAGGATTTAAGGAGCAAGCCAATAACAGTAGTTTGATAATTATGACATTCAAACCATCATTATTGATACATTAATGCATAAGACATTTTTTTTTTTAATCAAACGAATTTGGCAGCACATACAATGTAGCTTTCTTTTTCTTATGGCATATGGATTTTCATTCAAATGATAAGCTTCATCATCAGGTGATTATATAGGTATCTAATTCCCCGTTATACTACCAGTAGAGGGAAAGGGGGCGGGAAACTTTGTGGGAGAGGAAAAATTTGGGGGAATGGGAAGGTTATAAAATGGCTGATAGGAAAGGGGAATAGTAAGGAAGTAAACATATTCTGGGTTGTGTTGAAGTATGAAATAATCTGCAGTCTGTAAAAGTTACAACGTTAATGAATTATGTAAGGTATTGAAAAAAATAAGATTCCATTTATATTTGATTCATCTTCTTAATTAAAGAGTTCTTGATATGCAAGTGATGATGATGATGATTCGATTGCGGTGAAGCTCCCCCGAAGAGGACCTGAGGCACCTAGGCCTATTGGTCCTTAAGACTGACCACCTTATTTGTATCACCCAAAGAGACTGATGGCCTTGCTGAAGGTCAGTGTGTCCTCTATGGGGATACCCCTAACTTCAGCTGGTTCCAGAAAGGGAGATCCAAGGTGCCTAATTCTAGTCCTCATCAGGGCCACACAGTCACAGAACGTGAGATGTTGTCTCATCCTCTTCTTTGCACCATCTGCATCTGGCAGAGCCCACAACTTCAAAAGATGGAGGTGGCTCATGACTTGATAGTCCAGTTAGGTGTCCCACTATCGTGCGTCATTGACTTCTGTTTAGCAAAACGAGTCTTCTTGCAAGTCCCGTTTTGGGTCCTTCAATCAGGAGATTGGCTTGTCTGAGCCCCTGTGTGTTCTGCAAGATCTCAGAATGACTGGCAAGGCCCCACCTCTTGATCTCTGTTGTCCCTGTTGAGGGTGCAATTGGGATGTAAGGCTCAGGTCCCATCGGTGTGTGGTTTGAGACTTCTTTAGTGAGTTGATCCGCTATCTCATTTCCGGCTATACCCATTTGTTCGGGGACCCAGAAGAGTTCTACCTTGCCAAGACTGTTCAGTGAATTGAGCATGTAGTCTTGACTTGCACCATGGTGACGCCAGGGCGTTTAGGGCAGCTTGGCTGTCGGAACATATGTGAATTGGTCTGCCTATGAGACCTGTTTCCTTGACAGCATTAGCACAGGTCAGCAGAGCGTAGACCTCTACCTGAAAAACAGTTGCGTATGCTTCCAACGAGATGGCTAGCCTTTTGTGTGGGCGCCGGTAATAAATGCCAGCCCCTGCTTTTCCTTTCTTCCTGGAGCTGTCGGTAAACCATAATTGGGCCCCAATATGGAGGTCTTTGTCCCCTTCCTTTGCCCACCACTACCTTTCTGGGAAGTCAATTTTGAAAAGTGGGCATGATTCATTGAGTGAAACTTTTGTTGTGTCTGACCCCATTTCAAAGATAAGGCTCGACTCCCTGAGCTCCAGCCATATTTTCCTGTGTACGGATAGGTTTCCTCTGTCGTTCCACTGCCCCAGTCTCTTGAGACGATATGCTGCTGCACTTGCCGGGGTCTCAACTTCCATGCTCAGTGGAACAAGACCCAGTAGGGTTTCCAGAGCCAATGTGGGGGTAGTTTTAGTTGCCCCCGTGATGCCTATTCTCTGCAGGTGGAGAAGTTTTTTTCTTGGCATTGATTTGCCTTGTTTTCCTCCACCTGATCATTGAGCAGTGTAGAAAGCTGGGTTTCACTACTGCTGTTTAGATCCAACTGATCGCTTTTGGTTGAAGTCCCCAGGTTATGCCTAGAGCTCTCCTGCATGTCCATAGGGAGGCACATGCTTCATTGGTTTTCACCTCAAGGTGTTCTCCCCAGTTGAGTTAGGAGTCCAGGAGGACTCCCACATACTTAACTGTTGTTGAAAGCTGCAGAAACCTTCCTTGAT
Source organism: Ceriagrion tenellum (assembly GCA_963169105.1). Lineage (NCBI taxonomy): Eukaryota > Metazoa > Arthropoda > Insecta > Odonata > Coenagrionidae > Ceriagrion > Ceriagrion tenellum. Next base: position 66,849,887 of record OY720642.1, on the reverse strand, counting down.
ATGCAAGTACTTCCTATTTAGCCATTTTAAGGAACGACTTTTTCCATCCTTGTCTCAGGTTAACACGTTCACTGTGGAGTGGCCCACCGGTGGGTCATGCAAATCCAATTAGCAACGCTGCCTTTAAATTCATTGAATTATCCTAACTTGCTTGGAGTATTGTGAGAGTAGGACTCGAGGAGGGCTGTGATTCACTGGTGGGCCATGCCGCACTGTGAGGGGTAGGGGTTTGATCAGCCCTACAGTGAATGTGTTAAACTGCTATGCAAGGATCCACTTAAAAAGGGATGGTCAGCAAAGGTGGCATACAAGTGGATTCTGCTGCATCGACTGTAATTTGGTCTCTTTAGACTGTGCATCTTTTATGGACCTAAAATGATATCTGATTCTGGTAACATATATGATAGCACACTCAAAGGAGGACTGTGGGGTAAAGAGGGCAATGAGTGGACTGTAATAAGGGTTACAAAAGGATTACTTCCACTGTATTTCGTGACAGTTACACTAGTTTCATAAAGTGTGCCGAGTAAAAGGCACAAACAAAAAAAGCGACAGCGAAAGGCATGCAGCGAAGCGGGCAATGACTTGTGTGGGTGTAAATTTGATTATCAATGTTTTGTTCCTTTGAAAGTGCCTTAGATTAATTAATAGCAGAATTGTTAAGCTAATCAAACTTGAAAAGCGTCTTTGAATGTGAGATTCTAGAAATATCTTGGACATTCCTTTAACCCATTTTATAAAAAATTGACAATGGTTGACAATCTCCTTGAAAATTTGCTAAGGTAATGATGAACTACTCCAGTATTCGTGAATTTGAAATGGTAGTGGTCGATGCTAAAAACTTTTGTATGTACTTGCATTTTATTGTAAAATCATGATTTTGTTAATAAAAGAAATTTATACTATCTTAATCCTCTTCTAATTTAGTCATTTATAGATGTGCTCAGTGTTTTTGCTGAAGGTAATAAATTAATTCAAGGTCATGATTAAGTATATAAGAAAGTTCACCCTCCCCCCCTTTCATGCAGTATGAACCATATTAGCATCAAGGTTGGCGAATAGTTGCATGGTTTATATATAGTTGGATTGTATGATTTTTTTAAAGGTAACATTCAACTGTTGGTATTAAAAATAGCAAGAAACATGTAAACACATATATAAGCTATGGTCTCAAGTACATAAAATCTGATGCTGATTGACTGTATGCTGATTCAAAAATGTTATTTATTAAACATCTCTCTCTGAGTCATAATGACTGGACTTATCTCATTAAGTCCTCACACCAGCCTCATAAAGCATTCACTGATCACATCATACCAGCAGATTCCAGGTATTTTATCTAATCACTAAGCTGATGGACTAAGATTCTTACATATTCGCCACCTATTCAGTGTCCCTCTCAGCCACCATGAGTTCATCAAAAAAGTCAGAATTTTAAAATAAGTAGCTCAAAGCAAAGGATAACATAATAGATGAATTAATCAGGAAAAAGGACAAGCGAACAGCACTCAACATTAAGCTGCTATGGTGACATTTCCTCTTGCAAACCCATAAAATTGTGGTCCCCGAGATACTTAAATTTTATCAGCAAAAAAATTTCCTGTATATTTTAAGATAAATACCACATGTCTTTTAACTTCTGCTCCACTTGCAAACTCTGTGTTACATGTGAAGACCCTTAATAAACCCATAGAAGAAAAGTGGCAATTATGCATTAAGGTGTGGTGACTCAAGGTGCACATGTGGAGCAAACCACTTGTAATTTCAATATTCGAGTGGAAGAACACCAAGATTAACAACTGCAAAACCAAAAACAATTTTGCTAAGTAGGTATCTTTTAATCAATGACCACTGAAATACCATAGAAAACATCTGATAGTGTAGTGTTACATCCTACATTGTATAATGTGGTAGCAAATTTCAATCTCTTCCTTATTTTCAGTTAGAAAACCTGGCAACCCTGTAAGTTGCCTAATGATGACGCTAGAACATTGTAGAACAGGTTGTGTTTTTTAATTAATTTTTTGTTATGTTCAGGTTAACTATTTAATACTTCTCATACAAGGTTAGGGGAAATAACTTTGGATATGCACTTAGAATTTGTCAATGCAACAATGCTTTTAAATTGTAGAAGAGTAAACCACTCTTACCTGAAAAAGGTATTACATTAATGTCGATTATGTTCCAGTATCAGGGTATTAATCAAAAACATCATAAAGGTCATTCACACTGCCAATCATATCATATCCATATATTTATAGGTTGAAACATTATTATGATAATAATTATTAAATAAGTTATTGCAAATTTAGTTCATCTACCTCCGCTCAGCTGTAGATTGCTGTGTCGTCTAATGCTTTATGCAACATGATAATAATAATTTGCTCTGGTGACAAAATCAAAACACAGTTTTTTTCTATGTAATAATAATCAATTATTCTAGACGCTTATAGTAACTGATTTATCTATATCGTTTTTTCGCACAACTGAATATCCATAATCGGGCTTAGAGGTACATACACTAGAAATCAGAATCAGAGAAATAGTTTGTTTACAGAATTACAGAAGTAGTTTTTTATTAATGTCAAGAATATGAGCCATAAATATTTATCATATATAATTGAAAAATGTAGTGGATTCTGTTTGTCCAAATAGGGTACGCAACTAAAGAATTGTTAGGAACTGCTGCACTATAGGACAAAATCATGAATTTTAAATACTTTGAAGTTTTTTAGTGCCGGAGTGGTGCAGAAAATATTTGAGCTTATTATGATTAAAAAAAGTCAGATTTTCATAGCTGTTTCATTAAGATATTTTAATTGAGCATTTTATCAACGAATTTAATGGATAAAAGCTTCCAACCAATGTCTTATAAAGCTTGAGCTTCCATCTCATTTCCTATTCGAATGTTGGCGGCGGTAGCAATTAAATTTCGATGCGCATTTGTTTTTAAAGATGCTCATTTGTTACAGGAACTCGTGGTAAATTGGAAACTTGAAAGTCGTGAGTGAATTGTGACAATGGAGATTATTGTTTTTCGTCAATGTCATGAGTTATTTAAACCTGATATTGCTTGTACAGCTAATCGCATAATCTATGGAATCACACCGTAATCTCAATGTTCATCCCTTTTTGGAACGAAGTCGTGATAGGAGAGCGTCGCAAATTCTTGGTAAGAGTATGCAAAAGTCTCACTTTCGTGCAACCTTTGTTTGTTAAGAATGCATGTCTTATTAATTGTCTGTAATTGGTTCTAGAACATATGAGTAATATCCGTTAAATTACCGTGGCACCTTTTTGAAATTCGTAAACCGTCCGAAACACCTCCAGTTCTTAAGACAAATCTCACAGTGTACGTACAGTGATCATAATCCCATCCGGGACAGTTGTCACCGAACCCCAACAGTCTCATTCAATCAGCCTTTCCTATTCCACCACATCGCTGCACCCTCCGTGTTTCCATGATATGACAAAATACCTTTCTTCTGGAATGAGTGAATGAGATGACCCTTTAATTGTTCTAAGATTTATGAATAAAACCAGAAACAAGTGAGCATTTCATCGGGTTTAGTCGTTCTAGTGCCAAAGAGTAATGAGCAAAAGAGGAACCAATCAATTAATTGTAAGTGTTGGCTCGATACCATTTCGTTGCGGTGGAAATTTTCGTGTTTCGAAAACTTAGGAAATGCTGATCAGCGATAACTAAAAACAACACAGAACTTTCAGTGATTATATTGTGGCATTGTGTGATTTTTTTGTCTCGATTGCTTCAACTTAATTTGAGTAGTTGGAAGAGGGGAAGTAGTAATTATTTACGTTTATAGCAGCGTATTTGGTTTCCTGTTTGGGACACATTTACTGGAGTCTTCAGAGAGTGGCAATAGCCCATCAAAAACCCACTCAAAAACCTTATTTTTCACATTTCCTGCTTAAGATTAATTTTTCTCGTATAATTTAGGCATACAGGCAATGACTGCTCCAAATGGTGACTTGGAGAAGCCACTGTTTTCAGTGATAACAGCATTGAAAGAAATCCCAATCCCTACTTCTATAATATGTGACCATCTCCTTTTACTTCTCTGAGCACTTATGGGGATTGACTAATTACAATGAAAGCCCACGCAAAAATGAATGAGGTAGGGAAAAATGATGGATAAAGCATTTGAGGTTTATGTATTCTTCTGTTCCAGGACTAAACGCGTTGTGTATGAATGGAGGGACTAACTGTGGCTGCTGTCTGAGAAAATTGGAACCTTGAACTTCCCATCGACGATGCGTGTCACCTGCTGCTAATAAACCAGTGATATCATGTACATCATATGATACAGAATACAGATACAGAACCATCAGTGATAAATGCATGGTGAGTGGCGAAACCTATTTTAAAATGATTGATTATAATTTTGGGCAATGTCAGATAGTGTTGAATCTGACTCATCTGATTCCTTCCACATAGATGGTCATCATTGCTCCAGCTTGAATCTTTATTCACATCTAAATGATTCATTTAATGGTTGTTCATCCTAAGATTGGTTGACTACAGCCCTCCACCCTTCCCTATCTAAGCTAGTTCTCTCAACTCCTGATATCTCTTCCTATCTACACTCTTCTTTATTTGGTCCGTGAACTTTTTCCTGGGTGTTCCTCTGGGGACTTTTCCATCTATTTTACCTTCAATTATGTTCTTCACAAACCCATTGTGTCTTAGGGTGTGTTCAATCCATCTTGTTCTTCTTTTCTCTATGGTGTTCCTTCTGGTTCTTTCCTCTTCTACTCTTCTGTACACTTCATCATTTCTTATTTTGTCTTTCCATTGTATCTTCAGTATCCTCCTCCAGTGCCAGGTTTTGAAGGCTTCTAGTCTTTTCTGGTCAGCTTTCCCAATGGTCCATGCTTCTGATCCTTAGTCAAAATAGTTCATAGTCTAAATGAATGTACTAGCTTAACCCAGAATAAAATATTGTCTAGACTTCAAAAGCTGTCATCCTGCATATTGATGCTCCCAGCATGCGGCTGCAAATTCGTTGGATAGTGAGTTCATAGACAAAATCCATTTTTAAGATTGCTATATTGATGACGAGTCATTCATGCATCTGTTATTGTCATTTATAGAACTATATGGGAGTGTAAATTAAAACGTTATGAGTCTGATATTACGTATTTTGGTCAAAGTGGCCGAAAATTTAGGAATAGAGTTACAGAGCATAAAGGAAATTTTTATAAACAATGACAAAAAATCTATTTTTGCCAAACATTTGAATAGTTTTAATCGTTTTAGCAATTTTGACATGGATGTTTTTCACTTTAATGTCAAAGGACCAAAACTGGAGATTTCTATGAGAAATATGAAATTGTGAGTAGCCCAGATAATGTTTGTAATGATGTAGTTTTTATGACTCAATAACCTCTTTTCAATTTAAGTCTCCCTACACATCCTGTGATCCGCTAATCTGGGTTTTGTTTTTTGACCTTCTACTCCACCTATTCTTTCCTTTTTTTCTGGTTCCCCCCACTATTGTTTACTTGTTATTATGTCGCTTTGAACTCCCCCCCCACCTCTGTATGCCCCCTCTCTGACCCACTCCTCTGTCATACCCTAACCCCCCCTCCTATCCTTTTTCTGCTAAGGGGTATATATAGAATCGGAATGTTAAGAATTGTACCTTGATAATGACAAAGTATCAAAACCAAGGCTGGTTTTCATTAAAACAGTGTGGAAATTACTAACTAATTAGTTTACTTTTACTAATATGGATGCACAATATTTCCACAAAGTTATGCCTGAAACTCTTATAAGATATGGGTGATTTTCCATGCTTCTGTTGTCTTGCATTGTGCGTGGGAAATGAAGGAATATTAATCAGCCGTCTAGGGAATCACATTGCCTTAATTATTTGGATGATGTTCAAATATGCATATTAAGTAAACTGGTTTCATCTCATCTTTTTTTCAATCCAGGTTACTTGTATCATCTTGAATTTTCCTTCTTGTTTACTTTGTTATTGTCTATGTTAGGAGGAAATTTGGTCCATTTATCATCAATACTTCTGTTATATTTTTTAATATTACTCGTTACAGTTTTTGTATCTCAGTAATACATACTTCCACTCCGTGCTTGCTGAGCACATTAAATTTGCTATCTTAATTATTGACATTGTTCAAGACTCACTTGTCACTTGCATATTGACCTGTGTAATGAACTCAGTTTTTTTAAATTTATTTTTTGTTCTGGAAGAGGGCTTATGAGTTTGTTGAAAGGTGTGTTTACACGCCTTTTATTTATTTTTCAATTTTCAAATTATCTAGGTGGACAAACGACACTATGTGATTAATTCAGATACATGTGATGCCATAAAAAATATTTATGCCAAAATTAACGACCGCAGAACAGAAATTTTCGTATGCCATCACATGTACCTGGATTGATCTCAGAGTGTTGTTTGTCGACCTAGATAATTTGTGCATTGAAAAAAAAATATAAGGCGTGTCAATATACTTTTAATCAAACTCATAAGTCCCTAACCTTGTCAAATTTGTGTTTCAGCCATGTCACCACCGTTACCAACATTGCATGTAAGCAAATATGTATATATTTTATGCATATTACATCAACCCCTCTGCCCTGTACAAAATATAGTACATATAAGTATTTATCATGTCACTGCATTGATGACAAAAGCAAGACAACCTAATAATCTTTAGATTTATACAACAAAAGCGTAGTTTTCTATTGGAAACTAAAAATGCTGTTTCCATCTACCCTGTCTTTTGACTTGGTGATAAACAAAGGTAATATCTCGCTCTTGTTTTTCTAATGTTCCCACTGCTGTTAGATCGAATCTTAGAAGTTCAAGTGCTAATGGAGAGGACATAAACAAGGTTTGCAAAGGTGGCATTTCTTCCATCAATCGCTGAACCAATCTTTTCACTATGAAATCAGGCTTGTAATTAACTTCATATGGACTGTAATTTTGCATAATAATCCAACATAGACTTTCATATTAATGGTGTAAAATGTTTGCACGTCATTGCAGGCCAATATTTTTATCCCATATCTTGTGGACTTGTTTGACACGTAATCATGAAAACTGCATCTTCCATGGAATTGTGGGAGCATCTCCTCTACTGTAACTACCTCACTCAAGCTGTAATTTTTCTGGCATTTAAAATTTCAGCAAAAATAGCCGTAACTGGAGAAAATTTGTTTATTCTCCTGAGTTTACTTCTATCATGAATGTTGTCAAATCTCAACATCCGTAGCAAAGATTTGAACCTGGTTATGCTCATGACATGGATCTAGTATTCAGTCCCTGTTTCTTCTGCTTTCCAGGGATCAAAAACGTTTTTATGACCCAATTTTGGCTGAACAGCTAGATAAAGTAATCCAAATAACACCATCAATTTCTTTAGCATTCCAATCATGCTGAATACTACTCTGCACCATTTTTATTTTTATATTTGTGAAAGATACAATATCCAGCGAAAGAAAATCAGAGAAAAAAAGTTGCCTAGAACCCAAAACGTTCATAATGCTTTGCCTTACCAACTGGACCAGGAGAATATTTCAGTTTACTGCATTTTTCAACCTGAGATTTTTGGATGGTTTTACAGCCGACCACTCCGTCATCAGTTTTTTTAAAAAATGGTCTCATTGTTTCCAAATGCTCTTACTCTTTTTTTCTTCAGAATGTGAGACGTGATCAGAGTGATATGTTATAGTGTTACATTCCTCCTCATCATTCTCACTCAAGTCTACATTATCGTCTTTACTCACACTTTCTAGGATTTTTAGTATTTGCTGTCTTTCCTGCTCACTCATAGTCGAAAAAGGCCACCGATTTGGATTTTCATTTCGAAACCGAAATAAGGTAAACTATAGCAAGTCCATGAACTCTCTTGAAGAAAAAAAGGACTTTAGTTATTCAAATCACAAAGTATACCAATATAAATCACTAATAAGTACTCAAAGAGGTAATTATTGGCGAGTGTGCCGGGGGAGAACACAACAAAGAAATTTCCAAAGTGAACAAGCATATTCTTTCCTCCACAGCATTTTTAACTGAGTCGGAAAGGAAACTGCGTCCAAGAGCCCAAAATTACAAAATGTAGAGAACAATACAAAGTAGCAAAGAAATTATCTAAATGGTGCAATGCCAGCAAGCCAAGTATCCAAACTCCTTAATGTCCATGTTATACGAGTTTCTGTTAAGTGGGGTGTACCTGCATGTAAAAATCTGTCTCTTGATTCAACTTCTAATTTTTGAAAAATTGTGTTCCTTTTTATGATGCATCCATAAAGTAAGAAAATATTTCCATTCTGAGAACTTAAAATTTTCCCTAAAACTAAATGCATTTATTCTAATATTTTTCCCCTTACATGGCTGGTGGGATGACTTATTTAAAAAAAAAAAGACTGCCCTTCTAGGTGCTTATCATTGTTAGTTTCATAGTAATTGGGTATTTTGCCTTCCAGAAAAATGTTGCTGAAGTGACCACTGGAATTTTATGCCCACCTATCATACAAGGGATGTATTGAAAATATCATGTTCAACATTGAAAATCTACGCAATGGTTTGATTTCCATGCATCTTAAACAAATTCAAGTGATACCATTTGTGAAATTCCATACAGTTTAATGTAATTAAGATAAATTGTCAACAAATAATGTGTGTGCTGATGCCATGGCTGGGAAAATCAGCGGAACATATCTGATAAAGCTGTCAAAAATTTTCTGAAGCATGTTTCACATAATTAATGGATATCAATGTATATTAAAATAAAATTTGTATTATGAATATCTGTTAAACAAGTTTTCCATTTGTATTTTACTCCTTCCAATTACTGGTCCGTCCAAGTTAAGTACGTTTGGCTATAATATAGGTCGAAAAGTATCCTTACGTCATAACTCATTTGCCAAAATAATTTGAAGTTAGGATGTTGCAAAATTTTATGTTTTCATCACTGTAAAAGTGTAACTTTTGAATTTTTTTTAATTTTCAAGATCAAATATCTCTGGTGGGCATTTTTAGGAGAATTTAAAAGTGAACAAATTGAAGAGCTCTGAAATATGTATCTAAGGTGAGTAGTTTGAATTGGTGACATGTAGGTAATAAGTTTCAGCCTTGTAAAATGTGCAAAAATGTTCTATGAACTCAAAATAAACCATAGAAATTTGTGCACCTTTTACAAGGCTGTAACTTATTACCTACATGTCACTAATTAAAACTATTTACTATAGATACGTACTTCAGAGCTCTTAGTTTTGTAAATTTTAAAATTTTTTAAGAACAGCCCACCAGAGTTACGTTAGGGAAAACTATGAAAAATTTAGTTAAAAGGGGAGATTTGAATGTTTGATTTTCACAAACAAAAGTTTCAAAAAGGACCTGGGATCTCCCCTGTTCCCTGGCCTGGGTAACGCACCACCAGGGAACCCCCTCCCTCCAAAATCCGGCCGCGTGAGGTATATATACCAAACCGCCGGATCTCCGCGTGAACGGAGTCTCCCCCACAATCCCAGGCCCTCCCGGCTATACAACCGGTACCCATGGCTCACAGCTTGGGTCGGCCGGACGCGCCCAGTTTCTTGCACGGGAATCGAACCCGCGCATACTGGTTCCAACCACAACCTCTCCCGGCAGCCCAGAGCGTTACCCACTAGGCCACCACGCGTCGATTGCAAAGTGGGGAAAATTCTGTATTTAAAGTTGAAATTAGATGATTTCAAATAAATGCCAGGGACTAAGGGCCAAAAATTCGAGAATTTATGGCGTATTTACCCGTCTGCAGTAAATACGTTTTTTTCGGGGATCTTCACCGCCCAGAGGAGAGCACGGGAATTGAACCTGCGCAATCCAGCTAGCAGCCCAACACCTTACCCCTAGGCCACTGCTCTTCGTTCAGGATTACGGAGAAACTTAGTATTTGAAGTTCATATGAGAAGTCTTGAAAGTAAGCAAGCCAGACCAGAAATATTCGAAAGCTCCAAAAAGTATTTGAGAACTACATTGATTTGTTCTTCGAATGCGAGCATTTTTTCCCTCGATCTCCATTTTGTATTTATAACTGCATCCACATGAGACCACTTATACGATAGCTTGGACTTGAAATTTTTTCTCGGCGATATACTTACGATTCGGCGCTTTTTGGCGGAACTTCCTTTAAAGGTGAACCAGGCAACTTACATGGTGCATTTTGATGGGTATTTAAGGGATGATGACAGATTTCGTAATATTAAGATAATTTATTTTAATATGACTCGTTTTTACATGCTTAAGAGCTATGAATGTAAAAACTGCCTACATTAATTATTCGAAATGAAATTTTTTTTAAACAATCAAGGTAAAACTGATCGATATGCATTAATATCTTTAGACTATCAATAATTAGCTATTAAAAAAGAGGAGTATAACACTTGACCACACTTCTTTCAAGTCTGCTGCTCTGGAGAGTATGTGACGATTGATGAAAACACTGCAATAGGAGATCGCAGGACTCAGAGCATCACTAGTAACGACCGCGCAGGTGCAGAACTCCAACTGATGACCCGAGAGGACACTACCAAGACGACAGTGTTCGATGACCTGCGTGAAAAGATACTTTGAATACCAGGGAAGTTATTTTGAAACATATCTAGCCCAATTATCAAATATTCGAAATTTTTTCCATGCATGTAGTCAGTTATAGCTACCGGCTGCAATGCATGCGTATGTCTCCTTGGCTTCCATAAACCCGAAATTTTATCTTGACATAGATTGATAGATATTTATTGCTCAATTTTAGGTATACAAACATGAATTCTAAAAAAAAACAATGAGCTTTAGGTAGCTTCAAGGACTTCCTTTGGGAAGCTACCATCATGACTTGTGTGCCCAAATGCAAGAAAAGACACATTACAAGTGTGAATGATATACAGTACAACTAATCAAATTTAGATGATCATGCCAGATTCAAGAATTAAACAATGAATAACCTTAAAATTTAAAAAATAAAATACTAACAAATAAAATTAATCGGGGGAAATAGTATCAATGAATCTGAGGTATCAATATAACTATATTTTTGAATTATTGGTACATATTCATCATCCAAATTCATTGCAAAGTAGGGTTAATAATTGATGTGACAGCTGTAATTGAAGCTGCTGAAGGGAGAATGGGATGGTAAATACTAGAGGAAGGACTAAGTATTGGAAAGATGCATGGTAAAAGTCACTATGTGAGAATAGAGAGAAACCCTGAAGACAGGGAGAAGTAGGTGAACTTCATCATGAAGTGAGGGAGTATTTTCCGGATGTAAGAAAGGAAATATAATAGCAAATACTAAGAGGAAATACATAAAATTTTTAGATCAAACCAGAGAAAATCAGGAGAATGGAAAGAATTTAAGGGGGAATTTTATGACCAAGAGATTTGATCAAATTGCTTAGTTCATGAAATGAGATGATGTGGAGGATTGTTGGGTACCTTTTACTATATTTTTATATATACTTATAACTATATTTTTGAATTATTGGTACATATTGATCATCCAAATTCATTGCAAAGTAGGGTTAATAATTGATGTGACAGCTGTAATTGAAGCTGCTGAAGGGAGAATGGGATGGGAAATACTAGAGGAAGGACTAAGTATTGGAAGGATGCATGGTAAAAGTCTCTATGTGAGAATAGAGAGAAACCCTGGAGACAGGGAGAAGTAGGTGAACTTCATCATGAAGTGAGGGAGTATTTTCCGGATGTAAGAAAGGAAATATAATAGCAAATACTAAGAGGAAATACAGAAAATTTTAGATCAAACCAGAGAAAATCAGGTGAATGGAAAGAATTTAAGGGGGAATTTTATGACCAAGAGATTTGATCAAATTGCTTAGTTCATGAAATGAGATGGAGGATTGTTGGGTACCTTTTGAGCAATCTTTTCTTTCTTCCTACTCTCTTAAATCTCTCCTCTGGCTATGTTACATCGGCGATACCTTCGTTCTGTGGCAAAATGGTATGAATTCTTTCATCTCCTGTCTTAATTCCTTCTCCTCCGTCTCCTATACTTCCAATATTTCTGCCTCAAACGTCGATTTTCCAGGTGTCGAGGTTTCCCTTTTCAACCGAAAATTTAACAGCTGCCATCTCCCCCAAACTAAACGATCCCTCCCCTCCTCTCTTTTTATCTGAGGCCACCGTGTCTGTAACAACTCTGATTCTCTCGACCTTTTCCTCTCCAACCTCCAACAATCTCTCCTTCACAGATGCTATCCTGTGCGCCTTCAGAATATAATCGTAACCCTAACCCTATTCTCCCAAACCACCCCCTAACAATAGATGTCCCCGTGACGAAATCTCCCTCTGCAACACCTAGTTCTCATAAACACCAAAATGGCATCGGGCTATCTTCCAAAGTCTCAGCGATATTTTACTACTTAATTCGATTAATGCTTTCCTCAAGGTCGCTTTTGCTGTTATTTTAGCTCACTTATCTTTTTCACAAGATTTTTCTTTCTTAATTTCTTAATTAATAAAATATTTCTTTCTGGGAGATCCTGATGTGCGTTTTTCATTTTTGCGTGCAAGTTTCGTTGTTGCTGGAGAGATTTCTGGACGTCCGCCTTATACCACCTACTTGGTATTGCGTTATTGATTGCCTTTTGCGTGATGCTACGAAAAGTATTCTGTGTCATCAGTGGTATGGTTATCGCTTACATAATTAAACTTTTTCCCATGTCGATAATTCCAGTTTTAAACCTTCAAAATCCGCCTTGTGGTGTAAGTAAATTTTTCTCTTCGTGGCTACCCTTTTGTCAGTATATGAAATTTAGCACTTACTGCTTTGTTGTGACTGATTCGTTCCCTATTACAACATTAAGGACGCTTTCAGGTATGTTTGTGGCCAAAAGATCTGGAATGTCCTTTCCTCTCGTCGGTGTTTTTAATAATTGATGGAAAAAGTTAGATGTAAAGGTTAAGGGAAGAGTGTCGCACAAACCCCTATCTTTTCCGCCATTCTTGAAACTATGTGTCTTCCAGTCTATCGAGGGAACGTTGAAATAACACCGATAGTAATATTTCGTTCGTTATTTTCATTTATCAAACGCTACAATTGTCTTTCTAACTGCTAGACTGTGTTTATACTTCCGGTGGCCTATGATACGCGCATATATAAATTCTTTTTGACGAGCACCTAATGAAACACCACACCCTTTCTACGGCATTGTCTGGAAATATCTAGGCTCTGCTAACGATCTCGTATTTAGCAGCAATAAAAACCCCTCCTCTTGTTCCCGATACTCGGTCTCTTCTGCGTATTACGTATGATTTTGGAAAGATCTCGTCATCCGCGATTTCACTCGACAACCAACTTTTTATTCCTATCATCACATCAGTGTCCGTGCTTGAAATGAGATGGTGAAAATCAGCGACTTTGTTTTCTTTATACTACGGCAATTGACGACTATGGAAATTGATTCCTACGGAAACAACTTCCCTAGCTTAGAGTAGCTTAGGACATTAATCGCAGTCGACTTTGATGCGCCTAAGCCGCTGCTATTTCGTTCGGGTAATAAGCTAGTCTGACTTTTAAAAGAGCTCCCATTGCTACCATTACTTAGGGAGACTCCTTTATTCAACAACCCAAAATGTTATCTACTTCCTTTCATACTCTCTACCCTAAAAAAACCTACAACGTTCAAATATGCTACTCGCTACCCAACTAGCTGCCTCGGCCGTGTAATGGTCACCGGAACGATTCAGAGGGTTCCGACACATCTACATCTACTTATTGCCCTGCAAGCCATGACAGTGGTATTTGGCAGGGGGTGACTTATCTACAACATGAACCACAGTGAAGAAATTAACTTTCACCTACAAACACCACACTATCGGTATACTACAAATGCCACAGAAACTACTAAAATGATCCATCATGTGACTATGAAAACGTGGTACATGAGTCATGCAGGGAACATGCAAAACATGGTATTAGCACTACTCGGTAGATTTAAAAACATGCATTAGCGTGCATATGAATTAATCAGCTATACTATCTGTCAACTAACTAATTCAAAGTCTTAACGCAGCCATTATGATCTCTTATCGATCGCGGGAATAGCGAGTTTTTAAACCTTTCTGTTCTACAATCTATTTCCCTTATTTTATTCTCACGATCCGATCTACCGTCGTATGTTGGAGATCGTAGGATATTGAAAACTTCGTCTGAAAATGAGCCGGTTTTAAATTTACATAAAAGATTGGGTCTACTTTTCAATCGACGGTCTGCGAGCGATTCCCAACACGATCGGATTGCCGGCCGAAAGTCAAAGAAGGAGGCTCCGATGTCCGTGCAGAAGCGACGCAGTCTCTGGTTTATGCTTTCAACTCGGCTCCAAACCAGGGGTCCACGATCGATCCACGGGACAAGACTACAGATTGCGAGCGTCGTATTAACCCCTCGTCACCACTGACCCGCCTCACAACGGAGTCCAGTTCCCTGAAGGAACGCAAGATCTCCTCGAATCCACGGTTCATGGCGTTATTGACGCCAACATGGGCCACAACTTACGATCAAGAGCGCTCCGTATCCCGAACCGCAGCGCCAACTGCCTGCGTCACCTGCGGAACACCGCCACTAGGAATGCACCATGACATTACACGGTAGCTACATCTACGAAATACCTTTCTACTAGGGTGTGTGGCACGGGGTGAATCCATACCAGGCATGCAGCACTCATCCCAGTTTAAATCAGAACCGCGCACGTTCCCCGAGATGCCAAGCGCTGGCCAATGGCAGTCAGGAAGACAATACGCAGTCAGACCAGAAACTAGAAGAGTGATTCGTAGAAGAACATGCTACCATGCAGTATACTACTCAGTATACAACTACTGGTTAGTATCTTAAACGAAAACAGATTAATAACTCTAAAAGGTACTAAATCTTGCAAGAGTATATCATGCCGGAGTTCTCATGCGAGGTTAGAAGCTAATAATCATGTTAAGATATTTATCATTGCTGAAAAAACCTATTTAACCTAGTCTGTATCCTAGAACTGATCGATCGCAACTATTGGGGTCCCTTATTGTAGGTGGAAAAAATGACATTTAAAATCTCTTTGTTTCTGCGGTCTATTTCCTTAATCTTATTCCTGTGATCGTTTCTACCGTAATATTTTAGCTCTAACAAAATATGTTGAGCGTCGGGCAAAAAATAGTCTACATCAAAATTTCGTAAAAGATTTAATCTATATTTTTCCCTTCGCTCGGATAGAGGTTCCTTGCTTCACACCCTCACGGCTTGCCCTTTCCTGCAGAGGGATCGTCACACGGCGGACGTTGCTGCTACCTTTCACTACAATCCACCCCTTTCCCACACTGACGACTCTGCCTAGGTTCTGGTCTCGGAGAGGGAGTACGTCTGATACCTCGGAGCTCCCATCCGACTGCGACTTTCATCTATTGGAAACGAGAATGGAAGATGCCGAAGCATTTCCCGAACCACGTTTTAGAGTGAACTTACCTCTACTCCTCCGAGGCACGACCCTCCAAGCCTCAGGCTTATGGAGTGTCAATGCCCCTTCATCGGTAGAAGGACCTCCAGGCAAACTCTCCATCTTCCAGCCACTGTTTGCTATAAAGCCAACCCGCGCAGCTCGTAGGGCCCGGCATACTTTAGACGAGCCACCCAATTTCCAATCCACCTTAGGGACGCGTACCACTCTTTTGACCTTGGAGTGGAGTTCCCGTAAGATTCTCTCCTACTCGGCGATGAGGGCTCTGAGAGCCGCACACTCGCCGGCGTTTATGATCATCGCAACGGGTCACCTATTCGAAGGCATTCTAACACTACTCGCAATGAATCACCCAATAGAAGGCTAAAACTACAGAAAGGTGGCTATACTATGAATAACTCAGCGATCTTAAACTCGGCAAATATGAACTAGTCCTTATCTTAAAAGAGTAAACTGATGGAATAAAGAACCCAAGATTAATGATGGCTTATTATATCGGTTATATAAGTTTACCGAACTCTGGCTTTAACAATCTAGAGTCTAGATTGTCTAGATTAACGCTTACTGTGATCTAGTTGCTACAACGAAAATTCGAAATATTTAAGGAGTTATTACAACTATGAAATAGTTAAAATATTTTATTTAGTTAAAAAATAATTTATAGTAAAACACTGACCTCACACCAGGCAAAGTGCTAACAAAAAAAACAAGATTAGTAAAAACACAAACTCTCTATTACGAAGAGAAATATAACCAAAACAGTCTACTTATCACTCCATTGAACAAGGCAGGGGAAAGCAGGAACACAGCACTGGTAGAAAAATGGGTCTGCTTTGCTGAGGAGATAAACCGGTTACAGACAGAAGTCTGGCAGGCACGTCCGCTCGCTCCTAAGGTCAGGATAAGAAATGAAATATTGTCAAATTTTTTACGATTCCATACTAGCCAAACTGCCCTTGTCCCAGTTCAAATCAGTCCCTCGATCGCTCCTCCGGTCGCTTGGCACAAGTTAAAAGCATAACAGAGAATAACGCGCTGTTAAACTAGACGCTATGAGACCCCCAAGCAGACGATTACGCTGACATGCTCGCCTAGACTCGCTAAGATACAACTAACACTGGTTATTATTATAATTGCTTTTAATATAAATATCTACTATAAGATACTAAATGCCAAAAATTTCAATGGGGAAGAGTAATAAATAATTGAGTTATAAAAACAAGTAAAATACATACATAATTGACAATTAAAGACAGAGGCTCCATGGCATTGATCCATCTAATTATGTTCCCTTGGAGATAATGACTTTAAATCAATATGTTCATTAATTTCATTTATCTTGTGTTTTGATCATGTCTAACGCAGTGAGGTTAAGAATACGTCCGACATAAAATCGTCTGCTTCTAAGTTTAGCAAGAGACTTAACCTGTATTTTGCCCTTTGATCAACTAAAGAATCCAAAGCTAATTCCTTGAAAAATTCGGAATCACTGCTAAGTTTATTAAAACAAGTTTACAGATCTTTCTGCTCCCCACTGCTGTCTCACAGTTGAGACTAGATAAGACTTCTAGATAAGAAATTCGTAGGGGTCCCATATGCTAGCGGCATATTCCAAAGCGAGGTCTTACGGGAATAAGGTCATTAAATTACTTTCCTTTAGCGATTACCATTTGAATTCTCACCCGGAATGGCTAATATTTCGCTCGCAGTTGATTATTTCCTTCGCATTTACAACATTTTCATGTTCAATCTCTCTCCTGAATAGAGCGGGTAATTCAAGTAAGTCGCGAGCCAAGGAAGAAAACCCAGGGCGATGGTCACAATTTTGGGTATTTTTTAAGTTATCCTAGGTAATACGTATGATATGAGAATTACACAATAGGCAATGTTAATCCCTGATCTTACTCAAATTATTATTGCTAATTCTCTTTATCCCCAGCCTTCAATGCTCCCTAGAGGCGGCATCAGGTATCCTGATATATTCACGAGTGATTGAGTCAAAGGAACGAATTTTCGTTAAAATAGATCTCCCTCATACTAGAAAATTACCCCCATCTCCAGCCACATGATATCTCTATGAACCATGAGCACATATCTACCCTCAAGTGGCACGGAAAACAGATTTTTATCAAAGTGAATTTGTACCCTTGACTTTGGCATAGCCCAAGAGGTTCCCCAAGGGCTTCAAGCGTAAGAAAGTGCACAAATGACCACCACCTATTGTCGATAATTACTATCCGTCTATCTATTGCCAGAGGGCCCAATATTATCACACTCAATAGTCCAAATCACGTACAAATGAATTAATATGAATATGAATGAAAAATGAATAAAAATGAAATAGAAATTCCCGGATATTTCGCAACCGAGTTGAAAGCCCACATTCAGTTTAAAAACTATTCCCCTGAGACCGGAATATTTCATTCAGTATTCGCACAGTGCATTTGTTGATAGTGCATGACTGTGACTCGGTGCTGTCATCGTCAAAATAGAAGCGGCACCCGTATAGACTAGCTCGTCCTGTATATTGTTTCATAAGGGAATTTATGTCTTATAAATAGCCCCTTTATAAGCGAAAAAAAAGCGTCAAGCATTTTTTTTTTGGACAATAAGGAATATCAATTAGTATGCCAGTTTGGAATTTTTAATTATTGAACTGTTAACCAATTAATTATTTTTTTATATACATTGCTCTCCAAGAACTAATCATATTAACGTAGTCTATTTCTATGATGAGAAAATATTTTCGGCAGTTATCAGGACTATGCGGTAATTTTACCGTGGCAGAAGAATCCTATTCTTCTCTTGTGAAACTGTGGCACCTTGAGGAAGATGAGAATTACTACAAAAACACCTCAAAATTTTAATCACAATATACATTGAACTACATGGCACTACAGAAAATCGATGATTTTCACCTTGTAGAAGCATTCACGCTCTTTACATGTTCATGTTCCAACAGAAATATGGAGGATTTTCAACATGTTGTAAGCGACTTCGTATAACAATTATGCATATTTGGGTCATAATCAAAACAATTATTTCTCTTATTAAGAACAATAAACACTTGATTGCAAAAAAGAGCGGTATACCGCCTGACGATGTTACCCCTTGCATTACTCTCTTTCTCGTTTTGCGTGCTTTCAAAAACATCAAAATATATTTCCTTGTAACGTAAAATATTCATTACGTTTACAATTATTGAAAGTTTTAATGACAACCAGGGAAAATAGGCTTATTACAATACTTGATAGAAAAAGATCAATTGCTACTACTTGACTGATTACAGGAATTGAAAAAAAAATTGATATTCAGAACAATTAACATTTATTTCATAGAGTATAATAGCCAAGGATTTACAGTTATAATGTATTTTACATGAAGATAACAAATTAATCCATCTGAACCAACTGCATTAGCCAAGGGAAAGTCATCAGTAATAAAAAAAATTTGATATTTTGATTTTCACATCAATGACGTCTGACAAAGTGTCAGCAAGCTTTGACTTGGTGTCAACGTAGTCAAAAATTAAATTTTGCGATGACCTTCCCCTGTTCCACCCCCTCGCCACGATGAGGCCGCAGTTTGGATTTGAGGGGGACATGCACTACAACTACGTCCAAATATATGTCAGTTGAAAATACAGGAATGATTAGCAGAAGAGGGAGCAAAATTAACACCTCTAACAAACCCAAAGATTACTTGGCAATAGAAAACTATTATACCTACACAAAAAAAATCATTGCTAACTATTGAACAACTTCATTCACACTCCACATTCACTCAATCGTATCGGTCGCGTTACCTAATATTTCACCTTCGAAAACTCAATATTCTAATTAGTACCTAAAGAAGTACCTAAAGAAGTACCTAAAGCTATGAATAACTAAACGTTCGTGCAGTTGAGTCTAAATTGTGTCGTGCGTGATACCTGGCCTTTTGATTCATCAACTCTTGCCTACCAACCTAATCCATGATCTTAGAATGCCTACCCAGTGCACTAGTGTCCAATTAGCTCGCAGAATTTGTACCTGCGTATTTTCGACCTGCCTGACCTGCCACACTGCCTACAGTTAAAGTACACAGTACAAATATTACATGTTAAATACCCTTTACAAAAGAATACACAAATTTCTCTTGTTCAAAATAGTTCATTCATCACACACGAAGCTCGCGGTAAACTTCTTCAGCCCTCTTCACCGTTGGCGGCTTCATCTCTTCATTTCGTCCTCTTCCCGGGTGTGCGTACATCCTGTAGTCGATCCATAGTGTTCATCGAACCTAAAATTCACAATGTACACACGGTTAATTCTAGAACCTATACTGGTGTACACACTCCACTTCATGAAAAGTAATTGCGTATAGGAATAGAAGGGTTATTTGATTCACATCTGCGTTACTTCAGTCGCTAGTTATATATTGATTTTAATGTTAAATATTAATTAATTTTAATAAATATTTGTAAGGATGTTCGAATGGCTCATTTCACAATGAAGAACTCTTAACAAGTTATTAACAAATAAAAATAATGAGAAAGAAAATGAATGTAGGATTGATATGACACTATACTCATGTGAGTGCAAATGTATTTTTTTGGGCTCTTAATTATGAGAAAGCATTTTGCAAATTCCATAGGAGTAAATTAGGTCCTTAAAATATCTACCGTGACATTTTGGTTCCAATTAAAGCAGCAAAAAATAACAAAAACAATTATATTTACAAAAGTTCACATGAATTTAAGAAATAAATGACGATAGTAGGGTATTGTTTAATATAATTTCTATGCAATTTTTTAGTTATTTTCAAAATTTTTGGAGCAATATTTTTTAAAGTTTTTATAGCTTTCGTGACTCAGAAATTGAAAATATCCCAAAGCACTTTTCAACGTGAATGAATGGTACTGGAGTAATAAGGGAAATAACTCGCATGGTGAGAGAAGAGAAGCATAAAGAGAAGACTCACCGAATCCTTGCCAGTAAAATGTGAGGCCAGTCAATAGACGGCATACTTTCAGCGAGCTCTTCCACTTCAGTGATGTAGCCATCCAAGTGCACGATGAAGTGCTGTTGATTTTTCAACTGAAGTCTTCGTGCCGATGTTGCCGTGCTGGCTTCCTACGGTTGTGAGCCTGTTTAGAGAGCGGTTTAATTAACAAAATGACATCCCCCAAAATTATGTGGACACGCATGCTCTTAAAATGCAGCCAAACTTGCAAAATGTTGTGTTATTACAGGACAATAGAGACGTGACACTAAGTGAAAGTGGAACTATTCTCTCCGAGTGACACGGCTCCACCCCTTTACGTGGCCAATAAATTTACAAGCATGCGAACCCACTTAGTCATATCAACTAAAGACTAAGCACGACGCACAACGCCTATCATTACTCGACTATTTAATTATTTCATGGCCCTAATGACCCAAAGCTAAACGAACTATCCGGTGTTCTAAGTTGGTCCTCTTCGGTGAAGTCTTCCCTCTTCTGTTCGTGTTCTCCAACGGTGACAATAGACTGTGAATAGAGTTAATAGAGGAGTAAAACAAGCACAAAAAATAAAATAAAGACGCATAGCCTTAATCTACGGACACTTATTTACGGCTATGATAGCCCAAAACTAATCACTATATTATACTCCTACGCACTGAGATTAATTCTCGAAGGCGTCAAATGGCTTCATCTTCTCATTCGCTGATGGTTCTGCAGGTCTCCCTGGGTAGAGAACGGGTCATTTCACAAACAATAGCATTTATTATACTAATTATGCGCTAATATTTGCTAGAAAGATGCACCATGTCATGGCTTTTATCCCACCTAGCAACATTATTCTCTGTACTTCGAGTGCATATAATTATTTTTTTACGTAAACACCTGTGCCATGGACTTTTTATCACCATATCGTTTGCTTTTATGCAACGAATTTTCTTTTCAATCATTTGTCGTGAATTATTATTCACACCACGCCATCGATGTGCACATCGAATTAACTCAGTGAGCTCACTTCAAATACCATGATGGAGTTATATCAACTCTCATCAGCATTGGTCAGACCATTTTTTTGGCGTTTACACCCAGTATAGATCTATTGGAAATACCAGTATTATTGTACACCTTATTTATCACCATGGCCATGGTTATACCTGTCTATATGTACAGTCATACCAGCATATGGAACACACAACACACAGCAAGTAACTTCACATTAAAAAGCAATGATATAAGCGTAATTTTACTAGTCATTGCACTACCTTCAACTGATACGTTTACCCACATCCCTTCGTCCACGACTGGATAGTGCGTTCATGCATTTTCAAAAACATTCACAGGAATAATCCGTTCATTCTTTCCTCTTGAAATATTGTGTTCGTGATCCCGTTTTACTTGTTTATTTGATGGTTAATCGAAGAATTCCCGGTCACATACGGCTTCAACTCCATCTTGCGATGTTCATACTGCAATGGACAAAGGGTGAAAAAGTCATCATTATAAACCTGTCTATCAACTTTCTTCTAATTTTACATAAGGTATTATAAACCATGTATACATATGTAACGATCCGAAATATATTAAAATTGCACAATCTTGGGGAAATATATCAAATAAAATCGAAAAAAAATAAAATCAGCTGGGAAAAAAATTATATAATTGCATTTCATAAAATATGAGCGAAATATGCATCAGACGATTTATCTGGTAGATGAAGTTATCCAACAGAGTAACGATACATTTTAGGCCGTGAATTTGATTTTTCAAAATATTTGCAATGTTTCTACGTCCGAAATTTTCAGTTGTGCTACTGAAGATGAATTTGCAATGGCGTTTTTAACTTTTGTATTAATTTATCTGGCAAAATTTTTCTGTTCAGGGTCCTAAATGATCGCGACATATTCGAGGTGTGCGCTAACCAGAAGGAAGTAGCGTCTCTCGTTTACATTTTCATCCGAAGACCTTCCTGTTACACGCTTAACAAAACCCAGTTTCTTTAATGGTGTCCCGCATATGTTTTGTATTTGTGTTCCCCTCAATATACCTGAATTTAAGGTAAATTTAAGATATTTAACTTTACCGGGAGATTTTATGTTTACTCCACCTACAGTGTTGTTACGGCATTTGTGTGATGACTTTCGCAAGGAGTGTACTGTTGAGCATTTACTAAGATTTAATTCCAGCACCCACTCCTAGCAACACCAATTAGCGTTCTTTATGTCCGATGACAGTACTTCTAGTCCGCATCTTCGCTTATTTCACGGCAGATGACCGTATTGTCAGCAAATTATCTTTCTTTACCGCTACCTCTAAAACAGTCATTACTATAAATAATGAATAAAAGAGGTCCAATCACGCTTCCTTGAGGAATACGATGTGAGACTCCAACCATATCAGAGCTAAAACCATTAATAACTACTTTGTTTTTTCGATCACTGAGAAAGTCCCTCATACAAGTCCCTATTTTATTCACAAAGGAAATGTTTCCAGGCTTGACTTTGTGGAAGTAATAGTAACTTAAATAAAACTTTGTATACTCCACTATAGGTTTAATAACACGCCCCGGGTTTCGACACTTCGTGTCATCTTCCGGTGAAGATGACACGAAGTGTCGAAACCCGGGTCGTGTTATAAAATCTATAGTGGAGTATACAAATTTTCATTTAAGTTACCACTATTTTATTATTAACTCCGCATGATTTAAATTTATTTAAGCGGTTTTTCTGTGAGGAACTTTTTTGAATGCCTTCTTGAAATCAAAGAATATAGTATCGATACGCTTTTTCGATTCACCCGATTTTAGGATGTCACGATGGAAGATCGCAAATGTGATACTGAAAATAATTGGAGGAAATCACACGGCATCAGTTCAAAATTGGATAGATTTCTTTGCTTGAAGTCGGAGAACGGAAAAATCGAACCGATATTGAGCGAACATTGGAATCTAAATAATCACATTTTATCCATATATTTTGTTGGTACTAGCGATATTTATTTCAATTCTGTTTCAATCCATAAATATACGCCAGATGAATTTGACAAGGAATGTCGATGATGACTCGGGTTTTTTTGTGGTTTACGTAATAAGGAAAGCAATTAAAAAGGAGATATTGATTCAAGAATGACGGTTAAAATTCAGTAGAAATCGCGAGAATCCATATACTCTTCCATCAAAACGAGGATGCAACAAATTGCGTCGGACATTAATGACCAATTACATAAAATTTTGAAGAATCAAATGCACACAATATTAGCTATCTTTCGTGGCGTTAGTCTCCCCTCCCAACCGAGTGACTTCTCGGTGCGAGGGACGGAAGAAATGGCTATTTATCGGAGAGGCTGGGGATCAATGCGACCTCAATGGCTTTGACGCCACTGACCTATTTTGTTTGAATGTTCTAAAAAGAAACACTGTAAAGATTTTGAATTACTGCGAGAAATTCCCTCTCCCATTTTTCCTTAAAAAGCGACATACTCTGAAGGTTGGCTATTGTTTTCTGTTGTCAAAGCGGAAGCACGTTCAATTATTTCTGTCGCTTCACCATTGTCAAGTTCTTTGTAATGTTACATCTATTTATACGTCGCCTTTAAAAATGATTCGTAAAAATCTGCAAATGAAATCTGACAGTAGCTACTTGAATGGAAGAATTAAATTCATTGAACGCAAGACAAAATACAAGGATGTGGACACGTTAAAATTCCTCCTTGACTCATGATTTGAATAAAAAAGATTTACCACAATGAATATGCTATAGAAGCGTAGTCTATTATCCTCTAGTCAATTATCTAAGTCAATTATCCTCGACCTATTTCTGATGAAAGTAAGGAGAGTCAAGCCATCGAAGAAAATCCTTCATGAGTATAACAATTCATGTGTGATACCCTATTATAAGGAATTGTACGCACATATTTTCCCTTTCCGCGTCTTTTTCCCTATGTGTGAATCCAGCTTTGCTGCCCGTTCCGCCGACCTTGGCTGCTTCTCCTCGGCCTACTCGTGATTGCCTGGACGCTTTGCCGCCCATGTGAATCCAGCTACAGAACTCTAATTGATGTGAACAAGTCGAAGAAGCATTCCTCTCCGAATTTGGGCAGCGATGTCATATAATTTTCTTCGGAAATAGGGAAGAGCTAACAGCAGGACTGTTCCACGGTAGGATCCCTTTCAAATTTCTATCGCCTGCGATCCCGGTTATATGACGCCCGACTGTCATAATTTCTCGTGCGGCATCGGAATGACTAATTCTACCTCGTCGAAGTTTATTTTAACTCAAAACATGAGATGTCAGCTACAGGATCGCCCTTCTTTTATTCAATTACTCGTCAACACCCTAGAGGTTATTGGGACATCTGTAACACCGGAAATATTGTTATATATATCCCGTACAACTTAGCGTCCGACATAGCAACATAAAAGTTACCAATAATGTGTTTAGTTCGGGAAGAATCCTCACCAGGCGTATAGCACTCGTTCCATTTGAAAACCACGTACGCTTTGTTCAAACCAAATGCAGAGCGGAGAAGAATGCGCGAGTAGAGCAGAAACTAGGATTGTGCTACGTAGGCGAACATGCCAATATCCAGTGCTCCTGTTAAGAACAACCATTGGATATTTCCCATATATGAATACATCAACGAGGTTCGTAAAATTAACCGTTGACTCAAGATCGGAAGCGGGTTGGTATTTCGTCGAGTCGGACCGTCTCAAATGTTAACACCGTAAAGGTTATTGGAATATCTGTAACACCGGAAATATTGCCATATTTACTCCGTATGACTTTACGTCCTACGTCTCCGTAGCAACATATAAATAACCAAGGGCGTGTTTGGCTCGGGACGATTCCTCACCAGGCTTACGGCTCTTGTTCCATTTGAAAACCATGCACGCTTGGTTCAGACCAAATTCAGAGCAGAGAAGAATGCTAGAGCAGACCAGAAACTAGGATTAGGCGTACTTGTAACATCCAGTGCTCCTGTTAAGAACAACCATTGGATATTTTTTCCATAAAATCATATGCATACTCCAACTAAAGTCGTAAAATTAACTATTGATTCAAGATCGGAAGCGAGTCGGTACTTCGTCGAGTCGGACCGTTTTAAATGTTAGAAAAAAAATCTGTTTATTATATACGCTCGAAGACTAGCTAGCGCAATAGTTATCTAGCACTTTCTTATAGATATACTCGCACAAAAAAAACCATATCAACAGTGTAGAGCGGCAAAGTAACTGCAAAGCCTAATCGAGGCAAACCTTGTAGTAATAATGAAAAAAATAAGTAACTGTAGTAACTCACCCTGTCCAGACAGTTGACCATGCAAACATTTCTAGAAGTCTCCAGCTGACTTACGATCGCAGACATGTACTCACTGCTGTTAACTTCCGTAACTTAATTGGCACGTTTGTCTCCCTTCATTAGATCACATAGCTGTCAAGAGATAATGCATTGTTAGCGAAATTATATCTAGGAGTACTCTGCTAACCATCAATCCGAATAAATTGTCAGGTCTACTCCCCGTGAATCGCCATAAACAGGACACATGAATTTTAAATTTCTCAGAGCATGCTATAAGTCAAGGTTTCCATGACGACAAACAGGTTTGCGACTGTCAACATCGCTCGAGAGGAATGAATGGCCCATCGCTTCCCAAGATTCGCCTGCAAATACAGAATGCGGAGAAGACAGAACAAAGGAAGCATTTGCAATCCACTCTCGCGGAAAAGCCGCATTAATCTTAGATAGGGACACTTTAAATCATATTAATTTCAGAGATTTTATAATGAACCCAATGATCAAATCACTCACCGCTAGAAAATAGCGCGAAGATCTCTCTTCACGGCCTAACGCGAACACCAAATATTCCAAGCGACTCGCCATCCTA
Source organism: Ceriagrion tenellum (assembly GCA_963169105.1). Classification (NCBI taxonomy): domain Eukaryota; kingdom Metazoa; phylum Arthropoda; class Insecta; order Odonata; family Coenagrionidae; genus Ceriagrion; species Ceriagrion tenellum. The sequence goes on along the minus strand of OY720642.1, from coordinate 66,823,534 downwards.
CTGTATGTGCATCCAGTCCTCCGTTCATCGTAGTAATAAAGCCAATGAGCAGAAGCTCCCCTTTATATAGGGTTTGCCACTTAGGAGGGAGGGTCGTGAAGGGGTGGGGACAAGAAGAGGGTGGGTTCACGGATGGGATCCCGGGGGGGGAGGGGGAGAGATATAAGGAAGGAAAGAGAAGGCGGCGAAATACAACCAAGACCAAGGGGGGGGGGGGGTTATTACGTACAGCCTTAGGTTTCCCTCGGCAGAGGCGCAATTTAGACGTCACAGCCACGAAATTTGCAAATAGGACCATTCAAAAGTTGATATTAGTCGGGGGCTGATACGTCGCATCCATGGATTCTCCGAGGTTAAACCTTGTGGAGTATTTCCTGGATAGGGCCAGGAAAGGAGCCAGAGGAGGAGGGTAGGACACCATGGCAGACCGCATGGAGGACAGAATGCCACGATGCCACCCCTTGAGACTCGAATGGAACAAGAGGGGCGTTTGGTAGAGGCGTGCGAAGAAGAAGCTAAGGGTTTCCCGGCGTATGATGTCGTTGAAGGTTACTCGGGCTTTCCGCCGGGTCAAACACTCCATCTTGGCCTGATGACGATGGACGACTCGTTCATCGAAACGCCGGCCAAGATGGAGAGTTTGACCCGGTGGAAAGCCCGAGTAACCTTTAACGAGGCGTGCGAAAGTTTCATTCCAGATCGTTCCCGTCCCCACCTTGGGCATCGTCACTCCTGGGGGTCACCGCTCCAGGGAACGGGGGGGGGGGACTCGTCTCTCGGGATATAACACGGTGTTGCTCTCGTTGCTATCTGAGTTGTATTCTTTAATATACATTGTTTCTAGTTGCCACGCGTTCCCGTTGCTGAGGCTGGTGAGGTAAGTATTCAATGCTAATAGCGGTAGCCGTTAAGGCATGCGAGAGTCCCATTGTTGCCATATTTCGAGGCATCTCTATATGATAACCTTAAGGATTCATATTGTTAACTGCGTTGCTATGCTTAAAGCGAAGAAGAAGGAGGAATCATAACCATTAAAATCTATGTCCAAAATGAATTTTTGCCGAGGTTGCGACCTAACTTCCCATAGGTGTAGATAGGCAATTAGTATGGATTTGTAATTTATTATTGTATTCCTTTACACAGTCATTTATACATTTGTCAGACTATCAGGTGTTTACCTCCTCCACTCTGCTTTTGAGGATAAAACTAAACTGGGTGCAAAGGAGTTTATTTTAGTTTAATTTCGTTTCCGGGAGTAGTTTCGTCCAGAGACAAAACTAAATCCCCTTTCGCATTTTATTTCGTTCCCGAACGAAATGTAACTCCCACGTCCTATTTGAGTTTCGATCCGGGTCCAAACAATATACGTATTAGATTTCGTTTCGATCGCCAACCCTGGTAACACCCATGACGACGCCTAATCCCAATGCTCGGAATTGCGAGACACCTAATGTGGGCTGGCGATGCAATTTATGCGCGTTGACTGCACACGTAGGGAGTCGATGCGTCTCTTTTGCCCTTTGTGACGTACGATGGTCCGTATGACGATAGGTCAAATTCATTATATAAATTCACGTCCGTGTAATAGTAGTCCATAGTTTATAACGCTGTCACTTTACAGTGGTATCGCGAGCTGAGAGTAAACAAATTGATTAACGATAGTGAAAAAAAGCCAATAAAGTGAAGCGGATAATGTTATTTAAGTTAATTTGAGCGAAATATCATTTTACCTAGAAATCACCGAATTTGGTCTCATTTCAAAGAAAAATATCTCAATCCTCCATTGACATCAAAAATTCAACCCCTTACCGCATAACTTTCCGAGATGTTAGCCAAAAAAAAGTAAGCCCTTCTATATGGAAAATGGTACGTGTATGCACTCCAGAGAGACCTTATATTAAAAATGAGGCATTCCCTATACTTAGATGTCGTCAAAAAATCAAAAGTGTGTAGTTTGTGTGTTTACTCGACTAGTTTTTGAAAATTAATCATATTGTCACCGCAGTAAATTCTTCGGGGTCACAATAAACCTTCCGTTTTGATGGAGTTTCAAACGTACCGCGTGAAAAAAAATGAGCAAATTTAAAGATTAATTTAGATATTTTCATTTGATTACTTACAATTTCTGTAACGTAAAACTATTTTATTGCACCATTAATAATGCAATATTTAATTCGCGTCTCTAAGAGTTGGGGAAATTAAAACGTGTTATATATCGAATGTGGTCTCTATTATGATTAGAGAACTATCTCGCTCGCACTACCTTAAAAGGATGATCATATAAAATTGCCATTGCCTTAAAAAAATTCATTTCGAAAGCCACAAAACGCGACAGGAATATAGTATTCCTTATTTAGTTTGCTTGCCCATTATTTGTTCGTCACCATGCCCAGGTGAGGAGGGAAGGTGACGCTGATCCCTGTTTACACAACAATCCTTCGCTCGTTGGTCCATTCGGTGGTGGTCTGAACGCGTCATTACCTGGTGTGCGTTCCGATATTCGCTGTAAGTGACTCCAAAAAGAAGCACCACATAAATACAACCTTTGGAAAACGGGGACCCATTTTATTCTGCTCCTGAAAATCACCCGGATAGTCAAGACAAACGCAATGGCCGAATGCAAGACATCAAATAATTTTAAAACTGCTGGGTTAAAAGTAATTGTAATAGAGGGACGCACGATTTAATTTTCGTAGAGCATACGACTTAGGTCCATTTTGGAATTATTAAAAATATTTCATGCGGTCTGCACATGAGTTTCTACGTACTTATGGATACAGGAATACCTTTCCTGGGACGAGGAAAATAGAAATTTAAACTTGTACAAAAAAATTACTTTGGTACACGACATTTTATCACCGTTTACCTCGGGCCAATTTTTTCGCGAATTACCTGCTTCGTTCATCATTCCCTCTAAAATGTTTTCTCTTTCCTACAAGACGTTGTTGTAAACCTCCAACATAGACCTTACCAACTTGGTTGAGCGATCACAGAGGAACTAAATCTGCGGCGAAATAAGTGACAGCGAAAACGATGCTAATTAGATCCAAAATATTTTCAGATGGCTCTTTTTGGAAGCTTTTAAAGTCGTCGAGAATCGGGTCGGGAGAGATGAGACCCACGCACTGCCGTGAAGTTCAAGTGAGCATCGCACCGCTTTCGCCTTATTTTAACGAAGCCATTCACTTAGCAGTCGAATGCATCCTGTGGTAAGGTGGGTCGGGTGTCGATCGTCATCGGATCGGAAATTGCTCGCCTCTTTTGAAACGTGAATTACTTACGTTACTCGGAGGCTGCTACTTCACATCCATGGGTTCTCCGAAGTTTGACCGTGTCGAATCCTTCTTGAAAGAGGCCCCAGAGGAGGGTAGGGACCCACGGCAGTCCTCTTGGAGGAAAGAATCCCCCCGATGCCACCCCCTGTTGAATCGAATGGAGCAAGAGGAGCGTTAGGGGGTGGAAAGTGAATTCCCCAAACCATCGATGGATTCATTTATGCCTCGTTCAGACTCCCGTCGTGCAGACCAAAGAACTTACGATTATAGTGTGGACGAGGCAGAGCGCTACCCTCATCCCCCTCACCAGGGCATCGCGACGAACAAGTGAACAGCAGGAAAGCGAAATCAGGAATATTGAATAGCTAAAATAGAAACTAAAACAGAAAGCCCCAAAGCACCTTTACAAAGTCTAGAAGTCCAGAAATATTTAGAAAAATAAAGACCATTAAAGCTTAAAAAAAAACAAATATATAATAAAAAATTGATAAAACTATAAACTCAATTAAAATAAAACAGAGAAAGTCTCCAATAGCCGTAAACAATTGGCACCCTTCGTCAACAAACACCAAACTTACTGTGTTGGTTTGCTGGGAAAGCACAGCAGCGACCAACCATAGCCTCTCAACCAAGAATACCCCCCTGTGATGGTTTACGGGAATGTTACTTCCTCGCCAGGGACCAAAACACAGACGCACACACACACAAAATCCAGATAGGATCCTTTGCAAGGGCTAATGGGACCCCGCTAAGGATGTTTGGGTAATAACCAGGGATCCTTCACAGGGCTAATGATACCCCGCTAAGGATGCCCGGTTATTCACGCTAGCACACTCACAAGCGCACAAAATTACTCTCTCACACACACAAATGGGCCCAACTTCTGGGAGAATCAGCTCAAAAAGAGCATGGTCAAATCTACACAACAGGACGAGGGTGGGGGTGGAAACTCAAGTATAAACTCAAGACTAAGTAAAGTAAACGATAAACGTATACGCTTTCTAAAAAAGAAAACCGACCAAAGAAGAAGTAAAAGAAAGAAACTTATAAAGAATTAACAATGGTTATAATAGTTTTTAAAAACATTGGTCTGGTGAACCAAAATTGAGAACAAATTCTCCAAAAAGTCCCCCTCCCCCTTTCTGCCCCTACTAATCAAAGAGAAATGAAACTATTCATCTCTAATCTCCTAAAGTTTTGAATATTTTGTATAATAATTAAACTACTCTCCGATGACATTAGACAATTAATATTTTTATTTCTAAATGATGCCAACAGAATCATTTTGATTGGAATAAAACACCCTACATCAACAGGAGTGACTCTGTATTCTCGCTAGGTCGATGCGAATAGATTTTTTGTTCGTGGAATTGCTGGAAATGAAACTAAAATCGGAACTATACGTTGCATAGAGTACCCTATAAGTCACCTCGAGGGCGTGTGGCAGAGGGTGAGGAGCACCTGTGGCTTTTAGGCTTTCGAGATGTTATTTCCAAGCAAATAACACATTTCTATGCTCATTCGTTGAAGTAACACCATCTGCTTCACCTTAATGAGCGTCTTTTTTTGCATTATCGTATCATATGGTTATTATCTAGAGTAGCATAACGCTATCAGTAGCATTGGTATATCTGCGCTATGCTTATATCTAAAATTTTCTCTCTCGGGAACTCGAAAACTACAAAACAGAATGGGAAGTCAAAAACGAATGCATACGATCAGAAATGAAATATTAAGAGAATGAAGAGTCAATGAACTATCAAAGACTGCCCAGAAAAACCGGTTACAATTCTTATGGACTCGACTATTTCGCGGGTGAGCTTGGAATGAATTTAGGAGTTGAAGGAAGCCGAGGGAGGCGTAAAACATGGCGCAAGGACTGTTTCTTAAAGGTAATAGCAAAGGTATAAAGGAGTATGAGTGCATGAAAAGGAGCGGTGGACGCTTAGCATAAACAACAACCACAAATGAAAATGAGAAAATCTGAGTAAGAGGTAGAGGGAAATGTTTAACGCCTACTTTGAAATTTATGGCGTTGAAGGCGTAACTTTGTGGAAGGTTACCGCAGACATGACGAAAAAGAAAAATCTCTTAGTAAATTCCACGCGTAAAATTTTATTACCGACCTAAGTTTTTGATTGCCTTGCCACCATTTTCAAAGGTTTAAGTAAATTATTTTTAAAAATTCTACGGGTGGAAAACTGTCATTGAGCTTTTTTTCTACTCTACCTAGGAAAATGAAATAATTTCTCGCTTTGTACGTTCCACACTTTTTTATTTTTATCGACCACGGTTTCGACATACGATGTAATTTTTAAGATACTTGTCTCTTATTTCGTTATCCTTAAATACTCAAACCGGGAGGAGGGAGGGAGTGAAATAGAGGGAGGGGAATAGTGGGGAAATAATGAGAAATCTTTCGCGACACATGAAATAATGAGAAATTATTTCACATATCGCGTTTACACAAAGTTAAGCCTGAAACCGTAACTTCTACTCTATCTAGGCTTTAGATGGAACTTGTTATTTTTTCTCAACAATTTTATTATTTGTAAATCCACTAAGATCGAGTAAGTTCTTCAGAATATTCGCGGTATTTCTGTTAGAAAAAGCTTGATCTACATATTTAGAAATCGTGCAAACATTTTGCCGAAAAAGTAATATCCCAACAATTTGATTAGCAAAAAACCCAGGCTTGATTTTGAATGCGTCCCTAAAGAGTTTCATCGCAGAAGTAATCCTGATATCCTAGAGCAAATTATGACAAATCCCGATTCTAGTCCACTAAGGGGACTCCCGATCGACCATCACCGTCACCCGCCACTGATATGTCTCGAGGGTTTCTGTCTCCCTCTCCTTGACGACACCTTAACTCAACTGATTGGTCCCCCTCTTCTCCCTCACCCTCAATTTTCTTGAAGATTAGCATTTGATAATATTTGTCCTCTATTGCTTCGTCGGAATCATCTTCAGCTTCAAATTCCCTTTCGCTCACTTCGATATCCTCGTCACTAACTTCCAAAACCCTGTGCACTTCGAGCGTCTACGCATCGCCTACTTTTTCCATTGAGAAAGCTAATAAGTGACAAAGAATATATTGTGCGGAGTCACTAACTTAGACATGGTGCATATAAACAAATCCTTTTATGAAAAAGAAGCTCAGGGTAACTTGCACACACTTTAGAGATTTCCAATACTATTGTTCCAAAATCCAAATCCAAAATGCTTACATTGCATACGCACCAGGGATGAGTGTAAAGTTATCGCTAAATAAAAACAATATCGTTAGTAATTTTCATTTGAAACACAGTTCTCTTCCACAGAGCCATATTTCACGTTTCTAGCGCAAAATTTTCGAGCTGAGCGTGCTAGAAGATTCCATTGCATTATATACGTACATTAGTTGTTGTAGAATTATGTCGTGAAATTGCAGTTATTACATTGACAATGGAAATTTTCAGCGTCAACTCTCGATTTGATATACATCAGATCAATGTCGTAAAAGGCAAAGCGTGGCTACTTGACAATATTCAGACACTAATCTACATCTACATACTACCTTGCGAGTCGCCTCATGGGCGTGATCGCTTTTTGTACGCGGAAAGAACGAGTTGTTGTAGCTATCTGCCCAGCAATGTTTCTCCCTTATTTTATCGCTTCCGTCAGACCCAGAGATGTAGTGAGGCGTCATGACAATATTCTCTGGGTCGCTCTGAAAAATATCAGTTCTGAATTTCTCAAGCAAGCTAAGCATAGCGTGTATGCTCAGAGTCTCTAGAGGCTCCCACCTTAATCCCTCTAAAAGTTGTTGAATACTATATGTTCGATCGTAGCAGTTTTTTACGAGGCGTGCGGATTTTAATTGTTTTTATTAATTTTTTTGCTAAATCTTTATGACGAGGGTCGCAGATGCTAAAAGCCGAGGCGCATCTGCAGCGCTTAGCTGCAGCTCTGCAGCCGCTGCACTGCTGTCGTATGCGTGCCAGTCCCAAATTACCGTTTTTAGTGCGGCCGATACACAGCAGAGGCGCGCCAAAAACAGTAGCTGCACTGCAGAAGCGCTTTGGACACTCGCATACAGCTACGCACGTGGACGGATAGCCATGCCTTTAAGAAACCAGGAAAGAATTAAGAATGGTGAGTAAAATAAAAAAATTAGTAAAAATATAAGTATATGCGGGAAAAAAACATGAGCCACAGAAAAAAGACAAGTCACATAATGGCAGCTAACTTGTGAACTTCCAAATATCAGGCAATCTCCTCAACCACTACGCTGCAGTGCCTGCTGAAACGGATTGAAATGTCTGAAGTAGAGTTTCATGCTTATCACTGGACCCTATCATGGTTTGGTGAAAATATATCTCTGTATTACCCCTAAGTGTCTCATTTGTACGAAGAAAGAATTATTGTTTACATATATACACATAGGGATTTTATTTTGGGAGGAAAATAGCATAGAGATTGTGAACTATCGTAAATACTTGTTTTTATAGATATTCAAAGATCATCATTGTACGCCGAGTTAACATGAGGAAGGTTATTCCAAAAAAGAAGATAGGAGATGGTCCTTATTTCGTCACTAGAAATATTTACCCGTTAAATTAGACCTAAATACGCCTCGTATACCTTACTTACACCTTTCTAAAATTATCGCGCAAGTACTAGAAAATATACTATCAGTCACAATGTAACGTACCCATTTTTGCATTACGGGAGGAGTGCAAGAGTCGAGGTTCTTTCATTGACGGTTTCGCGAACATGCGTTCAAAGCTAACGCGCGGCGCTTTGCAGGCACGCATTACGCATGCGCTGCAGCAGTGCCACACTCGACAGCGCGCTCAGTAATAGAAAAACGCTGTGGCAGTGCTTCACTCAAGGCGAGTTATGCGTGCAGCCATAACCGGCCAGCCCCGTGCAGTGCTGCGGCAAATTTTAGTGTCTACAAGGTACGTCAAGAATTTGTGCATGGAGTACATTTTTTCACAGAAATGTAGTCTGTACTGCATGATGCATGTGATAACAACCAATAATCCCTTCCTTATTATGTAGATACTAACCATCTAGCTCCATGTGACCCTATTATCTAGCATATCTCCCTTAAATATCCTACTTGCATGTCAATAGTGCATGTTTGGTGATCTTCACCCCCTGCCACACACCCTCGTGGTGGCTCGCAGGGTATCACAATAAAATAAAATAAAGAAATGCTAATGCCTCACTATGGTTTAAAAATGCAGAGCACAATTGTTTTGGCTAATTTCTTGTAGCCATTTTCCTTGTGGTGACCAAAACTGATATTTGCACAATAATTTTGAATTTTTTTCTCAAACGATCGTAAGTTTGCCCTTGATCCTGAAAAATTAATTTGAGTTACACTATCCTTGATTTTATGAAAGTTTATTCCTAATATTAGGGGAAAATGAGCAATCATCGGTATCGAAAAATTTCAGAAAGATTTTTCCGGGACACCATTTCGTCGACTGGATGCACTGAATTCTCGGGTGTTTGGCAGACAAACATAATGGATGGCCGCATTCCAATTTGATATTCTGGAAATCCGTGGATTTTGATTTCATAATCAGGTACGTGCAGCCCTCTGTCGGACAATTGTTGGCTGAGTGGGATGTTTTTATCTTTTCATAAGGATTTTGTAGTCACGGAGCCATGTATGAGCCAAAATTAAGCGTCCTTCAGGCCTTGCATTGAATTGAAAAACTTTTACTGTAAAAAATTGCGATTAATATGCAGCTTTTAATAAAAATAGGAAATAATTTACTTCTACTCAACATCATCAATGTTTATCAAATAGCAAATTAATAAAGCACTAAATTTAAGCATTTTACTGGCATTTCAAACATTTTTGTAACTTAGTGGCAACAGTGGTGACATTTGTCGATGGCAACTTATACTATGGGAATATACAATGAACAATGAAGTGAATGTACTCCGCAGACGCCTTACTATGAAGTCCTCCCATCTTTCTGAGGCCCTTGCCTCAGCTGTCAATGTAGCCATAGTTAATGGCCTGACAAGGTCACGGATGACCTGCAGCAATGGAAACAGAATGCCCATACGTGCCGCAGTATGAACACGGATAATCTTGAGCATAAAAATCTTGGGCCTGCGTGTGGCCATTTTTACGAAGGTTATTTACAGATCATCAAGCATAATATTTGTTTCAATACCTTGTTATAGAGAGGGAACTATGAATGGTATATTTCAAAACTATTTAATCAGTTCACTCCAAATCGTTCCGTCAAAGATCAAACCCATTGCTTCATTTCTCTTGTTCCCATAGAAAGAAGGTGACAGGGCATATGTGATTCAAAACACGAGCCCAACCATTGGCCGACCTCAGTTTTTTGCACTATAAACATGACTAAACTGACACAAACCAGCCATTTCCCTGGTGTCGTTTACCCACGGTCATGAATCATTCGACTTTAGGGTGGTATTAAAGACGCAAGTTTAAGAGCTACCATTATCAAAATGTCCCTATGTTAGTCTCTTTTTTTGGAAACAAGATATGAAGAACCATCCTTCCATCAACTTTTGTTGGCTGATATCACCTATCAGAAGATAACAGAAAAAAGATGATTGTGAGCCAAATAAAGGCTGAAATTTTAAAACAGCAGGCGCACAGTATCTGAAGTACAGCGGAAATTAGTCTTTTTTTTCTTTTTGGAAATAGTTATTGGTTGTGCTCTTTTTGTGGAGTATTGTATGAGGCATCCTGAAGTACAAAAAGTTTTTTATTAAAAACGATTTGTAAGTTCACTACTTTAGGTCAAAGTAAAGCCGAACTTCCAATAGCTGTAAATATCAGTTACAAGCAAGGGAAGAGGAATCGGACTAGGAATGGAGAAATCGAAAGAGACATAAAATGGTTGGTCAGAATAGATACTAACTGCTCGTTACATTCTCTTGCCAGCCATCATGTACACGTAGTTCCTGTAAAGCCCATAAATTTTGCTAATCTAACAAGCACCTCGGTAGCTTTGTTGTATCAAAATGTATGGTGATGGATTGGTAGTAGTGATGGGTCGTTCATGATCGATTCGTTCAAAATGATTGAATCACCAAGTGAGTCAAATGACTCATGATTCATTTCGGGAAAATGATTCGATCATTCAGTCATTTTGTGTTTCCGTCTGCCGTGTGATTGAATGTGATATTAAGTGGAAATACTTATTCACATGTACGTTATCCGTTATGTCTAGTCATGAAATTTCAGAGAGATATCTTCATGGGCATAAATCCATTAATATTTGGTCAGTGAGTTTATATTTGTATAGAATAGTTAGAGACAAGGCGCTCATTTTGAAAACGATGAAATTTAACCCTTGTTACAATATCAGCGCATCATTACAGTTGGTAAACTTGGTAAGAATTTTACTTACCTGCTCAGTTGAAAGCTCCTAATTGAATGGAATTCAATACAGCAGATCAGAAAACATTCATGCACATTAATTTGTGTAGTCTGAGCTAGTGATTTAATTTTCATGTACATAGTTTGACGTTATTCTTCTTGAATTCAGAGTCTGCGACAGTTTTGCCTCTCTAAATATTCTCGTGACTATAGTACTTGGAAATCTCCAATTTAATGCGGATCCAAAATTTGTGGAATATGGAAATCAATCAGCCTTCCTAAATTTCTAAGCACGATAGTAATTATTCAAATAGATTGATGGCATCAATTAGCATCATTCGAGTGTTTGAGTCTCTTCAATCTTGATTCATTCGAGTCTTTCGATTTACATGAGTCTCGTGATTCATCTAATCAATCTGACTTACGAGTCATAAGGAATCAAATGATTGAATCAGTTGATTGAATCTTTTAAGTGACTCGAATCAAATTGATTGAATCACTAAAGTGATCGACTTAGCCTATCTCTAATTGGTAGTAACAGGTAATTACAGGGTACCAGGATGCTTTGAGCCTTGATAGAGAAGCGAATTTTGCGGTTCGGGCGCCTAGATCTACGTGACCCCCAAAACACGTTCGGTATTCGTTTTTAGCAGCCTGCTTTTCGGAATTACATATCAGTTCATATAGTTTTGAAAATAAATAGCATATTTTTTCCGCATGGAAATCAATTTCTCGTAGATCAAGGGCAATAAAGAGCTCCCAATATTTCTTAAAAACCAATGCGAAAGCTTCACACAACAACATATCGTCATTGACAGTAACAATGATCTAGGAAATCACCTTGTCTGCATCAACTTCGTTGTTGAGGCAACTTAAACTTAATGGATGAGATCTAAGTTAACGTAGATTTTCGAATGGCTTCTAAAACTAGACATTATTTTCACAATACATGCAACGTGGAGCTCGGGGCTTGGGCGAGATGAATCGGAAAACGAATCGCGCGGTCGAATGAAGGGAACCCAACGGCAGGAAAAGCTTTCATGGCAGACCAAGAGAGGGCTAAATGTTTTTAAAGATCTTATGATTGAATTTTTAACTTTTAGCCCTAATATAAGCAATTAGAACAATTACGAATAACCTTGTTTTAAGGGAAATATAGTAAGACTCATCAAATTTCGACCTGACTGCTCTAATTGGTCAAATAAGAAATTTATTGACTTCAAAACTAGGCAAGTTCTCGAAACTCAGCCTGTCGGAAAATTTAATGGCTTTCTTGAAGCAAAGAATTACGTATTATAATCGCAAGCGTGTAAACGCTTGTTTTATTTTGGAGTGCTTGAATGTAACCGGTTGGGTCCCGGGGACAGGTTTTCAAGCGAGACGAACCACCACTTCTTCCGATCCAAGGAGGAAATGGGAATTTTTTCTAGAGCCAAGGAACTCCTCACGGATGTTTGAAGAGGAGCTGGTCCTCTCCGTCCGGCGCGGCGTCCGTCAAGGCAATGACGACGGTCCAGACGCTTCAGCGGGCGAAAGGGCAGATTCCGGAAGAAGACGAGGATACTGAAAACCGGGCAAGTATAACGAAGCCGTGCGACCCTCCGTCGGCGGCATCGTGATCAAAACTGACTGAAAAACCGCAAGACTGCATTTTTTACTCTCGTCGTGACTAATAGGAATTTGTATTTCAGATTTATTGATCTTTTCAGATTTTTTAGATTTATTTATGCTATTCTTTCAGTATACGGGCTCGCCTCTCACTAAGCGCCACAATATACTCTGGAAAAGGTTCCGGGAAAGGGTGAGCGCCGCCGGGATAGGGAATATATTTCATTTTTTATTCTTCATTTCCTCTACAAACGGCAACCCTTTGCAGCACGGAACACACCGGTTTCGCGGCTTCGCATGGGAAGAAGCAATCCAAAGATGGTTTTATTGCAGTGAATTTGGGCGTAGAAGGGTTAGTGTTATAGCTTTTCTTTTTTCTTGTGTATAATTCCATGATAGGAGTTGTAAATTAACATAAATTTAGTTTTTGCTATTTATACAAGTAAATTTTAAGACTGATTATAAATATATCCGTTTAAGAAGTGATGTAAAAACATTTTACTATTGCCAGACTTTTTTACTTTCTTTTTTTATATGACTGGGCATAAAATTTAGGATATTGATACTGATGATAATTTGCTTATGATATTTTTCCTTCATTTAATTTGAGTGATTTAAAAAGCCGCCGTCCCTGAGTGCTGCGCACGGGAGGTATGGGCGTGGTTTAAGCTTGGTAGGATTGGTAGTAATAGGTAATTAGGGGTAACAGGATGCTTTAGAGCGTGATAGCGGGGCGAATTTTGCGGGTCAAGCGCCTAGATCTACGTGGCCCTCAAAACACGTTCGGTATTTGTTTCCTGCGGCCTCATTTTTGGCATTACATATCAGTTTATATCGTTTTGAAAATAAATTGCATGGTTTTCTCGCATGAAAATCAGTTTCTCGTTGAGCAAGGGCAATAAAGTGTTCCCGATATTTCTTAAAAACTAACACGAAATATTCACATAACTGCATGTCGTCATTGACAGTAGCAGTTATCGAGGAAATCGCCTTGTCTGTATCAACTTTGTTGTTGAGGCAACGTAAACTTAACTGTTGAGATGTAAATTAGCCTAAGTTTTTGAATGGCGCCTGAAAATGGACATGATTTTCGCAATACATGCAATGTGGAGCTCAGAGAGGCGAGGCGAGATGAATCGGAAAACGAATCGCGCGGTCGAATGAAGAGAACTCAACGGTAGGAAAAGCTTTCATGGCAGACCAAGAGAGGGCTAAATGTTATCAAAGATCTTACGATTGATTTTTTAACTTTTAATCCTAATGCAATGAATAAGAACCTATGACGAATAACCTTGTTTTAAGGGAAATATAGTAAGACTCTTCAAATTTCGACCTGACTGCTGTAATTGGCCAAATAAGAAATTTATTGACTTTCAAACTAGGCAAGTTCTCGAAACCCAGCTTGTCGGAAAATACGATGGCTTTCTAGGAAAAGAATCACGGAGTTTACTTTTAAATTAAATACAGAGCGTGGACGTTGTCCTTTGGCTCTCTTTTGTGGTTGCTGGTTGGATCTTGCCGACATATTTGTCAGCGAGCTGCACCATCACGTCTTCCGCTGCATGGAGGAAATGGTAATTTCTCCTAATGCCATGGAACTTCTCAAGGATTACGTATAGTGGACGTTGACGAATCCAGTTCCCTTTCCCGTCAGGCGCGGCGTGCGACAGGGCGAACACCGTGATTGTGGTGACGATCCGCGGGCGCAGGGCTGTTTCCGGGAGATGACACCAAAAACTACGTAAGTAATACTCAGACGTGCGACCCTCAGTCGGCGGTACCATGATTAACGCTGACTGAAAAATCAGTGGATTATATATATTTTTACCCTCGCTTAGTCTTAGAGCAATATCTTTTTCGGGATGATTCATTAATGTTTTTCTTTCAGTGAACGAGCTTGTTTTCTCATTGAGTGTTGTGAGACATACTCGGGAACGGTGCCGGGATAAGGAACTAATTAATTTGTTTTATTTTTTTTCATTTCCTCGACGAACGGCAGCCCTTTGCAGCACGGAATACATCGGGTTCGTGACTTCGCATGGGAAGAAGTAATCCGGAGATAGTGTTAGTGCAGTGAGTGTGTACGTAGAAGAGTTCGTGATTTGTTTTTTGTTGTGTATAATTTAATGATAGGAGTTATAAATTATCGGCTAAATTCAGTATTTGCTATTTATGCAAGTAAACTTTAGCACGCTTGAAATAGTAAAATGTTTTTTATATTATTTCTCAGACGGATACATTTATTATCTGATATATTTCACTTTTTCTGTTTTTTAATATAAGTTGGTATAAAATTTAGGACGTTAATCATGATGATAATTTGCTTGTGATATTTTTTACTTTACGTCGGACAAATTTAGTTTTTGCTGTTTATATAAGTGTAAGGTAGGACATTTAAAAAGTGATATTGTGAGTGTAATTTTATTTTTCTTTGAAATTAACCAAAAGACATTTTATTTCAATGATTTTAAAACCCGCCGCCCCTGAGTGCTGCGCACGGGAGGTATGGGCGTGGTTAAAGCTTGGCGAGACCAGCAAATGAAATGTATATTGTAATTTTGTAAATAAATGTGGTAGGCACTTACCGAGTACATTTTAAGATGCAAAATAGTAATCGGGGCAGGTGACGCAGCTGGGAGAAATGGCGGAGGGGACCTGGATCAACGAATGGCAATATGGTTAGTTATCAAATAAAACGACTCAATCGCAGTATGGGCAGATAAAGTAACCATTTGAAGGATTAAACTAAGTAGAAAGTAACAAGTGAGGTTTGAGTACGCTGATATAATGAAAAAGCATGAGAAAAGCGAAATGAAAATCTGTTAATCGATATGTACTTAAGTGGCTGTAAGTTAGACATCAGGGTAAAATTTGTAGGTGTGGGGACTGAGGGTGGGGGAAATTTTTGAAACTTACTATCCCCAGTCTACTGTCTTAAATTTTTGAATTAAAAATCGGAGTTTTTGGATGAAAGATGACAAGGAATTAGAAGATTAATATGGTTTTTTAAAGAAAGTTGATGGTTTTTTTATTGAGAAAAAATTCGACATAGCCCCCCCCTTTGAAAAATTCCCACCCCGAGAGGAGGGGTGAGGCAGCCGCCCCTCCGGGCAACCACCCCACCCCTCCCCTGTTAGGTCGTCCGCCATCACCACGGCGATCGACCCCCCCTATCACTGACTCCCAACCCGACCCTCAAAAAGTACCCATCACGGCCGATTTTTTCACGTGCCGCCTCGTTCATGCTGAGTAGAGCCACGCCGCAAATGCAAGCTTCATGGATACTTAGGCCCGACGGCGTCAAAAGATCAACCTGCTACAAGGATGCGCCCGTACAGTGCTTTCGCACTATCGTACAGCGACGCACCGGGCCGATTAAAGACATATGCCGAGCCATGAACCAATCATGCTCTGCCAGCATTAACCAAATACTCTGACTCGAGGGTGGGTTATCACTTCCGCCCCACACTACATATCGAGACGTTGACTTTAAGCTATATCCATTTCCAGTACCGTGACTAAAATTAATTAATTTACATTTTGAACAGCTTGAAATTATGAACTTGTATTTTGTAATTCATCAATACTTACTAATGTTGCTTCCTAAGTATATAAAATTGAAGAAAAACATGCTGCATTTAGTGAACTTCGATAGAGCCATCTGTTGGTACACCAGCAAAGCATCTCGAACTGCTGGTACACTTACAACCGCGCCATTTGTCTATTTTTCAAATGTGAACATCACAAAATTTGAATCTTTCATATAGAGACAAATATTCCCGATGAATATACTTCCTGGCCCACTGCCCTACGATGACCCGACTGATTTTACAGTATTAACTATTTAATTGTACCTAATAGAGCATGGATTTATAAAATTCTGTTCATTGACGATCTTATAGAATACAAACTCACAATTACCCTTCTGCGCCGCACGTCAAAGGTCTCGGTTTAAAAATTCTTGGCTCAATTGGAGCCCAAGGTAAAATTTGGATAAAGATTTAGACTATTCTGAGAGCAAAAGTTAAAATTTCTGAAACTTCGTTTGCATTTAAAAATACATGCGACGCTTTACAAGTCAAATTTCGTACCGCGACACAATTGAAAGAGTAAATTTAAAAGTCAGATATGAGACAATCGATGGCACAGAATGCATAATGCCAACACTACGTCTTGACGTAGAGGAAAGCTGTACCGATACTTTGGACTAACAGTTACGCAATTACGCCAACGAAGACTAAGCATGTCCAAGTTTCTACTATGTACCACACAAGCTGCACTCACCATTCGCCTTGACACTGTAGTACTAATGGTCCATCTCCTGCCCTGCTGTCTTTCCCCCCTTACACCTTGCCAAAGCCTTTCTCCCAATCACCCTTGAGGTGGCTTGAAGAGTAATGTGTAGATGAAAATCCGGAACGGAGATGTGATTTTTCTGATATAACTAACCAGAACCACTTAAACGGAAATTGATGACGCTACCGTGAAAACGACTCAAGAGAGATTTCATTGACACGACGTAAAAAAGCGAAGAATATTGGCCACAGAATCTCCCCTTGTACACAGTTGCTGCAGAATTTTTCAACTGTGCACACTCAAACCTCTTCTGATGCAACGAAAAACATGTACATCCGTCACTTTGCCTAGAGCATCTCCCGGGCAAAGACAGGCAGCGACATGGTCAAGCCTCCCCTTCAAATCTCAAGGAGATATCACTGCCTGCAAAAGCAACACATAGACTACCGGCTGAACCCCAAAAAAGTCCTGCGCGGATAGTTTGTACAATTTTACAGCTCTAAAATGTGTACATGATTTTCCGGAGGGCTATATGTTCAACCTAGGGATAAGTTTCGAAAACTAGACTTCACCATCAATTTTATCCTTATCTCACCAGCCAAAGTCATTCCGTCAATTTTTGAGCGGTTTTCATTGTTGTCTTTAATTAATTAAGTTAGTGAAACTAATTACAAGTTATTTATTCACCTATATTAGCCAAAATAACGCGCTAGTTAAGTCTTTCTTACGATTCTGCCCTCTCTTGGCCAAAGTTTGAACCCCAACATGGGGTACTCCTCAACCGCGCGACTCATTTTCCAATTTGAATCCGCTAAAACAGCAACGGTAATTTTCAAGTTTTTATTTTGACCAAAATTCTCGGCATCTCGTTCCATGAAGTCTCGTAATGGATTCTGGAGAACATTGAGATAAATTGGTTACTGGTAATATAAGAGACGGATATCCAAGTGAAAGAAAACTTTCAACATAAATAATCTGTAAAATCACGCCGTAAGGGAGAAAGCTAGCTTCAAAATGCTACGAGCGTGTTATGAGGGTCGCGTCTATCTAGGCGCACTACCATGATATGGTACAAATATCAAAATATATAAAATTCAATTTAATGGGAAATTTTGAAATATATTGTCAAGATTGACGTTATATAAAATTATTTTCTTTTGCGGTCTTTTCGCTAAAAATGAAATAAGTGAGGCGTCCAAGGTTTAAACTTCCAAATTTTTCCAAAGCGGGATTTTGAATGAAAAATTTTAAAAAAATCAGAGAATTTATTGAGGGTCTCGTCAATTTAGGCACGACAACTCTCTTTTGAGACAAAACAGAAACAAAAGAGAGCGCGCGCTCTCTTTTGAAATATATTGTCAAGATTGAAGTTATATAAAATTATTTTCTTTTACGGTCTTTTCGCTAAAAATGAAATAAGTGAGGCGTCCAAGATTTAAACTTCCAAATTTTTCCAAAGCGGGATTTTGAATGAAAAATTTTTAAAAAATCAGAGAATTTATTGAAGGTCTCGTCAATTTAGGCGCGACAACTCACGCAACCGCGCGAATTGTTTTGCAACTTTATATCACCATTCGTCACAGTGACTTCATAATGATTATTGTAGAAGAATCAACTCCCTGACCCGTTGTTCTACAATAGCCCGAATAATTTAAATTCCAAGCTATTAAAATATACCATCTAAAGTGCTGTTTTAGAACATTCTTTTCACTGACGATCTTATTTTTCACAATGAAATGAATTACGCGCCAAATAGTTGATTTTTTTGTAACAGCTCTCGTAGAGCCCCTGGAAAAATTTGGATTTGACTTTGGACCCCCCACTCTGGGGTTAAAAGGTCAAATTTGTATAATTTTCCTCGTAATCGACCAAACATGTGACCTTTTCCTAGCCTCGTGCCAAATTTCACAAGCGGAAATATCTAAAATTACGGGTCCAAAAACAACACACAATCAATGAGGCATTGTGCGAAAACTAAAGCTACACTGTTATTTTGGACTAATAGTTACACAATTATACCAGCAAAAGTCGGGTATAGTCAATTCTAAACTATAAGCCACAAAAACTGCACTCACCGTTTGCCTTAACACTTTATCCCTAGTTGTCCAGTCCCTATTCTGCTGTCTTTCCTCCCATGAACGGAACGAAGAAGTGAGAGGAAACATTATCAGGATGGCAGATGAGCGTGGGCTCTCTGATAGAGCCAGACCATTAGCCCACGGCTGGTAAATCTCCGATTGAATTAATCAGTGTCTTTTACGCGAAATTATGACGCTACCATGAAATTGACTTTTGAGACCCGATAAGAGTACTTCAATTTTCACGAAAAAGTCGTGGAAATATGGAAGGACATTAGCCGTCAAAATTGCCACAGGCAAACAAATTTTCTGCAGATTCGAAATTGTAACATCGAACCCGATTTTTTTCCGAGTACTTAAATGGGAATTCGTCAATTTAGCGGAAATATTTACTGATAATGGCAGTGATATAATCGCGACTCCTCAAATAGATGATTTAGTAACATGCCACGACATTCAAAAAGCAACATCCGCTATCACCAGAATATGCCCGCGCGGAGTTTCAACGCGTACGTACCCATATATATCATGTCAATAACAGAGCGACTTGTCGGGAGTTTATATATTAAACCTAGGGCTAAGTTGCGAGAACTAAATCTCACAATCAATTCTTGTCTTATTTTACCAGCCAGAACATTAAATTCAATTTTGAACGGTTGTCATAAATTTCCTTATATGAACAAGGTAGTTTTCACCAGTGAAAAGTTATTTATTTACCAATTATTACTTCAAAAACGCACTTACTTGGTATTTTACGTGATTCTGCCCTCTCTTGGCCAGCTTTAGAATCCCCACGATGAATGCTCCTCTTCGACCGCACGATTCGTTTTCCAACTCGAATCCTCTTAAACGGGAAGGGTGGTTTCCAAGTTTATTTTGACCATGATTGTTGACATCTCTTACCAAGCAGTATTGTTATGGATTTCAAAGGAATTTGGAGACTTTTTTTGCTACCGATAATCTACGAGACATGGATATCCACGCGAAAGACGACTTTCACCCCACAACATGAGCTGATAGATAACGCCGTGGGAGAGGTTTTTATGAGTCCTTTCGTGTATTGAGGGTCACATCTATCCAGGCGACCACCCATAATATTATGAAAATATATTCTATTATTTTTAGATGTAATCCTTTCTCCTCCACAACTACAATTCAAACGCCAGAAACGTAATGACACGCAAGAAAATATACAAATTCTCTTACAATCAAAAGTACGGATATGTACTTGAAAGTAAAGAATAAAAATAAATGGCGTGATTAGAGGGTCACGTAGATTTAGGCGCAAAACACACAAAAATTCTTCCCCCGATTATGGCCTTAAGATTCCAGTAACCCTTAATAACCTGTCACGACCATTTCCACAGTGAAAACTTAACTCCACCTACCTCAAGCTGTGTTGACCTTTCTTTAAAACCCATATAAATTCTTTGAAATCAAGAATACCCCAGTTTTTTATCTGGTTAAAGCTCTTGTCCCCATGCAAGAGGCTCTGGGTTAGAGTCACGATAGAAGTGAATTATTTTCCTTTAGGGGAATTTCGCTCTGGGGATTTATTTTTAAGTTTGAATAATTGATTATCATGAATGAATTTAATCATTTAATCTACGACCATAAGTATATTTTATGAATTGTAAAACATGAAATTCAATTAAATTCAATATGTTACTTTTTCCATACACACTTAAGTATTGGGTGCACATACCAAGGAGTTTGTTTTGTTTCTAACCAACGGTCGATAGAGGAACTGGATCTGATCTTCTGTGAATTGATTAACTTCCCTGCTTGTATCATGGAAACACATATATGCACTTAAACTTACCTGGCTCTTTTAATGCATCCATCAGATTTTACGGGAAACTGGAATTGACCACAGCTATCACTGTAAATGCACCACAATGCCAGTCACCTCACAAAATGGCAATAGCAATGGCAATAAAGAGAAGCCAAAAACACATTGTGCTGCAAATAAATACAGGGGATGTAGGTAGAAAACATTCCTGATTTCAAACAAGAAATTTTTTCAATGAACATTCTTGAAATGCAAATCTCTACGATGAAAAATTATCCAACTATCAACATTTTCAATGCTGAAGTATGATTTAGTTTTGTCCCCGTGAATAATATGGAGGAAGTCTTCTCGGGTCTTCCACCGGGAAAAGTTTTTCACTGCCAAGTAAGTAAAAAACTTATCCCGGTGGAAGACCCGAGAAGACTTCCTCCATATTTACAATTCTGTTTATTTACCACTTCCACTAGAAAATACAGACATGGAGTATTTTCAACTTATCAAGGTTTACAGCATTTTACAGCATACAAATACAATAAAAAACATGAAATTACTTTCTTGATAAATTCATACAAATTACGCAAGCATTCCTTCAACCTTTTTTTTTAAGGTTTACCATGAAACTAGACCAGTCAATGGCAAACTAGGCTGTAAGGTAACTGTCAGAGCTAAGAATGCTTTTTAGTCCCTCACAAGGCAACTGAAGCCGGTTATCTTTCCATTCCTTTGCAATTATCCTTGGGATGCAGATGAGTGTGTTTCCTCAACTCATTACTGTTTGTGAATAATCAGTGACACACGGGACATAGTTGTGGATCCACTGTCAAGTGACATTTTACTATGCAATTTCTACATTCATTAAGCCACAATCATCAGTAGATGACACATTTTTATCAAATCGTTTTTTGGAACTTATACCTCTTTCAACATTTAAACTTACAATACTTTCATGTCTTAAATCTTGACTACAGTTTTTCAGATGAAGGATCAGGGAATTCTTACCCTGAAAAACCCTCCCACAGATACTACAATCCATATAAATGCAGTTGAAGAACTATCAATGCTTACATTCTGAGCTGAAGATAAATAATTGCATGTAGAGGCAACACCCTCACCCACAGGCATCAATTATTAGTGTTATTTGTGAGCTGTTTATTTCTTGGGCTCAACAAATTAACAACAGCCTCATCTATTCCAAGAATTCTCTGCTTCCCATCATGGCATATTAAAACCCTGGGCTCTGAAATATTTTTAGAGAATGCACTCACACTAACTTTCATATTATTCTTTCCTTTACTTCCTATTTAAAATTTTCTTTGCCCTTCAGATGTTGCATCACTGTCACTGCAGAAGGAAATCATTTTGTTTTCACCGATAATACATAAATTTTTTACATCAGGTTCAGAACCATGAGAGTCCTTTGGTTTGCACTTGAAGTCGTACTTGTTCATGTGATGTATCAGACGTTCCTTCATCTTAAACACTCTTTGCATCTGGCACAGCACACATTTGGGTCAAACAAATGCTCACTGATGCTCTTGTCAGAGTCATCAACCACCATCTCCTCTCTCTCGTGATTTTCATTCATTGAATACCACACTGACTTTCCTCTTCCCTGGCACAGCTCAGAACGGGTCTTCAACTCTCAACGACTCAAGAATTCAATGCCACAATCAGGACACCAACAATACTCAACAACAGAAACCACTGCAGCAACTTCTGTAAGTAGACTTGATCCAAAACCGGAAGCAGATGGTGCAATAGAAGAGTCGTAAGCATTTTCAGCTCCTTCCCAGATTTCAGCGAGTTCAAACAGTGAACCTCCCTCCAATTTATTTTCCTTGGATGGTTGGCCCTCCTGCTGTATTACAAAATCAGAAATAGCAAATTAAAAATGACATACCAGCAAATACTTAAATGGCAGAGAACAACTTCAATGGGAGAGGATTTCATTCAGAATACCAAAAAACGGGATGACATTGATTGCCAGGTGACTTTGATCAAGGGGAGACTATCAGGAACAAAAATTCTTCCTTTAGAGAGAATTTTGATAGAAAATTAAGAACGTAGTTAGAAAAAAATTGGAATTTTGCACTCTCTTTAGCACCAATCAAGTTACCATGCGTGAATGTATAAGTTGGTACTAAAACAAGGGCAAGTCAGTTTTATTCAAAGCAACAACATCATGATCAAACTAACCCAGGAAATCAAAGTCACCCCATTTTATGGTGACTACAGAATGAACATGACTATAAAATTTTGAATATTGATCCAGTGAAAGCATAAATTTGTTCGGAATTCAAAACCTATCACATTACTCCCATGAATAAAGAGCATTGTAAACAAAACTCTACCTTTTTAAAAAAATTGTCAGGTATTTCTTCAACACAATATGGAATGCCATTCCATGATTTAAGCAATTGATAACAACAATCTGCCACTTAACAAAATATCTTGGAATACACATACAGAAGAACACGTCTCACCCAGCCTTGATTGGACTGAACCCTTAGGCAGATGAAGGACTGGTAATTTCTGAAAGCCCATTCTAAATCTAATTTCTGATTTGAAATCCATTTCAAAATGAAAAACAATTGTAACTTTCCACACAGAATTTTTAATCATTGCCGACCATGGTTTCAGCACCTAGTGCCATTATCCAGAAGACATTGATAATGGCACTAGGCGCTGAAACCATGGTCGGCAAAGATTAAAAATTCTGTGTGGAAAGTTACAATTGTTTTTCATTTTGAAATGGGCATCTATCGCTTCCACAGAGTTGAGCCTGATACACTTTTATATATTTCTGATTTGAAGCTTAAGCAGAGAAAGTTTCCACAGTGAAAAGTAATAAGCACTAACTTTTGGCGAGGAGGACCAATCAACAGACCACTGCCATTCAGTTTACATATTTGATAGTTAATTTTCCAGCAAAAGTGGTCATTTAACAAACACATTTTATCTTGTCAAAGAGATGCTGTGGATTCATCAACACAGGAACTGACTTACATGAAACTATTATTTTTATTTAGGTGTGTTCCTTAATTGCCTGTTAAGAGACACCGTCTACTAAACCTCCAGATATCCACAGGAATCAGAAAACCTGGGGAGCATTGTGGCCTGGACGGATTTTTTCTCTAACAAATTATACTGTAGGGTGATAATGAAAATGAAGAGCATGACAATAAAGCCATGCTGGTTGATTTAAAGGTACATTTTGGTAGGATTAAAGAAAAATTCTGAACACCATAGTATCCCAATATCTTATCATTCACACATGGTTTTCATGTTTTTCCCACTGAAAAAACTGGGATTCGATGAACCTACAGACCAAGTATGTATGGGCAACCTGTAGCCCATGGGCCAAATCTAAACAAGGCACAGCATTAACAAGGACTATGCCACAGCTTTTGAAGAAGCTATATTACTTAGCAGATCCAATGGATATTGCAACCAACTAACCAAGGAATTTATTAAAATAGGGATAGGAGACAGAAAATTCAACCACAAAATGGGAAACACCCTTAGCAACTCTTGGAAATCAGTAATTAAGATAATATAAGAAAACAAAAGCAGCAATTTTATTGCCTAATCAGGAGACACCTGATCCTGACCAGAGGATACATACCATATAAACTGTGCACCTCGCAAACTTTTTGCCCCTAAATCATCATAGAAAAAGGTGCGCATCTGACACAAGTTCCTTATCCCTCGACCCTTCTCAGAAACACCTATGGCAGCTGGGCCCTTAGAAGCTCTGCATGAGTCAGTTGGGGAAGTGAATTGTTCACTTGCTTGCCATTTGAGGCTATCTGTAGCTACCACCCAAATTAACACTCTCTGGAGCTCCCTTTCACCAGTTTATGATGTTCACTTCGTAAATGCAAGTTTTGGTTTGATTATTTTCCATATTTTAACACTGATATTTCCACCTTTTCTATCTTTTTTAAGGAGCTAATTCATTTTTTTTAAACTATCGCCGTTACTTTTGAAACTTCTTAGTGCTGACTCCTGCCAGCAGTGCTAATGAGAGGGTAATTAAATTAAATGTATCATCTCAGGAAAAAATATGAATTAATTGTTCAAGATATTCATGTGCAATTTATTTTATTATGTATAAAATGAATCAGGTAATAATCATTGAAGACTTTTATCAGGTCTAAAAAATAATTGTAATTATATTAGTGTACAACAGTTGAACAATATTTGTGAATGAGCCGATGTATCAGCCCGCTGCACTTTTTGCCCTAGATGCAAAAGCTGATATATCTGCCTGTCACGCTAAGAGGGTTAATGCATTATCAGAAGAAATGGTAAGGGAGGGAAGGGAGAGATGGAGGCAGGAATAAACGTAGAGGTGAATCTGATCAAGGCAGTGATATACACAGATGATCAGGCATTGGTTTGTTAGTCAGCCAAGGGGTTACAGTCAATGGTGAATGCATAAGAAGAGTAATGAGAGAGGTTGCGATGAGCGTCGCGGAAAAACGAATTGACACAGTGGGAAAGGAGGCAAAATGACCAATACGGAATGACTTCCAACAGTCACGCTATATTTAATATACTAAATTACAATTATGATTACACGACAATGAGGCCCGCAGGCTAGCTGCCGAAACTTGACGAACGATGCCTGCTGACAAGGTATACACTTCGGTGGCTGGCAGAGGAGAGGGCTGCTGCGATGAAACGTCCGGTCAGTGTAGTCAAAAGGAGGGGAGGTACCTCTGGATCAGTGGAGAAGGGGGAAGTAGGGGAACTGTTCGTCCAGCCATTGGTTGAGACGGTGGCATAGAGGAGCACTATTGCCACAAAGTTCCGAAAAGAGGCCGCCAGATGCGAATTCACTATAAAAGTAGAGCACCTTGTTCTTGTCGCGCAATATCGCCGACAGTGCGCACTTTGAAATCTCCCTACCGCACTTGTATGTCCGTGAGCGAAAATGTCCGCGGCAAAATTATGGCCAAATTTGTGCCGAAAATTCGGCACAAGGTATGGGATGAAGGTAAAACATAAGAAGATGAGAGTGGCGAGATTCTCTAGAAGCAAGAAGACAGGATGGAATATAAGGGTGTCAGGACATAAAATAGAGCAAGTTGAGCAGTTGATATATCTGGGTAGTATTTTGGATATGAATGGGTTTAGTGGTAGGGACAAAAGATGTTGAATTGCCATGGCTTAAGAAGGATTTTCAAAGAGGAGGGAATTGATGACAGATATCTGAGAGGTGTAAAAAAAGGCTGCTGAAAACTCTGATATGGAGCACGGCACTGTATGGGTTGCAGACTGGGTTATTGCAAAGGGAGGATATATGTACACTCGAGGCATTTAGGCTGAGAGTGAGGAGAAGGATAGAGAGGGTGCACTGAGTGGCGAGATGGACAAATGAGGAGGTATTGGACATGGTTGGAGAGGAGAGAAAACAAGTAGTAGACGTTTGGAGGAGGCAGTAGAGATGGGTGGAGGATATTTTGAAAGGAGAGGGAATGTTGAGGAGAATAATAGAGGGGATAACAATGGGGAAGTGGGGAAAACGAAAGAAGAGGATAGGAATTCTGGACGAAATACAAAGAGGGAGACAATAAGGGGATTTCTAAAGGGATCTATTGGCAGGCCATCCACAGCAGCCCAAATAGAATGATGTGCCAGCAGGATAAAAACTGTCCAAAAACATAACTATCAACTGGTAGAACATACACATGAACTCATTAAAAAATTGCAAGTTACATTTAAGCATTCCACAAGAACTTGCTCAACAATGCTCATAGCTGAATAACATATTTAACGAAATTAATTATCACCAATTGTGGCATTCATAAATATGCCACCAGGGCTAAAGATGATTTTCACATTTCCTGTATGAATAAAGCTGTGACTCAAAACTCAAGTGTTTTTTAAAGGATTTGTGTTATATAATACATTGGACAATGACACAAAAGGAACTCAATGCATGAAAGGTTTTCAGTCTAAAGCAAGAAGGTGGATTGTAAATAAAAAATAATAAAATGCAATTGAATAATAGTGTGTTAAGTATTAAACCATGTAAATATGTGCCTTCAGGGATTACCTTATTGTGATTTATTATGGTGACGGTGATTTTAACTGTGATTTTTGTATGTGTTTTTGTAATCAGAATAGCCATTGGCTAAATAAAGACAGGTATTATTACTATATGCAGAAGATGTATAACATTTGAAAAAGTGACAATGGCTGTATTCACCGCATGTGCAAAGTTGTATACCACTGATAGAAGTAGCATTAGAATAGTGAATTTAGATAAAGGTGGGAGGTAGAATGGGACACTCAAAATTGTGGTTCAGTGCATCAGTCCACACTCACCCTCAAACTGAACATCATAGAAATGTCTGGTTTGTTTTATTACAAAGGAAATTGATTACTTTAATCAATTTATGGCAGAAAAATCCAAGAAAGATACTTACCCCTCAGCTCCACAAGTCCTAAGAGAGATGCAGCTTAGATTATGAGAGAGATTTGCAGGTGGAAGGTCAAGTATGAGGCCGAAAGTATTATGAGCCCCTAAACCCCCAATATGAGAGTAAACAAAGCTGCTGATATATTTTCGTTTCAGTGCTAATAAAAGCACATATGAAAGCTTATTTATTTTACTTAACCCATGTTCATCAAACAAAACAGTCAACTAAATGCATTCATCCCAAAACCTACCTCTCTTAAGAACTGTAATATCCATCCTAATCCTGAAAAACTGCTCCACTGGTGTACTTGATGGAATTTCTGCATTCCGCTATTTATAAATAGTTGTGGTGTGTGTGTGTGTGTATTGTTGCAATGTGGATGTAAAATTTGATGACTGCTACAATGTAGCCATTCTGGCATTCCTCCTGCCCATAGCCACTATAATAAGTTCGAAGACCTTAGAACAAAGTTGCATCCGATTTTTTAATGCCCTCTGTCTACCTGGCCTCAACCTTTCCCATTAATATCCCCCCACATTTTGCTACATTGTTTCCTTCTCCCGAATAGGTCTTTGGCTCCTTCCCTCCCTGCTCTTCCCCACCCTTCCTACCTGCTCCTTCCCTCTCCCCACTGCCCCTCGTATACAATTCTTCCTCCTCAATCCTCATTCTATCACTGATGAAGGTGCGAGCGACATTATGCTAGCGAGATTGGATTTTATCAATCTCCCCAGCAGGCAGTGCCTCTCTTGTTAAACATGAAAATTTTACATGGACAGTTAAAGTGAATTAAAATAAAGTAAGTCATGTCAATTCAACTTGAACATAGAAAAATTA
Source organism: Ceriagrion tenellum (assembly GCA_963169105.1). Classification (NCBI taxonomy): domain Eukaryota; kingdom Metazoa; phylum Arthropoda; class Insecta; order Odonata; family Coenagrionidae; genus Ceriagrion; species Ceriagrion tenellum. Next base: position 66,795,848 of record OY720642.1, on the reverse strand, counting down.
TTGCAATTGAATCCTATTTTTATCTTGCTACTAACACTCTTTTTAGGTATTTTTCAAATCACAAATAAATTCTCTTCAGCACCTCTCATGGCTGCTCTAGCACTTTAAATGGAGGAATAAAAGGCCATTTCAGTAAACATACACCATGAAAACCATCACTACAATATCCACTGACGTAACCCCTGATTTAATATTTTCATTTCAATATGTCATCAGTTGAATTCTAAAGAAAGTTAGGATTAAATCCGTTTGCTAGGCCACATAAAAATTTACTGGAGCTCCATCCTGAGCTCTCAGAGCCCCATGCAAGGGTCAACCCCCATTTAGCAGGACATGAACAGGGAATCAAAGCCTCAGCGTTGACCCTTCACTGCAGGTGGGTACAGGCACCACTGACCAGCTGCACTATAGTTTATAACTTCTAAAAGTTAACAATAAGTCCAAAAATTATGCTTGTACTTGTATTGCACTAGAAACATTGATGAAAATAATTTTTTAATCCATGTTATACATTAGATATTAACCATTTTACATCCTCTAGAACACCAAGCCACATAAACACACGTAACCACATATTCCAGCAGTTTGAAAGGAGAGAGCAAATGGCTATGACTTCTACAAGCCAAATTCAGTGGCCCCAGCAAACGGATTTAAACCAAAAGTTAATTGAAGTTGTCCATAAAATACGTCATTCAACAGTTTCCATTGACAATACTTCATTTATTTCCAGAGTCAAATTTATTTTAACCTGCCATTTGTACAGTATGGTTCCACTGCCACTACCACTGCTAACAGGTTACAGTAGTGGCAGGGGCAATCCCAGGGATACATCCCCCTAGAAAATTTTGGGTTTTTATAAAACATTTTTAACAACTAGACGTTGTTATCAAATACAACATTAAACACTTCGATCGCTGGTCTGAAAAGTATAATAGTTATTATTATACTCATTATTATATAGACATAATGATGTAACAGTTTTATAGTTTTTTTTAGGATGACTGAAAATTGCCATAATTTCATGGTAGTCTCCCTCCCTCCGCCCCCCCCCCCCAAAAGAAATTCCTGGGATCGCCCCTGAGTAGTGGTAGTAGAATCCATGGCAGAAAACTATTGTATTGGTGACATTGTAGAACCAACAAAAAGATGTAGCACTTGCACCAAAATATTAAGTGTCTCAACATAAAAATTGCATTATTTACTAAAAAAATAAGAATGAGAGTGCTTATAATTTTTCAAAAAGGACTCAAATATATAAAAGTATATTTTACATGCTTCCTAAATCATATAAAACTGCACTCAGTTCTCTGTACAGAGGGAATTACTTACAATAAAATAGTTACAAAAGGATTGGATATTGGGGGAAGCGAACGACAGCTTAGTTACAAAAGGATTACAACACTTTATGCATGTTAATTTGGTGTTTTCTGAGGCCTGCTTTGTTCTTGAATGACTTGGGGCAATCTGGACATGGGAAAGGTCTTATATCTGAGTGCGTAACATAGTGTTTAGTGAGACTCCCTTTGGTACTAAATCTTTTGTTGCAGATGCCACACTCATAAGGTCTCAGTTTTAAATGACTGCTTCTTATGTGGACATTTCTATCACAGCTAGTCCTGAAACGTTTTGGACACATCGAACAGGCAAATCTCCTCTCATCTGAATGATATTGCATATGATTGTAAAGGTTGCCTCTACTGGCCTGATTCTTTCCACAAACAACACATTTGAATGTAACAGTCTTCAATTGACACACTTTCACATGTATATTAAAAGTATACTTGTCTGTGTAACATTTCTGACATTTTGTGCATTTGAAGGGTTTTTCTGAATCTGTGTGCACCAATGAGTGGTGTAATCCTAAATCATTCCTTGCAGTAAACCCATTGAAACATATCCTGCAAATGTATGGTTTAGGTACACCATGTGCAACTATTATGTGTTTCTTCAGCCATGAGTGAAAACAAAAACATTCCCCACAAACTGTGCAGTAGAACTTCTTGTCTTTTGGGTGCAATTGAGTGTGTTCCTCCAGCTCCTCACTGTTTGTGAACCATCTGTGGCATACTTTACACTTTTGAGGATTCAGAGAGAGGTGGCACTTCACAATATGATTCCTCAAATCTGATTTGCTCATATATGACTTCTCACAGTAATTGCAAGTGTGCCACACAACCTCTCCAATGTTGGTGAGGTTCTTACCGACAAGATTACAAGATGCACTCAAATTAACACCATTAGATTTTTCACCACTTTCACTACTAGCACCTGAAACAATTGAAGATTCCAATTTTTTCATTGCATTACCCTCGAGTACATTAGATGTCATTTTGATAACACGCCTCTCCCGTGCTTTACCAATTATAGCTGAACTGCATTTGGCTACGTGAATAGACAAGAGGCGCTTGCTTTTCAATACCATTCCACATTGTGTGCAACATATTTTTGAATTCAAATTAGAAGTACAGAGAGATAATTGCTTGGCTGAGGAAGACTTCAGGTATTCAGGAACAGTTAAAACTTTGCCTTTGTTACTTTGGTTTCCATGATTATATTTTGAATTATTTCCTTCAAGATTCTTAGGGTAGTTAGGCCCAATGAGCTTATGGCTTTCACGACAGTCATTCATAGATGCAATACAATGGTCAGCGAGTGGGGAAGATAATTTTTTCTCATCTACACCGATTGCAGAATCCGCTGTATGAAGTGAAACATTGGATTCCTTCGGTTTACACTTGAAGTCATACTTGTTGATGTGACATATCAAATTCTCCTTTGTCTGGAACACTCTTCTACATCTACTGCAGCAGACTTTTGGGTCAAACAAAGGCTGACTGGACCTCTCATAGGGGTCAGCAACAGCCATCTCTTCCTCCTCGTGATCTTCGTCAATGGAATTCCATACAGACTTCTCCCTTCCCCTGCAAAAGTTGGAGTGAGCCTCCAACTCTCTGGGATTCAAGAATTCAACTCCACAATCAGGACACCAACAGAACTCCACATCAGTCTTCAATTCATCATCTTCAGCCTCTTCTGAGGATGACTTCCAAGTCGAATCAGCAGGTGATATCAGGGGCCAACATTCCTCAGGCGGCCTAACCTTAAGCTGTTTCAAATAAAAAGGAAAATAAAGTATTTATTTCAATAGTGATACTTCTGGGGGCCCAACTCTGAAAACACCACAGTCTTTTGGCAATTTGATTTCTATATCTCAGCGACTGGATGAAAGTAAAATACCTCCCTTCCCTTTTGACCCTTTCCAAGCAAGATTGGGATTCGAGGTTTGATAAAAATAGGAGATTCAAATTCGTGATTCTGATCGGGAACACACATTGAGAAGAATGAAAGGTCATTATAACGAAAAGAACCATTTAATACATTGTATAATAATTTCATGTCTGCTATCAAACAGTGTTGACATAGGTTGCGAATGGTTGAAAAAACTTATTCACTGGATAAAGTCCTGAGGGGAGGATTTTGGTTACAAAGAACAGCTAGAATGAAATTGATGGGATGGTTGAGGAGTTTCAATGTAGACAGGCAGGCAGTGGACCAGATGTGAGAGGAAGAGGCATCTGCCTCACCATGGGAAACCAATAGGCCAGTTCCTAATTAATTCAACCCAGTTGTCCTGCTAGAGGGAAGATTAAGGGGAGGGAGAGGGCTATGGTAATGGACCACTAGCACCCGAACGCAAATTACAGGAGCCAGGCATGCTTTACAATGTTGAAATGGAAAAAGTTATGGAAGAGTCAAGTTGAATTTTGTGGTGGATGGTTTGATCGAGAGATGGTGCAGCGATGCCGATTCGGGAAGTTCTTTTTTGTTTGTGTAACCAAGTAGGCAACAAAAGGACATAAACAACCTCAACAGTATTAGAATCTAAAAAGAGACATCTAAATGAAACTAAATAAATTATTTAAAAACATATCTCAACAGGTTATGGGATTTGCTCACGTGAGTTGCTTGTAAGTAAATAGAGAGTTGCATGCTAGATATTTTATCGTGCGAATCACGTCGAGGTTAAGTTTGCTATGGAGTCTCATCATCTCAGCATTCTTGAAGAATGGATCTGGCGAAACACATCAAACCCCTGGCTGGAGAGGCGGACTGGCCAATTTGGAAGAGGAAATTGTGGGACTTGTTGGATTACCACGAAGGAGTCCTCGATGCAATTGACGGAAAAATGGTGAAACCCAAGCCTCTGTCACCTGGTGCTACGGAGGAGGCAACCAAAGAGCACAAGAAGGCCAGCGATCTATTCCGTAAGGCAAACAGCTATGCAAAGTCCATTATCAATTTCGGTGACTGACGCAGTTTATGAGAAAATCAAGGATAAAGAGTCAGCACGAGAGGAGTGGAAGCATTAAAGTTTAATTTCGAGGCATCATCCAAAGACCAGCGGTTCAAAATATGTGTAGTTTTTTGCGCTTTGCTGGATTAATGGAGAGGACGTTTTGACTCCCACCGCGAGGTAGAAAAGTTTGTGGTTTGATCTCAACAACGGTTTGAAAGCCAAGAATGAAAATACGTTGCCAGACCTGATTTTAGTTTGTAAAGTCTTGCAAATTCTACCAGGTGAATTCGAGAATTTCAGATTCAGCTGGATGTTATTATCGAAAGATGAAGAGAAAACTTTTGAAGAGCGAATCACCCTGTTAGGCATAGACGAGAAAAATTTTAGAAAGAGCGCAGAGGGACACACTGGAGTAGCATTATTCATGAGGAGCAGAAAATCAAGGTCAAATCAAGGTCCAAAGAGGTCAAAAGAGAATGACACCTGTAATTACTGCAAGGAGAAAGGGCATTGGATCATTTCATGCAGGAAGTGGATTGTTGATGGACAACCGAAGAAGAGCGGCCCTCAGAGCAACGCCGTGGACACCAATGTAGCCCGGTGTGCCATCAGTGAAGATATTTTTCAAGTTTGACGGTCTCATCAGGATGGTTGATCGACAACGGAACAACGAAGCATGTGACGAATTGTCTGGATCTGTTTGTCGAGTTTCAGGAGTTTCAAAGTCCCTGCATCATCAAGGCCACTGGAAAAGAAGCTCTCAAGGGCATCGGGAAAGGCACCGTTGAAATGTTATCATTCACTGAAGAAAACACCTTGAAGACGACTCTGACAGGCACTTGGTATATTCCAAATATTTCGAGATACCTGTTTTCTGTTATAGCTGCCCAAGATAGGAATGAAAATAGCAAATTCCATTCCACAACAACTAAGTGCTGGCTGGAAATCAATGGAAACGTAGTACATACTGTGCGGAAGTCGCGAGAAAGGCAGTACCCTGTAAAAGGCAGCTATTGTTCCCGAGAAAACAAGAGGGGTCAACATTGCTGAAGCAGAAAATTCGACGCTGCAGCTTTATCATGAGAGATGGGGACACCAAGACAAGCGACATATGAGAGAGATGCTCAAGAGAGACTTGGGTATCACTGTGAAGATGGTGAGAGGATTTTGTGAGCCCTGCACTTTTGGCAAGTCACATCGCCTACCGTTTGGCACTAGGAGAAAGGCAACAAGACCTGGAGAAAAGAGGAAAAAGATGGACAAGAAGGCAGTGAAAGGATTCCTAGTAAGATACAACGGAGATGAGCACTACAGAGCTTACGTTGCTACCAACCATAGAGTTATCCTGTCAAGAGATGTTCAATTCCAAGAGAGAATTAAAGAATGTGAAGACAAAGTCAAGCTACCATTGAAAGTTATCGAGCATAGAGACGAATTTGACGAAAAGGAGAAAGAAGAAGAGCCACAGATCGACATCGAAAAAGAGTCATCAAGTAGTGATGTAAAATCACTTGGTGAAGGTGAGGCAGATACAGATGAGGAAGAAAACTCCAAGCACTCATCCGGAAGAATTCTGAGAAATCGATCAACCTTGAAGGGACCAAAACATCTTGAAGATTACACCATGAGTGTGGAGGAGTTTGCGAATCAAGTGATGGAGGATCCTGAGACCTTTGAAGATGCATTGAGAAGCGGGGATGCAGTAGAGTGGATGAAAGCTATGGATCGTGAAATTACTTCATTGAAAGAGAAACAAACCTGGATTTTGACAGAGCTTCCACCAGTTGCAAAGGCAATTCCATTGTAAATGGGTCTTTTGACTCAAGAAAAATCCAGATGGCAGCATCGACAAGTACAAGGAGAGATTGGTTGTTAAGGGGTTCAGTCAGCGTCACAACATTGATAACAGCAAAACCTTAAGTCCCGTGGCGAAGATGGGAATGATCCGGTCAATTCTCAGCATTGCAACAAGTAAGAAGATGCACCTGATACAATTTGACATGTCAACAGCATTTCTGTATGGAAAGCTTGAAGAAAGAGTTTTCATGAAGCAGCCTCAAGGATATGAAGATGGAACCAGCAAGGTTTGTCAGCTGAAGAGAAGTCTTTACGGACTTAAGCAAGCACCTGGATGCTGGAATAAATGACTTGGAGCATTCCTGCAACAACATGGGTTCAAGGCGAGCGATGCTGATCCATGTTTATCCATTCGAGAGAGGAATAGTCGGAAGCTCATACTTGCGATCTACATAGATGATGGCTTGATGGCAGCCACCGATCTACAAGAGATGGAGGTTTTCATTGAAGAGTTGAAGACAGAGTTCAAAATCGTGGCAAAGCGAGCAAGCTACTTTCTGGGCCTTGAAATTAAGCAAGAAGAGAAGTTCATTAAGATAAGTCAGAGAGCATATGCAAAGAAAATTTTAGAACTTCAATTTTTCAGAATGTAGACCGGTTTCAACTCCAATGCTCAAAGGTGCAGAAATTTCCACACCAGGGAAAGATTGTGATGCACCAAGATTTCCCTACAGACAGTTGGAGTTAGATTAGATATTTGGGGAGGCGACCGACGGCTAAGGTAATTTGCACCATAGGGGACAGGTAAAGGAGGAAGGGTGGATAGAAACCCGGCATCGGCATAATCCTGCTCTTAACGAAAGACCCCAAGGGGACCATGGCCTAATGTCTCATCTGACAGACTGAGTACTGTACTTGAAGTGCCCTCCACAAGACACTCAAGTAGGGATCGGGTTTCCTCTGAAAAACATCCACCTCTGCAGGGATTTGAACCCTGGCCGACCGTGTGGTAGGCGAGTACTCTAGCCACCACACCAACCTGATCCCCCACAGGCCGTTGGAGCTCTGATGTATTTGATGCTTGGCACAAGACCAGACTTGGCTTACAGTGTCGGATTCATTTCAAGGACACTCGAAAATCCAACTCAAGAAGACGTGGTACGAGACAAGAGAGTCTTCAGATACATAGCAGGGACATTGGATCTGGGGATAGTCTATCAAAGCAATGTGGACGAGGGTATTCTGGACGTCTACAGAGATGCTGATTTTGGAGGATGCACATCGACGGGTAGTTCAACCTCTGGAGTCATCGTTAGGTATGCAGGAGGGGCGATTTTATGGATGAGCCAACTTAATGTTGTTAAATGCAACTTTAATTAACAAGGGAAAGTTTTGAAGTGGAAAAAGTTATGTTAAAGTCAAATTGAATTAAGTGGTTAATGGTTTGATCCTGAGATGGCACTGTGATGCCGATTTGGGAAGTTCTTTATTGTTTGTGTAACCAAGTAGGCAACAAAAGGACATAAACAACCTCAACAGCATTCAAATCTAAAAAGACATCTAAATGATACTAAATAAATTATTTAAAAATATATATATCTCAACATAAGAAACCTGGTTTTTGATGACTCATGAGGCAATAAGCCAAACCAATAAAAAGTGACTCTTTACTTCCCTTAGACTGAAAGCTAGAGCCCCTTTGGACCAGAGGGAGAAGCCCTGATCCAGGCATAGCCCCTGGGATGCCACATGCACCGGAAGCTCCTTCGGAATCAAGGGTTTGCACCACAATAAGACGGGGTTGGCTCCTGAGAGATGCGCACTTACCTAATCAGGCTTCAACCCTGCACAGAGCATCAATCTTTCCCGAAAAGGCAGTGTACACACATTTGCAAACCACCAGACAGGATAACAATATTCTAGGATAGGCAGGATACAGCCAAAGAGAACAGTTCACAAGGCAAGAGGGTCACTTATATCCTTAAGCTAATAAAGAAGGCCAATCACAGCCATTGCCTTTCCAGATACTCTTCTTATGGGTTCAACAAATGCAAGTCAACAATCAAAAATACTTCCAGATCAGTGTAGGTTTTTAACTTGGATTGGTGGGGATAGGTTGATGGTATGAGCTGCTGAAAAGAGGTTCCTTTTTAAAGAAAAAGTCAGAAGAGCTGAATTGGAGGGGTTAACACAAAACTCCCATTTGCCACACCAGAAACTAATCAGAGTTAGTGATGCTAGAAGACATTGCAATTGAGTAGCATCATCAACACACTTAAAAATCTTGTAATCATTGGTGTATAACAAAATATTGCAGTCATTGGGGATGATGTAATTGATTATATCATCCATGTCGAGGGCAAACAGCAAGGGGACAACAACACTGCCCTGTGATGCCCCAGAAGAGATGGGTAGATACTCGGATGATGATCCGTCAATCAGTACAGGTAGAAGACAAGTTAAGGAAATCAGTCATCACAGATGGTAGAGCACCATCAATAATGTAACAGTGCCTAAGTTTGTAAATTAGCAGACTGTGGTTTATTGGAACTAATGCAGATGGCAGTGAGAAACTGAAGCCCTTTGCTTTACGAAAACCACTGACTACCACAATGGAGTCAAAGGCCTTGGAGAAATCAAAGTAGCATACATCAAGTTGGGAGTTACGTTCAAAAGCAGAAATAATGTAATTATGAAGTATACCAAGACTAGTTAGACATGAACTACAGGGGAGAAAAACATGCCAGCAGGTTGAAATGTAGGGGAGGGTGAGGTGTAACGCAATTCTGACTAATGTATTGAAAATGATTGACAAGACGGGGAAAACTGATATCAAACGATATTAATCAATCTTATCTCCTTGTCCCAAATTTTAAAACGGTTGTGACATTAGCACTTTTCCACTGGATGGGGAATGATCCAGAATGGAAAAATCTGTGGAAAAGCCTCACGATAGGCAACTTAGGTGAGTTAGCTGTTTGATGAAGAAAAAGGGAGCCAATTGTGGTAGCCAGTGGTTTTCGTAAAGCAAAGGGCTTCAGTTTCTCACTGCCATCTGCATTAGTTCCAATAAAACAGTGATGAGAGCTTTGCTGTCTTTCCCCTAGGCAATGATCTCCTTTGAAGTCTACGGTCTTGGGTGACAGTGTATCATAAATAAGACGTCTTGTTCACAGAAAAATGCCTTTAAGGGCATACCCATCCACATAATATGTAAAAATGGGCACTTACAATGAGAAACTGTTTCATTATCTACACTTTTAGATTCACCACTGATGCTGTATAGACAATATTTCATAGAATTTTGAAATGGTCTATCCAGCCATTTGATTCTTTGAGGTCATCAATACCTAACCTTGCTGCTGCATTAAGTGCCTTTGCTTACAAAAAAATCAACAACTCTGAACAACATGGACTCACAGAGCACACCTTGCAGAATGCACGCACAAACCTTGCTAAAATTAGCTATAAATAAATTCAAGATGAAGGAAGCTGAGTCACGATCAGGTCCCTACAATCTGTACAAATGGGCATTAAGTTGTTCCACAAAATTAACAACAGCTCTATGACAAATAAAGAATTAAAAAATCAAAACTTCCATAAATGACTTACAAAGGATGAGAAAATGTTCCATTAAATTATGACAGTTATTGAACCAAAGATAATTATACAGTAACCTGGCAAATTTTGGAATCCCTGCGAGAGGCTCAAAAAATGGGCTCCTTTTTCTTTTGTCATATGAGAAATAACATGTTGACAGTGGTGAAAAAATACAAGGTACAACTATTCAACAGAATATAAAACATAGTGACTTATTTCCACAGTCTTTCATGAAGTAATCCCCTTAATCCAAACAATAACATTGTATGAAATTACAGTTGAGAGAAAGGTATACAGTGGGAAATGGATTTCATATTAGAGGATAATTGTATTTGTCTGATAAGGGAGTGATAGGTCGTTTCCGAAGATTTTACATAAAATCACTCATGGTTTCAAAGTGAAAAATAACCTCTCACTCCAAGTCAAAAACATTGAATATGCCAAAAATTGCACATCATGAGTCCAAATGATACGCAATGTCATTAATGCAATCATTCTTTTGTTTTTAAAGGCAATCAATTTACATTCAAATGATATTCTTGGTCCACAGAAGCTGGCCAAATCCATGAAAAACCTCTAATGACCCCAGCAAACATTACCAAAGCCATGCCAACGTATACATTTGCCTGACCTCTTAAGTTGAAAGACTACCAGTACCACTAACAAGCAAACAGGACACTACAGCCTTACTAAGGAAACTCTCAGCAACCTGTCAGTCTCTGTGGCCAAGATACCAGACATGTATTCTAAGATTTAAGTACAAAAGGAAGTGGATATATTTTTTAAGTGTAATTGGAAACTCATCAAAATGCTAAATGAATTCACAAATGATCAATTGAGGGGAAGGAGGGAATATAATTGGAGCAGGCAATGAGGCCCAGATGGGAAGATACACTTAGGTAGGTGTAAAACATAGCCCTTCTACATCTACATACTACCCTGCAAGCCTCCACATGGGAGTGTGGTAGGAGGAGTTAGAACACGAGCCTTAAACAGATGTGGGGGATATGGTTTAGGGAATTGAAATTTGACGCGTTTTATGGGAGTGTATTTAGTCGAGCTCAGTTCTCGTTGTTGCTTATCGTGCGCGGAAAGAACGAGTTTTTGTATCTATCTATTCAGCAATGTATCGCCCCTATTTTATTGCATCTGTCACACCTAGAGATGTATAGTGAGGCATCATGATTATATTCACGGTGTCACTCTGAAACACACCAGTTTTGAATTTATCAAGCAGGCTAAGCCTAGTGTATAGCCTCTGAGTAGCTAGGGGCTCCCATCGAAATAACCTTCAAACTTCTAAAAGCACCAGTTCAAGTTCGTAAAATAGCCATGCGATACCTTCTATTTACTCCCAGATACATCACAACCATAATTGGCTTTTTTTTTTGCATTTTTCAGCAATGAGTCTGGATAGTGCTCAAACCTTAGTTAAGTACGTCAAAACAATTCCAATAATAAGTTAAATTATTAGCACTTCATAATCCATGGCAATTACGAGGAGCTGAATGTTGAAATTACAACCAACAAGTCATAGCAAACAAGGGACTAGAGCTATAAATAAAATCATTTGTTCAGTTAAAAATAAATAGTTAATTTTTCAGTCCAAGACCCACAGGCACAGGAAAAAAACAATTACAAAAATGCACAAGATCCAATCTCGTACGATACGGGAAATATTAGAATTGCTAACCAACAGCAATTACATCATGACATAACATGAATGCGGAGTAAGTGGGCTTTCATATAACATGGTCTCTTGAATAATTTTGGGCACTTGAGACACTTATAAGGCCTGTGATCAGAGTGGATAGCATAGTGCTTTTTACGTCCAGCTTTAGTACTAAATCTTTTTTCACAAATCTCACACACACAAGGTCTAAGTTTCAAATGAACACCTCTAATGTGAGTATTTCTTGTATATCGGGACCTAAAACGCATTGGACACGTAGGACAGGCTAATATCCTCTCCCTTGAATGAGACTGTATATGAGTGAGTAGGTTGCCTTTGTTGCTGTGATAACTGCCACAAATATTGCACTGAAAAGAAATTGTCTTCAACTGACATACTTTCAAATGCAGATTAAAATTAAATTTCATAGTGAAACATTTCCCACATTTGGCGCATTTGAAGGGTTTCTCCGAATCTGTATGTAACAAAGAGTGGTGTAAGCCTAAATCAGTCCTAGCAATAAACCCATTGTGGCAAATTCTGCATACGTATGATTTTTCAACACTGTGCATTTCCATAATGTGTTTCTTCAGCAGTGATCGTGAACGAAAACATTCCTCACAAACTGTGCAATAGAACTTCTTGTTCTGGTGACGCAAATGAGTGTGTTCTTCCAACTCTTCAATGTTTGTGAACAATCTGTGGCACACTTTACACTTTTGGGGATTCAGAGATAGGTGGCACTTTACTATGTGATTCCTCAAATCTAGTTTGTTCGTGTATGAGCTCTCACAGTAATCACAAATGTACGACACAATCTCTTCAACTTTGGAGAAGCTTCCAATTGTGGGATAACTGGACGATTCCAAATGAACATCTTTTGATGTATCACAACTTTCACTCTTTGCACCGAAAATGATTGAAGATCCTGATTCTCTCAAAATATCATCCTCATGAGTATTGGATGATATTTCGAAGGTATCCATCTCATTTCCTTTTCCAGTGATTGAACAAAAACTTTCATTAGCTTCATCATTCAAGACTGGACTGCATTTGGCTTCATGTACATTCAAGAGGTACTTGCTCATAAATACCATTCCACATTTTGGGCAATGTATTTCTGAGTTAACAAGCATAGGATCGAGTGATAATTGCTGGGTTAAGGAAGAATTCAGGCATTCAGAGATATCTCTATCAGTCAGACTTGAAGTAGTTTCATTTACAGGCTGGGTATTTTCCAAAGTCTCTCCAATAAGAACAATTTTCACCCTATCAGCATTACTTCGATTTCCATTATAGCACTTGGAATGCCTTTCTTCAATACTCTGAGGATCTTTATTCACATTAAAAAAAAGCTTATTGTTTCCATTACTGTCTTTGAGAGTGATATTTTTATATTCAGATGCAACACAATGATCAACAAGTGGGGAAGATAATTTTTTCTCATCTACACCGATTGCAGAATCCGCTGAATGAAGTGAAACATTGGATTCCTTCGGTTTACACTTGAAGTCATACTTGTTGATGTGACATATCAAATTCTCCTTTGTCTGGAACACTCTTCTACATCTACTGCAGCAGACTTTTGGGTCAAACAAAGGCTGACTGGACCTCTCATAGGGGTCAGCAACAGCCATCTCTTCCTCCTCGTGATCTTCGTCAATGGAATTCCATACAGACTTCTCCCTTCCCCTGCAAAACTTGGAGTGAGCCTCCAACTCTCTGGGGCTCAAGAATTCAATCCCACAATCAATACACCAACAGAACTCCACATCAGTCTTCAATTCATCATCTTCAGCCTCTTCTACTGATGGCCCCAAAATGGAACCAGTTGGTGACATCAGGTTCCCCCCTCCTTTGGATGGCAAGACTTTCAACTATTTCATGCAAAAGAGAAAATTAAGGATCCCTTTTAATATTTGTTATTCCTGAAGGTCACATTTTTGTAACACTAGTCTTGCGACAATATGGTTTCTTTAGCTTAGTCATTGGATAAAATTACATCCTTTAAGTACACAATTCTCTTGCTTGGACATCGAGTGTGTTTTTGACCATTTAAATGAATGATTTTTTTCAGCAAATAAATGAACAAGGTTTCCAATTTTCGAAGAATATGTCCCCATTTTATTTGTAGTAATCATCGTGACAGTGATAAAGGTAAATTAAGGGACAGAGGATATGAAAAATTTCCTCTTAGGCACCAATCAGTGGTAAAGTTTTCAACTGTTGTGATGCCAAAAATTACATTCCAACACAACTGTCACTTTTTAGAACTCAGTAGCAATGTACTCAGAATAAACCCCAGCTTAACATTTAGCCTTACAATTAACTTAAAATTATTCCACTGCACTCATAAAATATAAGAAACTAGCATAACGTATGCGTTGAAATTCAATGAGACCCCGGGGAAATTCAATTCAGCTTACTTTATAAGAAAACCACAAATCCTAAAGAATACTGTCAGCGTGGCCATTTGAGGAGTTCGTAACCTATCTTGTACGTTGAGTTCATTTGACCACTTCGGCCTTTACAGATTATTATGCCTACATGTTAATGGTGCGACAAGACAGTTTTAACACCAAATCGAACTTACGGCTAGTGTGTAATGAAAGTATAATTGTATTCATTTGAGGTTGTGGGACTTACTTTACGCTGCACAACACTTTTAAACATACTATTTAACACTTTTTTACTTGTTATCATTTAATACTCATTTAACCCACATCATAAACATAACTATAATGAGGGAATTGGTCTAAATAACAGTTTGGAATCACAATGAGAGGCAGACGGTTCCACTACATGCAATAAATCCGAATATTAAACAATAATAAACAACACTGTGTTTGTTGTAGCAACAGGCATTATTACCATTACTATTTTGCTGCACGTATTATTCGCAAGTATTCTTGCACATTTTACTGTGAGTGTGGTCTATTAATTGAATTCCTTTGTGTATCGTTAACTACATAAGTGTTCTCTCAGTGCCCTGAGACATACAGTGCTACTTTGCGAATAGACATTGAAGAGTATAATTGTTGCAAATATTGCATTGAATTTATTGATTACCCCCCGAAGCAATCAGTCATGGGGCCCTTGGGACTCTGGGCCCTTCTTATACAGATTTTCTTTCTATGTGCCATCATGGGCCCGCAGGAAAATGTGATATTTAAATACTTATAACGAACTCGCTTATAACGAAGTCCTACTTTTAACGAAGTGAAAGCCGTCCCCTGTCAAAACGGGCCCTTATGCCATGTAAAAAATCCTGCTTTTTACCGAAGGCATACTGAAATGAGTCCTGCTTATCATGAAGTTAATCACGCGGTGGATGGTAGCCTTTTTCTAAATGCTTTCGCTTCCTAGATGCTTCTTTTCCTTTCCTGTGCGAGGTTATAAATTAATAGCCGTGATATTACAGCAGTATGCTTAGTTCAAAGTTCAATTCTAAGTTCACAAGAGCAGGCCCACATATAACAAAGTTTGGATATGACGAAGTTAACTGCCGGCCCCCTCAACTTCGTTATAAACAGAGTCCACTGTACATGTCAAATTTCAGCTCAATTGGTCCAGTAGTTTTCACGTGATGGAGCAAGAGACAGACAGACAGGCACCATTACATTTTTATATATCATGTAGTAAGGATAACAACTCTATGGCCTAGTGTATGTGGAACATAGAAGAGTCAAGAGTTAGCAAAAGCAGGATATTTGGAGTAACTGACCAAGATGTGTAGCTTCAAAAAGGCATCCTTGATCAATTACATCAGATAATCAAGAGCGTGTTGATTTTTTTAAAGGCTGGATGCCAAATGCTATATTGGATCCTGAGACACCAATTTCGAGGATAGAGAGAGAGGCTGAAGCATTACCTTCACAGTATCACCGGCAAATGAACAGAAGTCCAAAATTCTGCAGAGAAAATAATCATTCACCGCAACTCACTCCAAGACTCGAATGGGTATCCCAAGATATTGCACCAAATGCTTGAGCCAATTTAGCTACCAAGGCATACTTCTCCCCACAGGATTTTTAAGGGCTTTACAGAAACAAGAAGTACAAGACCAATGCACATATTATGTCACAGAAGCATTCCAAAGCAGGTGCTTGGCACTACCATCCAAGACATTAGAGCCAAACTTTGAATACATTGAGGCATTCTTTCTTTGACAAATATTAAGGACCTATCAGGGTTCTAAGGACCACAGTTTGAGACACTATTAGAATTTTCAAAGACTGGAAGTCCTTAATAATTACACTCTTCTGCAAGATTCTGCTGACACGACAAAAAAATTTCTTGGTAAATTCCACACTTATTTTCCACACAAGTTTATTTCAACCCTAGGTTTTCAACCTTGAAAATGATTGCTGTGCAGCCAAAACCTAGGTCGGAAATATACTCTTGAGTGTGGAATTCTTTAAGAAATTTTTTCATCGTGTCTCCGAAAATCTTCCACAAAGTTACAACTTCAACCATTAATTTTATTCAAGATTCTACTGGTTTGAAATGAAGAGATGTATCAGAATGGAATTTTTAGAAGATACAGAAAATGATGCTCACCATTCCATACCACGTAAGGTTTTCCTAAAATTCAATAAAATGAAAAAAACTTTAAAAAATTAAGTGACAGCAGAGTAAACTCCTTTCATCATGTCATGCTCATAATACCTCTGCTTCATCTTTAGGTAAAATTAGATCACGATCCAAATTATTCAGCTGAATTAATCAGGATACGAACCCAGTATTCCCAATTGCCAGTCAGGTGTGTTAACCATTTACACCACCAAGTCATCTTCCTTCAAGGCAAATTTCAAGGGGGGTTGATGGGAACTAGATGTTCACACCTCAAGTCCACATAGTAGCAGATGAGACGATAGTCGTACTTACAAAGCCACTGTCATGGTGGATAAACCCAATATTGTTGTTTACATATGAAATTGATGAATTTCCAATAAATGCATTAACAAATGAAACAGTACAAAGTCACTTTCAGGGGCACATATACACTAAAGGTTGAAATTCACCTTGAGAAAATCATGTGACTTGACCAGGACCCCTCATCCACCCACCGTGACAGTGGCTTTGTAAGCACAACCTTCATCTCATGTGCTACAATGTAGAATTGAGGTGTGAACATCTACTTTGCATTAACTCCCGTCAAAATTTGCCCTGAAGGAATACAAATCATTCACTTCATATTAGTAATATGGCACTGGGGTTTCATCCTCCATGCTGTCCAGTCTTCCATCTCATCACCAGAATCATCGTCTAAATGGATTTGTAGAGGGGCTCAAGAATGATTGGTGCACGGATGGATGATTCACTACAGGACACAGTAGTCGCCACAGTGATATGTTGGCTCATGCCACATCAAGGGTACTCCAAGCGACAGTGATTCCTTTTTTCAGCTTTTTCAGTTTCTCAACCCCTACACACATGAATGGCACATTTAGTGAGCAGCACACACTCAGTCCTGATCCATTAGTTTAATCTCAAAATATAGAAAATTAGCGTTTTTCACAAAAGGCACAATATTTGGCCTCTATTGTCCAGTCATATAACGGCCAAATGTCAGGAGGACTGACTCAACCACATGGAGCAAATGCAAATGCCACAAAAAACAGCTGAATGGTCACGTAAGCAAATCAATGTCCTTCAGTCCAGTCCCCTCTTTGCACTGACTGGTGTAACACATTCTGCCCAGAATGTAACCACATGTAACCACTACTTAAGAGGAAGCATCTTACTCAGTCGCAAGAAACAGTTCTATAGAAAATCCCCCAGGTGGCGAGCAGTCGCAGTAGAACGAGGCATTTGGACGGCGAGACCCATTCAATCTTGGATGAGTCACCGTCAAACTGGCAACACAGGGTCTCCAACTCTTCGTCGCTGGGGTATATTATGGCAGTGGGGGAAGGCGATGAAGGGTCTTGGGAGGTCTCCGGTTTTTCCCTCCAAGAAAAACGTCACATGCAGGGTTTTTAGTATTGCCAAAAGACAACGCCAGCTGCAATGCGTTCTGCGAGGGGTGCGAATATTTCTCATATGGCATAGCCTCAGGGAACCACACGCTTCAGTGGGCTGTAAGACGGTCAATGAACTAGATGGTCTCTCATTCACCCCGACCACAGATCGGCATGAGAGTGGCATACCCCCACCCCCTCCCCTTGGCCACTTTCACCGCTTAGGGAAGGGTCTGGAATGGGTATGCTTCCCGCCGATCGTACGGTATTTCGTGGGAGTGGAGATGGGGAAAACACTGTGGACACGGAAAAGGACTGAGGGCACGGGCCTATCTTTCGCCTGCCCTGTGAACGCCTGAATGGGAGGAAGAGGGGTGTATATCAGGAATGGCAAAAGAATAACGAGAAGTGTAAACATTTCGAGAAAGGAGGGGAAGTCCGTAGATCACCCCTCCATTCTCACTATTTCCCCCTTTCTTGAGCTACAACCTTGACTCGTTAGATGAGCTGGCGCGTTCCATGGTACTAGCAGTCAGCGGTGTTTCATAAAATACCTCATCAATTTAGGAGGTAGGGGATCGTCTAAAAACATACGGCAGATAACGAGGGGAAAGGGGGATTTCAAATTATTGCTATATATTGTACTATTGCAAATAATTCAAAATATGTTGCATTAAGGCTCAAAACATATTCCAAACCAAATTCAAGTATAAAAGTTGAGAGTAAAATCCAGTCCTTTGAAGTATACGAACCTTGTTTTCATCCATTTCAATAAGTTCTGTCCGCTGTTTCGCTTCCTCTTAGTGGTGAGTTTAAGGTTTAAAGACGGATTACATTTTCGGTAGCGACTGTATGCGGGCATATTCGCTCACCAATACTCTGCTATTTAATTGTTGGTGAAACAACAACATTAATCGAGCCAACTCAAAATCACAGCGACCACTTCGTCGTGAAAAACCCTTGTAACTCAGTGACTCCAGGTGTCCACTGAAGCAAATTTTCCTCTGTTTCTCTCTCTCTCCCCTCCCTCTATCCCTCACCCCCGCCTCACCCCGTCCGTCCCTCCCTCCCTAACTGTGACATGGAGGATATGATCCTTTCCCTCGGTCCCTCGGTTGAGTTGCCTGAACGACGTTGCAATGTCTCCACTGCTAGGAACAGGCAGCGCTGTCCGAAAGCCTGTATGGATAAGCTGAACTATTTGCTTCTCAATCCGAGCATCTCATAGCCGAAAATTTTGCTATTTGCTTATCGAAGAGGACCAATTGCTGAGCTTACCGATCAACCATGGTAGTTGTTACTTTATATTCTGATAGAAGAAGGGTTAACGCATCTGTTTTTGTTTGCGATTTTTCAATATAGTCATTTGTTTTTGTAAAAATAGACTTAATATTTTGTCGACTTCCCAGTGGCTTATTTATAAATCGAGACATAATTGTCAAATTTTAGTTACAGACTAACCATGGCAAAAGCCTATTATTTATGCCCTGAAAACTTTAAGTTGATAACATAAGTTTAAAACAAGTTATTGGGTCTGGAAATCATGACGGAGTACGACCGGTCGAGCGGGAGTGATGCGTCCTCTTAAAGGAATAAGCAAGTGGTGGCACGAGGTAGGAGTTATATTGGTGTGTCAAGATAACTTTCACTCACGTTACACCATTGTGAAAGTGGAAAATTGAGATGTCATACAGACAAAAGTTTCAAATTTGTAATCTGCCCTGTACTTTTGTTAACTTAGTTCTTGCACATTTATTTAGTCCCTCCAGAGAACATTTTCACACATTACAAATGTTTCCATTTATTAATGCCATTTAAAAAAATAATTTTTTCTATTTTCATATTTTTGATATTTGTGGAAAAATCTGATGTTTAACAGATTTTTGAATTCCATTTTGGGAATCTGCAGACAAAATACAAATCTTCATTTGAAAACAACAGTACAAATTGCAAAATGGTAGATTAGTGTATGCTCACGAATTTTACAGTTTACAGAAAGGAAAAGTTTTGCAAAGTTAAGGCTGAAACTATTGAATTTGTTTAGTAGGTAGATTAGTATAATTCACAAAATCCTTGATTTGAAGAAGTATTGAAATACAGATACATCATCAGTCCAAGTGAAAAGATAAATATTAACAAATTCGTAGTTGTGCAACTCCATTCTCGGGCAATAGATTTTGTTTGTACATAAATACATATTTAAAACTCGAAGGCTTTTATGGAGTCGCTCGATGGCAGTGAAGTCTTTTCGGACACTCTTCTTCATGCTTCCATTGCAGTTTCAATAGCATTTTAGCTATCTTTTCCTGATCAGAAGTCTTCTTCAGGTCAGCACTTCTGACCCAAAGAAGATAGCTGCAATGCTATTGAAACTGTTGTCTATGACAATGGAAATATGGGGAAGAGAGCCCGAAAAGCCAATACTGCCACATAATTATAACATTTGCTGGTCATCAGCATCCTTTTATCCTTTCTCCTCATTCGTTATCCTTTCTCTAAGACTAATCAGGTAAAAATATTTGGTCAGCAACTCCTCTGAGAGAGGTCTGGTCTTGAAGTGGTCTGTAATTGGAATGAACAGGTCTAGATTTTAAAGATATCTCAAGATGTTTAAAATCCAGACCAGTAACAGGCCACTTCCAGATCAGATATTAGTCTTTCAGAGCAGTTACAAACCAAATATTTTTACCCGGGTAGTACTGTAAAAATCTAGGTTCTCACTGGAATGCAGACCCAGCCAACATAAACACAACAAACTAGAAGAGTTAAGACCACAAGTTGAAGGCATTTACCACCATAAATGTCAATGGGTGTCATTCACGAAATCAAAAAAAATATATGAATTAATAGGTACCATGAATTGTAGTAAGCTTAATCAAATACATTTTGATGGGAAATACAGCTCTCGAGTGAGTAGCCG
Organism: Ceriagrion tenellum; assembly: GCA_963169105.1. Taxonomy (NCBI): domain Eukaryota; kingdom Metazoa; phylum Arthropoda; class Insecta; order Odonata; family Coenagrionidae; genus Ceriagrion; species Ceriagrion tenellum. Next base: position 66,775,599 of record OY720642.1, on the reverse strand, counting down.
AAAAAATACTTCACAAAGATTGAGGCGATATGATTGAGTATCATTGGTTAAGCTACAAATGCATCCATACCTCTTTACTCTTCCACTTCAGGGAAGGTGCAGTTTTGCTACCATCTGCATTGAGCCAAAGCATGCCGTCAAAAACTAACTTGCTTCTCATGCATTGCGACTTGAAGTGTTGAAACTCTTGCAGACGACTCACGCACAAATGACAGATCATCCATGGCAAACTATCACCCCCCACCACCTGTAAAATGAGGGTGTCAGACAAGGATGCTGCCAGTAACCAAAAGGGTGCATGAACTATTTCGAGATGATGCTAGAACATGGGCTTACACTTACGCGATCGCATGTGGATATTAATTAGACAATTTTCATTCCATTGATGAGTTCTCATTAATGCTCAAACATTACACGCATGGTGCAAACAGTCCTTAATGGTTTATATACAAATGGAGGCGAATGCCACCACTCACGAGATAGAAATATCGGGCAATGTTTTTCCTGAAGTAAACTACAACTGAAAACTTAAACCAAGGCAATAACGTACCTTTAGGTGGAGTAAGTCTTGGATCATTTCAATTATAGAGAGGCGACTTTCGCTACTTGCATCAAAGACATCTATCAGACCACCACTCCCACACAAGCACAGTCTGCAAAAATTACTCAGTAGCAATGAATCCATCCTTATGGAACGAGGCACAGCGAAGTACGGATCCGACTGGGTTATGTTATGCACTTGGATTATCGAATTCTTGATGTCACCAAAACCAGTCACACTTCAGCATTACCTGCCGCAAGATGATCCAAAGGTAATATACATTCATATTTATTCTGAGCCAATCCGAACACGCGCCCAAGCACGACTACAAATTGCGCAATACGTTAATCAATTCATTAGAAAAAAAGACGATCGTAATACATTCCTTTAAATCGCTGGGCGGGCGTGGCAATTTCAGCGATTTCAGCTACCGATTATGCGGGTTTCTTATATGAATGTCGGACGCGTGAACTCGTCGTTGATGGTCGTTCACACTTTTGGCAAAAATATCGATGGCAGAGAACCCAATTTCAGCTTCCTCCTGGGCAGCCTGAGTGATATAATATAATTTATTTCTGTCGGTTATATATGAGGACCCCAGAAGTCAAGGGGTCTAAGTAACAAAACCATTGTTTAGAGAAAACTTAAGTCAAAGTTGAAAATGTTTGGTACAACCCACTAAGTAGTTAAGAGGCATTACCCTAGACAGCAGCACCTGTCAAGAAAATCACTTGGATCCCTTTACCACCTAAAAGATTAATATTTTCACATCCCATTCCTGTACCTAACTTATTTTTTTCAAAAATGTCACTCAGACCCCTTGACTTCTGGGGTCCACATATGTAACATAGAAATCGTCAATAGGTACATGGCAGTCAGTAACATGACAAAGGCAAAGAAAATGAAAAAGCAAGTATACATATAAATGTTTATACAGAAAGGTAGAAAGAAAGTGGATATAGGAACACATAAAATCAACAGACACAATGGTGGTGTGAAGATGTAACGATGGCCGATTCCAAGCAGAAAAAAATAGACTGGACCGGGAATCGAACCACGGACCTTTGAATTTTGCGTCCAATGCTCAGACCACCCAATTAGCTTACCCAATCTCCTAAGAATTCCCGGGAATCGGCGGGGAGTTTATAGGAACAAACACTCCCCAAGGCATGACCCCCGAGATCGGCCAATATATATATATATGGCATAGAATCATATCACAGGTATGTCATATTTTGCAACAATTACAGTCATTATCAAAACATTCAGCAAGGCTGTAGTATGCTTTCTTGAGTAAGAGCTCCTTTAGATATTTCTTAAAATTAGCTATGGGTGTAATGGATTTTACACTTGGTGGTAAGCAATTGTAGATGACTGATGCTGAATAATGTGGGCCATGCTAAGATGAGGACATAGAATAGTAGGATAGATGAATGTAATCATGATTACAAGAGTGGTAGGAGTGTACTTTGTGATGAGCTGGAAAGTTTTTGGGGTTTTGCTTTACAAATAGGGCACCGTTTAAAATTGACAGATTTCTGAATAGCGATCTGCCAGGGGTACGGGAGGGAAGGCAAAGCATAGCTTTTAGAACCTGCTTTTGCAGAGAGAAGATCTTCCTGGAGAGATGGTCATTTCCCCAGAATAATATCCCATACATAATATGGGATTGGATTTTTGCATGAAAAAGTAGTTTTAAAGTGTCTAAAGTGACAATTGGAGCTAATTTTCTGATGAGGAAGATACCAGCAGTTATTCTTTTTGTAACATTGTTTACATGGTGAGATCACCCCAGGTTTTCATTGATTGTTAATCCAAGGAACTTAATGGCTTGGGATTGAATGATGGGGTTGTTCCTTACTTGGAGTAGGAGGCTGGAAGAGGGAGGATTCATTTGTGATGAAACTGAAGATGAAGGGATTTGAGGGAAATTATGGTGAGACCATTGGATCGGCACCTATGGTTCATTTCAGAAACAGAGAGTTTGCAGAGATATCCAAGTTCTATGGAATTTTTTGACAGGAGCAAACATGAAGTATCATCAGCATATAAGAGGAGTTTACCAAAGGTGATTGACTTGGGAAGATCATTTACAAATATTAGAAAGAGCAATGGTCCAAGTATTGAGCCTTGAGGCACACCTTGATGAACTACTAATGGGTCTGACAGAGTAGTTTTAGGACCTTTGACTGTTTGATAGCTAAATTTGACTCGCTGTTGCAGATTAGTTAGGAAAAATTTTATCCAGAGTAGGGCATTTCCATTGATACCCAGCCTTGATGGTTTAAGGTACAGAATTTCATGATCAATAATATCAAAGGCTTTGCTAAGGTCATAAAATATGCCAATTGTGGCATTTCTATCATCTAGAGCCTTATGGATATAATTTAACAGTTGGAATATGGCAGTGGTTGTTGATTTTTTGTTTCGGAAACCATGCTGACTTTCATGAAGCAGATTTTGTTGATCCAGAAAATTAACAAGACGATTGTAAAAGATTTTTTCAAACATTTTTATATAACTAGAGAGTGCTGATATAGAGAGTACTGATAGTTGTTTGGATCTGACCGGGAGCCCTTTTTATAAATACGGGGTAACATGGGCTAACTTAAGATGGGTAGGAAAATATCCTTCATCAAAGATGGAATTAATAATATCAGCCAAGGGATCACATATGAATTTATTAGCTGCTTTGATGATTGGGATGGGGATTTCGTCAAAACCTGAGGACCATTTATTCGGAAAGGATTATAACTTTTTGAACCTCTTTGGGACAACAAGGGAAATTAAAAAAATGACTTAAAGGATGAGGTGCTTTTGGAGAATAAAGTGTATGGGGGAAGGGAGACAGTGGTTGCTCTACTGAAAGTTGAGTTGAAATTGGTAGCAATTATTGCAGGATCTGTGGTTGGGGTACCGCATTGAAATTGAATTTGTATCCATTGTTGTAAAAAACTTGTCATCTCAGACAAGATCATGTGAGAAGATTATGTTGAGGTAGGCATCATTCACAATTAAAAGCATTGCCAAACGAAGCCTTCCCATTAGATTTGGAATTATTATTATCTACAATCCAGATGAATATAAGGTCAATAACTGAAGTTCCATTCCCTCAGTTCAAATTTACCTGTGTGTGCAGCAATCCAGGGACCATATAAACCCTACAGGACATTCGCCAACCATTTTACTCTGGATGCGACTTGGCTCTTTGTCTAATTGTGATGGAGCTTTGCCAATCACCCTTAATAGTTCAAACCACCCCATATTTCCGTGCTTATCCAACAGAAACATTGCATTCAAAGAAAATAGCAATATGTAACCAATGAAATACTGAGACACATCTATCATCACGTCCTGAATCCATCCATACTGCCTTATCCCAATCTCTGTAACAAGCCTTCTCTCCTCCGCCAACAATTTTGACACTTCCTTTTATGCCATCCTCAATATCCAGCTCAACCTCTTAATTTTATGAAGGCGATTTGATTGAATCTTATGAAGCCTATGGTTAAACTACTATATAGCGGGTACAATTGACAATACAATTGTCAGGGTCCTCAAAAAATACAAGTGAAAAGAGACATACCATGATAGCAGAGCAAAAGAAGAGATAACCCAACATCACTCATGAATGATTCCTGGGAATATCTCAAATAGGTTAGGTGTGAATTCAGCAAGGTAAACATTATACCAACATCCAGAGCTTTCAAATTCTGCCTTCAGGAACATAGGAGAGCAATGAAAACCATAGAATCAACCTTCTGCAATCCCAGAATACAACTGGAGTGCATCAAAATATAAGTTCAATTTGGGAGAAGCCAAAATAATTGTGAAGGAAAGACAATCAACCGCAGAAATATTTCTATCTCTGCATCATGCATAAATTCCTCAGTATCACAAGAATCTTTGGATTCGATACACAATCAACCAAAAATTATAAGAAAGGCTATTGATATATAAAGAGAATACAGATAATTCATTTGAGAAGATGGTTTCATGCTCTCCAGTGCTTGGAAACATACTTCCCATGATTCCAAGCAAAAAGCTTACTGATGGAATGAGGCAAGAGAATTGAGACCAATTTTATGTGACCAATTGGATTGGAAGCACTGAATACTTTGAACTGGAAGAAGCAGACAGGAATGCCATCGAAATGAGTCATCCTCTAGGATGAACACACATGGAAGAGAACCCAGAAAACCTGTCTCATCCACACCACTCCACAAAAGCCTTCAGGTAAATTTTGGAAACTTGCATTTCCTGTTCTAAGGAAGATCAACTCTATGGGCTGAACTGACATGATTTTTATTTCTCTAACATTACTAATGATCAATTCAGTTACATCTCGTGAATTTCATAAATAAGACACCATATCATCAGGGCAAGCACATAAGTCAATCATGCTCATTGCACATGCATACAAAGAAATATCCTCCCATGCTCTTTAAACAATTGCAGGGATTAGGTAGAAAAAATTTGGCTCATTAAAGAAATAATAAATTTTATTAGCAAAGTCAAAGACAGGCTACAGTTGTTTCTGTAACAAATCAAAACTAAATCTCCCAAGCACAATAGGGCAGATATAACAACAAGGTGAAATGTATACAAAGCAAGAGTGTCTGAAGAGGTGTCTTTAAAGGTCTTTAAATTTGAAAGTCCGGGAGCGCTCTGAACAATTGAGACCATATGAACAGCTGAAATTGGGACTACTCAACTTCTTACAGATGATGAGATCTTGATTTGAAATATTCATTAAACAAAGAAAACCAAACTAAAATTTTGAAGGTAAGGGTTAAAAAATACAGACTTATCACAAATAAACACAAGATACCTGAGGAGAGGTAGATAATACTTGATTAGCAATAACAAACGTATCAAGAAATGCTATGAATCCTATAAGTGTGTTGGGCAAGACTTGATTTATTCTTAAAGGACTTGGGGCACCGAGGACACATAAAAGACCTTATATCCGAGTGTGAGGAGTAGTGCCTCTTAAGAAAACCTTTACTACTAAACATTTTGTTGCATATTCCACACTCAAAAGGTCGGATCTTCAAATGGACAGTTCGCACATGAAAATTTCTCTGAGAACTCAGTCTAAAACGTTTTGGACAAATGGGACATGGAAAATTCCGCTCAGCTGAATGAGTTGCGGAATGATGGGCAAGATTGATTTTACTGGTCTGATGCTTACCACAAATATTACACTGGAATGAAATTGTTTTCAAATGACTAACCTTCATATGCAAATTAAGTTTAGACTTTTCTGTGTACGATTTCCCACATTTTGAACACTTAAATGGCTTCTCAGATTCTGTATGCACCAATGAAAGGTGTAGGCCTGCATCATTCTTTGAAGTGAATCCATTGAAACAGATTGTACAAGTAAATGCTTTGCTCACATTGTGACTTTTCACTATATGTCCCCTGAGTTCATTTCCATCACTATAACTTGTTTCACACACTGTACAGTAGAACTTCTTACCCTCTGGATGCAAACGAGTGTGTTCCTGTAACTCATCACTATTTGTGAACAACCTGTGGCACACATTGCACTTCTGCGGATCCAGAGAGAGGTGACATTTTACTATGTGACTTCTCAGATCTGGCTTAGTACAGCAAGACTTTAAACAGTAATCACATATATACAATTCAACCTTTCCAGGATGCATTATATTGTTGTCTACAAATAAACTAGGTTCTCGTGAATAAACGTCTTTAACTTTTGAATTCCCTCCAATTGCTTTGTTCCCGCCTAAAATGATTGAAGAGTTTGTTTCACCAATCAAATCACCATCATTAGCCAATTCTAACACTTCATTAGTGTTTTTCGGAATTTTTTTAGGGCTAATATTCAAAATAGAACTACTTTCACCATTCAACCCCAGACTACAGTAAAGTAAGTGTCGACTTAACAACTTATCACTTGCAAAAACTTTTCCACAGTGACCACAAAACATAGAAGTAGCATTTTTAGTGTTGATAGTTAAATCCTGTGATGAGGATGAACTCATGATTTCAGATATGTCACCCTTACCCAAAGATGTAGATTTATTTTCCTTGGCATTCTGTTTTGATTCTCTACTCTTCACTATAAGAATATCCTTATCAATACCAATTTGTTTCCCATGATTACATTTCCAATGATTTGGGTCTTGAATAACCTTAAGGCATTTGTTTAAACCAGGATTGAAAATTTGATTTTTCTTATTATCTTTGAGAGATAAATTTTGCCCTTCCAAGGATACATGATTTCTAACGGACAGATGAGATGATTCCTTACCATTTACCCTAAAAGTAGCTTTTGCATCAGTTAACGAGACACAGCATTTCTTTGGTTTACACATGAAATCATATTTGTTTATGTGACGTATCAGATGCTCCTTTGTCTTGAAAACTTTCCTACATCTTCCACAGCAGATGTTTGGGTCAAACAACAGTTGGTTGATACTCTCAGATGAGACATCATCCACCTTCTCTTCTTCTTTGTGGTCTTCAATAGTTGAGTTACATGCTGATCTTCCTCTTCCCTTGCACCACTCATGATGGCTCTTCAACTCTCGAGGACTCAAGAACTCAACCCCACACTCAGGACACCAACAATACTCAGCAACAGAAACCACCGCATCATCTATGGCCTCTTCTGTGAGCAAACTCTGGCCAAAACTAGGAGGAGATGCAATTTTGAAACAATTGAGAGCATTTTCAGTTCCTCTTCCATCAACGGAGCCCAAGGGAAAGCCTCTTCCGGGAGAATTCACTGAGCTTCCTTTGGATGGCTGCAGTTGTTGCTGCACAAAAAAAATATGAATAAGGAAAAGAAAATTAAAATTGGTATACCAGCAAGTATAATTATTGCTTTTCAGAGCACAGAGAAAGTACAACAGGAAAAAATTTGCACAGAAACATTATGGAAGGAACAAGGTCCAAAAAAATTCAATTCATTCAGTTCAAGAGAAACTTGAAAGTCAATATATAGTGGAGTGCTCCCTTATAATTTTACCAACAAAAATAAACAGCTTTGTGCATTTTATTTGAAGAGTTCTCAAGATATCACAATAGCTTTGTAAATTAAGTCTTCAAACCTTTGCCACATATGCTAGAAAAAATTAATATGTTCATACAATAACATAACTAGTAAACTCAGGAAAATTTTTGGGCAATATAATGTGAACCAAATAATAATGGACATCAGAAAATCAAGGATTGAATGACAACGATGATGAAACATTCTGTCTGCATGAAGCATAGGGGAAGACTGAATATTAACAGAGATTAATAAATCAAGAACTAGATGGGCAGGGCATGTGAAAAGAATGGGTGGGGAAAGAGTATAGAAAAAAGTTTTAGAAGGAAAACCAGAGGGAAGAAGAAGTAGAGGAAGACCCAGAAAAAGATGGGTGGAGGATGTAGAAGAGGATTTGAGGAAGCTAAGGGTCAGGAGGTGGAGAAAAGTAGCAGAGGACAAAGAAGAATGGAAGGAAGTTGTGAAGGCCAGGGCCCTACATGGGCTGTAGTGCGAAGATGATGATGATGGCTAAAATCCTGCATAGAAAAAATGCCTAAAATGGTACCCTCATTCATTAAACAAAAACAATCAGATTCTGACTTGGAAAATCATAACACCCACACAAATTTCTTATTTCCCATGACTTTTCTAGGCATCCAGACCAGTAACAACCATGATACAAGTATTCAGGAAGGGAGAAACGGAATTTTTTACATGAGTGCTATTATGATGTAATTAAATTCCTATATCCATATAGATACTACATAAAAATGCTACATGCACGCACATACCACTCAGTTGTTAGATGTAGTGATTAGATATGGATCAATAGACACACAAACTGACACATGGTGCAGGCATATGCATGTGTCAAAATACATGTATTTCTCAAGGGAACCTGCTTTGTATTAGCTCTGCCAGCTTCAAGAAAATGTGGTAACCATACTTACATACACACCAATAATACCGTTCCCTTCTGGGCTAGGCAGAGTTAATAAGTTGCACTCATAAATACAAATTTGTGCACCTAACTTTGCTTCAATAATTTCCTCCATACTGACCTATCCTTGCAAACCTCTTTTGCTTCATTTACCCCAATACAATGCTTCATACATACCCTCCTGTTTTTAAGACTCCTAATATTCCTCCTCTTAAGAATTTCCTCAACCACATTCAACCACAGCTTTCTCGGTCTACCTCTACCTCTTGCACCATTCATTTCACTCTTATATATCTGTTTCGTTACTCGACTCTCATCCATTCTCTCAACATGGCCAAACCAACGAAGCACACTCCTTTCGTATATGCTCAGTACTGCAGCATCTAAACCACCTTTTTTCCATTTATTACCCACTCATTCCTGACCCTATCCATCCTGCTTTTGCCGCAAACACTCCTCAGATAACTCATACCCACGGCGTATAGTCTACTCTCATGTCTACCCTGACATATCCATATTTTCCTACCATACAACAAAGTGGGGAGAAGTTCACTTTTGTACACGGCGATTTTCGCTTCCTTGGACAGACACTCATTCCTTGATATGCTCCGCATGCTACCTACCACTTTCCTTCCACCATTCGCACGTCTCTCTATCTCCTCATCTATTCTTCCACCTTTCGCATACATGTTACCTAAGTACACAAAATCATCCACCTGTTCAATTACTTCACCATTCGCCCTCATCCTACAGTTATTCTCCCCATTCTACTAATCAAAAACTACTACTTAAGTCTTGCACTCATTTACCTTCAATTCCATTCTCTCCGTTGATTCACAAAACTCTCTGCCCGGGCTTGTGGGAATGACTATGGCGCATGTGAAGTTTCAGCATCATGTTTCCATCGTTGAAAATGTATCTTCGTGCTTACTGAAATTCTAGCCTCGAAATCCCTACACATTGTACGTATGCATTGAAATGTTATGAAATTGTGACACTCTTTCGCTCGTCTGGAGAGAAAGACGTCAGTTCTTCCGTTTAGGTGAGAAAAATTTGTTATTCATGTCTTCAATTTCGTCAGTGAGAAGGCATAGCAAATAAACTCCAGCAACATAATGAATGGTAAAATTTGGCATTTCTCCCTTTCGCTACGAATGCAACCGTACTTACATGCCTCAGATTTTTCAACGGAGGCAGACGAAAGTCGTTTGTAACCGATGTAGATTTTGCCACACATGAACAGCAAGCCTTGCAGCTGAGCAGAATACAAGCAAGCAGGAAAGCAAGAAGCAAGCAAGAATACAGGTAAGTCCCAGGGGTAACTAGGCACCCCATCTCGTGGTACGCCGGACTGTGTCCATGGTCCATTGTTTTTTTACGTTGTGGATTTACTAAGACAATATGTTGGATGCTTGAAAAATATAAGCTCAGAAATTGTCTTGAATTTTCAAAATACAAGAACAGTGTTCTTGTATAATGAACAATTTCAATGAACAATATCAATAAATATAAAGTTCCATTTGAAATTGGTAAATTCAAAGCGAAACATAAGGATTGCACGTAACATAAAGGTAGTAACAAATAATTTAATCATTAGCAAAAGTGTTATCGATTAAAAGTTAAATGTTTCAGCAATGGAAAAATAACAATTAAGTTGAAGAGCTAAAGAAACCTGTCTGGGTTAAATTTAATTGTTACTCCCAATTATGTTAAGCGAATACACAGTTGGCCACGGGCCATGAGTGGAGATGGTACTGAGACGAGGGATGCGATTGCCTCCGCCACACATTCGAGGAAAGTGTCTGGCGTCCCGCTGACTTGTGCTCCAAGACAACGAGAAGCATTGGTGCCTGTGTGATTCCTTGTTGTGAGATAGTCCTATGCGGAGGACTATGTTCACAGCACTCATGGCAAGGGTAGAATTTTTCATTGCATGGACCGAGCGCAAAAGGGTAAAAAAACACAGGTAGCATACGATAACATCAATTGTAATTATAATTTATTAAAAATCGTCATTCTTGTTTTGAACTAAATTATATTTGCCTATATTATGACCTGGCTTGGTTCTTCAATTCAATTTATTTAATGGTAAAGCCAAACTGTGTATCAACTTCCGCTCAACAACGTGCACCGGTGAGATGACACGCTTGCTTTTGGAGGACCCAAAAGTGAGCGTTATCACTTCACTCGGAACAGCTGAGGGGGTTTATCTTTCAAGGTCAAGGTTCCAGCGCAACTGTTCGAGCGTAAATAAATAAACACCATGAACCCATAACTTTTCATGCTGAAAGACAGGAGAGTAAAATAATAGATTATACCATTAAAATGCCACATATTACCTAGGTACAGCTGAATTTCACGGCTGTACAGAATTATCATGATGATTTTCGTTGTGGGCGGGCAGGAATATGGCCGATTTTGCCGGAGTTTTTAAGTTCTGTTATTTCATTTCATAAAATCAATTCAATACCTCCACCGGGTACCGAAACAGCCATGCGTAAAAATGTAACATCGCATTTACGTAAAGTCAAATAATGATTCCACATTGCTTAACTCTTTCAGTGCGGCACGACGTGATATCACGTCATGGTTGTCTTTACTCTGGTGCTGATGACGTGATATCACGTCAAGAGAACCGTGAGTGTTCCAGCTTTCACTAGGCCAAATTGACAAAATTTCAGCATACTGACTGCACAAATGAGACTACATTTTTTTCCCATCCAGACTTCCAAAGTAAATATGGATCGTTTCACAATCCAAAGCAAAATCTTTGACTTCCATCAGATCACAAAATCTAAATATTTACGCTCCCCAGTATATTCAGCACACTGAAATTTTGGCACAAACTCATGTGGCCTTCTGGCGACTCTAAGCCTGCAAAGTAACTCATAGCCTTTAAGTCACTAACTGCTAGGATCCGACTCCCTCATCACTTCGCTCGCGAATTGCTTGGTCGTGGTTGTTCCAATGGATCATTTTTATACCCTGAATGCTTGTAGGTCCCCAATTACTTTGGTGTGAATTGTGAACTAGGTATACTGGGATATCTTAGCCAATCACCATGGGCAACAGTACTTTCCATCTCTTCCCAATCTCCTCCTCTCTCTGAGACGCCCCCTTATTTTCATGTTCAGACTTGACAGAGCGAGAAAGGGGTCTCTCTCTCACTTTATGATCGGCATCGACTTCACTACAAGGCTCCTTGATTTCCCTGGCCAACAAAAGGGGTCTCACTGCTGCTCTCATCAAATGGACTTTTCTCAAGAATGCTCCATGCTTGTATCACAGTATTTCACCCAAGGGCATGTTGCAATTTTTTTATTTAATGCAAGAAATGCTCCATTGTGGGAAAAGTTATCCATTTTAAAGGCTGCGTTTGTCATTCTTTAACTTTGGTCGATCCTGTAACACCTCAGTTCAATTCAGTGACTACAAATTCAGTTTCATCAGTCACAAGTTGAGTTGTAGGGCTATTTCATTCTCGATGGAATCTTAATTCGGTACAACCAATACAATGCCAATAATCTATATATATTAATTTAGTAGCATGTTAGTCATTCTGTATCCGTTTTGTTTCTTTCTCTGTCAATTTTTGAGCAAGAAGAGTGAAGTTTGGTGCGTTGAATGTGGAATCTCTGTCTTCATGATTTGGTAGTAGTTTTGGATTTTTAAAGCTTGGGCGTGTGGCAGGGGGTATTAGGTCACCAGCTGTTCAAAGGTGTAAGATATTCATGAATGAATGAATTAAAAGGACTGTATTTAGTTAATTTAAATAAGATCCAAAAGAGTTAATGCATGGGCGTGTGGCAGGGGATGTGAGGTTACCATCCCTGCAAAGGTGTAAGTCATATTTTTGGCTTGTGGTTGCAACAACCAGAAGGGAGAAAGGCCAAAAGGGAGAGTGGAAGAGTGTAAAGGTTGAAAAAACAAAAGAAACCAACAGTGCTCTCCTATTCAAATGGTTTTAAAAACAACAAAGGAGAACAATGAATGAAAAAAAAAACATTTTCACCAAGGAGCTATTTTTTAGACTAAGACACCCCCTGCGGGTACAAACCCCTCCTCACCGAGTGAGCAGGCTAGCTGCCTGCTAGTACCTATAATACCTGCAGAGTAGCCAGACTCCCAAATACAACCCATTACATGCTAAAAGACAGGAATAAATCAATGAAACCAAAAATTATTGTAAATATGGAACCAAGAGGCTCAGAAAATGACATTTTATTTCACTATTTAGCATCATTAACAGTCATAAAAAAGTCCATCATCAATTATAATACTAATGTAGGACAATTTTTCAATGTTAATTACACAGTAGGCAACATTTTGACAGTAATGTGTTGGGGAATCAGGTGCTTATAAATCAGTACATTCAAAACAACCAGGTTTTCATCAACATTAGACAATTATGCTGACTTACATACATTTAAAGTTGCCTAGAAAGAAAAGGAGTCGAAAAAGCGAGGAAATCTGCTAGTTCATGCAAAATGCACTCATTTGGCATCTTCTGCATAAAATGTGATCATGCATGAAAGTAACAAGTTACTTCAATCCATTTCCTCTGAATCTAGTCACACTGCAAAGAGTACCGTAGTAGAAGTTATATGTAATAGGTTTCAAGAGAAAACACAAACTCATGGGACACAACATATAAAGAGATGATTTTGATGAGCGGTGGCGTAACCATGGGGGGGGATAGACCCCCCTAGAACCCTTAAAAAAAAAAAAAATTCGTATCACAGCAATCCTACCTGTTTGAAATACAGTGATTAAATGTTTTAGTTTTAATTTGGCTGATCTAATTTATTCAAATTAGTAGTTTATTTGCATAATTAATGAATTCTAACAAGTTTCTTTAATTAACATGGTGTCGCCCATACAGCAGCTGTTCAACCTGCAGAAAATGCAGGTAAACCTTCTCCACACCACCCTAACGACATTGGACTGTATACTGATAAAAGATTGGGAGTTTTTGAAAAATATGAAATTTTAAAAAATTGTTGGCAACCTCCTTCAAACTACACTTTTCCTATTTTAGAAAAGTTTACAACAAGGAAAATAAAGTTTCAATGGACATGGTTTACGGAGTTTCCCTGGCTTGCGTACTCAGAAGTACAAGGAGTGTATTGTAAATATTACGGTCTATTTGCAAAGCATGGCGTAGGAATTAATCACTAAGAAGTAGGCACTTCTGTAAAAAGAAAGTTTGATAACTGGAAAAAAGCAAAAGAAGTGGGAGAATTTAAAACACTGAGTAATATTCCACAAAGATTTATTTTCCCAACCGGTTTCAACGCGCCATTTTCAAGGGTACAATTCTAAAAGTTCTTAGGATGTGTGCCACATATATATGTGGGGCACATCCTAGGTTTGGAAAATAAATCTTTGTGGAATATTACTAAGTGTTTTAAATTCTCCCACGATATGTTATTCCACCAAGTAGAGCTGTCAACAGTTGAAATATTAAGCAAAAGAAGCTTTTACAAACTCAGAAAAAGTTAAAGAGAAGGCAGTCGAACCCATTGCTAACCAAATCAACCAAGCACGTCATGATGCGGTTGCTAAAAACAGGTCAAATTTAAAGCCAATTATTGAAGCTGTTATTCTACGCGGTCGACAGGAACTACTAGCACTATGTGGGCACCATGACTCTGAAAATATAAACATTGAAAATGAATGTAGTGAATCTAATGAGGGAAACTTTAGGGCCATGTTACTGCAGTCAGGTACTGCAGTACTGCAGTTAGGGTGACCAGGAGCTACTGCAAATGTTAAATGGTTCTAGCAAAATAAAGTACCTTTCATCAAAAGTACAAAATGAAATAATTACATCCTATAACACCATTAATTTAAGGAAACTTGTAGACAAAGTTAATGCTGCACAGGGTTTCTCAATTTTAGCAGATGAAACAAGTGACATTTCTACTGTCGAGCAACTTTCACTAAATGCCAATTACCTGGAAGTAATTGACGGCCATTACTTTGCAAAAGAAGACTTTTTACAATTTGAACAAGTCACGTCAACAATGGGAACAAGTCACAACAACAAAAAACAACCATGCCAAACAAATCATTGAATGTTTTCAAAAATATGGAGTTGACTTACATTTTTTAAGGGGGCAAGGCTATGACGGAGCAGCCAATATGACGGTTAAGTACCATGGTGTGCACAGAATTATACAAAACAACTACCTGACTGCCTTATATGTGCATTGTGCTGCTCATGCTCTCAATCTGGCTGTAACTAAAGCATGTGAAGTGCAAGATATACAGAACTGCCTTGGCGTTGTAGAAAAAGTCCACACATTTTTTAACACACCTAAAAGGCAAGCTGGTTTACTAAACTGCATTGAAGAGTCCGGTTCAAATCCTCGAGTCAAAACTGTCAAAAGAGTGTCAACAACAAGATGGATGTAAAAGTACGACTCAATCCAAGATTTTTTGTATATTACAGATTTTGTAACTGAAGCCTTGACTATAATATCGTCCCGGAAAGATGGCAGCGATGCAAATACACTGAAGTGGGGAATTTTAAATTCTGATTTTATTGTTCCTGTAAACATTGTTTCAACGGTATTTGCTTACTGCTTACCATTGAGCAAACCTCTCCAGAAGGAAGCTATTGACACAAAAACAAATGGTTAATCTATCCAAGACATGTTTGGCAGAACTGCAAAGTTTAAGGCAAAACTCGGAAAATGAATTTGGTTCCATTTTCAAATGTGTAAAAGCAGTTGCGAATGACCAGGAAGTAGACCTAAAAACCCCAAGAGTTTGTGTGAAACGAACAAACCGAAGTAATGTTGTTAGTTCACTCAATAACGAAACATCAAGCAGAAGCAAAGAAACATACCACAGAATAAATGTTTTTATCCCATTTTTGGATTTTTTCATCAACCAGCTCAACAAGAGATTTGACCAACATGAGCCTGGGTTTCTGGGTTTTCAATGTTTATTTGAGCCTGTTGACGATAACTGTAAAGAGATGTTGTACAATTTGGTCAAATTCTATTGCAAAGACATGCAGTCACCCCCAGGTGACATTTATTGAATAAAAGTTATGGCAAAATGAAGTTCAGATGCAAGAGTTGGCACTGGCAGATGTTTTCAAGTCCGCAACTAAGGCACTCGACTGTTGCGATGTTATGCTATATCCAAATATTTACAGATTGCTTAAAATACTATGTACTCTGACTGTGACTACATGCACCCCAGAACGGACATTTTCAACTCTAAAAAGAGTCAAGACATACCTCAGAAATACTACTGGACAGGTAAGAAACAATTAATTCAATCAATCAATGTTATGCTAAAACTAAAAAGTAAAATGGTAAAATGGTTAAACTGTGAAACATATTCTTCCCTAGATTTATTGGTTTTCACTACATTTAAACACTAACACTTCATGACTAAATAAGTATATTGCCAATAAAAAGATTCAACCTATTTTATCGGTATTGTTACACTGTTATTTTATTACAGACAAGATTAAAAGGACTGGCATTACTCAGTGTTCACCGAGAAATTGACATTTCATCGGACGAAGTTATTGATGACATGTAAAAAAACCAAGAAAACTTCAGTTTGTCCTGTAATGTACAAAATCTATTATCCCTCAACTCTCGTCTCGCTTATCTATTATAATAGTTCGCCTTCATTATAGCGAAAAAAAACTAAAAGACTTGTAACTTTCTGTAACAAATATTACATGTAGTCATGTTTTTCTAAATTTCATACATTCGTGTAATAAAGCAAAATTTCGTGTATAATAACCCGGTGTGGTGTGCTATTCAATCCGATCCATCCCCCCCCAAAGCAAAGTCCTAGTTACGCCACTGTTGATGAGAGCAGGGCATAAAATAACTGAGGCTAAAAAACAAACACGATTTTACTGGCCAAGACTTAATGATACATAAAATACAACTGTCTCCTACAATACAAACATAAACATGAGTACATTCAATTCTGTAAAATATAGACACAGCGATGACATTCAAAATATGATTAGATTGATAAATACAGAGCACAGAGAAGTGGGCATTCTTAAGGAGAGCATTTACATAGAATGTATCAAGAATATTAATTCTCACGGAATAGGTGTTTTCTAAGTTCTAGTTTGGCTTTATGCACACTGAGGTGGTGTTTTTTAAGCCCTTGTTTGCCTTTAAATGATTTTGGGCACCCTGGACACATAAATGGCCTAATATCAGAGTGTGAGATGAAGTGTTGAGTAAGACTCCAATTAGAACCAAATGCCTTGTGACAGATCCCACACTCATGGGGCTTCAGTTTCAAATGAACCCTTCTTACATGAAAATTTCGACTAGAGCTCATCCAGAAGCGTCTTGGACATATATGGCAGGGATATTTTCTCTCTTCTGAATCATAATGCATATGATTGATGAGATTGCCTTGACTGCTCTGATGCTTGCCACAAATATCACCCTGGAATGAAACGGACTTCAACTGACACACCTTTACATGCCTCTTGTAACTCATCTTAACCGAGTAATATTTTCCACACACTGAACAATTAAAGGGTTTTTCTGATTCGGAATGCACTAATGTGCGATGCAATCCAACATCACACTTTGAAGTAAACCCATTGAAGCAGATACTGCAAATGAATGCCACATTCACTCCATGCAAATCCTTTATATGACACCTCAGAGTTTGCCCATAGCAAAAACTTTTCTCACAAACTGTACAGTAGAACTTCTTGCCTTTGGGATGCAATATACTGTGTTCCTCCAACTCTTCACTGCTTGTGAACAACCTGTGGCATACTTTACACTTTTGGGGATTCAGAGCCAGGTGGCACTTCACCATGTGATTTCTCAAATCTGGTTTGGTTTTGTGGGAATTCTCACAGTAATCGCAAATGTATGACACAACCTCTCCTAAAGTGGAAGACATTTCATTCATCTCAGCACTAGATGCTCTTGAACAAACATATTTTGAAGTAAAGCTTTCTCCAGTTGTATTATTTCCAAATAAAATGGCCGAAGATTTTACACCTACCAAAACATTGTCCTCTTGAATGGTGGAATTCATTTCTATGAAATTTATTTTGACAGAATCCAAACTTGCATTACTTTCATAGTTCAAGCCTAAACTGCAATTGATTAAATGTGTAGCCAAGATATCCTCGCTTTCGAGAAACACTCCACATAATGGGCAATCCACTTGAACCTTATTACCAGAAGAGTTGAGCATTAATTGCTGGGATAAGGACAAATTCTGGACTTCAGAGACATAATCACCATCTCTACTTCTCCATGTAGTTGTATTCAGGGACTGTTCATTTTCTGCTTTCTTAGTATTCAAATTAGCTACTCCTCTTTTCCTAATTCTCTGTTCTCCTATCAAACTCTTTAAAAGCTTCTGCTCTCTACAAAGCCTCTGCTCTGGAAAACTCTGAGAATATTTATGAGCCTCAAGCTTGAGCTTATGCTCTTCTCTATCCCTGATGAAAGATGCATTTTGCTCAGTTGATGTTTCATAACTACCGACAGCCTGAGAAGGTATTTTGTTTCCATCAACCCAAATTGTAGTTTCAGCTACAGTCAGGGAACTAAGAAAGTCCTTTATTTTACATTTGAAGTCATACTTGTTTATGTGACGTATCAGATGCTCCTTAGTCTTAAACATTTTCCTGCACCCCCCACAGCAAACATTAGGGTCAAACAATTGTTGATTGATGCTCTCATGGGAGTTTGCAAGCAACAGCTCTTCTCCCTTGAGATTTTCATCCATACACCATACCGACTGCCTTCTTCCCCTACACCATTCCGAATGGGCCTTCAACTCCTGAAGGCTCAAGAACTCATCCCCACACTCAGGACACCAACAAAACTCTACAATAGGATCCACCTCATTGTCTACAGCCTCTTCCAACTGTCCACTAAAAACAGACCCAGCAGGTCCATACTTACGAGAGGACATAATTCTGTCATCTGTCCCCAAGCCATCCTCAGAATACACTTCCTCCAATTGCATTTTTCCACCTTCCTTGAACTGCAATTCTTCCACCTGCTTCACATAAAAGAAAACCAAGGATTCCATTCAATTTTAGCTACTTTGGAGGAATGTTTCATAGCACTAATCTTTCAACATTGTCATTATTATTTTTTTTAATATGCCATGATAGGAAAATTATAGATATAAGGGAATTTTGACTTCAGAAAGGTGTATCTATTCAGATACATTAATAAGATGTAAACACATAATGGTTCAAAATAGATTAAATTAAATGTAATAGCCTTCACATATTTTGTTCTCCAGTCAAAATGTAAATTTATTTGTGCTCAAGCAGTACACGGTCTCAATCCATGCTAACCAATTACCATACCATTGAGTTAGTCCATTTTATCTGTCCTCCATCACCTTCCGTCTGTTTGAGAGATATATTTTGAGAGACAAATATTCTTGAAAAGGGTACTGCTTACTACAGAAATTAAAATCTGATTTTAAAATGGGTTTGAAGACTGCCCCAACAATTGCCAGCTTCATATGTACAAATAAATACCCAAACATGAACTTTTACCAGTGTTTATCTTTAAATGTTACGTCAATGATAACTGTACAAGGAAGAGAATCAACCGACTATGATATTTATCCCATAATAGAACTTTGATCTGGTGGATATCCCAGAAAATGAAAAGTACAACTTCATCCCTTAGCTGCATATGTGAAGGGGGGAAGGGTTCCATTCATTTGGTTTCCCGATGGATTTTCTCGGTAAACTTAGGACACACTTAGTCCTTCAGATGCCGTCCCTGGAGATCATTGAATGCTATTTCGACAGCCATGCATTTAGTGAAATGGAATTTATTTATATCCAGCATCATAGGAAACATCAACTTTATTATGTACTCATCTTTTGGAAAGGGAGGAAACTTTTAGCAAGATAAATACTAAAGATTACCTCCGGGAGTCATCTATACCATTTTCATAAATCCCAAATGTGGTTGACAAGTTCACTTTTGAAATAGGCTTCAGATAATTGGTAAAAAAGTAGAATAATGGCCTTTATAAATTTGTAAATAAATACCACAGGAGTAGCATAGAACTGAACATATGCCATGCCTGTAAGTTTGCTAACAAATAGGTTATTTCATGGATTAAAAATTGATGCCATACCTAATAATATGAGAGCTCCCTTGTGATGTTTCACAGGACATCTCATGGAGCTCTCATATTATATATGCCATAGGAGTGGATATTAAAAGGCCCTAGGGATGTCCATGGGAGATCCCTTGTTTCTCTCATGGGACCAAACAGGAAGTCCCTGGGCAGTCCATGGGACAATATGGGTCTTCCTACAAAGCTCCCTGGGACTAGGACATGCCCTGTTGGGATGTCTCCGGGACATCCTAGGGATTTCCAATGCTGAGTGGGAAAATTGCTAATTCATTATTTACAAGATTTATACAGCAAGATGTAACATTGCTACAAGGCTAAGGTGCAAAATAAAGAATTTTTCGACATTGATATGAGCTAATGCAATAAGAGATCATTATTCGGGTATGCTGGCATCTGCATCCTACCTCTCTCCTCTTGCAATTCATGGAAGGGGTGGGGTTGGCTCCGTCTGCACTGAGGCTGAACATGCCATTTAAAACCATCTTGTTTCGCAAGCATCGAGTTTTGAAGCGTTGAAATTCCTGGAGATGACTTAAGCACGAATGACAGATCATCCACGGGTGAATATCGCTCCTGAACACCTTTAGAAAGAGAAGAAAATTTGTTGCTCGAGAGAATTTGAAACTCTGAACAATAAAAGTATTATGAGGTGACTCCCAGAGAATAAACCAAGGGTATGAGAACAGAATCAACTACATGGATGGCCAATCGAGCATCATAAAGCTACATAATAAGGTAATTATTTCCTAGGTGTGGGGAATGGGTAGGACAATAAAGACGACACAGATAACTACGTGAATGATAGCAAAATACGAAACCCCACATCACTCCCTAAATAGCAGTTTATTATACTAGGAACTGAGCTACTTGGTACAACATGAAATCCTGAAGGCAGTAACAAAATGACATTCTACGCATATTTACACCCGGAAATTGAACTCTAAGAATCACTGCTAAAACTACGCACCTTAATCTGAAGCAAATCTCGGATCAAACCAATAACAGCGGTACTGGATGAATAATTTTTATCAAAAACATCCAGTAGACCTCCACCACTGCACAAGCAAAGCCTGCAAAAATTACAAAATCGCGAAGGATCCATCCCCACGATGTTACACAGCTGTACGAGTAGACTTCCGAGAAAAATTGTATCCTTTAAAACTCGCCCCACGTAGATTAACCATCAAATGGTCATATACTCGCGTACGCAAGGTCTCATATTCATCATTAAAACGAGATAAGCGATAAAATGTTCAAGTATACATTACGAAGACGCGCCCCAATCGCATATGTTTATGACGTTTTTCACGTGACAAAAGACGAGCGTGATAGCGTGGTAGTTTGAATAGAAGGGCGCGTGAGCATAATTATTGGTAAGTAGATTTTTTACATTTACCATCATTCCTGCAGGTAATAAATAGCATTATTGGTCATGGATTTATCCAATTTATATCAATTTAATGCACTTCGAGGCAAAATTACTCAAACATGCCGAAAAATCCAACCGGGGGTATTCAATCTCACAAATTTGGCAGACGAGAACATCACAGGCAGAAATCTAAATCTTCTAAAATAATGTCTGGATTCTCTGGATTTATGGTTCTCCTTAGCATTCCATATATTACACAGTTCCAATCTTTCTATATTGAATCCAACAGGTTTATGACATAATCAAGATGTGGTCAGGATGCCTTACAATGCAGTCATGGGCTGACGAGATATCATTGAGATGATCATCTTCCTTCCTTCCTTCCACAATAAACTGATGTCTTGCAAAATTAGAGAGTAAGTTCTTGCAAATATCTGGGGGGGACATGGAGGAGGGCAGAGGGGAGACGCAATCACATTGCCTTAACTGATGTAATATATGGATGATTTTTGCTACATCAACACCAGTATGTCTTATTCTCTGATGAATACGTATAAGTTAGTACTTGTAGTTAGCACAATTGTATACCCCTCCAAGTGTCAGAAAAGTATCTGGTTTCATTGCCATTGTAGTGTCTGGGGACTCGGATGCCCTGGCGAAAATGTGTTTTCTGAGCATTTAGGAACGCACCACGGACGTGTTCATGAGTTGCAAAGAACGCGCTAAGAACACCGTCCCAGCAGTGGTCCAGGGTGTTCTCGTGCGTAAATGTGAACACCTTGGAGTGTTCTCAAACACACTACAGAGCGTTTAGCAATGTTCTTGAGTGTTCGTGAACACCCTGTGAGTCACCATCTTCAGTGTTTCAGAGCACTTACGTGCATTTCAGAACACCCTGTCTAGGGTGTTGAGAGCGTTCATCAAAATAATGTAACATGGTAGTGTGTGTTTTGCATCGTTCTGAACGCTAGGCACTCATCTTGGGATTTGGGAATTTGTTATAATGAAATTATTTTTAAAATAAAAATATAGTGATTTTAAAGACCTTTGTAGTTCTTTTTTAATTCCTTCGTATTTTGGTGAATATTGATGCTGAATAAATTTTTACTGACTTGGAAAATCAAACGTACAACCTGTCATTAGATGATCCTACACTCTACCTCTACGCTATTTCTGATGATGAATATTCACGTGTATTTTATGCTTTATAAAGAATGTAGTCGCTTCTTTAGACATGGCTCTCCGCTCTAAGTACACGATTCCAACATAGTTGACGTTTATTACCTAAGGCTAATGATTTTAAAGCTTCATATCTGACATCAGGGATGCTTATACAGCTTTTCTTTATAACACATTATTATTAGCGTTCTAATATTCATTATTTCGAAGTAGAATTTACAAAGAAATAAGATTGCAACAATTTTCATGCCATGTTAGGCCGCACTATGGATGCTATTATTTATTTATTATTGATATTGAATATGCATTTGGGAAACTAGACACGCGGTATACTTGGCTCGCAAGTGACGGATTTTTGTGCTGTGTGGGTTGGCACAGAGAAATAGAAGGTACGCATTTACTCCCTTGCAGACTACCGGAAAGAAGAAGGCTATGTGTTTTCAATAAAGGAACAGATGAAGATGAACCTCGAAAAGATATCCATTAGATGTTTATTAGATATTGATGTCTAAGGAACGGGTGCACTTTGTTATTTCTCAGAAGCTTATTCTCACAATGGATTTGGTAGTGGAGTTGTAGTTATTTCTCACAATCAATTTGTAATTAAAATGGTAATACTGCATCATGGCTTTAGGAGCATTCCAATATGTTTCAAAACATTGTCGGCAGCGTTCATCTGGGTTCCATAACAGCCCAGTCGGACAGCGTTCTTGAGTGTTCCAGAACGGAAATGCAAACACTCTCAGAAGGCGTTCTGTGTTCTCCGAGCATTTCTGACCTAGGTCGGCAGAATAGCATTTACAAATGCATGAGAACAGTGAGGGAAACACAGATGAACGTGGATGAACACCGACAAACGCTATGGAAACACCAAAGAACGCACAGGAACCTTAAAAGAACACCTGTAAACGCACTCCAGCAGCATTCTCAGCCTCCTTCATTTTCGCCAGGGTGGGGTTGGGTAGTTTTTATGGCCACATATGATGCCCATTGAAAAGGTCAATAACCTGTGTTTAAGGCCCTCCGTGAGGAGCAGACAGAGAAACCCTAGGATGATAGCCTTCTGCATGCATGCTGCAAGTGATTCTGCCTGTACCATGCAGGCAGGAATGCTCTTTATTCTCTTTAGCAGGGATTCCATAACTCCAATGAGTTATGAACTCCTGGCTACAGTTAACTGAGCTCACCTTAAAAACACTATAAAAGACGTTAAAGAGAATAATTATTTGGGAGCACTGCTTGGTGTAGAGGAGAGTGGTGAGGAGAAATTCAGCCTCAGGGAGCATGAATTAAATATTGCATTATTTATGGTGCAATGATAAACTTTTCTATGATTGAAATTCTAGCAATTAGATCTAAATATCTACCTAAGTGTTAGACTTGAGTCATTTTTTGCATGGTACATTAAAAACTCCTTCACAAGGGTATGTTTTTCATGATCCTGAAAAACTTACTGTGGTGACAACAAAAATTATTTTTTTTGAAAAGTTGAGAAAACATACAATCCACAGGCTTATTTTATTTATGAGATCCAGATGTAAGAAAATACTCCTTTTAAATATGATCTCTCTGGAGTGCATACATGTACCATTTCCCATGTATTGATATTGTTGGTATTTTTCATCGAATATCTCGGGAAGTAGTTTGGTAAGGGTCTGATATTTTGGTATCTTTGGAAGGGTGGAATTTTTTTCTTAAAAGTGAGACCAAATTCATTGATTTCTAGGAAAAAATTTAACTCAAACTACCTTAACAGAAGGGCCAGTACTAAACAGGACACCATGCCTTGGCAACACAGCCACTGCCTATAGCAAGGTAGCACTCAAAGTCTTAATGCAATGCATTGTTTTTATCTAATGGAATTAGTACAAATTTTTCAGCATGGGGTGAGATAAAAACCATAAAAATATATGTAGTATGAGAGGAGATACTAACTTGTCTTCTTGTATAATTTAATAATCATAAAAGTTATTAACATCAAATAATTATGCAACACTTTTAACCACAAACAGCACATTTTATCCTTTAAGGCCAGAAGGATGTAGGTGCGAAATCCAAGGTGATTGAACAATACTTTTCTCTTTGATCTCCTCTCCTCCTCTGCTAGTCAATCTGAAGATTGGTTGGCAACAGCTTGACTGGTTGGCACTCTCCATTCCTCACGTATCTCCGCCTCCCTTTTCTTTTTCTCATAACTCTTACATCCGACATCCTTCATTATCTGGTCTATAAACTGGAGCAATGGTCTTCCTCTGGGCCTTTTTCTGTTAACACGTCCCTCTAGGTTTGTCAATAGGATTTCCCCATGTCTCATTATATAAGTTTAAAATTATTATTACAGTTATATAAGTTGGACTCTTCTGTCAACGATCGATTGCCATAAGCTTTTTTTCTCCCTCATTTCATTTAGTATTTCTTCGTTTGATATTCTATCCGTCCACCTGTCCTTACACCATAGTTCGAATGAGCTTAGTCTCTTCTTATCCTCCTGCCCCAGAGTCCACGTTTCACAGCCATATAATGCCACACCCCACATGATGCTTTGAGAAACCTTTTCCTAATTTCAAGGCTGTTACTTTTGGATGTTAAAATTTTACTCTTTATATGGAAAGCCACTTTTGCTTGTGCGATCCTGCTTCTTATGTCTACCTACCTATGGAAGCATCTTGAGTGATCTTACTCCCTAGATAGGCGAGGTTGTTCACTTGCTAAAGTTTTTCTCTTCCTATATATATTTTCATTTTAATTACTTCTTCTTTATCACACACCAATACTTTCTGTTTGATTTATTTATTTTCATGTTTTATTCTTCTTTTATGACAGCCTCCATTTTATTCGGAGTGGTCTAAAGGTCTTCTTGACTTTCAGCAAGGACAGCAATGTCATTGGCATATCTAATCATGCCTATTCTTTCCCCATGTATCCTTATGCCTGCCTCTTTGATCATGAAAGAAAAAAATGGATACTAGTTATTTCCAAAGGAAGGAGTACTTCCAAGAATGCATGTCTCCCACAACTATGGAAAATACTCCTAGTTAGGTAATGTAATATAGGGGCTTAGTTGGAGATAAAAAAAATTAAGGCGCCATGTTTTTATTTTTTCATTTATTTGAAAAGACATTGAAAATGATTACATTTCCATGAAGACATTCCAGTTTTTATACCATTTCTCTCATTTTAGAAAGATATGCCAACTCATTCCTCTTTCAATCAACTGCTTTCACTACTAATTCAACAATTTTCACCTCTCCATGAAATTGGAATCCTTGCTTCACATGTAATCCTTCATGAAAAAAGGCACTTGGGGCTAGGTTAACGTCTAATTTAACAGTATCATTAGTGAATAAGAAGCTGAGGACATCAGTTGGCTTGCTATTTCAAGCCAGCACATTTTTGTACTAGTTTTTATAACAACTGATAAAATAACTTCAATCGTTCAACAAAATTATCCAGTTCCATGAAATATATAAATGATAAATTGTTGAGGGCATTCATCTTTATTACAAGATGTCTCATGTTGAAGAAATATTTGATTAAACAAAATGAAACCAGAAAAAATGATTATATCCAGATTTATACATATGTAAATGATTTATTTTTGGTGTATAAAAAAGAAAACATAATATCATAGTGAGATAAATTATTGTACTTAAATTTAAATTGATATGGTAGACTTGATTATTCTCAAAATAAAGTTTAAGAATGACCTACATCATAAGTTAATTACTTGTTAAACAATAAACACAAAAGTTAACAAAATATTTTAACAATCCACCTTTTGATTTACGTATGTGAATAGAAAATTTTAATTGAAGAAAGAATACACATAAAATGAATTCAATGAAAGTGATCCTAGTTGATATCTGATACAGCACAGCAGAGCAGAACTCAATGTTTTGAGGAATATTAAAAGTAAAAAATGAAATTACCACTCGGTCCCGTTCACCAGAAAACTGGTAATACTCTAACAAACTGGTATACTGTTACTATAAAAATATACACAATAGCACCAAACTGTTACCCTATAGTAATAATAATATTCTTAAAATGGCAAGCATATGATCTTTTCAACCACTCCTAAAATATACATAGTCATTAACTAGATAACACTGCAAGAGCACACTAAAACATCAAACAAAAATTTACATGACACCTGACAAAGTTTTAAACAATCAATGTGTAAAAAACAATAAAGCATTGAAAAAAACCATGTACAATCGATCATCTTTATCATTGAAACAATCATATTTGCTCCATGCCTGAGACATAGGTCGTAGCACAAACCTTTCCCAGAATAATCGGCTATGTACCTGGATAACACAGGCCCGCAAATTTTAGGGTCTCAAATGGTTTTTTGTTGCGAAGAGCCACTACTGACGTAATTTTGTGGGCTGAATCTGAATCTGCTCCCAAAAATTGTCTATTATGACAGGTTTTTGAGATATTCTAACCTTAAAGGTGAGATATTCTAACCTTAAAGGGTCAAAATTGCTATTTTTAGGCCATTTTTAGCTTGAATACCTATGAAACCAAAGGTGATAGTGAAATTCTGCTAATAGATTCAAAGTCGGCGTTAAAAACATAAAATTCAACTATGTAACCTAGAAGAGCTAGTGTTCCCATAACCAGTGTCGAATAATGAGTATCTTCACTGTAGTACACTTGCATGTAATTTGTATTTACATACTGTGCTGCTTGTCAACTATCAGCAACTTTATTATAATTCAATTGTACTACTATCTTGAGTGCAAAAATTTTATAATTAAGGTACATGTTATGGGACATAGCTTTTCTAGGTTTCATAGTTGTATTCTATTCCCTTTTTAACACAGACTTTGGATTCATTAGCAGAATTTCTCTATCACCTATGGTTTCATAGATATTCAAGCTCAAAATGACCTAAAATTGCATTTTTGACCCTTTAAAGTTATAATATATATCCAAAACCTGATGTGATAGACAATTTTCGTGAGCAGATTCGGATTCAGCACACAAAATTACGACAGAAATGGCCCTCAGTATCAAAATAGCATACCCCTGTTGATCTGTGTAATGGTTACTTTGAGATTCCTGATTTCAGTGATTTTCGCTTGCTACTCATGTACTTGCACTGACTTTACTCAAGCACTGTGAATTTCAGCTTTTAATACACCAAATTTGGTAGTCAAACCCAATTTCTCCACTAGTACGAGCAAATCAAATGATCAGTAATTGTGCGTACATTTGCAAATGGACGTGGATCAACAATGCCCTTTGAATACTGCTCAGGATTTTTAACCTTATCCTGGGAGTCGACATGAAAGGACCTTCGGTTTCCTCCAATATTTACAATATTCTTTCGAGAGTTCAATGGTGATATTTTGAATGGAATAGGAATAAAATACTTTCAGAAGGAAAATAATCGAATAAAACTTTTTCGCCTGACCAAATTACTCGGTGAAAGCATTCAGAAGAAGTAAATTTCATGCGATTCAATCCCTGCAACCCTTGGTCATGAATGGGGAGAACATTTTTCGGCTTGTAAAAGAGAAATAAAAATTTATTTAAGGAAGCATGACATAAAAAAAACATTTGCTAAAACTGACTGCAGCAAAAATTTTTGCACTTAAATAAATACATTCTCACCCAAGGGATTAAAATTCAATGATAAAGGGGTTTTTTGGTAATTTTTTTAGAACCAGAGCACTGTAAAAAGCACAAAAATTAACGACTTGAGTATAATACACTTCTTCTAGCTTTTCTCCATGTGGAAAGACTTGGAAGAAGATGATGATGTCATCGTCACAGTTCTCTCAATCCTCTGACTTGACTGTTGCAGCATCTTTTCAATGCTTGTATCTCCATACATGACTGCTGTCAAGGACTGTGGGGGTGGAGGGAGGTGAGAGCCATAATCATGGGACACAATGCCGGAGGAGGAGAAGGTGTTTGAGGCTGAAGAATGATCAATTAGGTTGGCGATTGATGGAGGGGGTGGGGGAGGGGGGGGAGACGAGGAGGGGGAAGGAGGACCCGCTACCCTCGATGAGAACGACGATGACGAAACTTTCCTGTGCTGACTCTGCGATGAAAGTTTACGCTCCGCAGAGAAAAATTGACGATCTGACTGGATTCCAGATGAGCTTGGTCCATTGGCTTTCGATGCACCCAGTGGGGACATAGCTGAAACTCCATTCGTGAATGATGAATTTGCCGGATGAGTTTGAAGAGTTCCGGGGCTGGACTGAACACTTGAGTCAAATGATCTTGTTTCATACCTGAAAAGCAAGCACATTATTTTATTGTTAATTCGATGGGGGCTTGGGGTTACACTCCCTTTATACCCCCTGAGAAAATTTGGAGGAATAGAAGCGATAAAAAGACTACACTGGTTGACAAAAATGAACTCTAAAGCCTATTTTACATGGGGAACAACCTTGAACAATTTTAAACTGCATTTTTTCCTCAATCTGGCTAGCAATAACCATTTAAGATGGAGAGGGGCTATTTATCCATCTCTAATTCATATATTCACATGTGCATTCTTGCAATTCACAGCTATTACAATGGAATGAGAACTGTGCGTTTGTACATATATCAGCTTGTGCAATTACATGCACCGTGTAAAACAGGCTTGATACCAAATGTCAAAGTTGTTTTCACCAAATAATAAATCCCAGTTCCCAATCCCAATAAAAATTTTACATGTTCTCATAAGTTTATGATCCTTTGAGATCCTACGTTTTCTACCAAACTCAAATCAGATTAATTAGCTTTAAAATGGATATAAAACTGAGCAGCACTTTCAATTACACAATAAGATTCAAGAAAGTTCAACTTCCCAAGAACCCGAATATGGTACATTCAAAACCTGCTTTGGAATGAATGTTGCTTTGTCTAGAAATTAGGATCTTATGAGAGGCAGTGTGATTTAGACTTGGCTACAAAATAATCAAGACCTACTTCTAACTGAAATTATATACCCCATCAAGTGAGTTATTTGAATAAAAAATAACTCCTGATTAGTTTGACCTTCAAATTCTCAAAATTTTAGTCTTAAAGATTCAAATGATACTTTTGTTGTCAGATCAAGTCATGCTGAAACAGAGCAGCCTTTTGAAATTAGAGAAAAACCTGATCATTTGCTTACCGTATAGAAAACACCACTGATACCTCAAATTTACATTAGGAGCAATAAATTTAGGACAAAAATAGACCAAAAACCAACCTTGTGAAAGATTCATATCCACTTCCATAACCTGCTTCATTTTCTGTGTCTGAAGAAGTAGCACCTCCATCACTGGGTCCTCCATTTCCTTTGAAGCGGTATTTCGCTTGTCGTATTGCTGTGAGTCTTCCTCTGGCTTCCTCCAACTCTCGCTCTTTCCTCAAAACTTCTGATCTAGCATTTATTTCTTGTGCAATGCCTCCAACCATTCTTCTGTTGAGCACCAGGCTGCGCTCTTCTTCTTGCTGCAAGGCTTGCTGGGCAGCCCTCACAAGGTTATCTGTTGCTCGCTTCACTGCATTGCCAGCAGCCTAAAAATATAAGGATTATCATAATGTGAGCTCAAATCACAGGCTCAAGCTAAAATGGGGACCAAATGTTAATTTTTTGGACAAATTTTTGGACTGTTTCCATTCCAACTCTCATTTTTAATAATTAACTCACCAAAGATAAGGACAATCTGCGCAAAATACACTATTAATTGTAGTTATTTCAGATCATCAAGATGCATTTTCAGATATTTATTTCTATATACTGTCAAACATATCTAATGTTCTACTATTGCTTCACCAAAATGTACATTCAATGGCATAGCAAAATAACTTACCTGAAGCCTCTTAGTTGATGGAGCATCAGGGTCAGCTTTGACTTTGCACGCCACAAGCAGTTGAGCCGTTGAGGAGGCAACTTGCTTAGCGGATGATATTAATTTTTCCTCTGATGACAGTCCTTGCACCAAAGCATTAGCAGATTCAACTAAACTGTGGGTGGCTGCAGCCACAAGTCTCGCTGCTGACACCAACCCTTCTGACCACTGGCCATCATCTGAACTTGAACGAGGCCTTCGGCTTACCTAGGGATTGCACGACAAGAAATAGCACTCAAGACAATTGGAAACAAGTTTGTATTGCATTAATTTAATGGTTTTGGAAACTAGAATAAAACTGCAAATGAAATAACGTAAAGATAAAGAATTCAGGCATTGAAGAGTAAACTTCAATTTTATTCTCATATGCAAAGATCTATAGAGTAAAAAATGTATTGGATAATAACTTTGAATTATATTTTAAGACTAACTTTTGATATTCAAAACTAAAAAACCTATTTACTCAAGGCCCATAATAGTCCCAAGGCAAAAGGTAGAAGTAAATAATCAAAATAGGCAACTACATTGATTGACATTTTAAACAATTTCAAAAGCAAAGTTTGGAGTAATGATATTACACTACATGCAAGTTTAGAATTCCAACACAGCCATTTCTAGCTGTCAGGATGATTTTAAAGAAATCACTAATACCTTTCCAAGATCAATCAATTCCCTTTGTGCGGCTGATGCTGCCTTCACAAGGGCAGATGTGGCTGCAGCGATGGATTTTGCAGCCTCTAGTATCATTTCATCAAAGTTCATGCTTTCATCAGCCTCCTGTAATTAAAATGTCAAGGTAATCATATATGTAACAACATGAAACATTTTGTGAGCAAAGCCTTTTTATTATACTGACCAAAAGATGACTCTCACTTTTAGAGATTAAAGAGAGGCAAAAAAAAGAGGAACATTGAAATTTTTGCTCTCCAGCTTTAAAAAGTGACATATAAGAGTAAAATTAAGGTAAAATGATATTATGTGAAAATCTGAATGATAAGAATCTGTTTTTAAAGTAAAAATATTAAATGAAAGAGGTGAAAATTATCAACATAGAATTTAAGTTATAAGTTATATATTATAATTACAGTTTTCCATGCAATGTGGTGTTATATTTGTTAATCATAACTCTTAATAATTCCAAGAATAGCCAAAGGGTATTTCTTGGGTCATTCAGATACGCATGAAGTAATACTCTTGAATTTAGAAACAATACATGCTGTTCTAACTTAATACTTTACCATTATGAGCTAAGCACATCATGCCCGACATCAGGGAGGATGACGAATTCAGCAAGGATGGGCTTGTCTCTCTAATAATATGTTTGATTCCTGGTTGAGGTGAAATACACAACCAAGAATATCAAACATATCTCAGAGAAACGAGCAAATTATCTTCTTCACGGAGTCTCTCTCTCATCTTGAGGAGTTCATCTGGCTTCATTGCTAAACACAGAGAAGAAAGGTGATGGGGAAATAACTCTTTGGTCTATGGCAGCACGTGATCAATACATACCTTCATAGATGAAGATGATGATTTCCTTGGTCTAAGGCTGGCAAGCTTCTTTGCAGCAGCATCAATGGAGGCTGCGGCTCCATGAAGTTCATTCTCAGCAATGACAGTGGGGTCATCAGGATCCACCCAATCAGTTCCTACCACAAAACAATATTATATATTCAATATAAGTATACCATATCCTTAAAAATTTATTATTATTATTATCTTATTGGGTGATGGGTGATTTATAGAATTCACTACCACATATAGAATATACATGCCCATCACAATAAATGTAAAGTAATAAATTATAGTATATTGTGTGTCCAGAAACTGGTTACTTTTCTTAAGGTTCCAGTGAACATGATGCACTTCTATTAATTTGATTTTACGGCAGGGGGAATGAAACCGGTAGAAGGCCAGTTTCTGCTGGAAACATGATTGGCACCATAGCTAAATTGCACAAAATGGAGAATTCGATTGGAAAGTACCATTTTGTGGACTCATTAGATGCATTCTTACTTTTCGCTTCAAATTGTGGAAAAAAATAAAACCTTTCTGTTATCGTTCAGGATTGTTCACAGTGAAATAGCAAAGTAATCGTTTAATTGGCAATCGAAACAAATATGGTCTCACCAGAGATGAGACGAATGATTTTTTTTTCTTGAACTACCGTCTAATTTTGAGAAGTCCATTACCATAGAGTAAGCAGTAACTTATGCCTAACTTAAATCAAGAAAAGTTTCAATGCCAACAAAAGAAAATGCAAAGCTTTCAGCTGACCTTTAAGCAGTTCAGCCACTGTTACTAGCTCTGTGACAGACTGGGCGATTTGACGGGAAATGGGTGGTAAGGCTTGTCTAGCTTCAGCAGTCCCTCCTCTGTTGATGACCACAAGAACTGACTGAAGCAGTTCTCTGTAGTGAGTGGCCACTGAATCTCCGGCAGCAAGTGTACGATCACGCAGCTCGACAGTTTCTGCTGCATAGGCTGCTCCCTGAAGAAATAAGGTCACTAACATGATCTACATGCAACATAAATTTCGATTGAGGCAGTGATTTAAGAATTAGAGACACTAGAATAGGCAAAACATCAAGACATGCAATGCAAGCCATGAAGTCAAGATTTGGGACATGCGAACTCAGCAGTACAGTAGTATTGACACCTGCATTTGTGACTCTAGGATATGTATTAAATATAACAACCAAATTATTTATATCGTTTTAAATATGTATAAGAAAATATTGCATATCGTTAAAACTTTCAGAAAATTTGAAGGTAATGAGGCGGAACTTCAAAGTAAATCTTACCTTACAATATGTAAGCATGTCTGAAATAGCTTTACGACCCATATTGGCAGCCACGATAATGTCTTCTTGTCGACAGCTATTTCCAGCAGATACAGCTTTGGCTGTGGCAAGAGTAATAGGTTTAGTAGATCGGACCAAGTCTTCAGGTGAATATCTCATTCTGGGTTGTTCTCCTGAGTTTAATGCCTGAAATGATCATAATCAACAAATAATAAGAAGAATCACTACAGAGTCAAACACAAGGCTGACACCAATCAAGACATAACATGCAAGGCTCAGCTGAAATTCATGATTGACAGTCTTTAACTCCTTAAATAATAAGCATTTTCTAAGTTTTTTCAAAGAAGTTCAAGAGTTGGGGTTATAAATTTACTAGCATATTTCTTCAGCTGAATTAAAGCACATTTCACAAAAAATATAAAACGAGAATTTTCCAGTGCTTCCCATTTCCACATGCAGAGCGAGTTGTGCACATTCAAATATGAAATGGAGAGTAGGTTTAGGTTGACAGAAATTGGAGATGTTAGCCGCTAAGAGCTAATTCTTTGGTAGACTTCTCAAAGAAATATAACTAATAAACCAAACAGTAAGAAAAAAGAACAATGGATTCATTATTACAGTGAGTTTTCTTCTTCGCAACCTTACCCTGATTTCTTGAGCTATTGCTTCAACAGTCGATTCCAAAGCTCTTGTGCCTCGTGTATGCTCATCTTCGACAGCTTTCACAGTTTTCAGTAATGATGTAACATTGGTCACCATTACCTAAAATATGAAGCATATTTACTTAAAAAGAGTGTACTACATTCTCAAAAATAGCATTATACATTTGTTCCATAAAATCTAAAGGTTAATATTTGTTATGAAATCCTCTTAATATTAAACATACACATGTACAAATTGAGACGATGAAGATGGAAATGTTCACATGCATCCAAGATGTACAGTGAGTGGACATTAACATGATAGCAAAGCATTATACAACTTGCTGATTTCATGGTAGAATGTAACTATTGCTTGAACATTTAATATACATATATAAATGAAACTGAAATATAAAATGAACTGAAAAACTTTTAATGACCCGGAATCCCAAAAAAGGAACATGCCAACCTTTAACACCCAAAGCAAGGAACATATACAATCATGTTTTCCAAGAAAAATGAAGACCTTGTAAAATAAAACTTTGTATACAACTTCATACAGTGATAGCTATGAGTCCAGTATGCATGGATTATGGAAATAAAAATATATACTACATGACGAGTAAGTAATTTCACAGCATAATGAAGTACTCATGCAATTTCTTCAAGACATCACTGAAGTTTATTCAAAAGATGTTTGGAAAAACCGTTTGAAAACAGAAAAAGACCCAAGAGCTAATGTCACTGGCTGAATAACAGCATAGATAATTCCTACTCATTACGAAAAGATGGCATGATAAACACATTGAAATTTCCTCAGTTGCTAACCATTATTTACCATGTATGTCAATTTAAAAAATGTGCACCCTAGTGGTCAAGAGTAAATGGGTACATTCACTGTATCAATTCTTCAATTGTGTAAAGCAGGATAAATCATTTCAGATTATGAGACCAAAAGCTATATTCCCTCATCCAAGACTTGCAAAAAATTTCATCAAAAAACAAAAGCAATATGGATTTTTCGAAAGATGAAACATTTCCATTAATATTTTTGATGCATTTCATGTACATTTCCCTGAGATGACGAGAAGGAGATCAAAAGAATACACAAGGAGAAATCATATTGCTTTGATAGCCAATCACAAATGGGTGGCTTAAATGTCAATGAGAAATGTTGTATACGATCTCTACACATCTTGAAAAGATAGGAAATAAACAAATTTCTCAATTCACCATTGGCTGTAGATATGAAGAGTACACGAGGAAGCCAGTGAGGTTAAGGATGCTCAGAGCAGCAAGATAAGGAAATAGACCAAAAAAGAGGAGACAGAGGTCAGGAGACAAATTACATAGGGATACAAAGTCATCTTGTGCATGGAGAAATAGAGAAATATTCTTGGTTCTTCTTTGTTTGGCTACATTTTTATAATCTCATCCCAAAAATAACTTTCAGCATACTTGAAGTTTGGAAAAAATAATGATGTTCAATGGCAGTTAAGACCAGCAACTATACAATTTGTGCTACCATATTTCCTGCCCATAAGATGTACTCCTTTAACTTGAAAATGCATATTATAATAGGCCAAAGGTAAAGTTACGTTGTGATGTATCTGATTTTGCATTGCTGCAGTAGGTGATGATTTATTTGGTGCGGACTTTCACTGTGCACTGTGTCACTGCAACAAGCTAAAGATGGGCTCTCCATTATACATTTGTTTCTAGGGTTTTATGATGAATAATTTTCAACACCATGGCCAATATTGGATATTAACGATTCCATTTTCTAATTGTTATCATTCACCTACATTTTCCTTAAAATTCCATACAGAGAAATCAAAGAGTGTCATATGAGGCCCAAGGGCCACTGAAATATTGCTATAAACGTATGCAGAATTCCCCTCCATTTAAATCAAAACTGACTAAAATGTACAAGACAAGGTGATTCTCTAAAGTGATTTTTCATCTATCTTTTAAAGAAGCTAAACTAAAATCTAACATTTACTGCCAGACCATCCTGGGAAGTAGATTAAGAAGCAACAAAGTCACGATTACCCTTGCATTGACAGATATCAAGCAGAAAAAAATTGAATACTTCATAAAATTATGGGCACATTAGAGATACATAATGAAGGATAGGAACACTCAACTTCAAGTGCAAAGCCCAAGTAATTCTCCGCGCCAGGGTATCCAGACACGCGAGGAAAAAAATCAAATGCCTCCTCAAGAATTATCAGCATGAAAAAGAGAATCGGTGATTCTTTGGTATAATGGCAGAATATATAGTAGATAGACAATCTAATAAGTATAAAAACAGAATGTAGAGCTGCCCCAGTGCTGTCCAATATCAACTATGTTAACCTACCACACTAATGTTAATGTGATAATGTATGATATTTGTATTGAGATTTCTAAATGGAAGCACACAAAAGCAAAACTTCAAATTCAACATTTTTTGTCGAATGTCGGCCAAGTGATACATTATATTGTAATGGAAACTACTGTACAATTACCGTTCAGTATGCCTGCTGTTATTGGATGCGGCAAATTAAATCATATCTGACGAAATAAAAAAATTAAGTCTCTATATAGATTTGGTGCATATAATCCTCGAGCTACATCAATTATAGTATGTAGTATATGCTCGCAAATTAAATCAGCCATCACAAATCTATTTATGGATCACTTCCATACATTCTCCATATCATAATTATGGCTTCAAATTTGCAGACATAAGCAGCAAGACATTAGTAAAAGCATAAGGGTTGATAAGTATGGTCATTAATATCTAAAACACATAGTATTTGTAATATCAATAAATTCCAGTAACCTGCTTAACAATGTATTAAACAGAATGTGTTATTGATTCAAAAATCAAGAGTAACATATTGCCCAACAAAAATAAGATTAACATTGACATAATATGATTTTTTCATATTACGAATCATCGATTTCAGCAAAAAGAGGTCTCCAAAGCAAATGAGAGAGTATTCACGACAGCAATTTACCTTGAGGGATAAAGAAAGCTCAGGAAATATACTCATCTAGATACCCAGTCACACAACAAAGGATTGACTACAAAACAATGACAGGACAACAGGATGTAACATTCCACAGCTAACAGGACCGAGACAAACAAACAGCTCTACACATACCACACTGAATTTTCTGCATTCAGTCATTCAATTACACAATTGGTTAAGTCTCTACAATGAGTAATGGCTTGAGAAATGACTGTGGAAAATGTTAATGCTCTTACGAGAGGAAAGGGACCTCTGGGCTTCTTTCGCTTACTCCATGCAAATATTTAGTAGAAAGGCAACACACAACTACCTAAGTGAAAGTATACATACCAGAGTCCAATGATGATGCTCAATTATGATGGTAATTTGAGTAAATATGATTCAGCTGATTCGAAAAAATTTCAAAAAAATGATCATTTAAACAGAGAAGGCTGGGTGGCAAAGGTAATGAGTGATACGGGCAATTTCATTTGATCTTTTATTAGAACAGTAGAGACTAAATTTCATCAAAAAATTGCACTTCATTATACAGCAAAAATAAAAAAACAGATACTTGGGGAGGTATTTCACTGAAAGCTAATAAGATCTTTGAAGTTCATGACAACTAATCAACTGTCAGAAAAAGCATATTCACGAAAGGAGCAGCAAAAACATAAAAAATTATGCTTCCTAATATATCATACAACAGCTGGCAAATTCTTAATTTGCATGAAACAATTCACAGCCCCAATTTTGGCTAAATTCTAATTATATGTTCACTGTTTTCTTGCAAATTTAAAAATTTTATTCGTCCATAAAAATTAATGATGTATGCCTCACGAACTAAAAAAAATGATGACATGAGACAAGAAATGAGCTTAAACCACTGACAAAAAGAATCAAATACACAAGTAGGTCAGATTTTGCTCGAATTCAGTGGGTACATTTTACAAGCACAATTAAAGAACATCAGCTATCTACAAAATAGAGGTGATTTGACTAAAGCTTTGTAGCAAAAAATATCTACCAGCTTCATTGCAAAAAGCACTACCACAAGGAAAATATGAACATATATTACGCTAGCATCCCAAGAGAAAATTGATGAAGAAATTCAGGTCAAACAATGCAATAAAGATACTGCATTCCTTGATGCAGTGATTAATAAGAACTAAGCAGAGAACCAATATTCTGCATTGATGGCATGTCCTTTGCATCTCTTGATGCATTACTCATCCAGAATAGTCATAAATAATTTTTTTTTCATAAATAAAATATAAGCGCTCTTCATTTTGATAAATAATCTTGATGTGCCATCAAACAAAGTCATCCACCAATAATATTCTTTTCCAACTGTGTCAACATTGTGTAACTGCGCGGCTAGTTCCGTAGTTCTTTGAAAATATTATTTTCGACCAAAAATCCAGCCTTTAAAAATCCCTTAATCAAATTTCCCCTGGGACTAGGACCTATAAACCTGACAAAACATTTCTGCAGGTCTTGGTAACAATAGTTTTGAGCTCTTAAAGTAGTGATATGTTTGGCATCCTATTCTCTTGGCCTCAATCGGCAATAAATGCATAAACCATATACACCATTGTGAGTGAACTTGAAGGATGAAAAAAGCGGACATATTAGATTCGTAAGTTGTCACAATGCAACCTCTTCCCGTGAGTAGAGAAGTAGCCTAAAACACAAGTTATTGGGACTTTAGGAGACAAGCAGAGGGATATCACTTGGTGGAGGGTTGGCTGACTCAGATTGGTTTAGATTCTCGATGCTAAGCAGTCGAATAAGTTCTTCTTCCTGGTCCGACACAAACCAATCAGGTGGCTCAGTGTCAGAAACAGACTCCAGCACCACCTGGGGGGGGCAATGCAAAGAACAGAGATGAAGGGCTCTCTAGAAACGAGCTGACTTTCAACCTCTGTAGTAACCAAAAAACACGACCTGAAGGGACTTATATTCAATTGATGCAAGAAATTGTAACTGAACCAGTGATTAAACTTATATCGAGGTGGGAACTCGAATGAATGCACCCATGATTATAAATATGGATTTGAATGCTTGATGAGGTGCACAGTTCAAGAAACAGAACTCCCTCTTTAATGAAAGACACAAATTATCATTTTGACAGCATGCATAGCAAATGAACACACCTACAGGAAAAATGTAAGAATTAAAAAAACTCTTCATTTAAGGGAGTTTATGGGCAAAAAAAATTTCCCACACCAGATGATAAACCCAAATTTAGGCTGGTGTTTAGCAGTTTTAGTTATGGCACACTATGATAATTAATCAAAGCCTTAGTTGAGCTATGGTCTAGTATCTATCCTCTTGGTTTACATATTGTTTGGGTTTTCCTAGATTTTCACAAACAAATCAATGTGAAATCAGAGATGCCATGATAGTGATGAAAATTATCACTTGCACATGTAAGATGCTTGAATGGTAAATGCTGTTCATAAATGGATGTTCAAAAAATTAGTTCCTCTGCTTAGCAAAGGGACTAAAATTTTGACGTACTGAAAAAGAACTTTGTGCACAAAAATAATGGTGCACAACCTTTTGAATAAATAATAAGACTCAGCTACCATAAAATAATGATAAATACTTTGAATAGAACATACTTATTTGAAATAAAACAGTTGCTGAACACATTCTGCTTACATATAAATGAAGTATTTGGCAATAAGTTTTAGAACCTATCCCTTCAAAATATTTTAATATTGGTCCCCTATAGTCATAACTTACCCAGACTTAACTTAACCCAGAAAGCACAAGATTTGTGATACACTGAGTACAGACCTGACTTTGTCAAAACTAGGTCTTTGGGAAATCAGTTTTAAGATATATCAACTGTAGACATGTAAAAATTGTTAGAATTGAGGCTACTATCATTGTGGATTTGATTCCAATGTAATCTATTTTATGTCAACATAAAAAGCATAGAGGGGATTAACAGCAAATGAAATATATCAATTAGTCTGGCTACAATTTTTTTTAAATTATAAAATCATTGGAAAGCTCGATAAACTAATCCATACTTTGAACTTAAATAGAACATTTTAAAGTCGTATTCTCATTGACATTGATTTCAGACTTGCGGAAAATACAATAATGTCAACTTATCACTTTCACACAAATTCTACCATTTTCCATGGCAAAATTTTTAAGAGTCACAATGAATATTGGTTTATATATGCAGTATCTGATCATTGTTCTGGTTTTTTTAATGGAGTAACATTCAATTTACACACAACATAATCCAGCTATAAGTCAATTTGAAAATGGGTAGGTCTTAGATCAAGTCTACTCTTCATCTACTTATAGGGAGAGGGTTTTAAGTAGGCTTCAAATCAACCAGTTTACATGTCTACAATTTTTCATGAGTTCTCAGGAATGGAAATGTCAATGTTGTGCTAAGCATGCACTAAATCACTTCTTAGGAATGTTAAGACCATAGTCTACTACGCATGTCCAAATACCCAAGGAAGCTTTATTTCCTTCAGTTTTTGTTTGCTAATCAAAAGTTGGGCAATAAGTACATAAGGAAACCTTTGATGGCAGGAAAAATATGTAATAACATGCAAGTTTGCCAGCTTATTAAAATGCCACTCTAACAACAGCAACATCTTAACAAAGGTGAAAAACAGGCATAGAGAGAAAGATAGATTATGCCAGCAATGATTTGCGTTAATATTAAAATGTAAAACAATTAAGTTAATAATGAGAATGTATATACAATATTAGTTCACGAAGAAAACATTCGAGTGATTTTGCCAGAAAATGTCAGCAAAATGAATCACAATTTTGTCTTTTCTGCCATTTCAATACTGTTCTTCCCAGAATATGCCAATATCTTTCTCATTCCGCACAAGACACTACCTAATAAGGCCAGAATATAAGTGCATCACCAAATGCACACAGGCAATTTATATTCAAACTATACTCCAGATTCCTGAGGATGGCAATAAAGAGTACCCAGTTTTTGAAAAAAGCTGACTTTTCCACTAATGTCTGCATCATATGGGCAGCTGTGAGCCACATGACTGAGATCGTCACTTAGGTGAGTAGATATCAAAAGAGATGTGAAATGACTAACACCAGAGCCTATTCTAAACATGCCTAACCTAATTCACATACAAAATACTTTCTCATGAATATGTATCGCAGAATGGTACCATTGATTGTCGAATTCACTCATTCTAAATGCTTTGATGGAGGACCTATCTATTGCTGGCAAAACAGCCTTCATTGTATCATAGTGATTCTACAACCATTGAACTAATCCCACAACTACAAGAATCACACCAATAAACTAATTAAAACGGACCAACAACTTGGAACACAGTTCAAAATAAGATGCTCTCCTATAAAAGTAAAAAATAAGATGGAGCAGCTGATGAGAAGAAGAGGGAACAAATATCCAAAAACAGATTTTCAATACCTATTTACAATGCCTCAAAAAT
Source organism: Ceriagrion tenellum (assembly GCA_963169105.1). Lineage (NCBI taxonomy): Eukaryota > Metazoa > Arthropoda > Insecta > Odonata > Coenagrionidae > Ceriagrion > Ceriagrion tenellum. The sequence continues at coordinate 66,734,650 of OY720642.1, read as the reverse complement.
CAGCAAATCAGGATGTTTTATCACAGACATACTTTGTTCAAAGGCTAATGTGCAGCCTAGTAAAGGCCAGCCCATGAGTTTTCTTGAAGGATAGTTCATCCATGTCATATACAATGAGAACCAACCTCAAGATGAAACTTCCTATGGTCAAAAAAGCTGAGGTTTCAATGACAACAAAAGGTACCCTTTCGATTATCTCAACACAGAGCAATGAAATACTTCTACACAGTTACAACATGTATGGTATAAAAAGTAATATTTTCTGGAACTACACATTACATTGGCACTGGTTCCTGTATCCATTAGTTTATAAGTGACTCACAACACAATTAAAACATTAATTTAGACTAAAGTAAATCTTAAAAAACAGATAGGCTTTAATACACTATGAAGATACCCAACACACTTCAATACATAAAAATATTCAAATCACTTGCAAACATTTACAGTGACTTGAAAAACAAATTGCGAGAAAAACAAGGTGAACAACTTATAAAAGCTATGGTTGAATAATGATAGAATGGTCTGATATGAGATAGATAATTTCCAATGAATTGAGAGTTTGTTCACGACAAAACACAGAGAAACTATCATAAAGGTCGTTAATTGTTAAAACATAGGCACTAAGATACTACAACATTTAATGATACAACAACTTCCTAGTAGTTACCATATATTTGATCACAGTCCAAGATGGTAAGCACTAATTTAAAGACAAAAATGAGGCAGCAAAATAAGAGGAGTAAACGACTAATTATGTACGAAAAAACTAAAGCATTTGCTGGCTTAACTAAATGCAGAATATCCTTCTTCACTGTTCACACCTTAATTCTTCATGCTATTTTTTTCCTCTAAGCAACATCCTCAGTTAATCATGCTAAATACATCTACAAAAAGTGTGTCATTTACATGAGGATGAGTCCATAAGACAGTGATGAGAATGAAATTTTATACAAATGATTTTAAAACTCGTGGTATACATGATGCATGATTTGGTATTCTACAATTTAACTCTAAGACATTTAAATGAAAGCTACAAGAGATCATTCCGTATGCTAACACAAATACTGATAGATGGGCAGGATATTATAAATAAAATAATACAAATCAAGATCATTCTTAGAGGGTAAAACTGGACTGGTTAATACAAATATTTAGGAAAATTGAACAAACCTTGGCTGAATCTTTGAGGTGGTTCATGGTGGGATCATTAATACTTTTCCCAGATGCAGCTTTGGTGGCTTGAATTAAATCACCAAGAGCAGAGGCTACATCCTTCACAGCATTGATTAGCATAACCTAGAGGGATGACAAAATTAACAAGAATAAATGCCAGAGTCATAAGTTGAGAAAAAGGACGACATTGAGAAACTAGGGATATTTAAATGTTCTTTATCTAAAAGATAAGGTTTAGACAAAAACCCTGGGGAAAAATTCAAATCCAATCTAGCCTCCATACAAGATTTAACCAAAACCAGCCAGCAAAAATTGAATCAAATAAAGTCAGAGCTGTTTTATACCACATAATTTATAACACAACATAGTAGCTAACTAGTAAGATCTATAGCTCTCTTGAGGTAGTTTAGAAAAGGCAAGAGAAAACCAGCTGAAGGTAGCCACAAGCAAGATGAATCTGGTCTGAAACAATTAAAAACTAGATAAATGCAATAGATTAGGTGTATTTGACTTCAATTATGATCAACTAGGTTTTTGACCATAGTGAATCAAAACTAGTTCCACTATTTTAGGATTATATAAACATTCTCAGTCAATTTTGGTGATATCAACACTGACAAGGGCTGAGGAAATATCTTTCCTCCACATAATTTGTTTCAGTTAACAAAGCTGATGAAAGATGTAATGAAATTACAACATAAAACCCTTGATCAATTTTTAGCTTGATGAAAGTCAAGGTTAGCTGGTAAAATCTTACTTTCCGGGTGTTTCTAGGGATTTTTTTTTGGTATTTACCTGAGCCTCAGGGTTATTTGAACCAAGAGATGCAGCACCAAACTTGACAACCTCAGCCAATTGAACAATTGTTGACACAGCATTTTGAGCTGCAACAGCCAATTGTTCTTGAGAAGATGCTGCTCCTAAAGTAAATTAAGAGCAATAAAAATTATTTATGAACTTCACAGCTCTTAAAATGCAATGAAAAAACTTCCACGAGCTTCCAGCAAACATACCAGCAACAAGAGTTTTTGTGTCTTCGACCAAGGCTTTCGCTGTTTTGAGAATGCTCTCTCTGTGATCAGAAAATGTGTCCATTTCTCCTTCTGAATGCAAAGTACCAGCTGTTGCAAACATGATGGTTGTATCCAAATCTCCAATAATGCCAGACACTGTGGACGCTGCATTGATGCATGCTTGCGTTCCCCTTGAGCCAGCTTGCAGGGCCGCAAGAACTTGAGACACCTGAAAATTTGAAACTCTTCAATGACTCTTCACATTAGAGGCCCCATGATTCACAATTTCATTTCACATGACTGACTATTCACTTTGGAGCAGATCAATATATGGAAGAGGACTCAACAAAAGATTCATGCTAGGAAAAATCCATCCATTTCCTTTTATCGGAAAAAATTAACTATTAACTTCAAATATTCTATTGGTGATGAACATATTCCTCGTGCTTCCATGATTAAAGATCTTGGTGTACTGTTTGATAAGTCTCTGACTTTTGACCAGCATGTATCAAACATCGTAGCTAAAGCCCAACGTATACTGGGTTTTTGTACCAGACTTAATAAGGACTTAAGAGATATTTACACATTAAGATGCCTTTACACCTCCCTAGTCCGTCCCATTTTGGAGTACAATTCTGTCATCTGGTCTCCTTATTACAATTGCCATGTTGATGCATTGGAACGTGTACAAAGAAAATTCCTGAGATTAATCAACTTCTATGCCGGATTCCATACTCCACACACACCTTACATTGAAACAATGGTTATATTAAATCTGCATACTTTATCAGTAAGAAGAAAACTTGCAGGGTTGTTGTATTTGTACAATTTATGTAATAATACTGTCAAGTGCTCGCCTTTACTTGCATTATTGCATTTCGATGCATCATTCACAAGCACCAGATCTAAACTATATCATATTAAATATTGTCGAAGAAATTATTCTTTTAACGAACCTATTGTTCGCATATTAAGACTGTATAATTCACTCATATCATACATTGATATACACCATGATTCCCCGGTTGTCTATAGGAGAAGGTGTTTACAAGGTCTATCTGAATATGTCTAGTCAATTATGATGCTAAAGAATTTCGTAAGTTTGTTAATTTTTTTGGTACATATTTTACTTCCTGTAAGTCTACTTATGACTTGTTTAGAAAGCTTAGGACTTTCTTTTTAATTATTAATTTTTACATGGATATTTATTTTATATTGTGCACCAAAGTGTTTGACTTTTTTCTTATTACTTTCATATTGGATGTCTATTTGTTTACTCTGTATTTACTTGATATTGTATCTATTTTTTTAAATTACTTCCTTTAAGGTTAATTATTACTTGTTCTGAATGTTTCTGAATTTTCTTACGTTTTTTTATATATTTGATATCTATTTTTATACTGTGTATCTATTTTATATTGTGTAAATATTTTTTCCTTTCTGTTGTGTATTAACATATTATTCATTATTAGAATCACACTTATTAAAAGTTACATGTACTACTCATGCTCTGGAAATTGGGCACCTGCCCGTAATAAAGGATTATTATTATTATTATCTAAAATACTGACCAGAAGTAATAATTAAGTTTAGCAATTTTGGCAGAAGTTAAAACAAACAAAATATTCCCACCGCGCATGTGATGAGTGCTAACATCAATGACTAGATTTTAACCGTTTCTGCCTACTTTCTTTGATTCAACCTTTCTTTTAGTCCTCTTTATCTGAGAATCTTCCTTTCTGGTAGCACTAAACAAGCAATAAAATATATCCTCAACAAATGCATGATTTATTATCCCTTACCCCAGCCAATTTCTCAACCCAGCATGACTCCATGTATAACAGTTTGAGACGAAAACCAGAAGAACATGTAAATTACTGAAGTATATTTACATCAAATACACTAGGAATAACAATTAATTAGACTGACATCAAAACACAGTTATTGCTTCGGAATACATCTCAGGGACAAACTATGACCTTCACTTGATATTACCTCACACTAACAAAATATTTTTCAACAAAACTGCAGATATCACTGAATACACCGGGTTTTCGTTAGAATACATACATTCCACACATACACTGATGTGTCATCAGCACAACCAATCAGAAGTTTACCTTTTCAGAGACATGACGGGCTGAGTCTGCTACATCCCTCTGGGCGTACGGGTCATTTGGAGCAATTTGTCGAGCTCCACCTGACCTGACCAAGTCAACACAGGCACTACCAAGCTCCTGAACACCTAGCCTTAAACGGGCAGAGACCTCGGCACTGGGGCACGCAGCCACAGCCCCTGATGAATCATTTGAAAGCCGCCCATACTGTTTAGACAGCTCAGCTGCTAAGGCACCTAACTTCCCAACATCACTGCTAGATTTTGTGACCTGAAAACGAAAGTTGATACATGAAGGAAGAGATGAACTCATCACAGCATCATAATCATTCAAAGATTTTTGACTTAAGTCCGCAGAGAGCAATACATTTTTCATTTGCATTTCAACGTTTGCAAGAACTAACCATTTCTTGAGAAACACGTGCAATTTCTTTCGCAGAATTGACCATTCGAGTCTGGTAGTCAACAAATGAATCGGCTGTGCTCTCAGATGAGTGCATCTGAGAGGTTGAAATTGAAGTACTGGTCATGGTAGAAGTTCCTGAGATGGTAACACGGGCCATAGCTCTCTCAATGGAATCGATCAACCCAGTGACCACTCCAGCTTGAGTTGCAAGTCTTTCTAATGTCTGACCCAAGTCAGATAAGGCATCTCTGGTTCCTTCGACAAATTCATCTATATCTGGATGTATATTCACAGCCTGGAATGAATAGCAGGTCAAAAATAGAATTAGCTGAGGCATCACATATAAAGGTTATACATAAAGGTCCAATACCTGAAAGTATCTATTGAACATAATCACCACAACAGGGTGGGAAAAGATTATTGCTGTTACACCACCAAAAGACATTACTTTCATACATTTCCATTTAAAGTTTAAATCTGCATGAATTCAACATGTGTACTTAGTTTTTTTATCACACAGCATCTCAAAAGCAACCTGGGAATCACCTAAGTAGAACAGTGAAAGTTTTTTTAGGACTCCAGATAAATAATTGAAAAAAAACTTGTCAATTCAAACCACAAGGAGGTACAGTATAGAGTATAATAAGACTGAGTTTAAATCCCAACATTGAGATGAATTATTGCCTGCTTCTCCCATGAATACCGGTGAAAATAATGGAAGTAAAAGTCGGCAAACAATTTGCTGACATAAAATCAATCCAAAAATACAAAGAGACATTTTAAAACTATTTAATGTAAAAGGGAAAACTTTACTATGACTGAAAAAATTACATTAAAACTTGAAAAGTGAGAAAGATTCTAATACTAGGGCATAATGACTTTTTGACCACAAATTAGGACATATGAGCTTATTTGCTGGAAAGTGTGAATAATTGCCCAGCCCCAGAACCTGAAATAGTTTTCATGCATTGCAATGCAGGGCATGTGAACTAGTAAGTGAAGACTCCTACTTCTGAATATAGAGACAGCCCACCTGTGGGTTGTAGGTGTAGCACCAAGTGTGTTTACCTAACATTAGTAGATCTAGTAAAACTATAAAGTAGCAGGCAGAGAGAACCATTACCTTAGGATTTCCTCCTCCTTCCTTCGCTGCATAAACAAGCTGTAAGGCACACTCAGCAACAGTCTTGGTTTGATCAAGCAGTACCATTTGCTCCTTGGAGTGAGTCATATGGGAGGCAGCTCCAATAGCACCAGACAATAATGGCTCAAAATAGAGGACCATTTGGTTAACCTGAGGAAAAAATGAAAATAATATCCAGAGGTTAAAATGGGTATGACATAATCTACATTCAATCTATATAATCTACTAATCTATCTAATCTACAGTCTGCATACAAAATGCACGAAGGAATGGGAATTATATTAAAATTATTATTTTCTGATTTATGGTTCAATATTTAATTTTTATAGATTTCAATAAAATTTTAAAAAAATCAACCAAAATTTCAGTCAAGCAGCTGATTTTCCTTAACATGTCAACTGCCTTCACATCCAATTTTCCAGTATGCCAGGTGTTCTATCATTATGTTGGTTCTTATTATTTCATATGAAATATATATTTAAAATAATTTTATTAATGAAAAACTTTTCCTATCGAGTATTTTCTTCCTCTGAGCCCCTTCACCATAAAAATAGTGTATCTGAGTGCCCAACATTACAGAAGATCATAGCAAAAGGGTTTTGAGTGAATGTGCGTGGTGCACTAGACAATGAACATACATAACAGTGCCAGGCTTGTCATGGGCAGTGAATATGTTAAGGTCCACCTGCCTCAACTATTCACCAGTGAAATATAGGTAACACCACAAGATTCAAGAAAAAGCTTACAGAGTTATGCTAGTTATAGTGTAAATTTTGATATGGTGATTAGCATAACTTCTAGGTGCTGAAAATTGCATGATGATATAAAAGAAAGCCATTTTTGTCCCATTTTTACTAACATATTGCAAACTTAATTTTTAACTTAGTTCTTTTTCCTTTTAAAAAACAACAGCAAGGATCAGAATTCTAATCACTCAGGCATTTCATGCTTCAGTAATTAAACTATCAATAAACATCTAACAAAGCCAAAGTGAAACGAAATAACAGAGAGTAATCTCAACAAAGGATATATGTAAAAAGCAAGTACTTACAGAATGACCAATCTTCTCAGCCTCAAATTTGGCAGCGTGGCCAAGTGGACTGAGAACTCCCTCAGCAATTCCAGAGGCTGCTGCCTGAGCCTGCTCACCATAGCCACGCAAAGTGTTCCCACGGTGAGGTGTTAAACTTTGAGATACTGCGGTCAGGGATACATTATCCAACTCCCGGATACGCCTGTTAAGAGCATCGATTGCTTCCTCACATTCCTTTTGGCCTGGCGCCTTATCTCTATCGAGGAGAAAAGAGAGATAGTAAAAAACGGTGCTTCTATGGACAGTGCTGTTAGAATTTTAAAATGCACATGTTGTTGCTACACAAAACAGCCATTAATCACACTGAAAATCACCTTAACTACCAATCATTTCAAACAGAAGTATAGATAGTGTCTCACATATTTTGTTTAATAGCAGTATAACATACTTCTAACATAATTCATCTAATTTGGGGCTGATAAACAAACTTGATTTTCAAATGCAGGATTCAGAAATCAAAAGACTCAAGGAAGGTATATTTCAACGTAAAAAAAATAATAGGCTTAAATGAATACGGTTAAGCTGGAACAGAACAGCTGAGAACACTAAGATGGATTCTCAAAGATGAATTTTCTGATTTATTTTAAGTTCTACCTTTTTTTAAGGACTAAGATAGGAATCTAAAGTGGCAAAGAAATGTACGAAGAATGGCAGGCTATGTCCCCACGCTTCTTGCAGCAAAAACCGAAATATTGTATTTGCCTAAGAAATGCCTTCAAGCCCATAACCTCAATCATGCACCTATTTCTAACAGTAATAGATAATTGCTACAATTATTTTTCTAGCCATTTCATGGAAATACATATGTAATTTACCAGACAGCATGAGATTTACATATTGATTACTAAGAATGGTTGGCTTAACAAAAAGTGAAGTGATAGACTGTTTGCAAGGATACCAGAACTTACCTAATGGAGGAGACTAGCTTCTTAATTGAATCTGAGACACTCTTGCTGTGAGCAGCTAGTTGCTGCCATGTTGGAGGATCTCTAGGGTTAACTGCAAGTGATTTTGCTGCTCCTATCATAGCACAAGAGCCATCAACCACTTTACGACCAGCGGCGGTAATTGGCTCCTGGGCATCTCTGGCCTCTGACGATATGCGAGCAGGCACACCAGCAAACTCTGGAGAGCCGGCAAAGGCACACAGGTTTTCCACAGCTTCCAACAATGGTCGGGTGGCATTTCCACAACTTTCACGGTTTCTGTCACTATAATCTTGGTCAAGAGCTGAAACCATAAGAGACATTTAATGCAACAGTTGATACCTTTAATAACTCAGCACATTTACATACATACGTGACTGAAAATATGAAGTGCTTTCAATTTAGAGAGAATGATATGTTTGATTTAGCATTACAAATAAGACCTCCAAGAGAAAAAAATCTTCAATGAAGCACAATAACAGAGGCATTAGCAAATGATGGATAAATACCTTTTGTTGGCATGCCTCATTAGTGCAATATCACAAACAGAATGATTAAAAAGTGGTTTTCTGAGGCTACCCCAGTATTTATTTTAAAATATTGATGAGAATGATAGGAAATAATAAAAAGGACTTCATATGATGAATATGTAAAGCTGATTTTGAACGAAATCACTTTCAAGAAAAGAAAGTTGCTTTACCCTTTATTTCCTTGACAAGATTGGCGGTGGAATTAGCCACATCCTTCGCTGACTGTACAAAGGCACGTTTGGCTACGGGGTTGGAGGTCTTCGAAGACGCTTGACGACAAGCATTGCATAATGCACTGGTGTGCTTAGCAATCATTGTGGCAGCAGCAAGAACCTAAACAATTCATAAGAAAATTAGACTGGAATTTTTATCACTCAATTATTAATTTTTGAAGATAAATCTTCAGTTAAGTATCACATAGCCCACAATGGGGTCATTAAGTCTAATGTAAATTCACTATTTGATTCGTGAAGTTGATAGTTTGACATGAATTGAATGATTCTACAGAAATGAATTCTGGACAAATACTTTGTCTCCTAACTTGTCCAGTCACTCAAAAACTGAAGCACTAAAAAGCTACCACCCACATAGTAGACTTAATAATGTTCTCAGAGATCCAATCAGATACTTCACTTAAGGCGAAGGATTCATGTCACACCAAACACTTGTGAGAGTAGAGAGAGACAACATTCTTTTCTTTCTGGCAGACTTCTTTACAAAACAATTGAGTTCTCCAAACTTTCGTTCCTGATCTGAGAAGGCATTTTATATGGTGAATGCAATTTTGGTCTTTACAATTATGAAGCAGGCATCAGATTCACAAGCAGAAAAATATGGGTGCCATCACTTTTTATAACTTCATGAGAAATGCCAATTTTAATAGTCTTTGAAAAAGTCTATTTCAACTGATGAGTCAACCTTCTTTTTCTATACTCGATAAGTAGATATGATACTTCTTTGGTACGTGAGCAAATTTATTCTACATAAGATATAACAATTTTTCCATACCTGCTGCTGATTGCTGGTAGGATCAGACAAACTGTGACAAGCTGTTTGAATTGCCTGCGCTGCTCTAGCAAACTGAGCAGCATCAACTAATCCTGTACGACCGGCCACACTTGAAGGATCAGAAACTCCCACGAGGTATGCGGCCTGTGCTGCAGCTTCCACCAATCCACAAATAGCATCTGATACACCGCGAACAGCTTCTCCAAATGCTTCATGCTCAGACCTCTTGGCTCGATTGGCAATCCCTGTCATTCCATCTCCTGCCAGACAGAGAGTGAAGATTGTCTTTATTACATCATTACATTGATGCACTCAAGGCATTCACATCTATTTGCATTCACCAACATTTCATGTAATCAACACCTGTAGTGCCAGCCCACCACTTTCACTCCTACTCTTTCTTTAATTGTAATTCTATAATTACATCTTTTGATAGGTAGAGAACATGAATAAAAATGAATGAGGTCCTAAACCGTCACATCTTGCCATATAAACTCACTTAGAAAAATTAACAACATGAGACTTTTTTGATCTAGGTCATTTTAAAGTGATATGACAGCTTGATATTTTCTCAGGATAGTGTTAACAGTATCGTCATAACTTGAGAAACTATAGTGTTATGTTCTTTTGGGCAAATATCATATGTTTAAACTTCCAGCATACCAAAAATTACTTAAGAGCTAATTCAGGAACAAACCCACTTAAATCTCTCAAGCATTACTTTCAATGGAATTCAACAGTGCAAAAACTGGGTCTTAATAGTAAAATTTTTCATGGCCTTTAAAACCTAAATCAGATTGCCTATTCCTTCCTCATAAATTAATAATGGTAGATAAACTTTTAATTACTAGATGTGAAGGCAATAGCCTGCCACTATGGAAACACTAGTTTTTGCACAATCAACCTTGTTTAGCACTGTAGCAATCAGCTCAAATATGTACTTCAATTCATCTGAGAGCTGTACACCTTGTCTGCAAGATGCACAGTCAGTGTGAAGTGTCCTTAGCCATTAAAACAGGTTAAACAAAGGTACTAATACTACTGCTATGAAATGCGAATGGAGTCAGGTATCACACTTAAGAATAGAAGACTTACCCAAGCTTTTTGATTTCTCCATGACTGCATCCAAGCATTCAAAATATGTCGCCTCACTAAGAGGTTCAGTTGGACCATCAAGTAATGGTCTCATCGACTGAATGCGTCGAATGGCATTGTCACATTCCTTTTGTCCTGGAGCAGCAGAAGTACAAACATCCACCAAGTAATTGATACTTTCAGTAACAGACCTGCGAGAAAAGCATCACACAAATTCAGTTTGAACTTTTCTGCAGACTTCATGCAATTACCATTATTTTTTTATTCTCCGCAACAGCTATTAACTAGAGTTTTCTGAACAAAAATGATCAGAACATATAATACAGGAGAAAAGAGACCTTGAGCAAGGGTGAACTTACAGACACAAAACCAATCCCAAGTAACAATGAACATACTGTCAACAAATGGACCAAATTTTATAAAAAAATTGAGTCTTCTATGCACGTTACAATGGTATATAATGATTAAAGAGAAAGTACCCATATGAACTGGTCTCAATTAAACATGCCCAAAATAAAAAAATATGCCTATGGTAATCATAAAAGCCAGTTCCAACATACTACTTACCTTGCAGCAGTGGCTAACTGGTTCTTGGCATTAGGTGCAGAAGGATTTGCAGCCACGGTTTTAGCAGTAACCAGCAGTTTTGATGATACCATTGATACATTTTTAAGAGAAACCACCATTTGTCCCCTGACTTCAGTATCCTGCCAAAAGAAATAACTTTATGAATTTCTCAAAAAAATAAACAGACTCATTATACATTACACTAGCTATGTCTATCCTTTTCAGAAGAGAGAATTACATTGATAATTACAGAGTTTAAAACTAGGGCTACATAAACCTTCCTTTCTATCTATTCTGGAACATTAATTGCAATTTACTAGAATAAAATCAACAAAAAAAAACAATTCTCAATTGGATAAAATTAAAAATGTGATACTCCTCTTTGAAGTTTTCCACTGAAAAATATTGAATTTGACCAGTTCCAATGTCTCACACTATTATCAAGCAGTCCTGACACAGTATATGGGTAATTAAATATTATGGGATGGTATGTAAGTCAGAAAATATTTAGCCCTGCTGATCTTTAGTATCTCATACCATCCCCGTTTACTCCCCAACAACATATCTAAGAAAAAGGTCTACTGCAACAACCTTGAATTCAAGTAGAGTACCACACACAACAGAAAATTTAGAATCATAGAAAGCATTTACTCATAATTTCCTCAAACTTTAGGAATATCTTCACATGACAGGGATTATGCATGAATAATGACCAAGGAATCGATGGCTAGTAATAACAATTAAGTATTTTTTTCATTAATCAGGCTCTGACTTTTTCATGTCACTCACATATTTACTTTCCTCAAATTTTAGGAATATCTTCACATGACAAGGATTATGCATGAATAATGACCAAGGAATTGATGGCTAGTAATAAAAATGAAGTCTTTTTTTTCATTAATCAGGCTCTAACTTTTTCATGTCACTCACATATTTAGTAGGTTTTCAGCAGGAGAACTTAATGATAATATGATGCCTGTTCATCAACAGGTGTAAGATCCATCTAAACACGAGTTAAAATCCCAGGTAGGGAAGATAATTCAACAAGGACTACAACAAACCTTCGTTTGACCAGCCATTTCCATTGTGACCCCAAGCAGTTCTTCATATGCACTTCCTAGTTGTCTCGAGGAGGATGCAAGTTTTATGGGAGAGCGTACAGATGCAACTACCTCAGATGATGCATCATTGAGACCAGCTGCAGCTGAATTGAGCTCTTGTTGTAGTTGGCTGTAAGTAAGATATTTAGCAATAATTATAAATTCAGATTTGAAACCAAAAGGAATTGCAAGAGGAAAATGAGTGATTAAAAAAACATAAATGGCAGATACATGGATTAGTTCATTAAGAAGGACAACATGGATATATGCAAATATGCAAATAGAAATATGAAAAAAAATACTTTACCTGTAAGGCTTGTTAGTTAGTGGGAATTCTCCAAGGTTTAATACTTCAGATGCATTTGCAATAGAGTTAATAGCTTCATCCACATCCTTTTGTCCTGGCAGGCAGCTAACACATTTGCTCAAGGACTGAAACAAGATAGTAAAACAGATATATTAAACCAGTTTCATAAGAAACTCATTATTACAAAGTGAATCCTGTAAAACAGCATGAGTCTAAAGGGCTGAAAGTATTTTAAAGCTATAAACCTCCAACTTAAAAGTTCATCAATAATAGTAAAAGAGGGTGATTTCAGAAGCAATAACACCCAAAGCCAAACACATAATAAATTAGAGATTGTTATCTTCAATAAAAGGAATGTACCATTGCATTTTAAATCATTACATGCTCGTTCAATGAAAATAATTATTTACTTCATATAGCTCTCCTTAAATTGGAATAATTGAATATGTATCATGCAGGCTTAGGCTACTACTAAGTAGCCTACTGCCTTTTCATTTTTGTGAATGTCAAGTTTTGACAAAAGTATTTTTTATTTGGATGCTCAAGAGTAAGGTAAAATTCTACTTTGTTTTGTACCACACATAGCTAAAGAAATGACCAAAGATACAACATACCTGTGAAACTTGCTTGGCAACTATGGTAAGATTTTGTGAGTTCCTTACATCATCAGGATTCTGTAGAGCCCTTCTGGCTTCTTCAATCAAGGCTAAAGATTTATCCATGACCTCTTCACCACTAGCTATTACCCTAAACAGAAAATGAATATAAATAACTTTGCTTTCTACCAGACACAATATTGTATTTCTGCCAAACTTAGTTCTGTTTTCCATTTATACTCCATATTGAAATATTCAGTCAGTTCTACTATATTATAACCATGAACTATGAATATTTTTACTCCAAGGTGTCCTATGGCATCATTCAATGAGGTTCCTCCCAAAGGCTAAATGAAATCTTCAGAATTCAAAAAACGATCATGAGAATTATAGCTAATGCCCCCGACAGGCAATCCTGTAAGCCCCTTTAAAAATATATATAATATTCTCCTTGTGTCCTGCATATATCTATTTTGTTAACTACTATTTGTCAAGACTAATGTCTCAGACTTCAGTCTAAATGAAGCATTCCACTGACATGACACAAGGAGAAAAAGAGATATTTATGTAGAGAGATCAAAAGTCAAAGCACACAATAAAGGGAATAAAAACATGGGCAAACATGCTTACATAAAGTTTCAAAACTGTATCAAAGAAATCCCCATAAAGTCTAAGTTTAAAAAAGAATAATTTAATAATTTGATCAACGACTGTTTTTATTCTGATTTGGAATACCTTGATTCCATGTGTGTTTCATTTGATAATCTGCCTATAACTGTGGCTGTGATTCTTCAACTTGTCCTTTACATAAATAATATTGTAATTATTATAAAACAGGACTTATCCTTACAAAATTACTCTTAGATAATAAAACAATTCTTTTAAATTTCAGTGATACAACACAAGAAAATATTTTTCAAAAAATGTCAACTTACTTGGCCTGCACCTCTCTGTCATTTGATGTTGCAGCCACAGCTCGAACAGCACCAGTCAACTGGCTCAGGGCAGTAGCAGTATCCCTAGCAGCAGTGCTGGTATAATTCTCATTCCCTTGAGCAGCAGCTGATAACATTTGTGCCATTGCAAAGCCAACATTTTTAGATGTTGCACCCAACTGCAAAGCAGCAGACTCCGCCTAAAAGCCAAGAAGAAAATAAAAGTCATAAAGATTACACTGAGTTTTAGCTTTTGAATCCATTAGACTGGCAATAAGGCTACATAAAACTAAGTTAATATAACATAAATGGAGCCTCAAGCATATGTGAGATCGGGCATACTTCCCTCAGGGATGCAGAAAAAGAACAAATGGATGTATAAACACATGGGAACTTTTTGACTAATTTTGATGGTTGTCAAGATGTTGAGAGTCACAGGATTAGCTCCTGTGAATGAAGCAAGGGTTGGGATTTTTGCAAAATCAGATTACACGGCTTGACAAGCACCATAAATACAATATTAGAGGGAGTTCAAATGACAGCATGACAAAAACACATGAGTAATAATGGTGGATTTTGGAGTTTGAAAGCCCTGGGTGTTAGAACTGTTAAAAAATTCGATAATGTACACTAACCATTCATTATATCCATACCAATCAACTCACCCAATGACTAAATTATTGAGTTTTATTCTATTAATGAAACAAAGCATTTAATACAAACAATGGTAATAGCAAAACTAGCAGTAGTTTTGTATTTCAATTATTTGTTTCATCATAAGCAAATTATTAAGAGCATAAAAGAAAAATTCACAAAGTAAAATCATATGCATAAAATCATCTATTCGGATTACGATTTTGCATGTAAAATATTCTCTGGACGCCCAATAAAAATTAAGATTTCTTAAATAAAAAATTATTTAGCAAATAATATTTCATCAACTTGGCTTGGTATTTTCTGTATCTCTCTGGGTTCATGGGCCCAAGGTGGCCTCCCAGTCCACCGACTGCAAAAATCCACCACAGAAAATTAAGTCAACTAAAATACAACTTACCGTTTCTCCAGGAAGAGGCCTTAGGTTTGCTTGAGCAGAAGCTCTTTCAAATGCCTCCAGCTCTAATTTCAGAGATCTAATTAGCTCAGCCGCTGAATCCAAGCCAACGGGACATTCACCAGCAGCAACCAATGCTTCCCTAGCTCTTCCAGCAGCTGACTGCAATTCAGCCAAGGCAGATCCAAAATGTTTTGAAGAATGTGACAGTTGCATTGCACTTGCTTGGTCATTTACAGTTGGCAAAACAGCACGAGCAGACTGAACAACTCTGCTGCCAGGCTGAAAAAGAATAAAGCAGAAAAATTGTACCAGATCCCCATTTTACATTTTTGGATTCCAGACTAGAGTGCAAAACAAGTCCTCCATAAACACATTTTGTTTCTGATATAGTATTAACCATTTACGACTGCAAAACTAAGTAATTTCGGCCTATATAAATATTAGTCTGCCCTTGAAAAAGATACAAGATGGGGGCCTAATTATTGAGTATGAAAAAATTTCCCTCCAGTATCTCTGCACTTAATGAATTTCAAAATTAACTATGCATAAAGGATAAAATATTTCAATGAATTGCCTAACTTTTAAAGGGCACAATTTCATTCAAGGGGTTCAAGAGGCCTTATGCATAATACATGATGTTGTAACCCGCTAACATCACTTAGCCTCTGAGGTCTAATTCCTATCCTCATCTCCACGTGGTGAACCCTGGTAACCTGAGCAATCCTGTGGAAGATTGGGTAACCAACCCCAGTGGTAAGCAGGATCAGGGCAAATGAGGAAGGGAGAAATGGTCCTCCGAAAAGGGGATTATACAGTGGACCACTTATGTAAAATTATCACAAGCTAAAAAACTCAGCACACAGCCTCGGAACAAAGCCGGATGGAAAATTGGATTTAAGAGAGAATTGGAAACAGGGAATACAGAGAGAAATGGGAACAAGAGGAATTAGAGAAGATGAGTGCTATGACAAAGAGAAATGGAAGCTCAGTGCAGGAAAACGACGACAGTCGTAATCAACCTGCAATATACATATGATGTCATTCAAAGCTACATTACTAAAAAGTAGAGATGGGTCGGATAGCATTTTTTTTTAATTCGAATATCGAGTTCAAATATCTAATATTTGTTCGAATATCTCACTTGAATATTGAATACTACAAAGGCGTTTTTTAAAAGAAGATCTACACTAATCTCAAACCTTTAATTAAATAAAGAAATCACAATTATTTTAAAAATTGAATTTGTAAAACGTAAGTGTCATCATGCAACGAGGAATCAAAAAGAAGGACCAACCAACCTCACGAGCATTTGAGAATTCATTCATTTGCTTTTTCACGTAATTCCCCTGAAGTTATTATGGATTATATATATTTATACTCACTTAACTTAAAAGATGAAATTTTGTTTGAAATATCAATTAATGAATTAGTACCAGCCAAATCTGGCAGACCAAACGCTTTGCAACATGTAAGACCCAACCAATGACCACGAATTAAAAAAAAACATTACCTTCAATTCGTGTAATATATTCGAGAGGGTGAAATTATTAATTTAGGTTCTCCAATATCGAATAGTGCAAATAGCTCATTATTTGGGGAATTCAAGAATTCAACTATTCAATTGTCCCATCCCTACTTAAAAGACTGACTCATTAGTTTGATAGTTCAATAGCAGGGCCCATTCTGCTTAAGAATGTGGGAAGGCCATTGTCACAGACAGGGATATCTTGCAAATATAAAATTTCCTAAGGTTATCATTGGAGATGTCTGGTTATCAAAATGATCAACCATTGAAAGAAAATCATCAGCATCCAAGAAATTCATGAATACAATTTTTTTTAGGGAAACAAGAGAGCACACAGAAGCCTAATCAACAATATTCCAGAAGATTTTTAAAAACTAAATTAAGTGGTTTGTTAAAGTTTTCTAATTCTTTTCATCCAAAACTTTTGTGCAAACAGAGTTTTATTTCAATGGGAAATGTCAGAATAATTTTAAAAATGCAAACCTTTTGTCAACTTTAAAAAACAATGCAAGCAAAAATAACACACATTTGGAGCCAAATCATCTCAACCTCCTCTGTTTCACATGACAGAATAAATTATGAAACAATGTTCTATGGATATGAGAGGGCGTTTCATCATACACGTTCAATTACTGAGAGGTCCAATGATATATACACTCCAAAATACAAATGAGAAGCCGCAGAAGTAGAAGCTCAGTTTCCAAAAAAAATGAATGAAATGACATGATCAGATCAGTATCTGAACCGTCATGATAGGTGTGACAAAGAATGAGTGAAATCTCTTCTCAAGCAAATATGTACATAATAACAATCCATATTAGCTTGAGGCTGATTTTCTTCATAAAGATTTAAGATTTATATAATAAAGAGATTGAAGAGTAAATGCAAACAGTAATTAAAGTGTCCAACTGATTCAGCTACCTATTCCAAACATGGACCAATGTATAACTGTGAGTTTAAGGATACACAAATATTAGCAGAAAACCAAAGTCCGTTAGCAGTAATTAAGCGACACTGGAAGGAAATAAAATCCTATTGAACGATTCGCATCTAGTTAAGCTTACTTATACTTACATCCACAAACTGCTGACTGACATCAACAAGGTTTGACTGAGCAGCAGGCGAGTTTGGCTGGGTGAGGCTGGCTTTAACCCCCTCGATGAGACGGGGCACTCGTTCAGCAACAACCCTGCAATCCTGCATAAGTTCTTCTTGGGAAGCGCGGCTGTTGTTATGAGGTCCCACACCATGAGCGGCAGCAATGCATTGCGTTCCAGTGCTGGCAGCTTGTTTTGCAGCATTCTAAAAAGGTTTAACAACCCAAATATTACATTTCAGATTGGCAGACATATTCTGTATGAGGCAATGGCTGTTTCATAAGCCTGTACAGTATAAAAAAGTCCAACACTCAAGGAAAAATTAAAATTTAAGGCAAAATGCCAAATCCCATCATGGAAGCTTGACAATTAATTCAATGCGCGTGAAAACATTACAACTTAGTTACAATTGATGAAAAAAACTACTAGATACTCAGCCTTCTCTGGCTACCAGTTACATATTTTTATTTCTCAAGAGGCACACAGAAAACAAAAAACTTGGGTATTATTATTGATTGCACAAAATACTTAAAATAGGTTGACAAATGTAATAATCAGGATTACTGTGATTACTTTGTAGCAAGTTCATAAAGTAGATAATTCACATATGTGGCCAAACCATTTCTTCTAAATTTGCAAGATCTTTATTTTTTTGCAAGATTAAGTTTGCTAGTTTATTTGCAAGCTCTTTACTCTTTCCAACTTTCCTTTCCTATCAATCCTACCTATAGCACATATGTAGTTGTCATATTATCAGCAAGGAACGAAATACTTTCTAACCAACTTAATATGGTTTGAGTTTGGTAACGGCCTTCGTGCAGTAGAGTGGGGGAATGAGTTTTTGTACCTATCTGTTCAGTAATGTATCCATCTTATTTTATCGCTTCCATCACACCTAGAGATGTAGTGAGGCATCATGATAATTTTCTCAGAGTTGCTCTGTAACACACCAGTTTTGAATTTCTCAAGCAACCTAAGCCTAGCTTGTAGCCTCCAAGTCTCTGGGGGCTGCCACCTTAATCTCTCTAAAAGTTTTGAAACACTGTATGTTTGCTTGTAGAAGTATTTAAAAATTCACGCAGCTTTTCTTTATATTTCATTAATTTTTTTGTCAGACAGAGCTTCAAAGGGATATATTTTGCTTGCGTTCCCATAATGTGTGCCCATGTTGCAGCAATTCGTTAACTAGAAAATAATTACATACATAGTTTCGATATCCCTTACCTCCAGCCGCGATATAAGCTGTCTTCGAAAAGCGGGGGTAGCAGCGGCAACTGTCGTGGCAATTCGAAGTTCTTCAGCTGCCTGCCTCAACTGGTCTTGTCGTTCAGCATCATGGGGAGCAGAAGCACATAATCTGGCAGCCTCCACCATTCGTGCAGTAGCATCAGCCAGTGCCTTGGCTGCAGCTAGTAAACGCCTTTGAACCTCAGAATCACTCTGTCTCTCTGCTTCTCCCTGTATAACACAGAAATATACGACATCAGCAATCACTCTTTTTCCTTCTTTCTCTTTTGCTTAGAAATTCTGCCTGCTACAGGTGGAAAGAACACTGCTGGATTTTATGCAGTAAAATTAGGCAAAGCATATTAAAGCACTAAGATAAATGGTATGAAATAAGTACCTAATAAATGAAGAATTGAGACCACACTCTGCCCTAGTAACAAAAATGTTCAACCAACAGACCCTTTAACTTTGATTGGAAAGGGCAAAAAAAGGCCCAAGGAATAGAAATTTACATTATTAAGTTGAATAAGGGGGGAAGTTAGCAGGCTTTGCTTCACTTATGACACATTGCAGTTCATTCAGAATAACAGCATGCATTATTGGATATAATGTTTCAAGGCTCCAATGGATTAAACATGAAAGCTGACAACCAAACCCTCAAGTCCAATTTGAAAAGAAATAATATATGGTAAAAAGGCCCCTTGAATTGAGGAAAAAACCCAGGAAACTCAATGAGGTTGGTTAACTTCTAAAAATTCTTCATGACTTAAGATATCTCACCCCTTAGTAATCTACATGGTTTGAAGGGACTAGATGTAATAAAGCTGTGATAATGATCAAGCAGAAGGTCGTGAACCTTTCCCAGGACTACAGACTCTCACTGAGCAGCCCTTAAAATATAATGATATATCTTGGATGAACTTTACTATCAGTCTAGGGTGAGGAAAATTTAATTTTAAGCTACTAATCTAATAATCAATGCTAGAATGATAAAAATGTCACCAATATGGAGACTCATTTACCTTGATGCCTTGGATCAACTGAGCAGTGGCTTGCCCAAGAACTCTTGCCTGACGAACCATTTCCCCGGCATCACCAGATGATGCAAACAACCGATCGGTGGCAACCATTATTGTTTCAACTGTTCCTTCCGTCACACTCACTTCCTGACTAGACACAGCATGGCGTTCTCGTGGTCCTTGCCTAAAAACAAGTGAACACAGAGAGTATGTAGTCAGACTAACACATGAGAACTTCATTGAGATGCTGGCTGAGACACTGTTGACTATGGTGCATCCCCTTCAGAGTACTTCATGTTTCATGGACAAAAACTCAAGAACAAGAAGATAGACTATGAGTGGAAAATAAGTGTGCATTGATTCTTTTTACAGTATCAGAATCAGCAATAAAAAATGTAGGCAAACAAGCCCATTGGTGTTTGGGGCTAATAGCTACACCTTTCAAAAAATACAGAATGGTAGAGGTCATAATGCACATGATTAAGTGAACACCAGAGGCACAAAGTAAGAAGAAATTCAAGTAATGCCACATTATGATGCATTTTGAAGTAATGGCAAAACATCAACTTGCCAATTGGAAAACTTGGCATAGTAAAATTACCAAATAACACTTACTTGATGTGGTTCAGAAGATCATTCAGAGTTCGGGTGACTTCTGCGGCAGCCAGGGACAACTCTTGCAATACATGCTCATCTTGTTCAGTAACTTCACCTTCCTCTCCTGGGCATGCCTCCTGACACACGGAAACAAGGCCTTCAACAGCACGAGCCACCTCCCTTACTGCTCCCATCAACTGTTGCTGGCATGCAGGACTATTTAAGGTTGGTGCCACCACCTATGGAATCAAGGATAGAGAAAACAGAGATATTGAAATGTCGATGAGTAACACTTGTTCACAGATTTGAATGTTATGACCAAACAATTAAGCCAACAATCAACTAAACAGATGCAATAAAATTGCAATACATGAGTAGAAAACTGTTGCATTCCAGAATATCATTCTTTTTATTGAATACAACCCCAGGTTTGTGTCCTGTTAATTTATAGTTTTATCCCATGATAGTCTCTTAAATGAGAAAGCTTCCAACTTAATGCACAGATATGAGATTTAGTGGGTTTTTCTTACAGTTGTGTGTTCAATGGCAAAATACACACAGAACATAATCAGAAGCCTAACTCAACAGTGCTGCAAGTGCCACTCAAAATGCTAATGGCAAAAAACAATCATGTAGACAAGATAAAAAATAATCATTTGTAAATATTGATTACTGAACAAGCACTACAAACATTCCTTATATTGATTCCATGCAATTGATAATACTGCAAATTAATTGTATTATCTTTCTCAATTGCTACAAAGAACTGTAACTATAATTTTTAATCTTCAATTATTGTCTTATAAATACAGTTTACTGTGAGGTATATTAACTCAGGAATATTCTTTATAGTTATATTTTATACAATCTTGACCCAACTAATATCGTACAATTTCCTAATCATTGTCTGAACATATGAAAATTAACCTAAATTCAAAATGTAAGGTAATAAGCAAGACAGTAATATGTGAAAGAAGTTACAATGATTTAAGACTTCTATTTCACAATCACTCTATTCAATAAACATCTAGCTTTCAAAGTTGTACAAATCTTGAATGCATCATTCAGGAATCAATGAAAAATGAACAGATTCCCACAGAATGAATCTAAACAAACAAAATAGAACTGTGACTCCTCATGCTACTCAGGTAATAAGCCTATGCCAATGATTCATGTAGTTTAGTTATTATTAAAATATTATGATATGCTTTTTTTTGTATAGATGGAATACATTATCCTGCAGCTTGTTCCATACATGGAACTGATCATGCCTCTTAGGAACCAATAAAGTGTTATTATTATTTGTTTAAATAACAAGAAAAGTGCAAACCTTAGCACAAGCAACAAGCTGAGATGTTGAAAGGGCACATTGTGTGGCTGCTCCAATGACTTTGTTCTGCATGGCCTGGTCCGTACCACTTCTTGTGGCAGCAACATTCTTTGCTTTGAGGACTAGAGCAGCGGTTGCATTCGCTACAGCCTTTGCCAGACCCAGAAGGATGTCTCCCATACGACGCCTTTCCCCTTCCTCTCCATCATCACCATCGATTTCATCTTCACCCATCGTGCTCAACACCTGCTGGGAAGCTTCACCCACCCTGCTGGCAGCATTCAGTAAATTTTGTCTAGGCTGAAATTGAAGCAATATAAGGCATTAAAAATCAAAAGTGCTCTTAAAAGAGAAAACAATCTTTTTTAAGGATTGACTTAGAAACACCAGTACATGCATGGCACAGAATAGTCAGTATCCACATTGTAAATTACATTATTACTAGAGATGGGTCGAATATAATTTTTCTCGAATTCGAATAACAAATATTTTTTCGTATATCTCACTCGAATATCAAATACTACATGGGTGTTTTTTTAAAGAAGATTATGAGAATGTGGAAGGTTTAAAGATTTAATTATTATTAGTATTTTACTATGCTAATCACAAACCTTTAATTAAATAAAGAAATCACAATTGTTTTAAATATTGAATTTGTAAAATGTAAGTGTCGTCATGCAACGAGGAATCAAAAAGGACCAACCAACCTCGCGAGCATTTGAAAATTCATTCATTTGCTTTTTCATGTAATTCCCCTGAAGTTATTATGGATTATACATATTTATACTTACTTAAGTTGAAAGATGAAGTTTTGTTTGAAATATGAATTAATGAATTTGTACCAGCAAAACCTGGTAGACCAAACGCTTTGCAATATATAAGACCCAACCAATGACCGCAAATTAAAAAAAAAACATTACAGTCGCTTCGTGTAATATATTCGAGAGGGTGAAATTATTAATTTGTGTTCATGAATATCGAATAGTGCAAATAGCTCATTATTCGGAGTATTCGAGAATTCGACTATTAGAACGTCCCATCTCTAATCATTACACATGAAACAAAGGATACTGAAATTTATACTTAACATTAATAACAAATTGCAGTTAATGGACGACAGAAATCTAAAAGAAGCAATGAAAGGGATTCTAACCTCTTTGGCTTCTGGTTCAGTAGCCTTCAGCATATCGCTGAAAGCTGAGCACAGCTTCCGAGCAGCGTCCATAAGACGATCTCCAGAGGAGTCATCTTCCATGAGTGCAGCAATCATACGGACACCTCGAGTCATTTCAGGTAGGTTGGTGGTGATGGTACTGATGGCCGCACCAACAGCTGTGTGATCAACTTCTTCCACGGGTCCTGAAATTAAGGATCAGGGGGTTTCAGGAAGAATATGCATACCAACTTCTAGATGAGATGGGGGATGCAATTTTCAGCTCTTCTGTCCCATAAATACGGGGCTAATCTTCATAATTACAGGGCTACAAATAAAATTGATTGGCTACACTTTGCTGCTACAATGGAAGCAATAATTACAGCAACAAGTAAAAGTGAACTGAAACCTTTCCTTGATTTCCATCTGAGATTTTTTGCCCTTTCTTTTTTTGTGCAATCTATTATGGTTACTATTTGTTGACAAAATATTTTAAGAAATTTTAGCACACATCTAGCAAGTATTACTTTTCCACATAACTTCTTTCAAATGATTTCAGAAACAAAAAAAAATGGGGTAAAATATTCAGCTTCCCTGACATTCTTTTTTGCTAATACAAAAATCATTTTTCTACCCAGGATAAGAACTCAAAAGATATCATTCCCCAAAAGCTTTAATGTTTGGGAACAATGAGGGACAATTTACAATGGTTGATAGGGTTTGTCATCAGAGAAATTATTCCATGATTTTATTTTCACAGGAGATACTGAACATTGCATAATACTGTCACATAAACAAAACAGGACAGTCCTCTCAAACAGTCAAAAGGACAATTACAGATGAGGCCTTGCCTTCAATTATCAGCTGAGAAAACCCCATTAGGAAAGAAGATTTGAATTCCATTAAACACATGACAAGGTTACTGTAGGGAGTGGGTTCCTTCCAGGAAAAGGGTCCCTCCATGATCAACTTTGAAGTATACCATTGTTTCAACCAGCATTATAGAGTTGCCTCAGGAGACTGTTCAACATGATGAAAGTGAAAAACAAACCAGTAGCAGTATTGCAAGGGCATGCAACAGGTCAGGGTCCTCCTACTCTTCAACGGTTCAATGACCCTTTTCATCTTCAGGGCTCAACAACAAGGACTGATGCCACAACATGGAAATTTACTGATTTATAAATAGGTTTTTGGAAGTTTAGGTGGCCAGTGATAGGCTAGTTAATACCGCCCTCTCCAATTGATTTTCCACAGCCAATGAAGGCCTAAGGTCTTTTAGATCATGAACTTTAACACTCAACAAAGTTCAAAAACACAATCATGGCCTGGGAGGGGAAAAATCCACCTAAACAGGACACTAACCCATGAGCCTTATAGGGGGTTTAAATTTAGTTAAGGGGTTGACAGGTAAGGCCTCAACCCCTTCACCACCAAGGCCAGTTTTGAGGAGAGACTTCAATATGTTGCTTAATTAGAAATCTAGGTCTCTGTAGATTGATGGTCAATTTCCATGATAAGGCATCGGGGGCCCTGAAGACAGGAAGAGCTGATACGTCAGTTGAGATGGAGGACCTAACCTAAAGCGCAATCTAACAGGAATTCAACGGTAATATTTGGCAGGAAAACACACAAGAGATCTTGCAAACCAGTTCTTCTGGTACCTCAGCCAACTGCTTGTTATTCCTACCCATTATCTTCTTTTGTTCCTTACTTGCCTCACTTTCTCTATTTCCTGACACGCATTACTGCTGTGGGCCTCAGTTTCATTCATGTATGGTACAAATATTTGATCCACTTTCACTAAAGTGAAACTAATTTCATTCCATGAGGAAGGACAAAGAAGAATGTGATCAAACAACACCAGCTAGGGAGGCCTTTTTGTTCATTATGGAAGTTAAGTAGACGGAGCACAGATGAAGACTTTAGGGGAGAAATACATGATGGACGGATAAATGGGACTGTTTTACTCCTGTTTAGATAATTTATTGCTTCAAAAACTGATGATTAAAAATTAAATTTGTCCATCCAAGCACAAAAGTAACAGGAACCTCACCTGATGTCAGAGTAACAACTTGAGCAGTTGCAGCATTCATTGCAGCTATTTGGGAGCTGACATTCTGCTTGTTTGTATCTAGGGTTGTCTCCTTCCATTTCAGCGAGGCCTGAAATTCAATACAACCATGGTTGAGTCAGAAAAGAGGGTCTTACACTGTTTTTGTAGCATAAGTATCCAAAGAAACCTTGACTTCAGGTGAAATGACTCACAAATCTCGGGGGAAAGAGTTAGTCTATATAAATTCATGGTAAGAAGTTTTTGTATTTCAAAGCAATTTTAACAAAAACCCATCACACATTTTCTTAGCACAGTAGTAGAGAAATTTATGCACCCCAATTGGGACACTTATTTTTACATTCATTGCTAAGATTTATTCTTAAAAATATTTTCAGCAGCTCCTTTAAATGAAAGAGGTTTCCAAACTTTAAACTATATAATTCAACAGCAAATATCTTAATAATGAACATATAACTAGTCAATACATATACTAACACTGTAGGTTTATGGCCAAAATTATGACATTCATTCAGGTGGTTTTTTAAGATGTGTTACAGAGAACAGAATAAGTTTACTTAATGTATCTTCATTATCTAGATAAGTAATAATTCATTTAGGGTTCTTTAATATGTCCAACAAGATACTGAAACAAGACTATATTTCACTGGGAGATCTTCAATAAGCCAAAAAAAAAAGTTGGACACAATGACAATGATCAAGGTTGATTTGCACCCTGAATGAACGTATGAACTGCTTGAAAGAGATATTTATGATATTACAATCATTCTAGCCTTAAAAGAAGGAAAACATAGCTATGATTTTATCTCATTTAAGTTTATGAAATTAAACTTAAACTTACAGGATCCGACCCAAGTTCAGGCAATTCTGCTTTGGTGGTAAGCTCCTTCTCCGCGGCTGATATTGCACCTTGTCCAGCATTTATGGTACTCAGAAGTGCTCTCTGAGGTTCACTCATGACACTTGTAATCTTTGTCGTCTGGACCTGAGAACCACCCATCAGAAGCACCATTAGGAAAAAGCTTTGAAGGCTTAAGGGGCGAAAAAACTAACATAGTGCACTCAATATATAGCTGGAGTTTGCACCTTGGCTACAACCATAAGTTGCTCTACTTTAAGCAGCAGAGTATTGATGAACAAGGTAGCAAAATTTTGAGGATGAAAAGAGCCAAAAATATGTAACATTTACATTACTAAAATAAACTTTCAATGAAATTTTACCTTTGCACAATATTGCATCAAATTTTGTTAAAGCTTTAAATCAGACTACCAAAAGACAAAAAAATCACACATATAATGCAAACTTAAGGATAGAATGCCAGATTCTTTCTCTAATTAATTGAACTAAGGGCTCTTGGCACTAATTTTCTCTTTAGTTAAAAAAACTTTTCTTGAAATAAATAGCAAACAATAATAACCTAAAACTCATGCTGAAACATATGATAAAATTGCAACATACAAAGAAATAAGACTGAGCAAGCAATGAAATTTGAAAAAAGTGATAACACGATAAAAACTTAAACACAATTAAAGATATATTTTACCAGCCCTTGTGAAAATATAAAACACCAAAATGAATGAACACCGAGAATTCAAAAAAATCTACGACCCAACTACTTACTAAGTGCTTTGGTTTCAAAGTATCCCACCAAAGCATACAGAACCAGCAAAAAGGTTATGTACCTACTCTGATCCCCAGATATCCATCTAAAGTAAGCATGGAATGAAAGGGAAGAAATCCCAGAGGGAATGCAACACAATTAGATAATAAAACAGCTTTTCCCCTATCTGATGACAAAAATACTGTCAAATGGTAACTAATCACAGAAACTTGCAATCATTAGACTGCTCGACAATTTGGCCATGATTAAGCAGAGAAAATAGGCATTTTAAAGAGTTATTGAATTTTTGATACAATTGAGTAAGATTTATACTTGGAAATTACACTTCATATTAAGACACATGTTCTCACTCAGAAATGTTTTCATTTTAATTGAAAAATCAAGCTAACTTGATGGTGCTGTTAACATTCAACAGATATGAGTTACATAAATGACAATTTCATACCTGAAACTTCAAAAAGATTGCCTCAAATATTTATTACAAAAAATACTAAAATTCATGGCAACAATCAGCTTATAAAGCTTCACGAGTATGCCAAATATTCTACAAGCTATGACGTGTGCACAGGATTATATACATGAAATTTCCAAAAAAAAACAATGGCAGACTACGAAGCAAAAATGTACATTAAGGCATTGTATTGAGAGTAAAACATATAAACAGAAATGATATTTTCAAGTACCTCCCAATTTGTAACCATTGATAGTATGACATTTAAATGAAACCTTCCTTTTGGCTGAAACATCAAGTTTGCAGTTTGGAGCAACTGTGGAACAAATTGACTCAGATAGATAAAAACACTAATAACCCTCTGAATTACTTGAATTTAGATGCACGAATCAAACGCCAATCAAAACAAGGAAAAAATGCAAAAATAAAATCTCTCAATACAGTTCTCTTATGCAGTCAAGTCAGCATCAGCATTTAATCTATAATTGAGTGCACAGGGTTTCACTTTTTGGTAATGATTTGAAGTATGCCTACACAAATTTATACATTTAAGTGTTACAGTAGAAGAAAATAAGCTCAGTCTTACCATGGGTGGGGTGTGGGCAACGTTAGCCTGACCACTGACTGTAGTGAACTGTGCCAAACTCATATGCCCCGTGTTGTAGGTTCTCGCCCCTGAAAGAGGCAGATGATGGCAAAAAAGCAGCCACCAATTTCTCATGCAAAAACAATCTCAAAAGATTTATGAATAATTTTTTTTTTTAACGAGAACCCTGTAACTCACATGTGGTCACAAAATGATGCTGAAAGCACATATATAAATAGGCAAAAATTAAAACATTCATACTTTCATTAAAAATGACTTGGTAGAAAAAAATTCATTGAGAACTCCCCTTTAAATGGGCATTAATAAGTAAAATTTTAAGGGCATTGATATGAAATTTGATTTCCATACTGTAATCTGGAGCACAAAAGTCCCAGGGATACAGCAGTAAAACACTAAGGATTATAACAAGAAATAAACTTAAAAAATCACTTGATAAAATTAAGATATAAAGTAGTAGTTAAATTGTTCATTTTGAAATTAAATTCTTTGCATTAAGTAAATTTGCATTCCTTGCAAAAAACCATTAAGAGCAACCTCTTAATTTCAGCATTTCCCAATGATTGTTGAGATATGTTGGCTGTTTAAACAACACACATGGATGAAAACTGGGAAATGCTGAAATAATCAAATCAATGTTGGGGAAAACTGTGAACTAACACAAACAAATCATTTTCAGACCAAATAATATCACCAGTAAAGCAACTGAGAAAAAGTTTTGCATGCATAGAAAGGATTTTCCTGGGATTCAATGCATATTGGTGCCAGAAAAGTTGACAATTATTTCTGGCAAACTTAATTGACAAAAAAAGAAGGGCGATAATAAAATGTATTCAACATATAAAGCTGACAAAATGAAGAAATGAAATATTCCAAAACTTATTCACACATAAAAATGGTTCTGAAGACATGCGATAATATTTACGTAAAAGAAACATTTGCTTCATTTACAACATTAAAATGATTTTTAAAATGCATCATTATGTGACCCACAATTTACATGCTTAAATAAATAAAAAAATTAACACTTTTAGCAAAATTATCTTCACATTTTAAAAGCCAATCAATAAAAAAAAGAGACTTAATTCAATGCTCCAAACATTTATACATGGCATCTATAAATTAAAAAAATATGATATTGAACTTTTGGATGCTAGGTATATATACAAAATTATAGTTTGCATGTATGACTCAAATGAGGTTCATCAGCTTCAGCATAAACTTTATAATAATAAGGAAAAATTAGATAAAATTAGCATTTTGCTAGAATTAAAATTTGCGATAAAAAGCGAAAAATTGAAATTTATCCACAAGTTTCAAACAAAAAAGGAACAAAAGGAACAAATGGAACATTGCAAAATCAGTGAAAAGGCTCACCATCAGCCCCAGCTCTCATAACAGCAGGTTTAGCTACAGATTCTGTGTTCACTTTCTCTACTTTTGACGCAGTTTCATGCTGAAGAATGGTGGCCCTAGAAAATCACATTTCAATCACAATAAAATCATAACAATTCACAATCACACATTCATTAATTATGCAATACAGTATGCACTTACTTCAATGGAGAAACACTATCTTCAACCATAGTAGAGCCTTCATCACCTTCAATGCCAAAGTGGTCTTTCGCCTTTTTCTGGGGAAAAAATTGAATGCATAATTATTTTTTACAGCCATTAAAAATACAAACTTTAACATATAAACTTGTAGAAAATGAAGGAGATTACGTTATTTCACCGACCATTATGTAAAAAATCAATAACTAGTTGAATATTCTGACTGAAAAATTCTTGATCTTATTTTCATAGAACCTCAAAATTATGCGAGTAAATATTATTTTATAAAAAAATACAGAAATGATGTAATGAACTTATTGATAACTATTTCTGCATTCAAATCTCTAACATAAAAAATGGCTTCTTCTCCCAT
Source organism: Ceriagrion tenellum (assembly GCA_963169105.1). Taxonomy (NCBI): domain Eukaryota; kingdom Metazoa; phylum Arthropoda; class Insecta; order Odonata; family Coenagrionidae; genus Ceriagrion; species Ceriagrion tenellum. Next base: position 66,704,961 of record OY720642.1, on the reverse strand, counting down.
TGTAAACATAATTTTTGATACTCAATTTTAAAAAGTGATTATAAACTTTTAACTCCTTTATTCCATGTTCAAAGAGTGTCAAACTGATTGGATATCTTTTAAACAATGTTTATCTAATGTATGTATTCTCTGTATGTACATACATAACATGCATGTATCAATCTAATAGGTACATTAATACATTGTCCTAGGAAAACAATATACATACATCCTACAAATGACTGGTACCTTTCTTCGCTCATTTTTTGTGTCTGTGCTGGCATTACAATCCCTGCAACCTTTTATTATATAATCATTAAGATATTTGGATAAATGGCTCAATTTATTGCAAGCATAATTTTAAGAGCTTTTCAAACATGTCAATCCAAAAGAAAGTTTATGGTGGAAAATCAAAAGGGTGACAAGCAAAATTGTTTTTTACTGAAAGGATATTGAGATTCCTACCATGAAAAAGTTTGAGATACAGTAAGTCATTAATAAATAATGCATCCCCATGAATGATCATGTGCAAATTTATGCCCCGGAACAACTTCAACTGTCACACCTTACATATGCATACAAAATCATGTTTTTATATTCAAAGTTACAGTTATTTATGCATGGAATGAGATCCCAAAGTTTTGTCATAAAGTCACGGGACACCCTGATGATGAGCCTAAGAAGCCAAATAATAGGAATGGTGAGCAAAGCAAGATGCAAGCATAAAATACACCTAATAAAATGATGGAGAAGCCATAAATCAGTAAGTATTTAATTCACGCCACTTATTTATCGGAAAAAAATATTTATAATCACACCCCCTATCACCTCCCTCAGTAGTGTCATATCCTCGTGAAACACCCTGTACCCTGAAGGAAGGGGAATAAGAAATGTTGAAATGGTTATCCCAGCAAGATTCTAGAGGTACTTAAACAGGTAAAGACACCACAATAGCTAACTGCATAATGTAAAATATAGGCTCAATAAAAATAGTGACAATCCACTGTTGATCCCCACTAGATAAAAGAAAATTCACATTAATCATCAGGCTAAAAATGAATTTTGACAGGTCAAACATACACTCCAGAATAATTGGCTAGAATAGGCAAATTTAAACATAATTCAAAATATATCTCCTTCTTTTAAACACTAATCAAACACAAAATTATTTATACTAAACATCATTTGTAAAATAAGATCACAAAATAAGCCACTATCAATGGTTATTCAGAATACAGACACTCAATGTACGGCTGGCACTTATCAGCAGATAAGTGACAAACAGAGATAAACGTGGATCTGGTAAATATTACAAAAAACAGCACTATCTATGGCTCCATTATGGCTACTGAAAAAGGAAGTAACACTTACCTTCTTCAATATGATGTCAATATATCCAGAAATCAGCTGAAGAATTTGCTCAGCCTCAGTAGTCTGGACAGAATAGTATTGATCAGAGTAATCACCAAAGTCAAGGGTGAACGTGTTTGGTGAGGCTCCCCAGCGACGGACAGTGGTGAGAGGCCATGTCTTCAGAATTTCCTTCGTTCGCTCATCGAGACGCAAGACTGAGTCCTTAGTCACTCCGAGCAAACGAGGAACGAGCTTATTCTTCCCTTTCATTTTTTCCTAAAGTAATGAGAGGCAAGATATAAAATTTAGTGTGATCATGGAATTTTATCAACTCTACTGGTTAAGGTAGAGTAAATGCTTTAGAAGAGAGTCAGGCAAAACTTAAGAAGACAAAAAAATTCGAAGTGGCTTAATAAAATTCTAGTGTGTGTAGTAATAATACCGACACACTGCATTCAACGTAGTATGCATTAATTATAAAAGCACTTTAACGCCAAATTTAGCAATGTAAACATTATTGTCAAAATTACACAAGGTATATAACCTTTAAATCTAGAATCCTTACTATAAGGTACATGAAAAACACAGAATAGCTGCTCTTGAAATTTTTAAAATTTGTTAACTACATACTATGCAGGTATCATTTGCTACAACTAAGTATTTAGAAAAATTAAAAATCAACATAAAAGCATTATGTACCTTCACAAGGAAAAATGTTACTCCGTATGTTTTGAGGGACCTCGCTGTCTTGGTATAAAGGACCTTAGCGTCAAGTTCTGACAACCCTAAATGTCTCTTGTGCTCAGCAAATACCTTTTTTTCAATACCCTTCACTTTTACATAGGACTGCGGCAAAAACTCCTTCAAGCTGTGCAAGCAAAAAAGTTATACGAAATGACACAACAGAAAGCAAGTCGATAATAACATTATGGTTTTAATCTGAATTTCCAAAATGACAAATGCTATGCGTCCAATTTTTACTTACTCTAAAAATCCAGGTCGGTGCTTGCTCTCATTATAATCTCCAAACTGTATTTGACATTGGATTCCAGCAAACTGGCAGGCTTTATCTTGAGTCACAGGATGTGTGCCGTCAACTATAGCATCACGAGCTTGCACATAAAGCAAACCTAGCTGTACAGGATCCCGAGAATCAATGTTTTGGTCAGAAAAGAAGAATTTTCGGCGAAGAAGAACCGTTTCGCTCTCATCAATTCCTTGTTCTCGTAATGTTTTCGATGGATCAATCCAATTAACTGAAAAATAATTTCAATAATATTTTATGCCCTTGGAAATGTAAATGCATTTTTAATAAATGTGTCATACACGTAACAAAGTTGTTTTCTCAAAGAAAACAACAAAATCAGCTGAACAAATATGTTTAAAAGTAGTTAAACAAAAGGTTCTTGAATGACATCTCTCCTACAACAGATATGGTATGTGGAGTTACATAAGATAATGCCATACGTCTTAAAAATTGTAGTTTAATGGAGTACAGCAAAAACCAATGGTATTCAAGTCCTAATTAAGAAAATTAAGCGGTGTGACTGATAAAATCTTCCGTTTATTTTGGGAATTCTATGACCTATAACTTACACGCAAAAGCCAATTTGGGGAGTTAACAATTCCATTTCCTTTCTATCAATTACTAACATTAATGGATGTTGTTTTTAATACTTTTCTTCCAAAATCTCAACTGAAAAATCACACTGTGCCTTGAGGACATCTTGACCCTCAGGAACATGCAATGACACACGACCGGAGTGGTCTTCATGTACTTTTCAGCAAAAAATACATTTTTATACTTTCAGGAAATGCAAATAGATCCCCTCTCTCTCATGACTGTAGCACCCATTTTATAGGGGAGGAAATGTAAAAACAAAGGGTGCATGTTCAGGAGGGTTAATAAAGAGTGAAATTGACCAATTTTTAACAGGCATAATGATTCAAAACCATTACTGATAACAATGTGGAGATAAAAACTGTTATGACCGGTGTAATGAATAAGCAATGATTGACTTGACCTTGAATAAAATAATTCACGTGAAAAACCCACCTTCATCATCAGTTTTCAGCTTTTTCCTCAACTGCTCCATCTTGGCATCCCTTTCCTTCTCCTCTTTCCTTCTCTTCAACGTCAATGTACCAAAGTTATGCCCCTTATTCTCATTTTCCTCCTCTTCTATTGTTTCCCGAACAAGACTGTATTCATCATGATTCGTTATGCCTGTAAAGATAAAGTTTAGAGAATGAATATCAGTGTTTACATCCCATTAGACCATAGGCTACAATAGAAACCTTAGGTTTCACACTGACCTATCTTTGTACAAATAACCACCATCAGGTTCGCAACAGGCTGGCTGTCATCTACCATCAAAGTCTTCAGCATTCCATCCAACATCCTTACTCTCAATGTTCTTAACTTCTTGCGATACTCCAAAAGGTCCTGAAGTTGAGAAATATGGAAAATAAAATATAACAAAATGAGTCAATTTTGTTTTCTGCATAAGATACACACGTAAAATAATATTCCAAGTGATTTTGATTGACAAAATATTGATATGACAATAATTGAGTAACATTTTCATTGCACAATTATTTTATCTTGATAATTTAGACATTATTATTAAAGTATCAATGTACATTATAGGCAGTGAAGTACTCATCATCATAAATGTTCCACATCAATCCCTTTACGTACCCCATTCCTCAAAATGTAATATTCCAGGTTTCTTCCTGGCTCCAGCCATACTCCTTTCTTAGCATCTTCATCAGCCAAGAAAAGGCCATAATCTTTCGCTGAAATAAATTAGAAAATTTAAATACACAGCAGTAATAGCAATCATTCCTTTAAATACAATGACAAGCTAAAGACTTATTAAAATTCAACAAAGATTGGATTCTTTTTTCCTCGCTACTCCAAGACCCCATTGATTAGATTATTGCAGTTAGCACTCAGAATATTTCCACTGATTTACATTAATGGGCACTTCAGTTATTACAACCAATAAGCACTTCATGTTTCACCACTATAAATTTGAGGAAAATTTCCCTGCTGAGTGAACTAGCAGTAAAATAGTCTTTGATTTGTAGATCACTATACCTAAAAATTATTTCACGTCTAAAAATAACTTTAGCAACAAACAAAATGGTAGGGTCTTATCCTTCCAAGAAAGTTTAAAGATAACAGACATAATGTTGACAAACAATGGAATGACTAAATTCTGTTATTGCAGCCATCCAAAATTTCATTGAACCATTGAAAAAATGAAGATATTTTCAAAATATTTTTATCACATATGCAGTTCATTTATGACTCCCAAATGAGATGTATCCCAATTGAGAGGTCAGCCAAGCTATTCAAAACTACAAAAGCCATTCAACCTCGAATGGATGTACTTACGTTGCCCTAAATTAGCTTCTGAGATTTTCTCCCGAATAATCCGACATGCATCAAACACTGATGTGGATGGGTCAAATTGCATAGTCTTGGTGACATCTCGCTCCACAATACTGATTCGAAGTGATAGGGTAGCCATTTTCCAACTTTTTCTTCTCTTTTCACAAAAACTTCTGGGCGGTTCTTCAATTACTCCCTGAAACGGAAAGAGAGGACCATATTTCATCATTTTCCGGTCATGATTGCCACAACACACAATTACCAACAAAGAGCTTAAAATTCACCGAGGAACTTAACTATGCATTTTATTTATGGGAGACATAGCAATATTATTACTGCCCACTATTGCCAGTGGAAGAAAAATTAGTTAATTCTCATAGACAAACTTCAGTCCAACGTGAAATGAAAGATTTGAAGAATTTAAGGTTTAAGAATTATGACTTTCCTATATTTTAAAATAGTTTTTTTCTCAGTCATATCACATGGGACTAAGTATTTCTACAACTGATACGAAATAATCACATGCAAAAAAATGAAGTAGTGGGAAGTTATAAGATGGCTTATTGCACTGGTTCTCCACACAGCGGTGTCGTATATTTAATCAGATTGTCAGTAGGTTAACATATGAGTGTCAAAGATTTGGGGACTGGATTGACTTCTGTTTGCAAAGAAAATATTTCAATAGATATTGTAAAATTACGCTCAAGATAAGGATTCATAACTCAATTTCTGTTTTCTAGAAGCAAAAAAAGTTGATTTGAATAATAACGCAGAAACTCTAGCATGTCTAGGAATTGGACTGGATAAGCTATTGTCGCCTGTGTTACACGATCCAAAAAAGGAAAACGTAACTAGTGAATACATTTATTTCATATTTCTTGTAGATATTTCATCCATTAAATAAGAAAATTTACTCATCATGACTTGTAGTACATAAAAATTGAAAGAACTAGGTTGCAATCAATAAACATGTTTCATAGGCAGTATTTTAATGTACCCTACCACTAGAAATAGGATTCTTTAAATGCTAGAAACCTAACTTAACCAATAATATTTCAAATTAAATTGAAAATATTTGCATGGGAAAGGTATCATTTTGCTGCTCATGGTCAATGAATGGGACATGCCTTTCCAAAGCAGTCTAATAACACATTAATAATGGTATTTGTCATTTTACGAGAGAAACACCAAAAATCTGGAGAAAAATGACTTATTCTATGGGGTTGGAGATCTTAAACATATTTTCTGTAATGTACAAAAAATGGTAGGATGGAGCCTCGGTTAACCATAAAATCATAATTAATGTAATTATTCCAAATTTTAACTCAGTAAAGCCAAAAAAATCTACTTCCACTCCACCACCCAGACCACACTTATAAACAATGTCCCAGTAATATTTAATGATGGGGTAGACGTCACAATGTAATGAGCAAATGGTTGGTTGTTTAAGCTCCGACATTATCACTACGAAAACAATGTTCAATAAGTCGCTGTTGATAAATAAACTGCGTAAAATTTAGATTTAGTAGCTAAAATGAAAACGCAATTCACGACATAGAAAAGATTTTCAATCAACTCGAAACTGGTAACTCAAACGTAATGTTTTGGAAGCATAATTTACGACACAGCACATGCGAATACTACATCCTGGGAGTTTCCCAAAGAGTGCAGGTGACCGTTCGCACCCGCCCTCCCCCGCACGTAGTAGAGCACACCAACTGGTGCTAAGGCTCCCGCATGACTGGAGGATGCCTTCCCTTTCCACCACTCCAGCCTCCACCACTCCCGCCCGTCGCAAATCCATCGCGGGGACTGGGCAAACACGCGCCGCCACTCAACGGCCCATCCAGACTCCCGCGGTGAAGCCATCACTCTCCCTTCCCCATGATACGTACACATCCCACATCCCCCCCACTTCAAGCCTACCCCTCCCTACCGCCCCCGCCGATAACTTCCAAGACCTAACTCGGGGGAAATACACACGAAACATTTGCGGCACGGCATGTAGGAAGTTGGAGCGGCAGTCGAGAGATACTGAGCGCACATTTTAATAACTTATCGAATCGAAAAGATTCTTCGACCACATTCCATACAAGTACACCTATTTATACGGTGCAAATCGCCAAGCAAGCGGTAATATTTATATCCCTGATTCCTCCCTGAGATATGTGATTTCGAAAATCTAATGGCAGTGAAAAGCGTCATTTTGAGAAACAGCCGTCATTCAGCCATATTGTTTAACCCTGCTCTCACCTTACATTCCTATGCATTGTATGATGGAATGAACGAATTAGCGAATGTAAAGCAAGAATATCAAACATCTGTTTGAAATTTAAGGAATGTAACTCATCAAACATACAATTGGTTAATTAGTGCTATGACTCTACTCGATTTAACCCAAGTTATCGGCAGGAATGTGGACTATATATTATTTAAATAAATAAATAATAAACACTAGGAGAATGCACATTAAAGAAGTGCATGCTGATTTATATTAAGTTATCGATGGAAAACGTAGTAAAATTGCAAAATTAGTGCCTCAGCCCGCAAGCGCTGAAGGAAAACGAGTGTCAACGACTATGGCAGACTAGCCTCAGCTTCTAGCATTGACCAGCATAGCAAGTTCCCTCTCCATACACCACAAACACTGACTACCGCTGAGCATGGGCGTCAACAGAAATGAGCATCCACAGGAATTGGTTGCCGAGGTGCCCGTCAGAATGAGGGATTGTACGACGGGCAACGGAGCCGATCGTTAAAATCAAGCGTCATTTTAAGTTCCGCAGATATGGAAAGCCGTGAAACCGGTTGAACCCAAAATCGGAAGAATAGAAAGTTCGGCAAAACATTGTAAAAAAAGGGGAAGTGGAGCAGAATCTCTCGATCAGCCTTTCAAAACCGGAGAGAGACGACGAAAACGAGCAAAATTATCAAGGTGTCACTTTCAAATTCATTGGTTCCCTTATGTGATTGCGTGCATCTCGGAATTTTAATGCTACAAAAATCCTGGACGATCAAATGTTTTATTTTTACCTAAAGATGACGTGAGCCGTGTAAACCATGATCATAAGATATTAAAATTACTATGGAAAAACGAAGTACAGTCCTAAAAGATTTAAAGTTGTCCCGGCGAATAATGTTCGTAAAATCTTCAACCACCCTCGGCCAGCTATAAAAACCCGGCATGGACCAAATCGGCAATCAGTGTCAGCCCTGATGACGATGTGGGAGATACTCGTCGAAACGTCGGCCTTTAAAAGCCTTATCCGGTGCCTAACCCGAGAAGATTGTAGAAGGTACAGTCCTTTTATTCAACATGTTTAGCAAATTCCATAAAGTCAATCCGGAAACCACCAGCTTTCGTCTGAAAATGTTTTTAAAATTTCTCAATATCAAGAGCATTTTTACACATCTTGGTGGTTGTTACGCATAATAATCACCGAAAGAAAATCTTCCAGTGCATTTACAGTGTATTTTAAAGGGTGGATATCCATAACGATTCCTCGGCTTCCACTAATTCCGCTCGAGTTAAAACAAAGATCACATTCAGATTTTAGGCATTTTTGGACTGACCCTTCAAACAGGACGACCTTCTTCTCACGTTTCACAGATTTTTGAAAGTTCCGTTGCCCCCGTCCCAAAATCGTCCATTGCGCAGCGCCAGGAACTTTTGCGAGATATATTCTTCTTCCCCCCTTTTCACAGTTCCGCAGCCCACCTCCAAAAATCTCCTCCTCACTGTGCATCGCCAGTAACTTTGGCGAGAGCAACACTCTGTGCTGCCAGGGTGTGTGGTGATGCGAGGCGAGGTAGGGCGTGTGGCTTCGCGAGGTGGGGCGGAGGGGTACAGATGGGGAAGGGGCGAGAGTCAAGGGGGGGGGATAAGGAGTAATAATTCGCGGCGAGAGGGAATCCGCGCGACATCCGAGAATTTAATAAAGACGAAACACGACTAAAGCGGTCCTTTATTACCGCCCCGGCGAGGAGACAGGGGATGTGCCGGCGTATGTAGGGGACGGCGGGAAGGAGAGATTAAGAGACGGGTATGAGAATACCGGAAGGGTATGGAGAAAAGTGGGGGTGGTTCATCCAACTCTTTTCACGCGCGGGTGCGTATGGAAACGGATAGAGAGAGAGAGGGAGAGACCGAGATGAATAAGGAAGAAATGGCAGAACGCTACGACGGACCTTCACACGGCCAAGAGAAACCCACCCAATACCCGAAATTTTCCTCACTATTCCGCAACCCTCGACCGCCAAGAATCGCCCGCTGCCGTCCTGTTTAATACGGTATCATGTGGCACAGTTTGATGGTATATCAGGGCACTCCACCGACTTCCACCTGACGTGCAAAAGACCGCAACCGTGGTTCCCTGAAGACTGAAGTTAGTTTGAGCGAAATATCATTTCACCTAAAAAATCAATGAATTTGGTCACATTTTAAAGAAAAATGTTTCACCCTTCCAAAGATACCAAATTATCACCCCCTCACCGAACTACTTTCCGACATTTTTGACGAAAAATAACCGCCATTTTACATGGGGAATGGTATGCGTATGCACTCCAGAGATACCTCATTTTAAAAAAATAGGGAATTTCTAATGCCTAGATCTCATTAAAAAATTAACAGTGCGTAGTTTGTATCTCTTCTTAACTATTTTTGAAAATAAATCTTATCGTCACCACAGTATTTTTTTTTTCAAAATCGCAAAAAAAACCTGTCGTTGTGAAGGGGTTTCAAACGTACTGCATGAAAAAAATGAGTCAAATTAAAGACTTATACAGATATTTTTATGCAATTACTTAGAATTTCAGTCGTATAGAAGTATATTCTTGCATCATTAATTACGCAATATTTAATTCATGCGTCCTACGGCTGGTGAGATTAAAACGTTTAATTTGAATGTGGTCTCCATTATGACTAGGAAACCATCTCGCTCAAATTACTTTAAGCTAGATACGCATAGAAAGAAAACGAGACGGCAAAGCGGATGACGGAAAGCCAATCACAGCCGGCGGAAAGCTAAGGGGCGGAGCTTCGGCCCGCGGAATGGGCCAGAGATTGGGTTTCCGCTTTTCCGCCTTTGTTTCCGTCCACGTGAATCCAACTTCAACGCATTAACGATGGGAACTCGGTCCATCCAGAAGAAAATTATGCACCAACTCTGCAGATTCCACTTATTTTTTTGCCCATCAACATGGGCGAATTTTTAACATTCTGATAGGGGGAGCGCAGGGATTACCAGGGAGTCCGCGAGGCTAGATAGGTTTGAAAGCCTTTGGAGAGCGATTTGTGACCGCAGAATTATTGCTCACGCCCTCCATTTTCTCTTCAATATTCAATTAAAACATTTCATTTCACAACTTCATAGGAATAAGCTAAGTAGAGCACTGAAAAATGTGCCAGTAAATTATGTAACACCGAGTTTGTATAATAACGAAAGTTTTTTACATCAAAATATTTGGTACCGAACCGCCACCCCTGATTAACATCTCTACGCCTATGATTACCACCTCTACGATTTCAGCACCTAGGGTCATCCCCAGGCAAAGAGTACAACGAAAAATTATTCCACTCAACAAATGAGGGTGATAAAAGATGATGAGACGTAGGCAGCAATAAACGACACATTTTTGGAAGGTAAGTTCATAGTTTGTACCCATTTCCCTCATGGTTTTCAACAGGATTGAGAAATTATACAGTAACAACGCTCTGCAGGAACTTAGTCGTTGACGACCCTTTCGGGAAGACAGAATAATGAAGACGGTGAAACTTCCAGAAAAATAGATTAGGCACAAAGCCCGTGCTCCTCCAGACTTTCACAATCGGATTGGTAACATCCAGACAGGAAGCCGCGGCTTCATATTTGCTCTCGGAATAGAGAGCAGGAGAGAAGAAAAACGTAGAACAGGCAGAGGAGTATCACGACAGGGAAGGGCTGGCGTAGGAGGAATTTTTCCGATGAAGAGAAAGGGAGTGATGGGGAGGACGAAGCAAACATACTTCACTCGAAAGCGGGCGGAAGGATCACACTTGACTCCGTGGGATGGTCAGAGACGGCAGACGACTGGCGATAAAGGTGATGGGGAGGCGGAGAGGGGGACGAGGAGATTTTGAAGGGGGCGGCTACCAGGGGCAACTAATTGGGGGGAGGCTAAAAGGGGCCGATTCGGTGGGAACCAGGGAGAAAGAGATACCAAAGAAGGCCCAGTTCTCCACCGGGTCAAACTGTGCATTCCTGCCGACGTTTGAATGGATGAACGAGTCGCCAAACATCATCACGGTGGATCCAGGTAAACATATTTTATCTGTAACTGCTCTGAAACTGGTATGTAACTACTCTTAAACTGGTCTGTAAATGTTCTGAAACTAGTCGGTAACTGCTCTGAAACTGGTCTGAAACTACTCTGAAAGTTGTCTGTAACTACTCAGAAACTAGTCTGTAACTGATATGAAACTGGTATTTATATACTCTGAAACTAGTCTATAAATGCTCTGAAACTGGTCTTTAACTGCTCTGAAACTGGTCTTTAACTGCTCTGAAACTGGTCTTTAACTGCTCTGAAACTGGTCTGTAACTGCTTTGAAACTGGCCTGGAACTGATATGAAACTGGTCTATAGGTGCTCCGGAAGACTAAATTCAGATCTGGAAGTGGTCAGTTACAGGTCTGGATTTGAAACATCTTGAGATATCTTTGAAATTCAGAACAGTTCAGTCCAGTTACAGACCACATATTATTGCCTGGGGACGATGATGACGGTCGACTCGTAAAGCGAAACGTCGATATGAATTCAAGGAGGAAAACTTGTCACTTCGAGAAAGATTCTAAGGCTTTCCCGACATATTGTGATGCTGAAGGTTCCTCGGGTTTCTCACCTGGTCAAACTCTCCATCTAGGCCGACGTTTCAGTGTCCATCGTCATCAGGGAATTTTCATACCCCGATGACGCTGGACGATTTGTACATCGAAAAGTCGCCCGAGATGGAGAGTGTGACCCGATGCAAACTTAAGTTAAATACTAGAGCAGGGGTCAGCTATGTCTCCGACCTAAAGAACTATTCTCTAAATAGTATCAACATCAGTGGTGAGCTACCAGAGATAAAACAAAAGTCGTTTGATACAATCATCGAATTCAATCACCGTCCTACGCAAGCCACCGATACCTCGAGATAAACGATATGCAGTAGAACAGGGGTTTTCAACCAGTTGGGAATTTTCCCCTCCTCCAATCCCCAGGGGAAGGAGCAAAGGGGAGGTTTAGAGGAGAATCGGGGCCATTATTCAATGCACTGTGATATTTTGCCTATTATGTATAATATATGTGGAGCCCAGAAGTCAAGGGGTCTAAGTGACATTAAAAAAAATAAGTTAGGTACAGGAATGGGATGTGAAAATATAAATCTTTTAGGTGGTAAAGGGATCCAAGTGATTTTCTTGACAGGTGATGCTATCTAGGGTAATGCCTCTTAACTACTTAGTGGGTTGTACCAAACATTTTCAACTATGACTTAAGTTTTCTCAAAACAACCATTATGTTACTTAGACCCCTTGACTTCTGGGGTCCTCATATATCATTGTAGTTCGTTCAAAGTTATAATGTGGCGTTCAACGACGTTTACCGAATACAATAGATTGAAATCGACTCCTGAACAACATTCCTGAATCATAAATGAAACAAGAAAGTATTACACGGTTTCCAAAGCCATTCCTGGTTAAAAATGGCCATGCGAGTGACTAAGAGATGCTATTAATATTTCACGACGCAAAGGTATTTCGAAGTTAAAAGTCTTCAAGCATGAATTTAAACCGGACGAGATTTGTGGGTTTTAGCGCAGACTTATTCAATGGGCATTAAGTACAAGGCCGTATACCGTTCGAAGAACTAGATTAATCCATGTAAGAGAAGTAGCTATCACAATAAAAAATTATGGCAAGTGCCACATGCAATGAAGTTTCGTGGTCAGAAAGTCACAGATACGGCTTGTGAAAAATAAGACAAGTAAAATATATAGGATATTCTCTCGAGGAAAGGTCGTACAAGTAATACTGAAAATGGCCAAAGAATCACATTAAGAACCCGAATTCACATCACACTGCCACTGCAATTCTATCATCATCTTCCAGGACCATCCATAACTACCTGGCATAACAAACACCATCAAACACCACTCCCCAGCCTCTATTCATCACACCGATGTCTATATGACCTGCCATACAAATATATGTCCCCACAAACATGCGGCAGTGTGATGTGAATTCGGGTTCTTAACATGATTCATTGGTACTTTTCAGTGTTGTTTTATTTAATATACCATTTTTTTTATTTTTATATATTTGGTTGTTCTGAGATGTGTTGTGGTAGACCTTCAGTGTATGTTTTTTTGTAGCCCTGATGATGGAATGAATTACGTTCCGAAACGTTGGTCAAGAATTGCTGTCTTATTACTCGTACGACCTTTCCTCGAGAGAATATCCTATATCAAAGGAGGTCGATACAGTGAACAATAGGTAAAATACACACCGACCCCTTCTCCAGGGTATATCTTGGTAACTCAATGGTGGGGAAGGGGCCAGGGTAAATCAGATGAAGAGGGAAAGAAGAGAGTGGTCCAGAGAAGGACAATAGGGGAGGGGGGGGGGAGTGACCGGGGAGACGGGAGGCAAACGGGGCGGAATGTGAGGGAGGGGAAGAAGATGGAACAGGAGAACGTCGAGACTAGAATCAGAAGGCTCCCAGAAGGCGTCATGCCACGGCGGCGCCGCCGTCACCGGCGCTTCCTCCCGTTACCATGGTGACAGACAACGCCGGCCTCTCTCTCTCCCCGAACAACCAACCTTCCACACAAGCTCCACCCTCTTCCTCTCCTCCTCCCCTTTCAACTTCCTGCTCTCTCACATCTTCCCTGATAACCCTGAAACCTTACCTCCCTACCCTCGTCCTCACAACTAAATCCCAACCTCTCTCTCCCGACACCCTCTTTTCTAACTCCCCACCCCTATCCGTATATATTATACCTCAAAGGTGTTTTTTTGTGGATAGGCCATAACTCCCATAATTCTTCATCAAAATCAATGATTCAAACATCATTTTAAAGCTTCAGTTCCCCGATTTTGACGAAAAATAAAAAAAATTTATAATCAATGTATTTGTGGAAAAAATTTATAATCATATATGTTATTTCGGTCCTGGAGGTTCAGCAACTAACGCATCTGTACTGATGTGCGGGTTGCGTGAGAGCAAGGGTAGTAGTTCCTCCAGAATCCGTATATATTATTTCTCAAAGGTGTTTTTTTTTTGTCGCAACGCCATAACTCCCATAATTATTCATCAAAATTAACAATTCAAGCATCGTTTCAAAGCTTAGTTCCATTTTTATTTTTCCAGAGGAAATATTGATTTTTTCTCGTTAATTACAAGATAATGTTTGGTATGTTTTTTGGGTGATTAAACGTAAGGATTATTTTAAAACTTGCATATCACTTTCTTTACGCCACTGATTTACAGACTACGACCAATAAGAACACAATGTACCTATATATAAAACATTGTACCTACTTTCGGTGATTACAGGAATGCAAAATGCGACAACGCAAGTGAAATTTGACTTAGCAACTTGCCGAAAAAGGCACATTGCTTCCGTTGCTGTTTTATATATTGACACCACAGAAAATTCAAGAGTCAATTTGATATTTCCCAGAGATTTCGCTGATATCTCCAGTGAAAATAAAATTCCCTGAGATCTCCCGGTCTTCTCGGTTTTCCGCTGTGCTGGACACCCTGATAAATGCACCGTATGCCGAACGATACATATTCCGGACCAGTTGACGATGCAAAACATGACCTGATGACGATGGACGACTCGTTCATCGACGCGTCGGCCAAGATTCAGTGTTTGGCCCGTTGGAAAGCCCGAGTAACCTTTAACAGCATCATACGCCGGGAAGGCCTTAGATCTTAACAAGCATAGAGTTTAACCCATCTCTCTCCTTACTTTCCGATGGGCAGCACGACGGAATGGACGAATCAGTGAATAAAAAGCAAAAATATCCAACATCTACTTCAAATTTAAGGCATATATAAATATATATTGGTTACTTATTGAATATCTTGAAATCTTGAATAATCTTGAAATATAGTGTCTTTGGCTGTTTATTGCTATGTATTTTACCCAATTTCACGATATTTTTCATCGGGAATATGAATGATCATTAATTCAAATAAATAAAAAATATGCATGGAGAATGCACATTAAAGAAGTAAGTGCGTGCTGATTCCTAGTGAGTTATCGATGGAAAACAGTAAAATTGCAAAATTAAGACGTTTGCCCGCAAGTCCTATTAGAAAATGAGGGCTAACGAAGACGGCGGACGTACACTTTACTACACATCGGAGATATGTCGAACCATACCTCATATAGCATCGAATCCTGCATTTCATGATGGCGCAAGGCTATCTACCGCATCGCCTGGTGCCTTAATTTCGCGATGAAATACCTCGTGAATATCGTGTAGAGCCCTCGATGCATCACAAACATCGCACAGTTTAAGGGAGTTTGAGCGAGATATTCCCCATTCCCGAAAAAGACCACATCCGAGTTTTATTTCTCTATTTAAGCAGCTTTTAGAATCATAAATCAAATATGGTAATCTAAATAGCGCAAAAATATTGTTTTACACGACTGAAACTTTCTGTTAGGAAATAAATACACCAATATATGCCTTCAACTTAACTAATTTTTTTCACGCCGTATAATGACAACGCCTTCACAACGGAAGGTTTGTTTCAGCGATTCCGTAAAAATTGCAGCGGAGAGCCACTGATATTTTAAAAAATAGTTGATACAACATACGAACTACATACTGATCAACTTCTGATGAAATCTACGCGTCATAAATTCATTTTTCCAAACAAAAGACTCTCTGGAGTGCATGAGCGTACCACGTAGCATGGAATACGGCAAACATCTCGAAAAGTCGTGCGGTACACGGCTGACATATTGGGATCAACGGAAGGGTGAGTCAATCCCCATTAAAATGAGGCCAAATTCATTTAAACATCCGTGAAATTATCTCCAAGGGCGTTTTCCGAAAAGCAGAAAAAACCCTTCTTTCAACCCGGAGAAAGCGATTAAACGTCACAAAATGTAAGGCTCCGCGGGTTGAACAGCTTCCTCCACATCACAGAAACAAAACCTCTCCCCAATACCTTGGCGGATCAAGAGGATCTCACCATGAGTCACGAAAATAACTGAAATTAAAAGTTGGACACACCCCCCGCAAACAAGCAGCACAGAAAGCTTAAGTAAATCGTGCTACGAGCGTTTATTAAAGCTCGGTCGGAGAGCGAGTGGTTGCCCTCACACTGATCGATCCGGGCCCTTTAAAGGAGAGATAGACCGGCGAACGCCTAAGGAACGAGAGAGGTAGGAAGGCATAGGGGGTTGAAAGAGAAGTGGCAGTAGTAGAAGGGGAATCCTGAGCATTCCGATGCAAACGTCCCCAGTCGAGCACCTGGCACAAGGCGCGGGCGGAGTGTGTTGTTCGGTGAGGGGATGCCGCAGCTGTGGGCGCCCTGGGCACGACAGAAGAGCTGTCCATGCCCCTGAACTCGAGTGTCGAGACGAAAGGAAGAAATTAATCGGCACGGTTAACTCCTTTGTCAGTTTAACGATAAGCAGACTGCAAAACCTAGAAGTTTTCAGTTCATACAATAGATTCTGATGTTTCATAATTCCGTCCATAGAGGGTTAAATTCAGCAAGTTTTCGGTATTAAACTTTCCAGGCTTATTCAGTTTAAAAAAACTTGCTGAAATTCAGCAAAATGCCTGAATTGAAGTTAATCTTATACATCAGCAAACCTATACTTTATTTGTCTCTAAAAATCTGAATAAAACGTATTTAATTTCCACAAAAATTATTCTTCCAAATAGAATGAAGGGTAATTGTTTCATTTAATTTATGTTACAAACTGTTTTATTTAATTCAGCGAATTTTATTTATTAAAACTTGCTTGATTTCAGCAAGTTTTCTTGGCTTAAAATGTTAAGCATTCCAGATTGGCTCCAAAGTTAGTACAACTTCAGTTAAGGAAACCTTGCTGAATTTCAGCAAATTTGGGGGAAAATATTTTCCAGTGCACAGATTACAGGGATGTGGGAAACGATAAGGAGAATACATGCGGATAGATGGAATAAAACGTAATTTTTCGCAATTCAAATAAAACTTCAACCCTTCGAGTGTAGGCGGTCAATTGTTCAAGCCAAAAAGTCGCTTCAATTTCTCGGAGAATTCATCACAAAATCACCATTAATTTTATATTATGCTGTTGCTATTTTCCGTGTATAGTTATAATTTTTAGTACCCTCCTGATGAGGAATCGTAGAATACACAAAAAGGATTACTAACACATTTTTAAAATATTTTTTACGCTACTCTAAGGGACCTATACGTTAGATTATAATTAATCATCATCAGGTGAAGGTCATCTACATCTACATCTACAAAATACCCTGCGAGCCGCCGCATGGGCGTGTGGCAGGGAGTGTTAGGTCACCAGCCGTGTAAATATGTAAGTTTTTGGGAGATGAAATGGTGACATGTATTGTAGGAGTGTATTTAGTGGAGCTCAATTTTTAATGTGGTCACTTATTGTGCGCGGAAAGAACGACTTTTTGTACCTATATGTTCGGTAGTGAATCTCTTATTTTTTCGCATCTGTCAGATCTAGAGATGTAGTGAGGAGTCATGATAATGTTATCTGTTACGCTCTGAGAAATAACGATTTTCTGAATTTCTCAAGCAACCTAAACCTAGCGTGTAGTATCCCAGTCTCTAGGGGCAACCACATTAATCCCTCTATACGTCATGTCATGAGGTAATTGTGATTAATAAGTTGACATTGCCCGGATTTCTGTGAGAAACAAGGTTTATATCGCTTTAAATTCTTACAAACAGGAGAGTGCAGCAACGATAATACTTAATGGCAATTTTTTTAAAACAAAACACCTAGTTCCCTCAAAACCCACAATAATCCCCAGGGAAGACGCCTCGGTGGCATAACTGGCAAAAGCACACGGGGTGAAACCAAGAGATCCGGGTTCGAGTCATAGCATAAAATTTGTATTACACGAAACCGATTAAAGAAGAAATTTATTAATGAACGCGATATAAACCTCTTTTTAAAAGTAATCATGTCGTGCCAGATCGTTATGCGTATAGTTAACTCTAATGTAAACAAATAAACATCGAGGCATGGTGAAATAACCAGGTTTTCCATCAGCTTAAAATGTCAATACTCTCCTAATATTAGAAATATAATCAGATGAACTAAATAATAACTTGGGCCTAATTTACCATAACGAACATTGGAACAGATTCATACCGGGCTTCCGAAAGATAAACACTTTACATCGAAATTAACACACACTAGATTTGAATTTGAGTAGGACACTTCTGAATGTTATTTCGAAGAGACAGCGATTGGAGCACGGAAAATATATGAGATAAAACGCGACCAAAACCTGCTAAATCGATAACCTAACGCCCAGTATCACCACGTCAACAAAGGAGGGCATAAAAACAAACTTACACCCCCACAAGAGGGGCGGGAAACGCGACGGCTCATTACAGAAATAGAAGGAACGACTTAAATAGCGGGGGGATTACGAGAACCAAGAGCCCAGCGTCTAATACACACATAAATGTTTATACAGAAAGGTAGAAAGAAAGTGGATAGGAACACATAAAATAAACAAACACAATGGTGGTGTGAAGATGGAAAGATGGCCGATTCCAAGCAGAAAAAATTAGACTGGACCGGGATTCAAACAACGGACCTTTGGATATGTATATACATCGGCCCCGGTGTCGGCGGGGTAAAGTCCTCGCCTTCTAACTCGAGGGTCGCGGGTTCGAGTCCCGCCTGGGTAAGATTATTTACTGCCCAGGACATGGGTGTTTGTGTTCGTCTCATGATATATTAAAACACTTGTAAGTGGGGAAACCTTTAAGTGTTAAAGAAATTATTATTATTATATATATATAATATTAAAGAAATTATTATATATATATATATATATATATATTATATATATATATATATATATAATATATAAGAAAAGAAAATGATAGAATAATAATAAAGGACAAAAAATAAAAAAAAGAGACGGACGTTTTTTTATTTCATCCCCGAGCATTCAACGATATCCAATAACGCCCTAATTCGATGACAAGCCAATTTTTTCCGACAAAAACTGCCGCCGATCCATTAAAAAGGAAGAAAAAAAACGCCGAAAGGGGCAAATCAATTACATCACCATGTTAGTAGTTTCGCGGAAGAGGGAAAAGGTTAAAAAAAGAGGCTTTTTGCAGGGAGAGGGAGACAAAGAGAAGACAAGAGGAGGGTAGATGGGGTGTAAACTCTGGAAGACGAGCGACTCCTGGGAGACGGTAGGAGGAGGAGGAGGAGGAGGAAAGAATGAGAGAAGAGGGCACGGAATAGGTAGGGGCAGGGCCAGCTGATGAAAGAGGCTGACAGGAGGGCGGTGGGTAAGCGGAGAAGGAAGGAATGTCGCGTCACCACGGCGAGGTAGTCCCCCGGGCGAGGGATGCCGATGGTGGCGGAGCCTGCAGCGTGGGCGACGGCCCTGGGGATTGGGGAGTGTTTTCCTATTAAGGAGGATGACACCGAGTAACGGCAGAGAGAGAAAAATGGCACTGAGGGTGAGGAGAAACGGAACAAGACGAAACAAAAGAAGAACAGAAATCTTACCGCGGAAGGAGAGGGCAAACCAGATGGGTCAGGAGGTCAACTATGAGAAACCCAGTGATCGTTATCGCATGCGGAAATACCAATCTAATACACAAAAATTAGTATTTGCTTGGTCGTCTTCTATGCGTTCCGATACCATTCATAATATTACAATGGAACTTTAGTGAGTTGTTGTGCGCGTGCCCGTAAAGGTTTCTGAGTCGTTAAATCCATTGTATAATAGTAGGAGCGCGGATCGTTTCAACAAATGAGTGTTGGCACGCGAGGTTCTCAAACAAGCGAGGAACGACAAGCGAACAACGAAGCAGATCGTTTTCGGATTGCTCAATCACGTGCATCAGAATCGTATCAGTTAGTCATAATACGTGATAGTAGTGAGACATAATTTGTGATAAAAGGTGCGTAATTTATTTGTACGAAGAAAAAGATTTGGTGCAGTGGTCTCTCTGTTAGCTTTTTTTTAATTCTTGCATTCGATTTTCGTATACGCTTCGCTTTTCCCTAAAATTGAATTTTTAAGCTCGAATATCTAAAATTTTTGCAATCTCTATCTTCAATATCTATCTTCAATCTATGCAATATCTAAAACTTCAGCAATAGAATATTTTCTTTACTTGGAAACCGCAGCAATGGCATGTAATGGAAACTCATTTGTGGGTTACGAATTCTTGTGTAGGCACGAGGAATTCGTAGGGCTACAAAAAAATCATTCTCTTCCAAATATTTTGTGCATGTAAATATGTCTGCTTTGTACATTTGTGCCTATTTAGAAAGAAAAAGAGGCAGAGCAACGCATGCCGGGCACAGCTAGTACCTGATATAAAGGGGCCGTCCAAGAGCTGGATGGAAAAAGGGAGTGACTGGGACAATGGAAATGAGATAGGTGAAGACGACAGGCAACACAGAGTGGCAGAGAGAAAGAGTTTCATTAAATGAACGCTACTGAAATACCAAATCACGGTATTGATTGATTGATTAAAGTTAAGCACTACCTGCTTCGAAAACGTCACCTAATTGATCAAAGTGAAGCCCTAATTTCCACTCGGTGAGATACAGAAAGAATATGGTTGAGTCGTTCGAAGAATTTTCCTAAAATAGTTTTCGGAGTACAATGATATAATAAATTAAATAACGATTATTGTCGTAGGCCATCATCGGCCTCCCAGACTTTGAGTGACTGAAATATAAGCGTAATGCCTTACAAAAATCTAAATAAGGGTAGAAAAAAGAAAAATTACAATCATTATTACAAGTTGCATGAACATACACCAAAGTGTCACACATCTAATATCAGTCTAATATTCATCTAATATCTAACTTAGCCTTTCTTTTCATCGCATAAAATAAAGCATTAGAATCAGGGCAAAAGAAGTATATGTTCCGTTGGATCCAATAATTAACAAAGCACTATTCCAAAACATAACCACGCCAATCCCATTCCAAGTTCTAATACAGAACTCTCTCTCTCGTCAATTTCAACGTTGAGGTTTGAAAATATAGATAGAAATAGTTTTCTTTTGAAATTTTCCACAAACTGACACAATTTTACATCCTGTGGGAGTGAACTCCAATTTCGCGATATTGTCGGAATGAAGGATTTATGGTGCATATTTATACTATACGTATGTCGAGGGATTTGCAGGTCTAAAGGACGGAATCTTGTTCAGCGATAATGAGGGTCTCACTTGAAAAATATACGATCAGAAGACGAAATGAGGGCAGCTAGAAGAAGGGCGAAAAATCTATACGCTACAGAAAACATTTAGAGAGATAATAAACCAGAGGCCTTACGGAGCGATTTGGCAAATATTTCAGCTTGGAGTGTAAAAGCAAATACCATCATCTTATCAGAGAGCATACTCCAAGGGTGTAGTGCTTTCCTTGAACGTTCGCCCACTGCGCTTAAAGGTTGGTCCTCAAAATCGACGACTTCGAAACGAGGAGGAAGGAAAACGTGAGGAAGGAAGAAAGTGGTACTCATTGAAATGAAACGTAGCGCTTGAATGAGAAATCTGTAGGTTGGGTGAGAGAGATGATATAAAGATTCAAGAAAACGATTGCAAGCGACATTTCCTACGCACCCTAAAACTTACAGTCCATCACTCAAAACTAAGGTAAGCTACAAATATGAGACGCGAAATATGGGCGAAAAAATGCAGCTTGCATCAAACTTTAACAGAGGATATTAAGAAATGAGTAATGAACACTAAGTGAGAAAAAAATACGAGGTTAAACCAAAAAATTAGACCAAATAAGAGACTAAAGTTGCAAAATATATTTAAATAATATTTTACATTGTTTTTAGGTGAAAATCATGAACACACTTTAATTTTTTTATATAGCTCCAATAGCTCATTTATATGTTTGTATATACCAACCACGTTTATGAAGTTTCACAACGTATTCATGTAGCTATCATCACCCTTAGAGCTCAAAAAGATTACGCATTTCCCGATTTTCGAAGCAATTTCCTTTGAATTGAGGAAGAGACTACTAAAAAAAAAAGAAATTAAAAGGAATATATTCACAAGATTCCAACGAAATGGAGAGGGATTTGAAACTGACGGACGGATGGACCAGATCTATTTTCCACAATTCGATGCGACCTAAATTAATCACGACCTAGGTCTCTATGAAGATACGGTCATCAGGTGATGTATCTACATTGGAACGTAGGTAGTGATTTGAGATGAATTTATTTGTGGAAAATTGGGCAAGCCTCGACGGTAAATCGGGAAAGTAAAAACACTCAACTAATCTAGGAGCACTAAGTACGCTCCGTTTAGTCAAGACATAAGTCTTCACTAAACAGCGCAAGTTTGGCAACGGCGTCTTCCATAAGATCCGTGAAGTCAACTTAAGGTGGAACACTCTATAGTTGACTACTTTAACTTTCTATCCATTCTCGCGACAACAATACTGTCCTGCTAAGCAAAAAGACAGAAACTGACAAAATTACACATTTTGAGGTCAGAGCTGATTTTGCTATTTTTGACCTTGGGGATATAAAAAAACTAAGCAAAAAACCATATTTTTAGCGGTTTGCCTAATATCATGTTCTGCTTTCACCGTTTCTGCAGTTTAAATGTCAGTTTTCTAGGCCAGATAACTACAAGTCTTTCTGAAGAAATTGCCATGAGAAAAATTCTCCTCATGGCAATTTCTTCAAAAATATTCACCCGCCATGTTTGAATTTCACAAGTCTTTCTGCCAAAGAATCTCGTTACTTTTGTTCCCTAATGATTTAGCTTCAGTCCGTATTTCCCGAACTGACAATCTAATCATCAACTACAGCTTGTAATCTCTTCGAAGATGGACAAAATGAAGAATCAAAGACCCGAAGATGAAGACTTAAGCATGCAATAACTCAGGACCAACAATGATGCAGTTACTGGCTTTTAGCTTAGCAGAGCAGAATAGTCGTAAATAACTCTATTTCCCGCCATGATAGACGCTCTGCAGGCGGACTGCAGAGTTTACTTAAAGAGGAAGAATTACTTTAGAAACGAGTGGAGGGGTTCTTTTAGAGAGGACAAAAAAATTCTCCTCTTCTGCCGACTAGGAAAAGGGCGGGTTCAGTCGGCGCCATCGCAAAACCCGTGCGGCTTTCGAGATAATCCACCGGCCTGACCTCCAATGCGACCTCGGCATCCGGGGAGCCGAGCCGGGAATCGCCGCAGCGACCTTTGAGGTCTAAGGAGGGAGGGAACGGGTGGGAGGGGCTGGGAATCAGAAGGCAACAGAAGAGAGGAGTCGAGGGAAGAGAAGGGTATGGCGTGGGATGTAAACCCTGGCTGAGATACCGACGCGGGGTGAGAGGAGAGGAAGAGGCGGAAAAAATTTACAGGGATCAGGACCCTATCACTCCTGTCTCCGAAACTTTGCATAAGTCCCTCCCACACATTTTAGAAAAAATAAAAAGTGAAGATGATGATTTATAACTTTGTTTTTCCTCATGTTTTTACTTGAAACGACCCGGGTTTCGACGTTTAACGTCATCTTCATTTAAAAGATTTCATATTTTCCCCAGGGGTACAATTGGATGAGCACACAATTACAAACATCCGAACTTCCGATGTTCTTTATCCCAGAGAACCCTTAATTACAATAGTCTGAAGATATTCAAATAATCTACAGCTAAATTTCAATTCTCTTCATCTATTTCCTAAGAACTCCTTGAATTCTTTCTGCTAACATCTTTCATCGGTTGCACTTGAATATTTTTGGTGCCTGTCAGTGGCGCACATTTTTTCTCGTTGTTAATAAATTTAATTCATTTATTGGCAGTATCCACCCATGTAAAAATCCTTTTTGCTGTTTTATTTAATCACAGCATTAATAAATAGTGAGCCCTAAGTCATACAGTGAAATATGCTCACGAATATGGCAAAGGTGGTGGAGAGTAAAATTATTGGGGCCATTCGGGAAGTAATCACTTCCAAAGCCATTTTTTTCGATAAATTTTCACGAAACGGCAAACAAATGAAACCTTAGATATTCTTATAAAATAAGTTCGTTTGCAACCACGGGAAACTTCTCTAATTTATACGTAAACACATTAAAAATATGCCTGTTCAAAGTCTTGAAGATGCTAAAAATTCTGGCGAAACGTCGGCATTGAACTATAAAATAATTTACTATTAAAATTTCATTTATATACGTATACATGTATACGAACATTGGTCGAGACAAGTCCTCATTGGTAATAAACACATTCCATAACTTAGCCTAACTCCAAAGGGAACGGCGATATCGTCATGCTTGCGAGTATGACATCGATGCTATTAAAGCCAACAATTTCGATACCGTCACTTGGAATCGAAGTAATTAAATATCGCAGAGGAGACTGATACTATTCAGACACAGATGTTGTATCGAAAAGGCTATGAACTCTACAATACGCTTCATTTTTGACCTCAAAAAATGGGTTCGGATAAGACAAATAGCTCCTTAGCCCGCTTAAACTGGTTGAAACATAAACAGAGTCGCCTGGATCACCTCACTTACCAACTTTTAAAATACCATCCTCAGATAACTCACCCTATCTGTTCGAAAGATCCACTTGAAAAAGAAATATTCATTCAATATCCAGCAGGAATCACTACGTTGACATTCATATCCCCCAGCACAGAACTCCTCACCTCAATAAATCTTTTATGGTGACAGCTGTTAGAATATGGGATTCATTACCGTCAGAAATAAGGATCTCACAATCAATACGCGAGTTCAAATCAAAAGTGTACAAGTTACTTCTAAATGATGCATGGCAGTTCCCTTTATAACTGATAACGCTGCTCTATTGACATACGTGAAGTGGGAAAGAATGTATGTATTTAATTTTGTTCTTTGCTATTTTCTCGAACAGTGCTCCCTTTATGGTTATGAATGTAATGATAAGTACCGAATAAGTATGTTTTCAATATTCCTGATATGTACATAAATTGCTAAACTGAAAACCGGCGAATTAACACTTAATGGGATTTAAATGTATATTTTTTGTAATTATTACATTATTTCTTTTTTTCTTTATTAATTTTTATACTTATCTTAATTTCGTAATATATCCCAATATGATATCCATGTAAAATATCTCATGGGCCAGAAAGGCCCACGGTAATAAATGAATTGAATTGACTGGCAAGATAATAGCACTACTGGTATTGAAATTCTATCGGAAACCGCTATAATAACGATTCGAAGACAAGGGACGAACAGGGATGGTTAACACGGAGGGATGGTGGTGGTGAACAGGCGCGGAGGAGGAGGAGGGGGGAAAAGAAGACGTGGGGACATCAAGGAGACCTTGGACCCCACCTACGCGCTCCTCCCGGGAGGACAAACGTGAGAATGGGAGGAGGGCGTAGGGGAAGAGGGGGAAGAAATGAGGAAGGAGAGGAGGAGGAGGGGCGGGTAAACAGAAAGGGTGGACGATGAGGGGGGGAGGGGGCAGATGACGAGATTGCACGACGACGAAAGAGGGAGTCAGGGTACAGGAGGGGCTCGAGAGAAGGGCAAAGGCGGAATGGTCAATCGCACCCTAGGGGGAAAAAAACCACCGTTCTCTCCCCCTCTGCCCCCCCCCATCTCCTTCAGGAGAGAAAGAGCTTCACCTTACATCCTTGGGATAACAAGAGGATCCTTCCAATAACCTCCAAGCCCCATCTTCTCGACAAAATAAACCTCCTCCTTTTCCTCTCTCGAGAGACAAACACACACGTACACACAGTGTTACGAGAGGATGAGGAAGTTAAACGCTGGGCTAAGCCACTCGCCATATAACAAGGAGATGCCGAAGCAAACGACCATCGATAACGCATGTTCCGGGAGGATAGGCAGGGGGAGGGAGGTCACGAAATATTTTATTCCGTTTTATTCCATCCGGAAAGACTGCCATGGTTTCAGAATTTCCGCGACGATAAATCCACTTATGTACATTAAAAGCCAGCTCGAAACGGCGCACCTCAAAGCGACGATAGATAATCGAATCTAAGGAGGAAAATCGCGACCGTTTGAATTGCAGATTGTAGGGTATACACTCAACCGAGTTGGAAATCTCGAGTGGCTGAGAAAAATCATCTATTTTCCGGGAACTCATATAACTTTTCCCACGCGATAGAGTGGGATAAACAGACTTCAAGAGACTTTTATAATATAAAAAAACGTAAGCTCACGAAGAGAAGTGTTTAATTCTTAGCTGAAGAAGGCTGAGATATCGCTGGTCAATACCATCTTCGATTCTTTGACGCAAAGAAGTAGGTTTACCACCACGGCCTCCAACATACACGACCACAGTATCTTCGGTTAAAATTTGAAACCACATCAAAGCGTACCGCAAAAAATACTCTATTTCAACCCAGTTTTTGACCACTTCCCTCATTCCTGAAACGCAGGAGCCGTTATCCATAACTTTACTCTTTATCTGGAATACCTCCTTCTTTCAATTACACAATTACAATTACTTCAACATGTCGGCCAGTCACATTTTCCACTTCATAATAGTCTCTAAAAATCAAAATTCTCCTACTCTATCAAAATAATAATAAGAATAATTTATTTACTTTCCAAAATACAATTTTAAAATAATTTCTTGGAACATAAATTAGGAAAGCTTTAGGTAGCCGCTAAGAAAAAAACTGAATTGAGAATACCTTCACAGTGATAATAGGCCATTACTGAAATGAATTTAAAGGAGTATAGCATTTAACCTAATACTAATTTTCAGCCAAAAAAAATAATAATGACTCTACACAGTAATATAATAAAATTCTGCAGTTGGGTGGGTAATAACCATTGTATAGCCATTTGAATTAAATTAATTCACAATAGTCTTTATCCATAACTTTCCTCTTTATCTGGAAACCTCCCTTCGTTCAATTACTTCAATACGTTGGCCAGCCACATTTGCCACTTCCTAACAGTCTACAAAAAAAAACAAAAAATTCCTACACCATCAAAATAATTTGATATTTTACAACCTTCAACTCATACTAGTGTATATACAAAACCTGTATATTCTTCCGGATGCGAAGCCTAGGACGGTTTTGAGGGGGAAGACGAATTTCCTCCACATTCACCTTTAATTCTCCGTACCATTTGAAGACGCTTCAAATACCTATTACTCTTCACCCTTTTCCTACATACCCTATTCCTTGTTCTCAACCACTCTCGCCCCTCCCTAGTTAATAGGGACGTGCGACATTCAGATTTTAAATTCGCATCGAGACATGATATTGCACATCGATCAATACCGATTCGCAATACACGTCATATCGCACCATCGCGTGGGACGGAAGAAGTACAACGGACATCAAGCGGAGAATAGCCCAAGCTGAAAAGGCGCTCGTGGTAAAAAGAAAACTTTTGTGCTCAAAAAAGAGAGGACTACAAACCAGGAAATAGGACGTGAAAACATTCGTGTGGAGCGTGGCAATCTACAGATCGGAAGTGTGGACCATTGAAAAATCTGACCAGAAAAGACTAGAACCCTTCAAAACCTGGTGCCCGTAAGAGGATGCCGAAGATAAAATGGACGGAAAAAATAATAAATAATGAAGTGCACAGCAGAGTGGAAGAAGCAAGGAACCTATAAAACGCCATATGGGAAAGAAGAACATGGATTGGACACACCCTGAGACACAATAGGTTAGTGAAGAACATAACTGAAGGTGAAATAGAGGGAAAAGTCCCCTGGAAGAATACCCAGGTTGTTCATGGACCAAATAAAGAGGAAAGTACTTAGGAAGAGGTACCAGGAGGTAGGGAACTATCATTAGATAGGGATGGGTGGCGGACTGCAGTCAACCCAATCTTAGGATTGAATAACCAATGAATGAAATGATCATATCGTACATCTGAAATGTAGCAGAGACCGGAAGATAAATATCGCCGTAAATGACCGCAGGAAAATTAGAACACTTCATAGAATAAATTGTAACTTAGTGGGACTCTTTCATTTTCGTCACAATGAATAACTTTGTATACACACGGAAAATGTAAGTACGAGGTTTCGTAGAAGAACGACATCATCAAGATCTGATCGACTAACTTATTCACTGTTATTAACATTCGAACTCCTCGCATTGCATCGCATGATGTCGGTTTCCATTGAAATCCTTTGATATCGCAATGCGATGTATATACAGCACATCGGGCTATCGATATCGCAATTAAATACCTCTTTCAAATTTAGAGATATCGCACTGTGTGTGTCACGATGAGAACTATCGACCGATGGATCACAATGCTACATCTCGGGCAAATTCCTTTGTCGGGAATCCCAGTCGCGGAAACAAAAAGAGATCCCCTTGGCCACCGCCAACGACCGCATCGCGACCAGGATTGCGATCGCAGAACTGGCGGGCGATAAGGGCCATCGCGACGCCACCTTTAATTCAATCGGTTTGACATCGATACAGTGGGGGGATGGGTGAATGGGGGCCGGAGGGTGTGGTGACGGAAGAGAGGAACAAGCGGGGGGGGGACAAGGGATGACGGAAAAGGGGGTGGGTGGGAAAAAAAAGAGAAAGCTACGGGAGGGAGGAAAAGGCAAGGAGGGCTTTAACAGGCGACGGGACCGCAATCAATGCCAGCGAAAAATACATTTTGATTGTTTCCCTCTTTCTCCGCGAGGAGATATGTGACGTGGCAAGGGGGACACACGTCGATAAATCCGTAAACTCCAAGAAAAGGCGATATTTACGGCCACTAATCCGGCAGCGAGCAACACGGGAGGTCTCGCGGGGTGCACGATGGGGTTTTGAAGGGCGAGTCAAGAGCGTGAGGTGGGAAGACGGGGGGGGGGGGGCTTCTTTCCGAGAAGCTTTTTTTTTTCGCACCGCGATGGGAAAGGAAAGAGTCCCAAGAAGGGCAAAAAAGGGTAAAAAAATGAGGCATCTGTTTTCCAATAGACACACCAAAGCGATCTACTATGAAGGGTTTAGTGTATACCTCTCGGACTCTCCACCGGGTAAGAAATTTATAGTCTTACCCGGTGGGGAGCCCGAGAGAATTACACTAATATTATTCGCCGGGAAAGCGTTAAATCATACATATGAAGGGTTTGTTAATATTTTCATTTTAGCCCTGTAAATCTTATCCAGTGTGAGGATTTAAGGCTAATTACTTCTTCGAATACTGTGAGGGACATTTAACAAAATCCCTGCTACCATGG
The DNA here is from genome assembly GCA_963169105.1 of Ceriagrion tenellum. Taxonomy (NCBI): domain Eukaryota; kingdom Metazoa; phylum Arthropoda; class Insecta; order Odonata; family Coenagrionidae; genus Ceriagrion; species Ceriagrion tenellum. The sequence goes on along the minus strand of OY720642.1, from coordinate 66,675,784 downwards.
TAAGTGTACCCTGACCAAGATAACAACGCAGTGGACAGAAATGCAGCCAATTAGTAAAAAAGTCTAATCCCAATATCACGTGACGGAAGTTTCAGCCTTCGTTTAAATCATAAGAAGGCGACCTTTGTTTAAATCGTAAGATAGTAAATAAAATGTTCACTTTTCATTTACTTACAAGCCATATTGGCATTTTTCGACTGCGTTCAATCTTGGATCAAATCTAAGATCATAAGCATTAAATTATAGAGATAGATTTCAGGACGAATAGGCTTAAATCGGATCGGAAGCATGGATCATTGGGAAAGCTGACCAGAAAAGAATAGAAGCCTTCGAAACCTGGTAATGAAGGAGTGCTGAAGATAAAATGGACGGACAAAATAAGAAATGATGAATTGTACAAAAGAGTAGAAGATGAAAAGACCATAAGGAACACCATACAGAAAAGAAGAGCCAGATTGATCGGACACACTCTGAGAAGCATTGGGTTTGTGAAGAACATCACTGAAGGAGAAATAGAGGGCAAAGTCCCCAGAGAAAGAGCCAGGAATATGTTCATGGACCAAATAAAGAAGATAGTACATAGGGAAAGATAACAGGAGGTAATGGAACTAGCACTAGATAGGGATGGGTGGAGGGCTGCAGGTAACCAATCTCAGGATTGAGCGACCAATGATGATAGGCTTAAAATGTCATTCTAACCTCGGAAGACTTAACTAACCAATCACATACTAATTCAGTGATGCCATATTTTTGGTGTAGAAGTATGTATATACAAAGTATTTAGTTCAATCGGTAGAAAACCTAATAACTGGCTCGCTTATTAAAACAAGGTTTTGAACCCCTAAATTTCCCAATATAAATAGTATTTTTGGAGCAGATTTAAATAGTTCGAATGGACCTTATTTGAGAACAACCTTTTCCAACCAGTCTGAGATTTGAGATCGATCAAATAAGACAGGAGTACAGCGCCAGTGAGGAGAGATAACTACTGAGATCGATAGTTCACTATCCATATTTTCAGTCCATGCTGGTAAACAAGATCTGCGTCAGTTCGCTTAGAAAAATATACATCGGTCCGAGTTCAGACCCTATACTAATTTAAGTCCAAAAAAATGCATTTATGGCGCAAAATCACCATATCACATAATTAATATAATATTTTAAACCCATGACATTTTCGGTTTGTCTCTTCAGTTTTATCCCTGTACGGCCAACCAGTATTGTTCCCGACACCCTCATTTTCTCAGCCTAACTTTGAAAAGAGTTTATCTCAAGGGCTTACTAGCAGTATTGCAATTTTAACTGCATATTCAAGGGATTTAACTCCTCTACTGAGAGTCATGGTTCCTTGATTTATTAAAATTGAGGTTGAACTAGGATTAATTTACCATATTAGAAGACTCAGGCAGAATTACAAGGAGTTAAAGAGCGTAATGATAGGATAAAAGATTCATTTTTCACATATAAATAAAACAACAGTTACGACCCGGTCTTCGATACATTATACTGTTGGTGTAGTTAATTGAAACCGAGAAGGCAACAGATGTTTTACTACTACTGTTAACTGTTTACTTACTACTGTTAAGGAGAAAATTATATTAACTATCAATTCATATTTCTTTTCCATTTTCCCAGTTAACCTACCATTTTCTTTGCCATCGTTTATTTTTTAATAAACCTTCACAACTAAATGGTAATCACATCAACCGACTTTCCGTTCAAATAGGTATTTTAAAGCAATACGATGGTATCACGAGGCAAACTATTCAACCCTTATAATCATAAAAAGAAGCAAGGAGATGGTCGGAATTCATCCAGATGCAAGCTGGAATAGAACGAAGATGGCGGGTCGCCATTTCTCATCTATTTTCTATCCGCTGCACTCTCCTTCTTAGCGATGAATTTTTTTAAACATTTACATTTATTTTCTCAAAAGCATTTCTTTAGTGTCTCAAAATAATATTCTATGAGGGGTTTCTCGTACCCCCCACATTAATTTGCTCAGGCAGTGATCGTTTACGGAGAGAAAATACAGCTGTGACAGTGTCCCGTTGATGATAACAAAAATGCCGTCAAACATCCTTCGGCATTCAATTCTAATCATTCCATAATTACTGCTTAAAATACCTTTAAGTGTCACAAATAATTTACGGAACAATTACTTTACAAATACTGTAAGGATGAAATATATTTGTTGACACAGTGCCCAAAATCCTCGAGTATATAAGTTTTTGGACGAAATTCTAAAGGTGTCAGGTTGATTACTGGGTTCGTGATATTTATCGGACCAAGCGATAAACAGCTCCGACATTGTTATAGGTCGTTAAAATGTCAAATAAAATAAATCCGAAAAATTCATTGTTCAAGCTATGAACTTATGCAACCCCTGTGCTCAGTTAGTCTGAGGTTGGTCCAGCGACTTAAAACAACAGAAGCTCAAAATATTTTTGTACACTTGATCTTTAAATAGTTTAGGTTTTTTTACTCACACGAAGTTGATAATTAGCCGTAATGTGGAAAGAAGAAACTTGCACTCACCTGAAAAGAAAAAAAAACATGGATTGGTATATCGAAAAACATAAAATTAATAAACACTGTTCATTGAACTTAAGTCACCGACTGACAAGAGCCCGTAGAAACTCTTCATCAATCATTTTTTTTTATCCAAGAATTTTTAAGAAACATGTCAACTACTCCTTTTTCGGCATTTGTTCAATTCTCAATAGGAGAAGTTGGATCACATATTTAACCTGAAATTGGTCACACTTCAGTAGAATTGCACAACGGTCACACTGGGTTAAATTCACCCCATCACCGAAAAAGTAATATCCTGCTTCACTAATACGTTCAAAATATCTTTTATAAATTATTTAGGGATCGCAGAAAAAGGTATCTCAGCTATCTAATCAAAATTAACAGTTTAAGTATTGTAAAACTAATCGCCAAAATTAAGGTAATGAAAAATCGTGTTTTTGTTACGGAAAAAATTACAGAATTGCGCAAAAAACTATGAGAAAATATTCCTGAAATATTATATTTTTATAAAAAAATTTTAATACTCTTCGCTCTAATAAGTATATTTATTTGATAGCATTGAAGATTGAAAAATGTCAAAGAATGAAAGGCCTTTATTTTGCTCGAATATATTTAAAGTGAAAGGAGTAATAATCGTTATAACACAAAAATATTATGCTAAATACGTATTATTATAATAATTTAATATAAAAATGGTTGAGTTTATTTGACCCCATACGACCAATTAGGGTTAAAGTCAAAATTGCTAAATTAATGATAATAATAATAATGTTTATTCTTCCTAACATGTTTCATTACAAATATTTTTTTTCTGTATTAAGGAAGTAATATAGCCTATAAGGCATTGAGCCTGTGTTTAGGCTAATTTCAAAAACATTAATGCGGAAAAGAACACATCAAAACCATGATTAACAAAATATGAAAAATATACAAACAAAATTAGTTGCGTAAAAAAAGAAATATTACTACTGTGCTGGCTTAAGAAATTACAAAAATAAGGCAATTGTACTACAAATGATACTGCAAATACAACACTTATTATATACTAAATTTACTGACCCTTTACAATAAGGCTTCTATATCATCAAATGTCAACAACAATTTTATTATCAGTCTTTGATACCTATTGAAATGGGTAGATTCTTTGGCATTATTTGGCAGGAGATTACACAATTTGGGCCCCATATACAGAAAACTTCTTTTATACATTGTGAGATTAGGTTTGGGTGTAGGAACCCAGAAACCTCTTTGAAAATTAAACATGATATCACTCCCTAATAAAGATGGACTGTAACCACTACGTAAATAAAATATTTTCAGTACTTTATAGCAGTACAAGTACCTCAGTGGGAGTATTTGTAATGCATTAAACAAGAGGACGGGAGTGTTCATTGCGATTTTTTTGTAATATAAGTCTTATTATTTTTTTCTGTATGAAATAGGCTGACTTAAAAGAGCTTGAATAAACTCCGCCCCAACACGTAAGTCCATATTCCAGCTTGGAGTGCACTAAGGCGTAACTAAACTAAACTAAAACGTCTAATAACGATAAAAAGGTAGTAAAGCTAATTAGGCTCTGAATTTCCCATAGAAAATGCAAATGGTGCATCACAAACACGTCTCTTTAAAACGCTAACATGAAAAATGACGCAGGTTAGGAACTCAGACTTGGGATGTTGAAAATTCAAATTTTTTTCCACTCCTGCTTTTGAACGGTAATGTCATCTGGCGAGGAAACGGATCCTAATTCATTTCTCGGATTCAGTTTTTCTCGATAGATATTCAGTGAAATTTACAAATGAATCGCCAACCATCGTAATGCATGAGACGTGAAAATTCACGCGCCATCAGCGGGTTCACGATCATTTCCTGAGGGAAGCGAACTGAAAGAATGAAGCGAATAGTTGCTTATGCTGCGTCATCATGATTTAAAAAGCTAGAATCACATTTCACCAGTCTTAAAATTTATAACCTCAAATGAAACGCCAAAAAATTATCCTTTTTTCATTTTGAATAACCGAATACCATAGGACAATGTATTGGAAAATACCAAACTTCAAATCAAGAGAGGATGCTGAAAAACAGTGAAAAGTTCTTTTATAATGTCACTTTATTGATAGTGAAAATATGGTGGCAGTCGATTACGCTAAGCATTACCTCCTGGGCTAGAGCAAATGAGGACCCCAGAAGTCAAGGGGTCTAAGTTACAAAATCGTTGTTTTGAGAAAACTTAAGTCAAAGTTGAAAATGTTTGGTACAACCCACAAAGTAGTTAAGATACATTACCCTAGATAGCATCACCTGTCAAGAAAATCACTTGGATCCGTTTACCAACTAAAAGATTTATATTTTCACACCCCATTCCTGTACCTAACTTACATTTTTTTTAAATGTCACTTAGACCCCTTGACTTCTGGGGTCCACAAATGACTGGGGGTCGGCAGAGTAGCGGATAGCAAAGGGCAGTGCACACGGGAGGCAAAATAACTGAAGTATTATATTATATATTGAGATAACGGATAAGGTATCAGTTGCTTGTTTCACGACAATGTTTACCATTCTAAAGAAAAATGGTTACAATACCGTTCGCAACCAAAAGGTGAAGAGAGATAAAAATTCCATTTGACCAATAGGTTTGGGGTCGTTCAAGCATAACGTAAGACGATTTATGCCATTTTTTGATCTCATCCCCTCCCCCTATGTAAGACCATGTAAGATTTTTCCAACCTCCTCCCCTCCCTCAAGTCTTACGTAAGACGTTAGATGTCTGCATCTACCTTTCGTTAAATGCTCGCTTTGGTTGAGCGTGGAGGTAATGAAGTTAGCCAGTCATGCGACAGAATGGGAGTATTGGTGTAGCGGAGAGATCACGGAAAACACGCCATTTACGAGCGGATGCTCCAAGTCACTGCTAAATTTCATTCGGAAACGATATAATGTTTCAAGACGGACAAAAATCATTCGTACATTGGTTCCAGACCCCCTGCTCTCCCTCTTCATAAGACAATGTAAGATGATCCCAACTATTATTATTATTATACTCCAAAAAACGTCTTAATACGTAATACTTGAATGGCCCCTAAACAAGATCTGTGTCAGTTCGCTCAGAAACGTTTACATCGGCCGGGGTTCAGATTGATCTAACTAGTAAACGTATTCACTACGTTTACCAATAGCACTCAGATCGATATGAACTCGGACCGATCTGAACATTCTAACCCAGCCGACTCAATGCGAAATCGTTTGAAATATTGCTTTGAGATCTGTCTGAGATTTCAAATCGGTTCACACCGATTTGAAATCTCAGACAATCAACCCGCTTCTCATAACGATCTCACTAGCCCGTTGCGTTCATCATACCGAGCTGAACCGGCCAAATCGATCTGAGCACGATTGGTAAGCGTAGCGATTGACAGTTCCTAAAGATCCTCCTCCACTGATGTACAGTAGACCCTCGCTTTACGATATTAATCCGTTCCGGAGGACCGATCGTAAAGCGAATTCCATCGTATGTTGAATCGGTATTATTTGCGGACGAGGAATCGGTTTAAAGAGCATTAGTGCCAATCCATTCAGTGTACGCGTCAGAGCCGATGCATATGAAATATCCTGGATGAAAATTATTAAAAATATTATTAACCCAATATTTAAAACACTATCGATATTCAAAACAAAATCGGAGAAATTTGAAATTTTAAAAAGCCCGCGCAAAATCATCTCAGATCGTAAGTCGAACCCATCGTAAAGCGGGGGTCTACTGTGCAGTATATTATTATCCGCCGAGCAAACTCTCCCGTCACGAAAGACAATCCAGCGGAACGTGAGCGAAAAGTAGTCGGAGGGAGATGGGCAGGGGGAGTTCAGATGACTCACAGAGTCAACAAATGAAGATCGCCAGCCGAAGTAAGAGGGAGGAGGGAAAAACGGGAGGATTCGTGGAAGACTGGGAGCGAAGAGGGAAGAGAATGGCCCAAATTGACCGTGACAGAGAAGGCAGAGGAGGAGGAGGATGGAGAGGATCAGAAAGAGGGGGAGCTAGTATTTCCGCAAACACCCACGCTTAGGGTGGGTTGGGCTTGAGGTGGTCTCTGGCTACCGAAGAAAGAAAATGGGAGTGGAGCCGGAAAGGGATGTGGGGGGATGCCTACGGGAAGGCTGGCAGGGGATGACAGAGGTGGAGAGATGAGAGAAGAAGGTTATACCGAACGCAGCGGCGGGGAGTGGCCGTCTTGGAACATATAGCCCCTCGTCAAACTATAGCCCGTTCCACATTTGGCGGACAGCATGGGCTCTCTCGGAAATCTGTTCCCTGTGTAAATCTCAAATAGGGCCGGAATTGCTATGTTGTCAGTAGCAGAGGGGAAATCACGTCAGCAAACTACCTTATGCTTGGACATGACGAAAAAATAACAGTTTTCATACTTCCATGCCAACCCAGGTTTCGACTGCAGAGCAATCATTATCAAGGTACATTTACATCATATGCGAGCCAATATATGGAGACATTTGATGTTAGAGATGTTTTAAGCGTGGAATATACTTAGTTGTTTTATCGTCATGTCTGTCACAATTTTCCACAAATTTACGCCTTCAACCATTAATTTTATACCTTACGCTTCCTGTACATCTGGGAATTTTCTAAAGTGCAAAAACCTTTCCCTAAAGTAACTTAACCATGATTAAAAACAACTTTGTTTCAATCCACACAATTTATTATAAATACGATCCGGGTTTCAGCAACTTCGTGCCATCATCAGGTAACAAATTTCACAGGTGGACGGGTATATATAACTTTCTTAAATTTAGCGCGGTGTTGAAAGTAGTTACCTCGAGGCGTAGAGGACAGCACATGGGGGTAAAAGCGATCGCCATTCACCCTACTCTTCAATTAAATGTGGAACACTATTCCAAGCGACCTACCTTCGATTATACATGAAAATTGCAACATCAAAGGCGGAAAACGCTGAATGAATAGGCGTTCATATCATCATTACTTGATGGATTAGGGCTCATCAATCAAAAAGATAATTTTGAAAGTTCCTAGGATGAAAAAGATAAAAGGAAGATATCATCTCGCCCGAAGACGGGAGGCGAGGAGCGGAAGGACCTTGGGTGAGGACATAAGGAAAGGCTGGCGAAGACTAACACCGAATGTGACGTTGTATCCGGAAGAAACGTGGACCGTGAGAAAGGAAGAAGGGAATAAGCTGCAGTCGTTTGATAACCGGGCGTGGAGGAAAATAGAAAAAGTGAGGTGAGCAGGAAATGCGGCGAAAGGAAGGCAAACGTAGAGCTGCTTGGTAGGGTGTTTGAGGAAAGGAAACTCATGGGGAACATTAAGAGGAAGTAGGATATGTGATTGACAGTGGTAACGACGGACGAAGGGTTTCCGGGGGTTGCAATAGAGGAAGGGGAAGGAAGAGAAGCGGTTTTACGGCTGGAACGAAGAGAGGTAGTACGGATTCTGAAATGAGGAAAGAAATTGTGTCGGTAGATGGAGGTCGGCGCCAGTGGAAACCAAGTGAATTTCTACTTTCTTCCATTAAAACCTTTCATAATCGTGTGATATCCCTGACGATAAATAACTTGTAGAACTCATCTTAAGAATGTAACAAGCATGTGGGACACAAGAGGAAAAATATTTAATCCGCTGGTTTCACAAATTGCAAAATTAAGCAGTGTTTTGCTAAAATAACCAGCCAACATATTAAAAAAAAACAAACTACACCACTACTAAGGGATCAGGAATTAGTTTCTTTGCCTCAGATCTTAAGCTGACTGATTCATGAAACAGTTCCGAAAACTCGACCCACTTCATGAACGAGTTAACGTTATCAAAATCCTAGGTGAAATCCTAAGTGCTAAATTTCGTACGAGGATGCACTCGCAACAACGTACACACATTTCTAGGGCAAATTTTAGAGCACAGTATTTTAAAAATATCGTACTTGTCCTTAATTTAGGATTTTCCAAGTAAAAAAATGCTACAACTGGGGGGGTCCACAGGAGTGCACAGCTTCTGAGCCGTAACAGCTTTACCGTGCCTACTTTGGAGTACAATATTCTGCGTTTTTAGAATATTTTTAAATATAAAAATGGCAATCCGTCATCAGTTTGGCTTGCAGAAATGTACTCTACGTAAAAACCAACCATCAGTTGACAAAGGTGGGCAAAGAATTAATGGAGATAATTTACGCTCGGGAAATGAGCCTCATTCTCGGCAGTAATGGCCTATACAATCATGTCTTACTCACAACTTACATTTTTACTACATTAGTATTCAGTCAGGGAGACACTACGAATAACCTTTCCACGTGGTGGAAGTAAAAAATTCCAGCAGAATCCTCACCCTATGAATATGGGTACTATAACGGGGCAAAACTAGTTAGGCACACGACTAAGTCAGGAAATCATGTTAAATACGACACAAGAAGCTCAGTTTCGGTCGACCTTCGAAGGTCAGGACGGGGTTATATTTTGCCATGAGGAGAAAAGAACAAAAAATCTCGTTTCTTTTAATAAGCATAATTGGAACAAGTATTCAAAAGCCTACCGTAACATAGTGGCCGGAGCATTGGCCGCCCGAGTCTAAGATCCGTGGTACCATTACCAGCCCACGACGATTATAACACCACAACACCAGGCCGCATATTACATAAAACGCCATAATTATCTCCATCAAGAGCCTTTTTTCTGGAGGCAATTTCTACTTACTTCATCGCGATGCAGGATAAAAAATCACCGCAGAGAAAAATATTCTTAAAAATATACCTACATTGATGGCGATAATGAACTCTTTTATTCTCGCCTGAGGGAAAAGCTTAACAAGTATATATGACGATATAATTATACAAATCATGATCCTCTTTTTTTTTACTTTTCAGGGCAAGATCCGGGCGGTTTCTCCCCCTGAGAGAAGAGGTAATGGAAATGGGGAAGGCAAAAGTTCATGCGCGGCATGGCAACACGATGATGATGGTGTCCATGTTGCGTTGGCACGGAAACACATGCCACACGCGACGCATAAATTATGCCGTTTGCAGAACTTATTGATCGCCCAAAGTGCTCCGAGCCATTGTGCCCCACACAGTCTCCTCCCCCCCCTTCCACACCATGGCACCCTTCTCTAAAAAGCATGCACGCTGAGAGTGCGCGGTCCACGAATTTTTACGGGACAAAAAAAGCACTCACACGCGCTCGCTGCTTGACCGCTGGCTCGTGAAACGTCGGTCGGTCATCAAGACGATCGATTTTTTCGCGGTCGCCCGTTCGCTGAACACCGGGTTACAATCGTCGGAGATACTCAACCCCACGGTGTACAAGTGATAGGGTAAGGGTACGTAGCTACAACTACTATATCCTGCGAGCCTCCGCATTGGCGTACGGTAGGGAGTGCTCGGACATCAACCGTGAGAAGGCGTAAATGTGAAGGATATAGGGTAGGTGAAATGGTGAGGTGTATTTTTAGAGTGGAGTACAGTTTTTATTATAGACACTTATGGTGCGTGGGAAGTACTAATTTTTGTACCTAACTCCGCACCTACCTATCTGAAACTATAAGTCGGCCCCGGTGGTGACGGGGTAAAGTCCTCGCCTGCTAAACCGAGGGTGATGGAATTATCACCACACAGGGCATGGGTGTTTATGTTCTTATGTTGTTGTTGTTATTCACCCGAAATAAATTGACCAAAAACCCTGTATTCGGGGCAGTGAACATGAAATAAAAAACTGTATATCTCTAATTTAAAACTTCTATCGGATATAGAATTGTAGTGCAGAGTCACGATGATATCCTCGCTGTTGCTTTGTAACACAGCTGCCTTGAATTTCTCAAGCAAACTAAGCCTAGCGTGTATCTAGCGGCTATCTTTGTGTTTATCGTTTTAGCCAAAAATACAAAGCCAAGCGGCTCCCAACCTGATCCCTCTAAAAGCTGCATAAATCCAGTTTTACACGAGGCACGGACTAGTGCAGTTTTAAACTGCATTTTTTCTCCTTCTGGCGTGCAATAACCATTGAAGATGGAGCATTTTTTTACGGCTATTTTTTCATCTCGCGTTTATGCATTCGCGCATGAATTCTTGCAATTAACCGATTTACACGATGCGATTTTAAATGCACGTTCGTGCGTGCATCAGCTCGTGCAATTACGAGCCCCGTGTAAAAGGGGATTGACGCTATGTCGTATGTTCGGATTATTTGGGCACCGGCCCAGTAGAGTTGTGCAGTAAAAGATTTTGGGAGAAGGGACAGTGAAGTGTATTACGGGAGAGGTTGAGTGGAGTTCAGTTGATAATATAGTGAATGATTGTGGGCGGAAAGAACGAATTTTTGTGCCATTATGTACGGTAATGTATTTCTCTTATTTTATCGATTTCGTTATGCCTGGGGGTAAAAAAGCGGCGTCCAAATGATATTCTCTTTTTCATACTGAAACACGCCTGTAATAAACTTCTCAAGCAATCTAAGCCCAACGTGCACCTAACGAGTCACTAATGATTCCCAACCTAAAGCCTCTAAAAGCTTTGAAAAACTATATGAAGGGATGGGAGCAGGGAGGTTAAGAAGAGAGAAATGGAGTGAAATTGTTTGAACGGTCTATGCTATCCAACACTCAAAATAAAGAATAAAAATTGTACACGTACGAAATAATTTCTCTCTGAAACGGTCGCAACGATTTTTATGGGTTCTCCTATACAGATGTTGAGGATTTTCGGTACAAGGAATTAAGGGATCTAGGTCTGATCTTCGGGAAGATTCGAAAAGGAACCGAGTTGGAGTCCAGAAATTTTTTTTTCTTTTCAGAAGATTTTCAAGATAATTCGCGTAAAGCATGGCCATCAATGGGAACTTTTAGAAGTGCACTTTTTCATTTTACAATATGATAAAAAATTTTTTAGAAAAAGAGAATTGGTGCGCATGGAGAGAGAAAGTCTTAATTATATTTTTCCTGCGTCTAATGTTACCTCAGAGGTCTAAAAATAAAGACAAAATTTAATACTCTGGTGCTTTTATCGTCCTTTTCAACAATTGCACCATGAGTGCGGCCTTACTCGAAAGTTATAGGTTCTTTTTTCGTGGAAATTAAAGATAACGCGAAAGAAAACTAAAGGATTTATTAAGTCGCATGCGATTCCAACACGTAAGCGTCATTTTCAAGAGAGTATAACCTCCACAGTCTCAAGCCTCTTATGCACCCATTTGGTTGATAAGAATGAGGGGGAGGTGGAGGATGAGAACGTGATTCTGTGTAGAGATAAGGCAGTTTTTGAAGCAGCAGTTGGGAAAAAAATCCCATGAAACTACCAATTGTAAAGAAAATAGTAAAGTCTCGAACCATATTTACTCACTGACGCCTTGGCTTAATTTTCAATATCTGGAGGCCGAAATTCGATCAGATTGTTATGTTTCCTCTGGAAAGTCGATGAGGAAATACAACTCGTTGCGAAAATTCATTTTTGGATTGATCTCCGAGAAGCAATAAATACAGGACCTATTGTGCAATAATGATACTCAAACGATATCGTACTGTCTATCAAATTTATTTCAAAATCTTACAACACGTGTTTCAACTGTCTAGCAGTCATCATCAGGTAAGTCTAACCTAAGTAACACTTTCTAGTCTTACCTGATGATGACTGCTAGACAGTTGAAACACGTGTTGTGAGAGTTTGAAATCAATTTGGTAGACAGTACGATATCGTTTGAGTATCATTGTTAAATATGCTATTCTACAATATCTCGCCCGAGAAAGTGGAGTTTAATTACGCAATAGGCGAACAGCGAAGGATAATGGCATGGCCATTGGTAGCAATCAACACCAACGTATAAGAGTATCACTACCCAAAGAAAATCTTTCATATACATTTGAACATCCTTTCACAATATACGTTTATTCAAAATAACTTCAATTTAATCACACTTGAGGCTATACATTGGTTTGAATCACCACATTTTTTTTACACACAATCGGGCAAGATATCCCACAGAACTGGCGCGGAAGCAAAAACGATCCTTTTTCGCACCCGCTTTTCGGGCAAAGCGGACGAAACAGACGGCATTAACGACACCGCTATAGGGCCCTCACAAAGTAATTGTCGGAACGTGATATTTTCACGAGTACTCAGACGTTTTAACGGCAATAATTTTTAAATAAAAAATATCGCGGCTTTTGATTGGGGATAGAATCTCGGGGGAGGCAAATATGGAGAGGGGGGTGTGGTAGGAGGGAGGGAAAGAGAGCGGGGGAATATGAAGAGCGAAAAATATGATCGCCACACGCGAATGGAAAGAGCGCTCGTGTTGGTCGGGATGGGGAGTCCGAGAAATCAATTGAAAGGGGAGGTGGAGACGGCGGTTTCCCGCGCGAGTATAGAGACGCACAAAAGGGGGTCATCACGGCGAGGGTGGAGGATGGAGGAGGGGGGCCGGAAGAGGGGGCTGCTGGACCGGAGCAGCAGCGACACGCGCGGGGATTGCCGAAAACTAGAGACTGAGCATCAGGGGAGTGGACTGGAGACCGGCGCACGCTTTGGCCTTCTGATACCATCAGGGTTGCTACCGAATGGAATTCCACGATTCTCTCCAGGTTCTCTAGTCAAACATTTTTACTTACCATGATGAATAGCCAGTTTTTTAGCGCGTACTTTAATAGAACTAATAGCATTGACAGTAACTTGGTGGAATTCCGTCATAATGGAATGATGAATTACTTAATTTTCCATAAGTTTCCATTAAAGTGGGTTGGAGATCGGCACACGCTTTGGCCTTTTGATACCATCAGGGTTGCTACCGAGTGGAAATCATGGAATCCCACGACTTCTCTCCCGGTTCTCCAGTCAAAATATTTTATTTTCTGGGATAAATATCAAATTCTTTAGTGGGTACTTCAATTGAATTAATGGAATTAACAGTAATTTGGTGGAAATCCGTCATATTTAAAAGATGAATTAGTTTGTTTTCCACATAAAATTTATTACGTTCTTACGACCCAGGTTCCATCGCTGCGCGACAACATCAGGTACAGACATAGTATATACAACACATTGCTTCATTATCATTGGTCGTTCAATTCTAAGATTGGTCGACTGCAGCCCTAAACCCTTCCCTATCTAATGCTAGTTCATTTACCTCCTAGTACCTCTTTTTACGTACTTTCCACTTTATTTGGCCCATGAACTTATTCCTGGGTCTTCCTCTGGATACTTTCCTCTATATTCAGGGTGTGTCCAACCTATCTGGTTCTTCTTTTCTGTGTTCTATGGTGTTCCTAATGATCCTTTCCTCTTCTACTCTTCTGTACACTGCATCATTTCTTATTTTGTCCGTCCATTTCATCTTCGGCATCCTCCTCCAGAGCCAGGTTTCCAGGGATTCTAGTATTTTTTGGTCAGCTTTTCCAATGGTCCATGATCCCGATCGATAGAGTGCTACGCTCCACACGAAGGTTTCCACATACTGTTTCCTGGTTTGTAGTCCTATCTTCTTTGAGCGCAGGTCTTTAAACGACTGTCAATTATCAAAATATTTTCAGGGGTCCTGGTTCGATGTGGTTCCCCATACCGTCTGCGATTCAATCAGTGCGTCATCCACCGCGTAGTCCATCCTTTGAGTGCAAAACTAAGAAATATATCATTTAATCGATTTGTAAGGTTGCTACTAAAAGCTCTCCGAATGAAGAAGATATAGACTATTAATGAACACTAATGCACGGCATGTCACGCCAAAAATAGTGTGTGAAACTGAAAGGTGAAACATACGGCGGCTTAAGGTCACCTCCAGGGCTAACTTCACCACGTTAGTAACATATTAGCAACTCTCACAGTCAGCAGCCGAAAGAATAGATTCAATTGGGGGTAGATTTATGGGCGAGGAAGCAAAAGGTGCCGCCCAGAAATGAAAGACCCGAGGAAGGGAGAGGTAGAATAAAGAAGATGTCTGCGGAAAGGAATAGGGGAAGGAGTGAGAGGTTGAGAACCTTTAAGAGGAGACAGGTGCGAGGAGGTAGGGGAATGATGAAGAGGTTCCTATAAACCCCCGCTGCGAGCGAGAAGGAGCACCTAGGGAGCGGGAAGGGAGGAAGAGGAAGTCGGGGAGGAATGAAAAGAAGGGATATGGGGAGGATGGTACAGAGGAGAGGGACTTGGGTTACCCCTACCGAGATTTCGGGACCCCGGTAAAATTTTGGGCGGATTCCTACTTCCCGGGAAATTTTTCCCAACAGGTGAAATAATAATATTTTTTCACACACCAAATTATATAATATAATCCAATAACGATGTTATGCGTGAAATTAGGCACCACTGAAGATACCTTTAATAGGGGTGCCATCAATTGGTTACGCTCTGTTCGGCAGCAGTTAATTAATTAACAACATATACAGTCCAAGGTGTATGATATCCTAATAAATAATCCTAAAATTTTGTCTGTCTAAAATTGAAACGAAGTAAAATTAAACAAATGTTAAATTGCATGCCTAATACATATTGAAGAAGAATTAATCTATTGAACATGAATGTATTCAACTTTATACTTGTAATTATTACTGTTATCATTAATTACCTTTTTCCATACGGTTTATATGCTTAATCATGTATTTAAATGTTATCCTAGTAGTGCTCTCGGCAGTAATATGTACGGCTATATTACGAATTCCAAGATTACAATGATTTTTTTTTTTTGTTTTGCCTGTCATCATTGTATAATTAATTTGATTGTATATTGAGTTTCATCACTGTATTATTAATCTAATTTTTGAATTTCAAAATTGTATAAACTTGAAAAATTGTACTTCATTATCTCAGGGGCTAAGAGTAGCCCACGATAATAAACGTTATTATTATTATTATATACCTATTTTTATGTGCGTTTCAATTTACGCAAAAGTGTGCTCAATATAACAAATTGAACTACATAGACTTTATCAATTCAACAATAGTACAATACAAAGAAAGTAACCATTTAGGAAATCTAATATATAAAAATGAACATATATTTGTTCGTCTTCTATGAGTTCCTATACCATTCATCAGATTACGATGAAACTTTGGTGAGTTGCTGTGCGCGCGCCCGCGAAGGTCTCTGAATTATTAAATCCATTGTACAATAGGTGGAGCGCGAGTCGTTTCAACAAATGAAGGTTGGCACGCGAGCTTCTCAAACAAGCGAGGAACGACAAGCAAGCAACGAAGCAGATCGTTTACGAGTTGCTCAATCACGTTCATAAGAATCGTATCAGTGAGAATTAATATCGTGTGCATCAGAATCATATCAGTGAGATATAATTAGTACTAAAAGGTAAGTGGAATAAGATTTGGTGCAGTTCTTTGTTTGCTTTTTTTTTAATTCTTGCATAACACTTTCGTATACACTTTGCTTTAGCCTAAAATTGGATTATTAAGCTCGAAAATATAAAATTTTTGCACTACTTCAACAATAGAATATTGTAACAACTAATTTTATAACCCAAAGCACTGGAATAATTTTTTTCAAATTTAATTTCATACACAAATTGCAATTTTTTTTGGATTCGAGCACGTTTTCAATAGGCAGCGAGAGTATTTTTGCAACACGTTTTTTCGCGCAAGTATATTTTCCCTTTCTCATCGCGAAAATTAAACGACACATCAAACCCTACAAAAATGAAGAGTAATTTATCTTTCATTCACTCGTCCGCATTTTTCTGGGTATTTCGGTTTATTTTAAACTTTTCTAAAAACACAATTAAGTCTATCACGGGACCTCCCAGGGTCCCGGGAAGAGAATCATTTCGGACGCGGTATTCCCAGATAATCAGAGGACCGGGAAAATAGAAATCCTAGAGGCGACTTGAGTAGGAAGTGGGAGGAAAGGCCACGGAGGTGGGTGAGACTGGGAGATAAGGCGGAAGAACAGGGAGGGAAGGGGGGGCTGTGTCCGAGGGGGGAAGGTTTCCGGACTCCCCTAATTCCTTCCACACCCTGGACTCAACCCGGTAGCCCCCCCCCCTTTCTTTCCCCGCAGGGCCGCCGCAAGACGTGGGGAGGGAGGGGAGCAAAACCTTTCGGGAAGTAAGGGCAAGGGGGAGCGCGGAGAAGGATGAAGCGCTATCTCCGGCAAACGCAATTCGTTTCAAGAAATCAGGAAACCATTTTTCCGCCGACGGTATATATCTATTTTTTTCCCAACCGCAAGAGAAGTTGATTTCTCAACGATAATTCGGGAAATTCGACTTCCGCCCTAATATTTCCTCCAGTGACATAAACCTTGGCTCGCGGATGGGTGAAAGTGTATTGATGGATTTATGCCCACGTAGTGGCGGGGAGTGTTAGGGCCGTTGCGGCCAATATTTTCCCGGAGGATTCAGGTTCACCAAAGTGTGAGAGGTTATTAGATACTTTAAGGGTTTAGGAAGTATAGCAAGATCAAAGGTTTGACGAAAGCAGCTACCTTTTTTTATATTCTACCGGTTAAGTTAGGTTTTGTTGAATGACAGAGATTTTCCTCCCGGTATACTACACTTTCAGGGGCCTATCTCGCTCTAGTATATCCTTTTTCGCCGCAGCATACGATCTACACTTCTTCATCCTGTCCCTGAAATCTATTATCTTTCTTCCTCTTCTCCGCTTGCCCAACATCCTTCCCTCTATCACACTCCATCCATCCCATGGAGCAACCCATCGCCCCTTATAACATCTTCCACCCACCTATTCTGCCGAGTCAGAATTTTATTCAGAAGTTTCGATCAGAATAAAACCTTGTCGGAATATGAATTTCTTAAGTCATTTTGAGAAATTCAATGAAGAAAGAAATACCTCAGCAAAAATTCAGCAGAAATGAAAAGTGTTAACACGACTGTATTTATAAGAGGGCACGAAATTACAGGAGATATTGTGAAAAAACGAGAATGAGGGAAATAGTACGCAGGTTAAGAGAAGTCAGGCGTCTGGATAAGGACGATGGCGGAAGTCTAAGTAAAAACTACCACGAAATTCATATACGTACTTCCTCAGACTTATTTCATTCGAAAATGCTGAGTCACATTGTACTCCGTAAACGCTTAGCAACAAGAGCAGATTTTTAAAAGCGAGATAGGCGAGTAAGCAACGATGCGAAACTTACGCCTCGAATGCGACGTTCATTTGTTACATTTCCTTAATCGCTGAAATGACAAAGTCAATAGCTTTCTCCTCAGAGTGGTCCATTAAAAATAATACGGGAAATACGAGGGGGACAACGGTAATTAGCACAAGACTTCGGAAGTAGCGTGCGTCCAAGCATCATAGCTTTTGTCCTCACATCAGATTAATTTTGACGGATAAACCAACAAACACGAGTTCAACAAAATTTATGTAAGCCATGCGAATATAACTTGGCAAGGTGGGCTACAGTTTTTCATCCAAAATGTTCCATATGGACCATATTCAAATTAAACGTTTTAATTTTAGCATCTGTAGGAAGCATGAATTAAATACTGCATTATAGAAAAGAAAAACTATGCAAATTCCACCTAGAGAAACTTTAATGCACGACCCGGGTTTCAGCACATTATGTCATCTTCAGGTGGAGATGACATAATGTGTTGAAATCCGGGTCGTACATTACATTTTCTCTAAGTGGAATTTGCATAGTTTTTCTTTCCTATCATGGAAAAAGTTCACATAATTCACCCTGAAACCGTACGGTTTGTTAAATATTGCATTATTAATAGTCAAATAATATACTTGCACATAACTGAAATTCTAGGAAACCAATTAAAAATATCTTCATAAGTCTTTGATTTGACTCATTTTTTCACGCGGTACGTTCAAAACTCCTTCGCAACGGAAGTTTTTTTGGGATTCTGAAAAAATTATTGCCGTGACAATATGATTTATTTTCAAAGATAGTCGAGAAAACATACAAACTATACCCTGTTAATATTTTGACGAGATCTAGGTGTTGAGAATGCCTCATTTTAGAAAAACGGTCTCTCCGGACAGCGTACCCTACCATTTCCCATGTAAAAGGGCTGGTATTTCTTGGCAAAAATCGAGGGATGTAGTTCGGTAAGGGGCTGATATTTTGGTGCATTTGGAAGGGTGAGATGTATTTCTTTAAAATGAGACCAAAATCATTGATTTCTAGGTGAAAAGATATTTCGCTAAAACTACCTTAACTCAGTCCTGGTACGAGGAAACCTGTACCATTGAAGACGACCATTGACGACTACATCTACGCGATACCCTGCGAGCCACCACGAGGGTGTGTGGCAGGGGGTGAAGATCACCAAACATTAACCATTGACATGCGAGTAGGATATTTAAGGGAGATATGATAGATAATAGAGTCACATGGAGCTAGATGGTTAGTATCTACATAATAAGGAAGGGATTATTGGTTGATATTACATGCATCATGCACTACAGACTACTCTAACTATATTTCACCTACCTATCCCTTTGCTACGCTGCCTATTGTTCTCTCTTATAGTACGAGGGAAAAATGACATTTTAAATCTATCGGTACGACAATCTGTCTCTCTAATCTTGTTAATATGATCAAACCTAGCATAATACGCAGGGGTTCTCAATATATATCTAACGTCATCTGTGAACAACTCTGTTTCGAATTTACTTAAAAGGTTTAACCTAAATACAACGGTGATCATTTCCGCCAAGTTAAGTCCGAAATACAGTTGAGTGCCGCAATGCCAAGGAGAGGCATGCAGAGTATAGCACTTGGATAAAGATTTCAAAAAGAAAAAAATATATCAACCAAGATTACACTAGTTAAGCTAGGAGTGGAATTTCACATACTCCCAGCTTAAAAAAAAATAATCTGCGCGACGATAACGGCGATTATTGGACATGATGAATGGATTCATAAAACAAAAGACCGCCGCCCAAGCCGCCGGCAGCGTTTGGGAAGGGGGGGTTGGCGACTTTGGAAGGGCGAATTTTAGGAGGAGGCTGACGAGGGACGGGATTGAGAATTTTAAAAAGGGTTTTGGAAAGGAAAGGCGGCGGGGTAGAAATGCGTACATTTTAGATGGGAAAACCCGTTCATTTTTAGGAATTCGTTCACTATGGACCAGTTCTTTTTGGGACCCGTTCCATTTCACACGTTCACCGTTCCCTTTTTTTTTTAGCGGTCATGTATTTACATTTCTAACATGTTCTTGTTGCTTAAAGAATGCAAAAAAGTGAAGCTGCGTGCATCGTTAAAAGCTGAATACCTCGCTAAAGACCTGCTACGGACGAACGTGCCACAGCTTTCAGAGAATTAGGCTGGGAGCCGCCAGAGACTGAGGAGCTACACGATAGGCTTAGTTTGCTTGATACATTCAGAACAGGTATGTTACAGAGCGACACAGAGAATGTTATCATGACGCCACACTGCATCTCTAGGTCTGACAGAAGAGATAAAATAAGAGAGATACATTGCCGACAAGATAGGGATAAAAATTCATTCTTTCCACGCATAATAAGTGACCCATCTTTCACGTCCTGTCCACTAAACTGTCCACCCAAACTGAATTGTCCGAACTAACAAAAAGAACTGTCCACTCAAAACACTACCGTCAAACACTTCACCTCCCAAAATCTTATCCTTCACACCTAGGCTTGAGCGATGATCATCGAATTCATCGACGATGATTTTAGTCATCTCGTTGAGATGAACCGCGTCGATGACAATGAATGTCATCGATCATCGACGTAGATGAGTCGATGAATAAACAGACGTCGATGAGTTGACAAATAAATTGACGTCAATGAGTCGATGAATTCACCGATGTAGATGAGTCAATGAATCCATCCCCATTAGATGATAATTATTTGTGTTGCGTCGCCCGCCCGTGCCTATCCCTACCTTTCCGTCGGCGATGAATGAATTCATCGACTTATCAAGGTCGGTGAGTTCATCGACGGCGATGAATTCATCGACTTATCGTATTCGATGACAATCATCGAAACCGAATCATGTCGATGATTTTTTTTCATCGACCCTCGATGGGCGAATTCGTTAATCGCACAAGCCTATTCACACCTAAACAAAGCTGGTGTCCCAAGTCCACCTGCTACACGCCCATGGGGTGACTGCACGGTAGGATATAGATGTAGATGAAGGTGTCCTTCCCCAATCATAACCAAACAATCAACTACAAACAACTTCCCTACTTTTACGAGAATAGGCGAGAAAGGAAGACAAATAGAGGAAGAATAGGGAAAGGCCGGAATAGGAAACGTCGTTAAGGGCACGGGAGGAACGGAGGGGCGAGCCGGGAGGACATTCCAGGAGGGGATAGAGGAGACCGGGACGAAAGGTACGAGAGGTACAAGTGAGGAGACGGAAGATAAGGAAGGGGGAGAAGGGTCAGAGATGGGGGGGAAAGCTGAGGGGGAGGAAGGGAGACCTCTCTCCGATTAAACGGCGAGGGCGGAGGTTTGGGGGGCGTGACGGTTACGGGATTAGGTGAAGCGTACGGGGGCGGGTTGGGGGGGGTGATATGGGAAGGGCTGAAGGGGTTAGTCGGGATTAAAAGGGGCAGAGGGCATGGAGGGGGGTGCGGGGAGGAGGTGGGAAGGAAGGAGAGAGACTTAAAGGGAGCAGTGATAGGGGAAGGGAGAGAGAGAGGAAGAGGAGAGTTTCCCTGCGAGGAGACACAATCCCGCCCACTCCATAAAAGGGTTGCTCCCGCGAACTAAAGCGAAAAGGGCAAGGGCGGATTTTAAGGGGCAGGTAAGGAAGGGAGGGAGGGCAAAAGGACTTGCACTGGGAGGGGAATAAAAAGAGAGATGTCGGCGTATAAAGGGATAGGAGAGAGAGAGAGAGAGATAATTGAATGGGCGTGAGTCAACCGAATCACAATGAGATTTTAATGAATCCACTAAAAGGTCGTGTTTTCGAAATAAATTGGCGGGCCAAACGATAAGCAAAGGCTTCCTGAGAATACTAAATGGGATATGAAGAACATGAAGATTCAATTCGCGAGAAATGTCGGCTCAAAAGCAAGAGATACCTCGAGGAATTAAGTAAGCCACAGATTACTCAAAGCAAACCAAACGAGGCAAAATAATTCTCATCATGACACAATAAGCGACGTAAAACTTCAAATAAACCAAACGAATAACATCGACACGAGAAGCATTCACTTGGTGGAAGGACGTCATAATGATTATGATAAAATTTGTGACTTCCACAATTTATTTAAAACTTACGACCGGTTTCGTCTGTCAAGACATCTTCAGATGATGATGGCTAGACAGCCGAATCCGGTCGTAAGTTTAAAATAAATTGTGGAAGTCACAAATTTTATGTTGTTCATTAAACCAAACGAATCAAAAAAATATTCATCATGACACAAAGAGCAAAGTGAAAATTCTATAATTTGCGAAACGAGATGAAATATTTATGGCATAAAAAAACAAGAGTGTAACACAATGCTGAGCTATTACAGAATGAAGTTAATGCAACAATTACCATAGGTGTGAACAATGTTTCCCAGGGGTTTAGTCGAAGGCTGACTCTTTTAGTTTCAGGGTTTTCAGGCCGGATCACTCCATCTTATGGACAATATTTCACCAGATATATCCTGAAGGCCTTTTCCGGTCAACCTGACCAGAGGAAGCCTGCAGGATAGCCGGAAAAATATTGTCCAATAAAGTGAAAGACGTGGAGGAAAAACCCGGAAACGGGAAGAACCAACTTCCATAAGACGCCATAAAATGTCGAAACCGGCAATTTTACCATTTAATACATTTGCGCAGCATTACTAAGTCATTTTTTTCATTCCTCTTTTAGTTTAAGGGAATCCCACAAAAAACCGTCTGCCGACGCATGCACTTGAAAAAATTGACAGTTCATCCTACACGCAATTTTTTTCTTGGTAAACGATTGTTACACACGTATCTTTTACCTAGAGCACAACCGGGCGAAGACTTTTGGTCCAACTTATGCTGGGATGCCATCAATTCGGTAACATGTCATTTGCTTCAGAGGAGATGCCTCAAGGAAAGAGATTGCACATGGAAATACTCATGAAACACGATTTCGGGATTAAAAATTAAGTAATTTAACATACCCAGAGTGAAGAATAAAATTCTTTGCGGGCTAATTGTTTATGCTAAACAACTAGGCAACGGTAAAACTCTTACCAGCTTGGTTTGAGGTTGACGCTGAGCCGGGATTGCATCTACTTTAGAGTGGAATGCGGAAATCAATTCGTCACGGTTCCTGCGAAGCGGCACGAAAGTCAAATTTTAACGAGCAGCAACCAAAAGACGCGGGCTCACGAGAGGTTTAAGGGAATTGAAATGGTGGAATGAGGGAGAGGAGGGAGACAAGATAGAAATAATGAGGTGAAGAAGGAAAATAAAAAAAGAATCGCCGAGAAGCGGTATTTGGAGGATGGGATTTCTTTCATTTCTCATTTACGACGGCAGTTGGGGCAGAGGGTAAAGGTCCATCCACAGTGAACACAAGAGCATAAATATAGAACATAACGTAACTTAAAACTCGAATTGTAACCGCAAGCAACTACGAACCGACCGGTGGATATACTTTTCTATTCCCAATGGGACTGAAGAATAAGTGATATAATGTGCGATGAGAAATAATCACTTCAATTCTGCGGGCCAAGAACCTGCTTACATCTTAAGGTCTGGTAACACGATACATTAACCCGTACGCGTTCATGTACGAATGTATGAACCAAATAGGGCAGGTTCTATTTTCCTGTTCACGCATTCGTACAATTTGGAGTGGTTACACGGTGAATTTTTGGCGTTCACTCATGCATCTGCTCATTAACTCATACGGGTTATTGTATCGTGTAACCAGGCCTTTAGATTACAAAAATGGAAATCCATCCTCCAGTATCAATGAATTGAGAGATGTTTCCTTCACGAACCATCTCTTTGAGAAACGACTCCATCTTTGAAGTAACATAATCGCGTTTATTCCGCATTTTATTTTTCAGTCCCTGGGTACAGAAGTTTACCCGTAACGGAAGCTTCTAACACGCAACATGTACGTACGTAATCGCTCTCCTTCGCAAAAGTCCAGCTTGACGACTTAACTCAGGACACGAAAGAGATCCATCTCCTGCATTTAAGTGTATTCTTTTAAGTGCACCGTGAAAGTTTTCCACCTAACACACATGCTACGGTCGAGTGGAGAATGGACGCCCAGAAAAAACTTCGCAACTTCCACAGAAGATTTATTTTATAATGAATAGATTTCGCCCAACTTCGTCGTCATTATCAGGCTTATGAACACCAAGTCATAATCTGATGATGCCCCCTCAAGTTTGCTACAGCTACTAGGGGTTATAAAAATCCATGACTTTTCCAGGTTTCTCAGACCAAAATATTCGTTCTTCGGTGAGAGTGTATCTTAAAGAAGGCACGAATATAAGAGCACGACACATAAAACGCACGAACAATGGGGAAATAAATCCCAAAGAATGCACTCCTGCCACTAATACTGTGGGGGGAAAATCGGCTTCCTATCTGACAGCATATAATTCCGAGATCTCATCTACGACGAGACAAATTTAAACACTTTAAGGTGTTGGATCCGTCGTCAAAATCAGAGATGGATTACTGTCCACTTCCCTCTCGCAAGAGTTATTAGAGGCAATTAAATACCAAAAAGAGGTACAATAGATGCCTATCCTGGAATGAATTAAAAATGCTCCCTGTTCCTCTCTCGTGCTCGCCGTACTAAGAGACATTATGGCTCTGCTAAATCCAAAATAAGAGCTCCACAACCTTATTCTAGCACAGTTTTGGCGAACCCTATATCCAACACTACCAGAAAAAGCCTGAAAGGTACTCTCCACCCATTGCAAACAATCAGATTTTGACTATAAAACATATTTTTGGGATGATTTCTCATTACTCAAACCTTTCCAGCTATTCCAGACTAATTTTCAATTTCCATGACATTTCCAGGTAATCCAGGAGTCCCAGACCGGTATCAACCCAGCCAACATTCAACAAATCTGATTGCAATAAAAATTCTGTGGAAGTTACAGTACGTTCTTGGCGTTGATCTTCTCAATTTGGCTTCATGAAATCCCACAGAGTTGAGACAGCTTCACTTGAATACATCCATAACCTCAACGTTGTTATGCTATATGTTATATAAAGTTAGGTTCTTACATAGTATTTGGGTCGGACTTAAGGGACGTTGGAAACCGGAGATTGAGGAAAGTAGAGGATTGGGGAGGTTTTAGGGTGAGGAGGGAGAATCAGGAGACGCCGTGGTGAGGGGTGGTGGCACCGAAGTGAAGCCGTGTACCCTAAGGGGCGGACTCAGGGCGGCCCTGTTGCGCGTACTCCCGGGCACATTTCATGGGCCGGCCATCCACGTCTACAAATCACCCGGCCTCGACCCCACACAGCGAGCGGGGCGGGACGGCACAAGGTACAGGCGGATGTTACCTTTGTCTCGTTAGTCACCACAAAAACCTGCACGCGAAACACATCGTACCCACGGGAAAGCGATGACAGGACAAAGAAAGATATCCCAAATCCCTGTAGCAAGGTTTTCTGGATCTCCCAAATTTCTCCGATAGAATAAGGACCAGCGAATGACCAATAATCCTTAGAAAAACCCCTAGTTATTTTAGGAACTACAAGTTTTCCCCAAAATAGTATTCTTTTGTACTATTTGGATTGAATAGATATAGCGTTTGATATTTTTGCAGTTTTAAAAACGATTCCGCAATCTGAAAAGACGGCTCATTCTTGAACACAGCCGCGCGAAAATAAATATTAGCGAATACAATGTTTCGTACACCTAGGCAATTGAGGTTCAAAAGTAGCAGAACTTTGTTATTTTTATTTGACACTTTTTGCATCACAAGCTAAACTTCACAATTAAAAAAATTGGGCAGCAGAGATTTGAGGCAACAAACAGAAATAGTTAAAATGGAATTCTAACTATCCGACGCAAGATAATACATATGAATTAAGCTAAGAGCCAATAATTATGAGTGATTCCAGCCACCTGTGCAAATCACTAATCAGATGCATTTGTTATCAAAATCCATGCATCGCTAATTCTCTGAAATTTCCATGTGTTCCCTCCACTTCCGATTCCGCGACCTGAACTCAACTTTCCTTTTTTATTTCTCAAGACGAATGGAGAAGTGAGAAGCAATAAGTGAATGATAATAATGGTAATCCAACGAGGAAGATTTTTAGCAATAAAAATACAACTAGAAGACAAAAGAAAAATGAAAAACCAAGGTGGTTCAGGAGGGGGGGAATACTGCCGGAAAAATGGGTTTGGAAATTTTCGTGAGCTCTCGACGATTTTCACAGGCTATGGGGCTAAGTGACAAGAATAAAACAATGAGCAGCGGAGTTCAGATACTTGCTTACTGAATCATGCCATAAATATTAGACATTAAAGTTATACTCAACAAAAAATAACCATTTTTTATGGGCCACAGTTACCATTGCACGAAATTACCTAAAATAAACTTCGTTTTATAACAACGGAGTTCAAATACTCGGTACAATATGAATCATATTTTTATGCACTACAAATAAGCATTAAAAATGTTAACTAAAATCAACTTTATTTTATAACAACGGATACAAAATACTCGGAACAATATGCATCATGGACGAAAAGGCAGCATTGCAAAATTTCAACTAAAATCAACTTCGTTTCATAACAACGGAGATATGACTGGATGAGGAAATGATCGAACAAATCCACGATAAGGTATTTCCACTACATAACCTACATTCGCGTCAAAATCATACTCAAATGTAATTCCCAAGTGAGAAACTGCATGCCTTCGCCAAAATTTCGTAAGGAAACCAGAACCTCTTTAAAAAAAATAAAATAAATGCTCAAACAGGAGCCTCAGCCACGCCTTCTGAGAGAGTGAGATGCACACTGTTTCTCGCCCCCAACCCAGGGAAGACAGCCCCGCCCGCCCCCTTTTTAAGGAACCCATCTTGCGCGAGGGGCGAAAAGGAAGGAAAGAAGATGAAGAAGAAGAGGGGCGAGAAAGTACGAACTAAGAAAGAGGAGACGGTGGTGGGGGGGGTGGAGGAGACTTGCTCAATTAGCCCCGGGAGGAACGACGGGTTTAACTGCTCCTTCTAGAGGGCGGCGGAGATGGAGAGCGAAGGGCGAGCGGAGGGGAGTTATAAGGGGGCGAGGGGGATGGAAAAGGGTGCGAGGACCCCGGGAATTAAGGCCGCGTGGGGTAAGGGTGCAGGAGATGAATGGAGGACGAGGATCAGAGTGACAGGGATGATGGCGCAGTAAAAGAGAAGGACTGCCGGGGCGACGTGGGGCGAGGGTGGTTTGGAGGGGTGGGTGGGTGTGGGATATTGGGGGGGAGTGGGTGAAAGGTGGGGGAGATGGTGCGGTGGCGAGGGAGGCGTATGGAGGAGGGTGGTGGAGAAGAGGGCAAAACGCAGGATATCCGGGAACCCGACATTTCTCGTCACCGCGAGCGAAACCGCCGAAGATGGCGCCCCCAAGCCTTCCAAGACAGCTTCACTTGGTGCCAGGGCGAGAAAAAATGCATTTGCAGGATGGCCAACCGCAGAGAAAGCCGGGGAAGCTCCATGAAATACTTACTAAATATTAGGGTGTCAAATACTAAATATTGGGGGTCAAATACTACATATTGGGGTGTAACATACTAACTAATGGGATGTAAAATACTACGTATTTGGCTGCCAAATGCTAAATATTTGGGTGTCAAATACTAAATATTGGGCTGTAACATACTAAATAATGGGAGGTAAAATACTAAATAATTGGGAGCCAAATACTAAATTTTGGAGTGCCAAATACTAAATACTCGGGTGCCAATAATTACACATTAGGGTGTCAATTACTAAATATTGGGGTGTTAAATACTTCGACACCTACATCCACTTATTACCCTGCAAGCCACCACAAGGGTGTTTGGCATGGGGTGACATATAATCAACATGAACTAAGTGAAGTAATTGACTTTCACAACCCTCCCTACTTATTACTAGGGTGTCAAATACTAAATACTAGGGTGTAAAATTCTAAATATTAGGATGACCACTGCTAAATAACAGGGCGACCGATAAGAATACTTTTCTTATAATCAACGACAAACTCAGGTTTATAAGTGAAATCATATTTCTCTCGAAGGCCGTCGTGTGTTTCGGGGTCGATTGATTTCGCCAACATTTTTTCTAGTTATTTGACCGAATATCTTGGAATCCTGTGCAATGTGTCTTGCCGTTTCGTTGATTATACTGAGAAGATATTTAGTCATTTACTTATTATGTATTCTAAGGCAAGATACCCCAAAACTGAAAAAATAGCCAAAGTCACTCCAATATTTAAAAAGGAAACCGATATAGCCCAAGATTTTACTGGCCTAAATCGTTACCACCACTTTCATGCAAGACTATTGAACACGTTGTGGTTAACTAATGGTAAGATTCTTGAATATTTGGACATTAATATATTTAACTCACAGCCAACGTTTCGCCAAATATATTGGCAAATTCAGGGCTTGGCAACAGATAATAAAGAGACATACAGCCAAGTATTTATACAAAAATATGACACGATTCCTAAACTTTTGCACTAATATTTGTACAATTACCTGGCTGCATGTCTCTGTTTTGTGTTTCAAAGACCGGAAGGTGCCAATATATTTGGCAACACGTTCGCTGTGAATTACGCATATTAACGGCCAAATATTCCAGAATCTTATTATCTAATATATAGAAATGAATGTTATTTGGTTCGTCTGGGCCCGTAAAACCCAGGCCAACGCGCCTGGTGGTGTAAGCTGTTGTCGCGAGAGTAACCAACTTTTCGTACACATTTCTGTACAATTAATGGAACATGTAGAGTTATTACTCGAGTTGTTTTTTGGCGGATGAATTTTTAAATCGTCAACGTCGTCTCGACAGCAAAAAGTACTTGCATTGTCAAAATTGGATCATATGATTTAGTGAATATGTTTATTCGAAGCAGTAAATTACAACCCTCAAGTTATGACGTAACTCCGTCGCACACCCTCAGCGAGAGGCATAGTCTTTTTTTCAAATATCTATCCATATGTGGAGCGCGTTGATAAGGCCGAACGTCATCCGATAACGATACCGGAGCATTAGGCTCAACCGATCGATACCGACCTTCCGAGTTGATTATTCCAACGTAGTAGAAATTGTTTATGAAATAATTTAATTTTGATTAAGTTAACTTTCCACTCATTGCATTAAAATTTTAGGCATTTTCTGATCGTGATGAATTGGTTCCTTGTGAATTTACAGCAATTAAACACCATCTACTTACATGGCCTGCCGTAAAAACTTACCTTGGCTCATGCCAAGGCAGTATATATACATCTTTCCCAAGATACCTACAACAATACTGAGACCATACACGCTTCCAAGATGACAATGAAGCACCTACATATCATAGCCCCAGGGTAAAGTGAAAAAAATATGCAAATAATTCGTCAACCGAACTTAAGAAACTAAAATAAAGAACAGGCTTTCATAATTCTGAGAAGAATTTAAGGGACATATCACAGCGCGTAAAATAAACTTCATTATAAATAATAATACGTACACTTCTCAGTGATTAAACTCTATCAGTCACATATAACTCTATTTTCCAAGATATTAGCAACATAAGAAGAATTTTTTCATTGGATATGGTACGACTAAGCAATACAGAGAGGCTTTATTTAACTGCATGAGGAAGTTCTGACGCACATAATGCGTCATAAATATAACAATGTATGTTTCATGAGTTAATAAACGTTCCATTAGTCACTTCAATTTTTCTTGTCCCCACATCGCAGTCCCTCCTGATTCAGTCGCAAGCTTGATCTCGCTTGCGACTCCGAAGCCAGCTGCCAAGACCGCAAGGCGAAACAACCTCAGATAAGAACGCATTTTTCCTCCAGGATAGCTAGTCGCGGTATTTACTTCACGGAGTAAAGCGCGAGGGCACAACGGTTCGATACTTCCACTAGGCAGCAAGACGCTTTGGTTTCAT
Organism: Ceriagrion tenellum; assembly: GCA_963169105.1. Taxonomy (NCBI): domain Eukaryota; kingdom Metazoa; phylum Arthropoda; class Insecta; order Odonata; family Coenagrionidae; genus Ceriagrion; species Ceriagrion tenellum. Next base: position 66,646,252 of record OY720642.1, on the reverse strand, counting down.
AAACGAATTTCAACGAGATTTTCCGCTGCTGACAATAGAGGAAACATTAAAAAGTCACTGTACAAGTTAATCAGTTACATAGGATTATTTTCAAAATTAGGGATGTTCCACTTTATAGCAGTTTCCCTCCCCAAACCCACCACATTTATCTTTCCATAAGTAGGGTCCACTCATCAGGTCCATCACCAAATCCCCACTCTCCACCAGTCCCTATCAAATGCATCTTCCATATCTAATCCCCTCCGATCCATTTCCTCCCTCACTCTATCCCACCATGACTTCTTAAGGATGCGAGTAGAAAATATGGAAATACTATTCGACGTAGGAAATTAATTTTTACGTTTGATCCCTTCAGTAATTACCAATTTATATCGTCTCTCTTGGGAACGAATTCGCACCGCATCCAATGGAAAACACCTAATTTTGAGATAAAGCCCCGATAGCATTTCTGATGAGTGATTAATGATTTGGTATCAATAGAGGGTAAGATATTTTTCTACAAAATGAGTCAAAATTGATAGAATTTTATGGATTGAAATTCCTCGATTTTACTACCGAACTCCAGCACGATATCGAGGGATTTGGGACAGAAAACGCAGATCGTTTCGCAAATATATATTATTGACTTTCATCCAGCCATTTCTATTGAATTACCCCACCTCATATGTCGCTGTAGTTGAGAACAAATTCTTTTTTTCGGAGGAATTTATTATAATTCTTCAGGCTTATAGGCACTGACTTCAAGAAAGGTGAAATTTGGCTGGAGAAATCTAGCTCAAAATATATTCCAAAATTAAATGAATTGCATGTGTATTAACACAAAATAAAGGCAAAATACTGAAGTACTCAAGATGAAAGACGTGAAGGCTAACTCGTTAGCAGTCAATCGTTAACTTATTCTATACACATATATAACATGTGGAAGATAAATTCCGTTGTCTCGGGCGTGACTTCGTGGAATTTGCTCAACATTGTAAATGAAAAGCATAACTTAGTTATTCCACATATATTTATTGATAGGACGACCTAGGTTTCGACGAAGCTCGTCATCATCAGGTGAGCGGAATCATACCTGATGATGTCGAAACCTAAGTCGTCCTGTCAATAAATCTATGTGGAATAACTAAGTTATACTTTTCATTTACAATGGAACATAAATACTTGTTTTAAGCGATGCGTTAGTGTCTCCGCAGCCTAGTGACGCAGGAACCCACGTAAATATAGCGTGAATATTTCTTACTCGCAGTTTTGTATTTAATTATGACTGTATTCAGAGTTTCTTTCAATTTACGAACACTACATCGTGAGAACGAAAAGGAACTTAGTTGCAATCCTATTCCTAAGAGTATCAATGGTTTTCTACCAAAATGGGATTTACGAAATTAGGAAAAGAGTACTATTTCCTCCGTGTATCTTCTCTGACGGCCTCGGAGGCGGCGTGGTAGAATCCTCGCCTGCTAAACCGGGTCGCGGGTTTGAGTGGGTTTTTCACAACCCAGGGCGTGTACTGAAAAAGAGATAAATGTATGAAGGACTTCCTAGGCCTGATTACGCAAAAAATAAAAAGTCGACTATGAGTAGAACATAATTGAAGATCAAACAGAGGGATAAGTTCTCAGAGGAAACCCAGGAATAACGGCATGGACCAAATAGAGAGTTAAGTTCAAAAGAAGACATACCAGGAGGCAAGGGAACTGGTATTAGATAGGGAAGAGTGGTGGGCTGAAGTAAAACAATCTTAGGATTGAACGCCCAACGAACTGAGAAAGTCGACGTTATGATAATTATACTCCCACTGAATACTCCGTAATTCTAAGATGTAAGTCCCCAGAGGAAGGCATAAGTCCATGGACCAAATAAAGAGGAAAGTACATAGGAAGAGAAACCAGGAGGTAAGGAAACTAGCATTAGAGAGGGAAGGGTGGAGGGCTGCAGTCAACCAATCTCAGGATTGAACGACCAATGAACTGAAAGAGTCGATGTCACCATTATCATTCTCCCACTGAACACAACGTAATTTCAAGACCGACAGGCGAGAAAAATTGCGTGTAAAGGTAACATTTTGCAAATCATATCAGATAGAGGACTAGTTTTTCTACATATAGATTGAATGTGAATTGAATAATATGTGAGTTATTTTAAGGTGGAACACGCTAACATTTTAAGGTGGAACACGCTAACATTTTAAGGCGGAACCCCTTAGAAATGATGATGATTTGGAGGTGGTTGAGGTTTTATTATCTCTGTCTCTGAAGTGTTCCCCAGCCGCCGTATCTCCCCGAGTACCCATCCGCGAGTATCCGCCTCAATGACTGGTGGCCGGCGCCGCGTTCGTTCAATGGCGCCAGCGTTACTCGTTACGATCGCCATAATGGGCTTTGTGAGCGGCCGTTAATTCATCCGCCTCAGCGCCGGCGGCCATCGCGTGAACTCCCTCGTTAACCCGAGCCTACAAAAAAATTTATCCACGGAGAAAAATGAGACGGGGAAACGGCGTAGAGCTTGAAATGAAGGGCATTGGAATATTGACTGAACAGTTGCGCAAGAGCCGAGGAAGGCGCAAGAAAGGCACCGATTGGCCGAGGAAGGAAATAATTTAGAAAGGAAATACATGGCTTTCAGTTAAATAATCATTCCGAATGAGTGTACAAACACTACATGGATGGAAATCTGGCTAATTTCTAGGAAGGAAGGAAAAAATAATAACGCCTGATGAATAGAGACTGATTAAGTCAATAATTAAGGTCATATTACAACAGAAACAGCAATTGCGTTTTTCCACAGGATATCCTCGGGAAACCTACAGGTGCAATGTCGTTTCTCTTCTAATATGGCAAACATCCACGATATCTCGCCTGAATCTGTTGAAATCAATAAAGATCATGATTTTTTATCACATTCCCTGGTGATAAAAAGAGTTCGTTGAAATTAAGATAAAATAAAATTTACTCCGTGCAGACGTACTGCAGCGACGAGTTGTAGTCACAAGATAACGAAGTCTTTTAAATCTTTTAAACTTTTTTTAAACCAGATCCATCAAAAGATTTTAACAAAATTGAAGAGGTAGATAAGGATGCTATCAGGACATAACAAAAACTGTGGATGAGTCAAAGAGTCCGTCATCTGAACACATCACAACCATAGAATATACAACGGTCAAACGTTCACTGATAGGCACTGTTAAGAATTTCTATCATTCCCTAGTATCAGAATTGTAGCAAAAACATGAAGAAAACTTATGAGCATAATGAACTCAACTACGCACCATAAGCAAGAGCTGTACAAATTTTCCACTTCCAATTACTGCTGATGTATTTCAGCGCTAAAATTTATAATTTATAATCCAATATATATCTTCGTTTGATGGCCTATGAGCTGGTAAAATTTTACATTATTCGACACTAGAAGTCTTACTTTGCTGTCGAATTGTGTAAATCAAGATAGCCTGTTATTTAAACCTAAATATTCGCGTTATATTATCGATGACCTAAGCAGAAAACATATATTAGGGGTCTCAATATCGAGTGCATGATATCAAGTTTTATTTTTACTAATATAATTCGGGCCGAAGTTGAAATAAAAAAGCAATGCGAAGAGATGCCATCGCACTTTTATTAAGAAAATGTATTTCGGCGACAAAATTCATAATTTTTTAACCAATATACCTTCGTTAAGTGATCGATGACCAAGTAACCATTTTACACTACATCGACAGTAGAATTCTTACTATATAATATACTGGCTGTGCCCGGCATGCGTTGCAATGCCTTTTTCTGGGCTCAAAATCGGTTCCTATATGTATTTTGCACCAAGTTCAATTAATTCCTCGTACCTACACAGGAATTGCAACCCACAAATGATCGCATGAGTCTCCATTCCACGCCCATGCTGCGGTTTCCAAGTAAATAAAATATTCTATTCTTGAAGTAGTGCGAAACTTCGAGATTTTTTTCGGCTAACCGAGCTTAAAAACCCAAAACTTAGGAAAAATCGAAGCGTATATGAAAACCGAATACAAGGATCCAAAAAAATCAAACAAAGAGACCACTGCACCAAATCTAATTATACGCGCAAATAAATTGCGGACCTTTCAACAAAAATTATGTCTCACTGATGTGCTTCTGATGCACGCGATATTATGCCCCGCTGATACGATTCTGATGCACGTGATTGAGCAACTCGTAAACGATCTGTTTCGTTTCTCGCTCGTCGTTCCTCGCTTGTTTGAGAGGCTCGCGTGCCAATACTCATTCGTTGAAACGATTCGCGCTCCGCCTACTGTACAACGGATTTAAAAATTCGGAAACCTCCGCGAGCGAGCGCACAACTACTCACCAAAGTTTCATCGTAATCTGATGAATGGTATTCAAACACATAGAAGACTAACAAACAAACATTGATTTTGATATATTAGATATGCCAAAATCAAAATAGTTCACCGGGCATGTCTAAAATGAAGGATCCTCCCTAAGGTAGTCCGAGAGAGATAGTTCTCTAGTCATAATAGAGACCATATTCGAATTATGCGTTTAAATTTCACCAGCTGTAGGACACATCAATTAAATGTTGCACCATTATTGGTGCAATAATATGGTTTTATATGACAGAAATTTTAAGCAATTAAATGAAAGTATCTGAATAAGTCTTTAACTAGACTCATTTTTTTCGCGCGGTGCGTTTGAAACTCCTTGGAAAACGGAAGGTTTTTTGTGATACCCAAGAACCTACTGTGGTGAAAATATGATTAATTTGCAAATATAGTTGAGAAAACGTACTAACTACACACTGTTAGTTTTTTTACGACATCTAAGTGTTACAAATTCCTCATTTTATCAATAATTCCTCTCTGGAGTGCATACACGTACCATTTCACATGTAAAAGGGTTGGTATATTTTGGCAAATATCTCCGAAAGTAATGTGGTGAGGGGTAGAATTTTTGGTGTCGTTGGATAGGTGAGATATTTTTCTTTAAAATGAGACCAAATTCATTGATTTCTAAGTAAAATGATTTTTCGCTCAAACTACCTTATGTAAAGGTCAGCGGAGGAGTATCATGGTGGTGGCAAAAGAGAAGCAGGGGGAGGAAGAGGTGTAGGGTGGGAAGTGAAGGAGGTTTAACAGGGGGGGGGGGGAAGCGGGAGGGGTCACATGACGTTATGGGTGAGAGGTTGAGAAGAGTCGCATGAAACGATGGGTGTCCCTTAAAAGGGTAAAGAAAGAAATAGCGGGGGAGATAAAAAGTAAAAAAAAAATTGAAAAAAAAACACTGAAAAAAAGGAGAGAGATCTCCTTAGCGGACTTGGAAGGAGAAAGAGATAAAGAAAAGGACGGACGCACTCCATCTTATTTACTCTTTCACTCTTTTTTTTCTCTTCTTTATAACGTCTCATCTTCCGTCGCTCTCTTTCTCTCCAGAAGAGGAGTAGAGAGAGAGAGGAAAGGGAGCTTGGAAACTTTGCTCGTTTGGGGATTAAAAATTAAAACGGGGACCGGAATGGAAGAAGAGAGGGATCTTTGAGAGGGGAGGGGTCACATTATAAGAGACGAGGAGTGGTGCGGGCCATTGGGAGCGGGAATAGGGTTATACTGGGGTTAAGAGATTAATTGGGAGCCATTTGAGAGGAAATACAGAGATAGCGGCGACCGTAGAAATAGCGAGGCACAGCGTGTTGCAATAGGCCCAGAGAGTTGCATTCTGGGCGAATGTTCCCGGTCATTTTCCCGAATCAGGGTTCCTATTCAGTAAGAACTCGAGGGATCGAACCGCGGAAAATCCGTAGATGTTATATATTTAAGTCCCCGGACGACTCTCAACTTTAGAATGGCCCTAATTGACATTTTCGTCGCCGTGACGTCAACATTTAATCACCACCGAGGCTCGGCAAGTTCGAGGCCATACCGAATAACCTCACGGTCGAACCACGGAAAATCCGTGGATGCGACCTCAAAGAACTTGGATAACTCTCAACTTTAAAATGGCCATAGTGGAGAATTCTGTGGCCGTGACATCAAAATTCCGCCACTGTCGAGGCTCGGAAAGTCCGAGGCCATACCGAATAACCTCACGGTCGAGCCACGGGAAATCCGTGGATGTAACCTCAAAGCCCTTGGACAGCTCTCAACTTCTGAATTGCCCTACTTGACATTTTCCCAGTGGTGATGTCAAATTCCGTCACAGAAAGGTAACATCTTGTAATTCATATCAGATGGAGGACACGTATTCGTATAAGTGCCTAGAATATGAATAAAATCAAATAAATTTGATCTATATTACTTGTAACATTAAATTACCATTAGATTGTTATTTAGCCACGTACGTGATGATAGAGATCCACTCAGCGAGCAGAAATTCACTAAAGTTCGGGAATGCAACAGATAGGAGAGATATCTGACGAACTATGCGTATGTTGGAAAGATGTTTTTCTATCGGTAAGCACCGAATGTCAACCCGTTAACTACGTAACCAAGGAGTCACGTGGCATACAACAATGAATGGGTGCAGACTTTGGTGAGTTATACACACACGAATGGATGACATAAGTATCTGATATGTTTTCTTGGCGTCTTGGATTGCGATCTTTAACCAATTAAAATTATTTACGCGAGAAAAACTAGATCGTAATGGGATGCGTGGATTTTTACGAATGATTCCAGCGCACAAAAATATCGACCTTCCTTACTGATTGTGCCACTTGACTCCATAGTTACGTGCGTTAGATGGAATTCTTTAAGTTCAATGGAGTTCCACGTGTAATAAAGAGCGGAGGGATACCTATCCCATCGTTTACTGAAGTGTTCGTCCGCCTTGGACGTCTAATCATGAAGGACTATTTGATCCTTATTCATGTATACATGCCTCTACTTGCGATATCGCTACAGCAGACGTTAGCCCGCATTGACGCGGGGAACGTGCGATCCCGGTTTCGCTATATTCTGTTAACCCTCTATCGTCGAGCGAGTCAAGTTTATAACGTTTCACTATCATTAAAATATCTGCTTTCTAAGAGGCTTTTCCATTTAGTTGCTGCGCTAGACAGAATTGTAACACCCATAATTGAATGTGTGGAAAGTTGCGTCTCTTTCGGCGTTTTGTCAAACAATTTGAATAGACGAATGTGTGAAGCTATTCACGGACGATGCCGTGCCTGGTGGAGCTCTGAAATAAATAGTTTTACCTGTCATATGGAGAAAAAATTGGGAAAGTTTAAGAAAGATACTTAATGAAGATAATGTTGAAGTATACTTTGTGTTAATATTATTATGTAAAGTATTATTTTACATTAATATACATAATATAAATACGTCACATTGCAAAGAAAATGTTATTATAAATTCCACTTTTTCCGGCGAGATATTGTAGAATAGCATTTTTCCAATGACACTAAAAGATAATGCACTGTCTACCAATTTATTACAAACTCTTACAACACGTGTTTCAACTGTCTTGCAGTCATCACCTGTCTAGTCACTATCACTAGTCTTACCTGATAATGACTGCAAGACAGTTAAAACACGTGTTGTAAGAGTTTGTAATAAATCGGTAGACAGTACGATATCTTTTAGTATCATTGGATAGATGTTACTATCAAATAAATTGCATTTTTTGAAATTCTTAAAGAGCACTTCTAAAAATCTAATACAGTAGCAGTATTTTTTTTCATGCAGATGTTTCACAATTCCGTCCATAGAGGATAAAATATAATAGTTTTCTTAAATGGCTGTTGTTCTATTTTCATTATACTCGACGTTTCGTGAATTTGCCCTGTCTTCTAACACGCGTCGGTATTATTCCGAGTGGCTTCAAACACAACCCCCCGATATGCCAAGAACGCAATCATAGAACTGAGGCCCAACGGATTCTAGGATTGACTCAAGGGACGGAGAGAGAGAGAAGCAAAAAAGACGTCGAGACAAGGGAGCAATTTGGAGATTTCCCCTTCCTTTCTAGCAGCCACCCAAACCCCTTCCCAATCCTAAACTCTCGCCCCATTGATTGATGGTCGGCGACGAAATTGAACGGTTGGCTACCCTTACTCCCACCACCCCCGGCCGCCCGCTCGCGAAACAAATGAACGAAGCAAATGAGTTATTTGTTACGTTGTCCGCGCCAGCGACGATTAGACCCCGCTCCAATGCCTCCGCTGCCCTTCTCGTCCGAAAGGTGGTGGTGGGAGGGGGGGGGGAAGCAGTAAGATTTCACAGCCACTGTGGGGGGAATTCGAGCGGCGAAGCGCGTTCGGGAAATGAAAGGGTTAGGCAAAAGATGGAGCGAAAAGACTTCTTTTTTTGAAATTGCGCCGCGCTTTATCATTCACAAGCTAAAGTTGTGCTTTCCCATTTCAGGGGCTTGTATCCTGAACGGATAGCAACCGTGCTATTTCACTGAACGGCGTCTCAAGACCGGGTTTCCCTCGCATTTTAGGCGCTCTCAGACTCCATTCAGACGAAAGCCGCGGTCACCGTACCACTCAGAATAGCAGTCCTGGAATAGGGATGGCGGAGGCGACAAATGTCAAAGGTGATCAGATTATGACTAATTTGACCAGATGTGATCAGACTAATTTGACCTATTAACGATCAGAGCGGGAGCGAAGGAAGAGGGTAATATTTTGACTCTAAGGAAATATAGAATTTCAATCAGAGGGATCTTACCATTCGAGGTGTTTAAGGTAGTCCGAGCGAGGTAGTTCCCTAGTCATAAAAGAGACCATATTCGAATTATGCGTTTTAATTTCACCAGCTGTAGGGCACATCAATTAAATATTGCATTATTAATGGTGCAATAATATAAGTGTTATATGACAGAAATTTTAGGTAATTAAATGAAAGTATCTGAATAAGTCTTTAACTAGACTCATTTTTTTCGCGCGGTGCGTTTGAAACTCCTTGAAAACGGAAGGTTTTTTGTGATACCTAAGAACCTACTATGGTGAAAATATGATTAATTTGCAAATATAGTTGAGAAAACGTACAAACTACACACTGTTAGTTTTTTTACGACATCTAAGCGTTACAAATTCCTCACTTTATCAATTACTCCTCTCTGGAGTGCATACACGTACCACTTCACATGAAAAAGGGTTGGTATATTTTGGAAAATGTCTCCGAAAGTAATGTGGTAAGGGGTTGAATTTATGATGTCATTGGATAGGTGAGATATTTTTCTTTAAAATTAGACCAAATTCATTGATTTCTAAGTAAAATGATTTTTCGCTCGGACTACCATAAGTTGGCACAGATCGAATCACAACTTGACGCAACGACGACGGATTGAACGATGCGCGCGGCGAAAAATGCCATAACCTACCAAAACGCAGCGATTTGGTCAATTTACACGGCACATTTGACTGCACGAAACGAATGCAATATAGATTGTATCGGAAAATGAATGGAATTAGAGCAGGTTCTATTTCCCGCTCAGTCATTCAGGCAATCATACAATTTTCCGCTTTACACGGCACAATTTTCCTCGTGAAAGAGTTCATGCATTCGTTTGTACAATGAAATGTACTGTGTGAATAGGCCTCTACAGTTCGTCCATGACATACAAGAGTTGAAATATACTGATCTGGCAAAGAAGGATACGAATAGTACTCATAAAATTCTCAATCGTGCTATTTAATCAAAGATTATCGTAATGGATTCTTCGGTCAAGTGATTCCCTTCCACAAAAGGCATTGGACGTTCTTTCATAATGGCTACATTTCTCACTGCCAACTGAGGTATTATCTAGAGCACACACTATAGAGGTCCTAATTAGTCAGGGCTGATTTTTTCTGTGTTCTATCATCGAATTCGTTCGAAAATTATCGAACTTCGCTCAAATTTTCCTTGCAAGTAGCAACCGCGGTCGATTACCACCACTATCAACCCCTACTGTCATGGGAGTGCGTGCTTACATTTCGAGGTGTCGCTAGCAAGCAACTTCCAAGGCTACTGTCATGGAAGTGACTTCCATGTGTCAACCCGCCTTTACACGGTGAAAATTGATAAATATATTTATAATTGATGAATTACATGGATTTTTTGACTCCTGACATGTACAGTTTATTACAATTATTCTGCGCAGTAATCTAAGACCTGATTTAAAAATCTACGCTTCATACCACATCGTAATTCGAAACTTTGCATTGGTAATGTTTGACGCCTTCGATGAAACCCATCAAATCAACGAGGAATTCGCGGACGCATTTACCGATGTTCCTCTCTTCCCTAACTCACCCCAGCGCAAATAACCTCTGCTCCTTAACTATTCCTAAGTTCGCAGGGTCGAAGCGAATGGGAAGCCACACCTGTACTGCTCTGCTAAGTGAGCGGCGAACAAGAGCGAATAGAAAGCACCCATGGATAGGTTGGCAATTTTGGAAGGCGACCATCACCTAATTCGTGCGAGCACGATTCGATTGGGGAGATGGGCAGTCGTGGGAGTTTTAAATTGGGGAAAACATGAGAGGCGAGGAAAAACTCCGCGTTGACATGAAAGGCACCACGGGGACAAAAGTTTCACGACCCATTCGACGGACAACTTTTACAAAACAGAGCTCCCCACATAAGACCCAAGTAGACACCGGTGTTCAACTGAAAAACCTTCAATCGCCGCCAGGATTTGAAAATCAGTCTTATCAGGCGGAATGAATAAAACCACAAAGTGTACGACGTGCTCGATTCAATGCAAATTAAACTTTGGCAGTGGCGCTCACGAACCATTTCTAGAGTCATTTGAACGCAAGCCTTCCAACACATTTCACGGAAATTCTAACCCTTTGAAAAAATTTTAAACTGATGGAGCATCAAATTTGAAGAGGTAGACTTGCAGAAAAGGCAAGACCAGTGACTCTTGAGATTATTCCTGGTGATGGCTTGCACGGCATTTCTTAGACGTAAGTATCATGGAATTGTAACCATAATACTCTCGAAGAGTAAAAAAGAAGACGGACACCCCAGGCATTATGAGGATGGATATTTCTAGGGTATTCTGTTGGAAAATGACGGAATATATGCGCCATCCATTCATAGCTCTACAAAATGAAGATAAAAGCGTAACGATCGCTTTTAGCGCCCTCTTATACGAACGGTATTCACATTTCATTTATACCTACAAAACGGATACGACCCTCTTATAGGTTAAGCATGACTATTCCCGTCGGAGCGAGCAAAGGAGGAGGGCGAAATTAACGCGCATCGCCGTCATTTTTCGCCTATCAATCCACCAACAAATTATCGACCGTTAAACAAGAAAAGCATATTTACCAGACGCCAACATTATTGAGTTTAGTCTGACGCGCGATGCTGAGACACGGAAAGATCGACCCTCAAAAAACCCATGGGGTAAACAAAAAAATATGGCATCTTCGTATGCAGGGCACTTAACGATGCCCCAATCAAGTCATTCCGAAATTGATCTAAAATGAATAAAAACCTCATTGTGGGAGCCTCATTATTAAACTGTCATAAAGGGGGGGGCGACCATAATATCTTCAGGTCGTAAATGAGAGGAGATAGAACTAAAATACGGGAGTGAGAAGGAACTGAGGAGAGTCAGATATCCTCAACACGTCCGTAAAATACTTCTCCCTCATCATTTCCTCCCTCCCTCCCCCACTGACTCCCAACTCCAGTTCTCTCAATCCACTACCCTTTCTAATAAAGTACTAGCTCCACAGCTGCGGATGAACTTGCCCGCTCAATGAACCCCGTACCGTAACGTTTCCGCGACGAACATCTGCATACTACCCTGGGGGCCGCCGCATGGGCGTGTGGCCGGGGGTGTTAGGACACCATCCGTGTAAGGATGTAAGGGATAAGGTTTTGGGGGGTGAAATGGTGACATGTATTACGGGATTGTATTTAGTGGAGCTCAGTTTTTACTGTGGTCGCTTATTGTGCGCGGAAAGAACGAGTTTTTGCACCTATCTGTTCGGCAGTGTATCTTCTCTTATTTTATCGCAAATATCAGACCTAGAGATGTAGTGAGGCGTCATGATAATATTCTCTGTGTCGCTCTGAAAAATATCAGTTCTGAATTTCTCGAGCAACCTAAGCCTAGCGTGTAGCCTCCCGAGTCTCTAGGGGCTCCCACCTTGATCCCTAAAAGTTGTGAGACACTATATGTACGCTAGTAGCAGTTATTAACGAAGCACGTTGCTTTTCTTTGTATTTTATTAATTTTTTTTGTTATATCTTTATGACCAGGGTCCCAAATGCTCGCGGCGCATTCGAGGTGTAGCCTAACCAGAGCGAAGCAGCATCTCTCTTTTACTTTTTCATTCGAGGACCTTCCTATTATACGCTTTACTAAACCTAGTTTTTTTAATGCTGTACCGAATATGTTTTGTATGTGTGTTCCCCACGACATGCCAATATGTGCGCCAGGAGGGAAGAAACGTCAATTTATCTATCCTAGTCGCAGGAATAAATGGCTATGACAAGAGGGGACATGCCACGTACATACTGAATAAAGTCTATTTCTTGTGACCATGAAGCCTCTTTAAATTTTGTCCACGGAAAATATCCGGGAAAGCAAGAAGTATGGAGCAACAAAATCGCAGCACCTCTCACAAAGGCAAGCCTCCCAGAAGCGTGATTGATTTACGAATCTTAACGAGCAGGCAACACGGTCGGGTAAAATTCATCAAAACTACCCCCGAACGCAACTTGCAATCAATTTTCAACATTTTACGCTAAGCGAAATTGTGTGTGTAATCATTCTCGGGCAGTGTTAGCAGCGGGAAAATTGTACGAGGAGCAAGCCCCGAAAAAATACTTTCTTGATTCTTTCATTTCCGGTAAATACAACAGTCTTTCTAGTTACCAAAGAGGTTATGACAAATAACTAACCGAAGCATGTACTCTGAGCAGAAACTGTAGGTCGCTATAGAGGAGAGAGAACAGGGCAAAGGTAGGGGGAAATGAACGTGTATGGAAGACATACAAATTTTACCCTGAAACATTCGCTCATTTAAAGGTAAACCTCCCGAATTCCTTAGGGTTTTCACGCATCAGCGACGTGAACTCCACCGAAAGAAATAATCAATCATCATAACTCAATGCGCTTAACAATCAACGAGCTGAATTTAGTTCAAATCGAAACACAGCAGCGCACACATACGAGAATCAATGTAACAATGAAGGTAGGCGAAACACATCATCAACGCAGCGAAATAACCACCGAAGGATATAACACAAAAAGCTGGGCAACGTTTCATAATTTCGAAACGGTTAATTTGAATTTATTGATACACCACAACATGCCACGTTTAAATACCACATATTACCTATGAATCAGGAACAAATATTTTATCGACTGCTTCTTTTTTCGGGATTCATTGCGCGATGTATGTTTTGTGAAAACAATATTTCGCTGGTCCTCCTGCCAGCTTCATCAAGTTATGAACTGATTTCTTAGTCTCGCTCGTCTTTATACATATGAGTGCGGAAATTTGAAAAATTCGTTTAAGACTGCTACTCAACTTGTAACCGTCTTCTCGGTTATCGTTCTCCGGTCTCTTCGCAATTTCTATAGCCTCCCTGATTAATCTTGGGTAATAGCGTATTTCCCTAGATATTAGTCTTGTCTCCTCAAAGTTGAAATTATGAGTGGGGCCGCTGAGATGGTGTTCGGCTATTGCAGAAATGCGGTAATTATTATTTTTAATCGCCCGTTGATTCTCTTGGAGGCATATTTTTAGGGCTCTGCACGTCTGGCCTACATATGAATGTCCACAGCTGTACAAAACTTCTTACATTCCTCCGTAGAGGTTCCGTGGAAGCGGGTCTTTGGCTTTCAGAAGTACAGGAGGACCAGAGAAATATTGTTTTCACAAAACATACATCGCGGAATGAATCGCGGAAAAAGAAACAGTCAACACTGCATCCGCAGAAGCCTACGAACAAATATTTTATAGCTAAATGATTTCCAGGTAAGGAAAAGAATAAGAGAAAGGAAAGAAAGAGCAAAAGAGGAATAAGTAGAATTTTACGGTTAGATAGACAGACAGAATGGAGGGGGGATGGAGGGTGTTGGAACTCACCGAGGGAGTGTTGGGGGGCGTGTCCCAGGGGCTGGGGACGGGGAAGGCCGAGAGGACGGGGGGCGCGGTGGCCCGGCGGGCCCGCCGCCTCCTCACGGCCGCCGCGAGGGTCCCGCCCGCTCCCGCCGGACACCAGAGGCCCAAGAGGAGGCCGCAGCAGCTCGAGGACATGGACCGTGAGTGGCCCGTGGACGAGTTGGAGGAGGGCGTGGGCGAAGAGGAGGGTCCCGGAGGCCGCGGCCCTCCCGGGGGGACGGTTAGAGAGGAGGTCCCCGGGCAATCGGAGGGCCCCCTCGCGAGGATGTCTTCATCGGCCTGCATCCGACTCATGATGGCCGCGGGGAAAGGAGAAACGAGGACAGAAAACGGAAAAGGAAAGGAAAGACTGAAAGGCACACCGAGAAGAAAGCTAAGTCAGGATGAAGGAATCAAGTGGTTTGCTGTCGCGGAAGTAACGCAACGTCACTGTCCTCCTTTCAATCCGGGATGCTGCGAAAATTGGAGGGATTCTTGATTGCGGGCGATGGATTCAACGGCGAACTTTGCCGTCTTTCCATTTCAGTGGATTGCAATTTTCTCAGTCAATGTACAGTAGTCCCAAAAATACCAACCTCGATATTATTATATCAACTATGACGTTCCCTTCGAAACTGCATAACAATTCATTTAAGCCACAACGATGGAAGGAGTGAAAAGGCCACACACAGTCATTATATTCTTGGATTCAACGTAACGAGCAACACACCCGATGAACACCTTTTTAAATATGTTAACACCATTCGCCAATAAAACATCGAACGTCACACAACGTCAGAGATAACTCTATCAAAAATACTGCAGACAGAATACAACAATATTATGTCCAGTCAACAATTAATATCCTTTCATCATCCTGTTTTTTAACAACGCCTGAAGCCCATACCATCGTTTCACTCGAATTATCACCGTCGAAAGAAATCTAGGGACTCTGAGCCAATATCGTTAAAAAAGGAACACTTATCCGTGCAAACAAATCGGAGATCATTGCTGGATATTTTAACAGACATCCCCAAAATTCCGACCACAGGAAATAACAAAAAAAGGCGAGATACAAGCTCCCCGCAATTATTAAGAGGTGTCTCAGTTCTCGTCAAATTCCAGCGGACTTCGTTAAGTTCAGAGTTGTTCTCGCGGACAGATATCTTGTTCCCGAGAATCACTAAGCTCAGGAGTCTTACTTGAGATTCAACTTTGTCTTCTTCCTCCTCCGTAGAAATACATCTCGACGAGATCCATCACAGAAAAGGGATACGGAACGGCGGCCGAGTTAAAGTGGACGAACGAACGGAGAAGATCACCACTGTCGCAACGAAACGAAAGAGCAAACTTTTCCGGAGTCCTGCCCTCCCAAGTTTGACGAGATTTCTTCATCCTCGTTCCCCGGGGCGCTGAAACGTACAAGTCTCACTGCGACCCGACATCTCCACCCGCACACTCTCCTCGAAGAATCCGAGCAGAGAGTTTCCGAAAGGTTGGCCGACGACGGTAACGGAAGCGGGGGGGAAAATCCTTACGAAGGGGCGAAATGGAAAACGAAATATATCCCCAAGTCGCTTTTCTCGCAGCAAGGTGTGGCGAGGAGAGTGACTCAGGAAGCCTCCATCTTCCCCGGGATGCTGCGCCGTGGATCCCGGGGGGATAACTGCAGCCGGTGAGACGCAGGGAGAGATGAGCGATTCTTGAGCTTGTATTTGCGCCACCTTCCGTGACGAGCACACGGATTATGTCTATCTGCCGAGGCCGGGATAGCGCGGGCGCAGCGGTGCAAAGATGATTCAGGAGATCACCGGAGAATGAGGTCGAGAAGAGTGTGTGGAGTAAGTCGCCGCAGCCTCGATGAGGATATCTTGAGCCGGTCGCGTCGGAGATGAAGGTGGTGTGCGCTAAAGCGAGCCGTTAAGCACCCGCGGTACACGGGGACAGGAGCCCGACTGAGGACGGGAGAGCAGGAGCCGGCGAATGGAGCGGTCCTCCACTGGAGCCTTCCTCCAACGGGGAGCGACTCAGCCTCCGTGAAACGTCGCCTCCCACCCACACCACTTGCCGCACCCCTCCCGCGCTCCCTACCCCTCGACTCGAACCCTTCCTCACCTCTCGTCCCGACCCGAACCGCCAACCGGGCTCCCTCTACGATGGCCCACACCTTACGCACACCACCACGCCCCCTCCCTCCCTTCAAACCCTTGCGCATACCTCCCCCGACCACCCACCCCTCGGCACTGGGGAAGGGTATAAGGGGAAGACGTAAGGAAGGAATTCTGCCGTGGCGGGAGGGTGAGACCCTGGCGGTAAGCACGAGGGAGAAAGGGAATAAAAAAATATCTTTTTTTTCTCTTCCTCGCAAAGATTTTTTTTTCGTGGGTTGGGACGGAAGGATGAGATGAAGGGGCCGAAAAAATGGGGTAAGAGAAGAAAGAAGAGGAAAAACCTTTCCCAGTGTCACTCCAAGCAACCCTTTTTCCCTTCTCTATCACGAGGGTAAAACTCAACCTCCTATACCAGAGCCCCTCAGGATATCCCATTGCAACTGCGTGGGTCATGACGAATATATTTGCCTAATTCTCATTTGTCTCAAGTATGTATATTGCATTTACTGATGAAATTGGAAAAAAATTGATGAAATGAAAAAATCATTAGGCCTTGGAGTGCACGAGTGTATTAATATAGAGACTAGTCGATGAAAACATTTCCGTGCGAATTTTTGGGGAACTTGGTTCAAATCCCAGCCCTGAAGAAGAATTGATTATAGCCTCCTTAACAATATCTTCAGGATAATTTAATTTCCCAAAAAGGAGATGTAATTGTCACTCGAAAAACGACACACACTTATACTAATACCTCGGAGTCTCATACGTGACTTCCGTCAATTTGACCACCGATTTATCCTCCCAAAATTTTACTCAGTTTTCCGCAAAAAACCATCCACACACACGGAGGAAAAATATTCTCATTTTTTACCACATCTTTCCCGTGTAGCTTCAAAGTTTGATTGGAGAATACGAGAGAAAAAAAAGGGTTTCTTTGACGCAATCAGTCAGAGGGTACGCGCTGGTCAACCAACCATTACGAATGTGAACAAAATAACATCCACATCACTTTGCCACGGAATCTCAAGGATAAGAGGGTGAACACCCCGAAACGGTCCCTTACCGAGGGCGCATGAGGCGCACTTCCAAAAAACCCTTTTCCCCCAAACTCCTTTCAAGGAGGGAAGAAAGAGTCCGAAAAAGAGAGAGGGAAAGTTCCTGCCAAGGATGAAGTGGGAAGGAGACCCTTTTCCCTCGCCCAGGGTTGGTCGAGAGGAAGGGTTTGGGGTTGGCGGCGGGGGGGGGGGACGAGGGGGAAGGAGTACATGGGACGGGGGCAGTGCCACCGAGCCCGGCACACCGAACGGAAGAGAGCGAAGAAGTGGAGAAATTTATCCTTGCGTGCGGGAGGGTGCCGCCGCGAATTACGAGATGCGGTTTGGATGCGGCGTTCAAGGGGGCCACTGATGTCCGAGCTGGGTCGACGGAGCAAGCAGAGAGGGGGGCTGGGAAGAGAGAAAAAAAGGGAGCCATCGAAGGAAGTGCTTCCCACCCCAAAAAACATTTCTCCGCGCATGAATTGCTTTCGGGAAGCCACCGTAAAAAAAACGACGACCAAAGGAACCCGTCCTTGTGACCAGAACTGATAGAAGCGAAGGTTTTCTAATTAGTTTTGAGTAAATGGTGTACGGGCGTGCATAGAGAAACTTGGTGACACTCGATAGGGGCGAGTTTTGAGATCAGTGACGGTGAATTAAACGTGAATGGGCGGGGAGATGGACTTCGGGATCTATATAGGGAACCTCAGCCACTTCGTCCCACCTCTCTTACGCGCTTTCCACTCCCAGACATCATACGCTTCACAGGCGAAAGCCACCAAAATTTAATACCAAGAAATCCCACACAATATATTATTACTTTGTATGGTAGCAGTAGTTTAAATTAAGGTGCATCGACGGCTAAGGTCATTTGCACCTACTAACCCTCGGTTAAAACTGTCCTAACCAAAATACAATAATATAAAAGCAATTTATTATATGCAGTAACATTGGTTACAAGGAGTATATATTTGTGCCGTAAAATATGTTCTAATAAGTTGAATATTTTAATTTATTTTAGGAACCTGATAATTCGGTTAAGTATGCTGTGTAAGTAAAGTTACTTTGTATATTCCCCACTGATTTATCATTGACGATCATGATTCGAACATGAAATATAATATCCAATCAATACATAACCATTGATAATAACAGATGAAGTCTCAACCTTCGGACAGTGATGGCTAAACGGAGTAGAATACACTTAATACGAATCCGAAGAACTGATAGACTGAACATGCCGAAGTTTAAACAGCCATAACTGAAAAACAGAAAATAGAGGTAGATTTCCTTGAGATGAATTTTTCAAATTTTATCGGTCGTCTGCTTTAAAGAATATTGAGTATCTACTCCTCTCCATTCCCTTCCTCGGTGTACACATCTGCTTGAATTACCTCACCGAGATGCTGAAAGGGTACTAATACGAATAAGGACCAAGCGGGGGATGTGAAAACAAAAGAAACCGACATTCACCGCCTTGAACAGTTTCACATACAGGAACACTACTGATGCTCCGCCGTAGGCTATCTAGGGTACCTAAAAAGTTAAAATTTTAATTTACTTTGCCTTGGAAGTGATATAGGGAACGAAGAGAAAAGAATGGTTAAATAGATGCCACAGAGAACGCAATAATAATCCATATTTTTGTAATCATCATTATCCTGATCATCCTAATCATCTATATTTTTGTACGTCGACCTCAACGCAGCTATGGCTTTACGCGGTGGCTGGAGGACAGCCGCCCCATCCCGGGGTACCGGGTTCGAGTCCTCTAGATACTATAAATTTATTTGGGGAAATGCCGATCCCTGCTTGGGTTTCATACTGCAAATTTTTTGCAAGTCAGACATAATATCAAACTGCGCACTACTAGACGCAGTTCGTTAAAGAGTAACCTGAAGCTGGAAAATTCCCACTCTTCCTCCCTAACCGTTATACTCAACCATTCTTAGTGGAGAAAAAAACTACGCTGACTGATGGTAGCTTACAATGACTTGAGGAAAAGATTCTCAAATTTGAAAGTGGAGGATCGAACACGGACATACTTTATTGGCAAAACATCCACCGCACCGTTTATATCATTTGACAGAGGCCCTTCGGGGATAGATACGGAGGGTTGGGATCAAAGGGCAAAGCGGAAGAACGAAAGACGAAAGGGGAAGGCAGGATGGAGAGGAATCCAGCGTTTTAAGTGCCGTGGAGTAGAACAGAAAGATGCTTGAGGGAGCCACAGAAATGGTAGGAGTAAGGGGTAAGTTTGAGGGTAAGCAAAGGAGAGGAATAAGATGTGGATATGGGGAATGTGAAGAGGGAGAAATTTCTCCAATATATCCCGAACCCGCGCAAAAAGGGGAAGGTTTAAGATTAGAAAGAAAAAGAAGGTTAAGAATGGAGACGATGGAGAATGAAGACTTCTAGTATAGTAGAAACACGATGGCACGAGACAGCAGAGATCTTCCCTATGGTCAACAGATCGGTAAAGCGAGCGTTGATGACCGTATGGGAGAATCGTACGTCATATGCGAAGACCCTTGAAGGGATATACCTAACCCTTTCTCCAATCTCCTCCCTCTTATGCTCAACCACTCTCACTACAGTTTGACAAAAAACAAGGGCGACAGAAAGTTAGATACAGACTGTGAAGCAGATAGGCAATAGAATTCCTCCTCAAGAAGCACAACTCAAGACTACCACAGAACTACAATTAGACAACAGACAGAAGCGACAGAAAGGGAAAGATACAGGTATTCGAACAGGTAAGTATGTGAACCTCCTCAACCATCACACCCCACGACTGAAGGATCGCAGGTTCTCCCAGCGGAAGAGATTGATGAAGAATTCTGGTCACTTCTTCAGGACGCCTAACCCGGTACCATTCCGGAGAGGTCTGAATCAACAGACGACGATATCAAAAAACAGCAAGACGCTGATCCGTCATAATATCTCCTTAATTTTTGTCCCTTCATTCTTTTTATTCACAGTAACCATTTTATCTAATTTTTCATTGTTGGTGCCAGGAAATCTACTGCGGGTAGTATATCGAGCCTAGATTCTCACATCTCCCTAGCGTCGCGCTCTACGCAAAGAAGAACTACTCCTGACACACCCAAAGTTGAGATAGATTTAGACATGTCAAGGAAAGTAAGAGAGATTGGAGGGGATTGTGTACGCATGAAACCGAAGGGGATAAGGAAAGAAGGATCACGAATGTTAGGGACTTCTTCCCGCGGGAGAAACCCTTAAGGTAGGGGTCTCCAGGAAAGGGGGAGGGGTAGAATAGAGCAGGGATACGACTGGGGGACTTAAGGACCGGCGGCGGGTCGGTGGGGGGGGGGAGAGGAAGAGGAAAGAGACTCGGGTAAGGGTTTATAAAGGGTACAGGGATATCACGAGGTTGAGGTGAGCCCGACCTCCGACCGAGTGCGAGGCGAACTGAGCACCTAGATACACATCCGGATACGAGATGCAATTAGATGGGAGAGATGCAGGGAACAAGTGGAAGAGGCGGAAGGTGAGAGATAGGAAGGACGAAAGAGGCGAGGCGAAAGGACAATTCCACATTAGGCAAGAGCGCTCAAAAGTTCAACGTGGACTGGCGTCGCGCCGTCCAATCTCCACCACGGATACTTCGCTCCTGAAGGGATCACACTGGCTCATTTCTAAAGGAAGGTTTATTTAAAAAAAAATACACCTTTTCCCTGGATTATGAACTGAATTTGATACCAGCCACGAGTTGGGAAACGACATCCCCGATGAAAGAGTTTCAGGCGAAACTTGGTGAAAATATTTTACATCTATATTGGTAAAAATGAAATAACTCGATAGTAATTTTCACACTGTTTTAATGAAAACCGACCATGCTTTTGACACTTAATGTCATTATCAAGGTCTTACCATGATTATGACAGTGTGTTGAAACCATAGTCGTCTTCACTAAAACAATGTGGAAATTACTATCGAGTTATTTCATTTTTACCAATATGGACATCCCCGATGTTAGAAACAGCAGATTTCTAGAGAATATATAATTAGAATTTGCTTAGGAAGTTCAGGCATTACAGCTATCCTTTTTTTCCTACGTTGTCAGTCGAACTAGTGTTTTCTAAGTAAATAAGTTGATTTTTGTGACAGAGCGACCTGTTAATTTATGGGGCCCGAAATACAGGCTAGTCTCCTGAGGTAACTAGAGCTTCAGGGTTTGTGACTATTGAATATGCTATGTTTTATTGAGTCCCATTCATCTTTTATCACTTTTGATTTCCTTGAGGGAAAAAGGTGAAACGGTTTTAATTATGAAATAATTATTCCCGCAGTAATCAATTTGGAGCAACAACTTTCACTCAACTATCGTCTCTTCTGGGGGTTCCGCGAAAGCCTTCAGTTACTCGTGCACACCAGGGATTCCGGGAAGTCCTTAATTGTCCTGTATCCCTGGGGCCGGGACACCTGAGTTTCCGCAACACTCAGGCGGTCACCCACAAACTCGGCCGCTGTTTTAGCTAACAAAATACACAAGGGAAATCTTTGAAAACTACGCGACATAAACACGGACGAATTAAAGGAATCCTCTTTGCAATTAGACACTCATTAGTATCGAGAAACTTTCTAAAATAAAAACCTGGAGATAGAATTCAAATATCTCAACACAAATAGAATAATACGAGCAACAAATTGTCTTTTAAGCTAAGCCAGTCAAATTAACTTGACAGCCAAACTTGAGAATGCATTTCTTGATGAATAAATCGAGAAATTGAATGAGCCCACTAAAAGTCTACTGCGCAAATTCACAATTCAGCATGGAGTGTTAATAACGCACACGTCCTCAACCACATTGCACGGATTAAAATCAATCTCATGAGACCGTGAAAGACAAATCAAACCCTATATTTCTAAAACCATAGTTGTAGCGATTTTTTTTTAGGATTTCATGCATCGTCAGGCTTGACTTGATGAAAACACATCAAAAATCAAACTGATTGAACTTTGAATGATTTGACAAAAAACTTCAATCCATCAACATAGACTTCAGCAGTTCAAAAATGAAATTCCCTACTACCATCAAAATGACTGAATAGTCAGCATTTTGATGGGTAGATTGAAATAGTTTAGAGACTCAAACTAAGTCGTATTTCAACTTCGTCGTCAACAAATAGTCGCACTTCAACAGCCAGTATTACCCATGGTGTATCAAGGAACTCGTGCAATGGGCACCATAGTGTCTTAATTATCATATCCAGCAGCATAAACCTAGGATCCCAAACCCAGGGTGAACAAAATTCTCATACGGGGGGCTGTTTTCAAGCCCACGGCCTTCCGTTTGTCACACCGGCTCTTCACCAACCTAGCCACTGCGGCCGGAAAAGAACAAATCGAGCTGGCATTTTGATCCCCTACCCTTTCCCTTTCGGCGAACCCAAATCTACTCCAAGCATTCTGACAGGCATTTTTTTCCGAACGTGATGGCATCAGTTGGGCGGAAGCAAACTGAATGCTGGGGCAGGGAAGAAAAAGAGGACCGAAAGAACGAGAAGAAGTCGAGGCTGGAATGAGGAGAAAGAAGAGAGCAGGGTCTGGAGAGAAGAAATAGATGGCGATGAGAGAGGGAGACAAGAACGGCTCAATACAATGTGGTTGGCAGATTTAGGCGATGAAGTTTTTTTGGAGATGCAAGTATGCAAGTACACATATATTAGTGAAAAGGCGATGTGCTGATTAGCTGGGAATTGTGATTGTAGTGATTGGTATCTGCCTCTTTTGATGTTGATATGGTAACCCCAAAAACAGATTTTATCTATTTGGGGTACCTAATTCCACTTTGGAATGTTGTTGGTATATATGATGGTAATATATTGATTGATTCGTATCCAATGGTGGAATAACATTTATTATTGTTATTGTTCTCGTACGATTCGATAAACTGCTGCCGAACTTACACTAACTTCCTTGTTCAAAAATGTCGATAAATTACTACAGTATCTTACGCTACTTATCAGCGTAGAGTCGAAAAGGAGATTATAAGTTATACTAAACCAAGTTATCGATTAGTTCATCACAAAACGCAAAAATATTCGACAAAATTAAAGCATAAAAATTAATGCAGCGGATTACATTAGTAGTTTTTAACAACCCCTCAAAATAATTCTACAAGGTACTAAAAAAAACCGCTCTCAGTCATTACGGGAAAGATCACCGCATACTTTCTAAATAGGAAAAACGTTTAGAACAACCACAATATTACTCACTTTCTCAGTTATTTGGGGACACAAAAGGTTTTACATTTGAAGTGTACCGAGGTAATTGCTACGTCCAAACGAGGACCGAGGGGATGCAGTTTCAAATGAGAACAAAAAGGAGATAAGCGAAGGGATGAAGGGACGGACGGGCCGAAGGAGGAAAGACGAGGGAGAAAGGGTCCAGGGATCGAGGAGATCCCGGCGAGAGATGGGGAAGGAGAAGTTAAGAGCAGGGTCGGCCTCGCCGCCGCACTTCCATCGAAGAGAGGGCGCGGCAGAGCGTTTAAGGTTAATCCACCGATTCCTGCAACTCGTAAACAACCCCGAAATATCCCCCCCCCCCTCCCCCGACTCAGCTCCTTCTCCAAAGTCCCCCCTCCATGTACCTCTCTCTCTCTTACCCTGAGAGCACAAACTTCAAGTTTTAAACGCCACCACAAAAGACGGAAAATGAAGTCAGCTTCGAATTACGATGCCAGAGTGAGTTCGTTGCGCGGATAAATAAATAAACGCGGTAACATAAAATATTACGGTTTGAAGAGGGTATAGATTCGGTCGCTTGCGGCAGGTAATGGTAACTGAAGGGCAGAGCAAAATGTTCTCTCATAAATATACTCTTGACGGAAAAAGGGTTGAAACACGGTAGTGCCCCCAATACGACCATACAGGAAATAGGCACGAGCGAAAGAACTTCAAATGAATCCAAGAACTGCTGCGCCACGCAGTAGATGTGAGAGGAGGATAAAATTCATTTCAAATTTAAAAGCAACAAATTAGGAGCAGAATATGCAATAGTATATCTTCTCTATATGGTCGCTAGGAACCTTCTATCGGTTGGAATCGTATAAGCGTTGCCATTACTAATGCAATTTCCGAATAGAAGCCCTCTGCGATTAGAGTAAAGAGCGAAAGTCATTGAATTAGTAATGACAATACAATACAATAAATAGTACAATAAAAAACTCCAAGGATGACACATAGTCGGTACGTCATTTTCAATTCAATAATGGACTTCCATAAGGTTAAGTCTGAAAGGATTGAATTCAGCGAAAGGCAACGGTTAACGACACTGATACTTCGTAACAAGTATTCTTTTAGCCGAAAATATTACGCTAAATGCTACGCATAATGCGGAATAAATATCTTCAGTGACTATTGATGTAAATTAAGAATCAAATCACAAGAAGAAGAGCGAATGATGCTAAAGAATCTCGCGCCCTATCGTGAGGCAACCCTCAACACACTACGGTAGATGGGTTGGGGGCGGAATTCGAGGCAACACACCGCGGACTCAGATTGGAACATCTAAATTTCCCATCACTAACCGTCTCGCTCAAACATACCGGCTGCCCCACTGTTGTTTTTAGAATTGCCACCGGAAATTTCAAGGGAACACACAAGAACATTAAAAAGAGCGCGAATTGTTGGCATAAATGACTCGTGAATTCTTTCACTTGATTATCAACCGGATAAGCTCGCCAAAATATTCTCATGATTACTAGCCACAATCAGCGCAAAGGAAGGTAACAACGGGAAGCCAGAGAAGCAATCGAGAAGAGCAATTTACATTTCCTCCATTGAAGAGTGAAATGGTACAGCTTCAGTTTCTTTCCCTCAAAAGATACAGACCAAAAATTAGTAAGAATCAGAAATTCCTAGTGGGTTTCGTACCGCCAGAATTGAAGAAGTACGAGGGTGAGTCAATAAATAAGTCGCAAAACTGAATTGAGGCAAAAATAATTAAAGTAACTTTCTGACATTTATTTCACTTTTCCACATATTCACCCTGTACATTCAGGCACTTATCCCATCTCTTTACAAGTCCTTGAAAGCCAGCAGCAAAGAAGTCCTTTGGTTGCTGTCGCAGCCAACGTGTAACCTCATAGATAACAGCATTATCTGTATCAAAATGACGGCCACCCAAATGATTTTTTAGGGGCCCAAACAGATGAAAACCACTGGGGGGCTAAGTCGGGACTGTACGGTGGATGTTGCAAGCGTTCCCAATGAAATGTTTACGACTGATTTTGATGATGAAATGCTGACATTTGCGACTTATTTATTGACTTACCCTCGTAGATAGAAATGGCCATCTTTTGAAGAAGCGTATATGCTAAAAAATGGGTTCGCAAAATTATTAGTACTTAGTAGCAATACTGAGAAAATTATAAATAAGACACAAAAAATAAGACAGCAAAATAGGATTTCATTCGATTCAAATGGTGAGGATATTTCCAAATATTAATAATAGGGAAATTCTTTTGAAACTTAATGAATGGCGACAGGTCACACTCCGGTTTCAACGGGAGTAAATCCTCTTCAGAGGAGGAATTTCCTAATTGATGCCCGAGAAGAATGTGAAGAAAGGGATATAAAAGATTCATGAGGTATGGCGACGGTTCAGTACAAGGAGACGACTACAAAAACAAACTTTCAGCCAAATACACCATGCCCTAGTTACCATACTCATGAACATCCATGGCAAAGGGTCTCGAGGACGGAGAATAGATAAGGGCGGAAAAATGAAGACGCTTCAGCTGGTGAAGAATGTTCAATACTTGTAGTTACAAGGAAAAGATAGTTCTCTAGCTGCACTCAACTTCAAAGGCATAGCTATATCTTTCTCGTGAACCTTTAAGTCTAAATATTAACTTTCCACTAAGTGTCCTAGTATCGAATACATTGCATTCAAAAGTAGTTAGCACTCCATAGAGCGGAGCCCCATAAGTATACTCTTATATTTAAGTTTAGATTATAAGTTATAATGGGGATACTGTGAAAAGTGCGTAAAATACAGCTAGTTTGAAGTCACTTCGTCGATATTTCATGAGAGCTGATATAATTCAGAAAACCGTCGAAAGAACTTCTCCACTACAAATGAGTAATATAACAGCATATGAAATGGGAGGATTTATGAAATATTATACTCAGGAAAGTTCATGGAGAGAGGATTAGCAAACGATGAATGCGATTAATGACAGATACACTAACTCGAGGAGATATTCATCCTAAACCTGTAATAACTACCATGATAATGAAGTATTTAAGGGTAAAACATACATATATTTATGCATATTCAT
This sequence comes from Ceriagrion tenellum, assembly GCA_963169105.1. Classification (NCBI taxonomy): domain Eukaryota; kingdom Metazoa; phylum Arthropoda; class Insecta; order Odonata; family Coenagrionidae; genus Ceriagrion; species Ceriagrion tenellum. The sequence continues at coordinate 66,619,745 of OY720642.1, read as the reverse complement.
AGCAGGAATGGTAAAGTTTTCTTGATCGTAAAGGGCACGAAGGAGCCGTCGGAACGTCTACGCGATGTCAAGCCAATGAGAATAAACACTGCGACTTGGCCTTTTTTCCACTGAGGTTTCGGCATCACTCGCTCGCATTGAATCACGAATTACATCACAACTAGGTAATCTATCACCTTCAAACATCCAAACCCATCCCCTAGCAGCAAACGACGGCAACACCAGAAACGCCGCGACGTGTAAAAAAAAAACTCTTTCTCTTTTTAAGATACTTTGAAATACGGGGAGCAGACCCACCTCCCATCCTTCAACCCAACAATGAAATCACGGCCCAGATTTAATTTTACAGAATGAAAAGGGCAGAAATGTGTCAGCCTAGGACGTTTTCCCGTGCGGCACTTCCGAGCAAAAACCGAAGCAATATACGGGACGCTTAACACACTGGGAACGTGTGGAATACGAGGTTCACTCCCCTCGCCTCCGGGAGTGTGGCGGCACAGGGCGGCGTGTTCGCTACACGGGGGGGGGGAGAGAGGGGCTGAGTGTGCGAGTAGCGAGAGACCTGCGGGGGCGGGAGGAAAAGAGGGGCAGAGGCACCTCCCGACGCTTACTCGCCTCCGCTGCCGCCGCCGCCGGAGGCAGACCAACACGACCACCACGAGTATTGACGCATATCCGCAGCCTCCGCTCTCATCTGGGGAGATTCCCCAGAGACGGCGGCCGAAGTGAAAACGAGGGAGGAGATGCGGGCGCGCTGAAAGAGCGGGGGATGGATGTATGGGTGGGTGGGAAGGACGTTCGCCGGTCTAGAGTGGAGACGGACGGCGGGAAGGGACGCGGCCATTCGCCGGGAGAGAGAGAGAGAGAGGACAAGAGGACGGTTCGGGCGGGTTGCGCGCGCCATGGGCAAAAGTGGGACTTGGATCACAACGCTCCTCGACACGGAATCACGATGGGTTACGGATGGGAAAATATTATCTCCTCTACAGATTGTTATATTCTTCAGGTTCTAAAGGAACTTCCTCACCGATTCAAAAGGTACCTTGATAATGACATAACTTTGTCGAAACCATGGTCGTAGAGAATAAAACTGTGTGGAAAGTACAAAGCGAGTTCTCTTTTCATGTGTCGCTGTTCCACAAAGTGAAGCCTGAAACTGTAACTTGTTGAACTTGAGGTTATTTCCGTCAGATTACGAATAGCTAAAAAGCAACAATGTTCATATTTTCACATAAAGAATATTGATCGACTTGTCATTATGTTCACAAAAGAACAGTTGAAGTACTGGAAGCATTTCAGCGACAAGTTCAAGATATAAAATGCTAAATTGTGATCTCATGGCCAACCTCGAGTCATTGTTTTAACGTGACACTGCAACACTTTTAACATCCATCGAAATAAGAGGTAACAGCACGTCACTTAAAATTAAAAACAATGACTCAACTACTATTGGTATAGTATTTCCGTCATCACAAAGGCTAGTTTATACTGATAACAATTTTATAGCTAAACAACTTGTATTGAGCTATTGGCGATAAATTTCGTTGATAAATACAGCATGTTCATCATCTTGAGTTAAAAATAAAGAACATAAAATTCATGAAAAGGAAAAAATTACAATAGATCATCGTATAACGTATTCCGATAATCACCAAGGACAGGATGCGCCCACAGATTGTCAAGCAACGATAGATACTATCAAAATTACTTTTGAACAAACAGGACGAGACCAGAGGAATATGGAAATTGAGTGTCAGGATGGGGAAGTGAAGAAAAGGGCTGTAGTCAACCAATCTTTGGATTGAAAAACCAATGATGATGCCCATAAACTACAGTCATTTATCGCCAAAATTCAAGACCAGTGTTTGAAAGAGGTGAGAAGTGAACGATTCAGTGCAGTAGCCAAGAGATTCTCAAGACATGACGAAAGTGAACGAGCCCGGGAGTGGAAAACAGCAACACGTAGTTACGACCCTCGGCCACTGATTGCGATGAACAGAAGAGAGTTCGCTGGTAAACACTTAATCACACAACGGTTAAAGATTTTTCCAATATTGAAAAGCAAAATATAAGGCGGCGATTCACATAAGAAGTTACTTTCTCGTCCAAAAAATTCTAACCCGGAACTCCAACAAACCACTCAGTCAGCATGTGAATGATCGCCGCGTAACATCGAAAAACATTCAGGAGAACCATAGTGCTTCCCTCAAATCCTCGAATTCGGCAAAACAATGGTTCGACTTTTGACATTACCTAAAATATTTGACTGCCAAAGGAGACGAAGATACACCTAAACAGGATTCACGAATACACTAGCTGGATGATGGAGTACGATACATAATTTTGCAAGTCAATTATCATTTTTAAAGGGCCAATTTTCTACGACCATGTCGAAGAGTATCACAATTTCAGCGATATAAATGCATTGGGCCACGAAAGGAAGCCCGCGAACACAACACAAATCCCTCCCAACAGAGACCATGAATCAGGGAACAAAATAAGTTAGTCAAACTATTGATAAATTACATCGCGAGATGCAAAGACTTCCACGTGGATCCAAATCCGACCGGCGCTAGATAAAGCCACGTGTCGCACGACACATATCTGTGGCTTCGAACGACATTCCACGCCTGCAAGAAGCGGCGAGAATTCCCGAGCAACAAACAGGCGCGACAGTCTATAGAAACTAAACCATTCGCACGATGTACCCGAACAGAGTGAATGAGGTACTAGAGGATGAAAGCGAAGCGCTTTAAGGTAGAGCGAGCGAGATAGTTCCCTATTCATAATAGAGACCATATTCGAATTATACGTTTTAATTTCACCAGCTGTAGGACACATCAATTAAATATTGCCTTATTAATGGCGCAATAATATACTTTAATATGACAGAAATTGTAAGTAATCAAATGAAAATATCTAAATAAGTCTTGAACTTCACTCATTTATTTCACGCGGTTCGTTTGAAACTCCATCAAAACTGAAGGTTTATTGTGATCCCGAAGAATTTACAGCGGTGAAAATATGATTAATTTTCAAAAATAGTAGAGAAAAAACAAACTACCCACTGTTGATTTTTTGACGAGATATAAGTGTAGGGAATATCTCATTTGTTAAATATGGTCTCTCTGGAGTGCATACACGTACTATTTCCCATACAGAAGGGCTGGTATTTTTGGGCAAATACCTCGGAAAGTAATGCGGTAAGGGGTTGAATTTTTTATGTCAATGTGATACCTTTTTCTTTGAAATGAGACCAAATTCGTTGATTTCTAGGTAAAATTTTACTTCGCTCAAACTACCTTAACTCGCAGTACAGCTGGTTTAACGCAACCAGACGATAATACGAAGTGTTTTATTTAAATTTCTCCGCATGCTTTTCCACCACCTGTCGTTACCTACGAGGAACGAGGTCGCAAGAGACGAACCTACGGACTCTTTCTAATTAAAAATAGGTGAAAAAACGACCTGCGGGAACGAAACGAATCCGTTAAAGACACTTCGCATGGAAGAGGTCGTCGATAGGACACTGTTCTCTTACACACTCGTATCTCTTGATGCGATAGAAGGTCCAGCCCCGATATAATGATTACCACTCCCCGTCGTCTGAGCCGCATACCCAGACGGAGTGTGATAAACAACGAGATGGATGTGATAGGCTGAACTTATGGGGACACCTCAGACAATACGTGGAAATTCTGATAAAGTCAGCCTAATTTTTTAACCCGATTCCTACTTGAAATTCTTGTGGAGGGCACTTCACGCACAGTACTCCGTCCGTTGGATGAGACGTTAAACCGTGGTCCCCTTGGCTCATTTCGTCAAGAGCAGGCTAATGACGACACCGGTTTTCTATCCACCCTTCCTCCCTTACCTGTTTCCTATGGCGAAAAAGACCTTAGCGGTCGGTCGCCTCCCTATAATTCAATCCGAATATAATATTTAACGCAAATCTGGCATTTCAAACAAACTGTAAATTGAAACAAAAACAATTCAGGAAATCATACATCGTTTAGTAAATTGGGTTTTAGTTACCTTAATTACAGTCGGTAGCTGATTCGCACGAGACACACAAAGAACTTAATATGCGGAAGCATCTTGCATTTCAGTACAACCATACGAATCCATTGAAGTGAGAGAGAGAGAGAGTCTAGGAGAGACAGAGGTAAGACATTTCTTTTTTCCTCGACGGGGCGATAAAAAGGGGCGACTCGAAAACAAATTGCTCGGCGGCTTAATCATTAGGAGAAGAAGATTCCCGCGGACACAAAAGGGAGGGAAATCGGGGTCGGACGGTATCACGCTAATGACAGCATGCCGCGGCGACTACGAGAGGGCGTGCGAAGAGAGGGAAGGTAACAGGGGTCGCCCCGGTCAAAAGGGGTGAAAGAGTGAAGGAAGAGCGAGGGAAAGATGGAAGGGAACGGTCGGGCTTTCGGTAATCGCGGATCAGCGGGCGGACGTAATACCGTCGGTGACGAAGGTCCCAATCCGTCATCAAAGGCACCTCTAATGACAAAAGCGGTTGGGGTTGAACGTGCGGGGATGAGAGAGATAAAAAAAGATGGCATAAAAAAACACAATCTCCCGCTCTTTTCACACGCAGACATGGAAAAAAAGACAGCCGGACGCGGTAAGCAATCTTTCCAAAGTATCGGCATGGTAACCGCCAAGGTCGCGGGGTTCGAATATTTTCCCGCACGCTTCAATAAAATTACACTACGGGCTCTACTCAGCTGATGCAAAGACTAGATTGGGAGACGTCAAACAACTAGGGTGACTGCACGCAAAGTTTAACTTACTTGAAAAAATCAGATCAGGCTACTTTCAGCAAAACACAAAGGGCATTCTTTTGACCCCCAACTGAATCTTCAGACAAGACAGAAACGGAACAAAATAGACATACACAACCGAACTGGTAGGAACTAAATTCCTCTTACGGCACCATTGTTGAAAATGACAAACCATGAGCGTGACACTACGAGACTCCGATAAGATGCAATTCACCTTTGCTCCCCCCGATTCGGTTTCCTTTCCCTTTAGACGACTCATGTCCTAACACCCTCTACCACACGCCGCCTAGCGGAACCTCGGCAGGGAAGTACAAAGATGCAGATACGGATGATGAGTGCGTCTGAGGTTTAAGGTCTTAGGTTAGACATCACGGCATACCCTTAACAGTCAAAGGACCTAAAAGAAGCAAAATTTACAAATAAAAAACATGCATACTGCATCGGGTTGAGGAGATGCTTGCATGACCTTCGTCAGAATGACGGAAGTGGAACAGATTCTTGCGTCGGACTTGGGTTCCGCTTGAATTGCAACGCAGCACTCGTTCCGATGATCGGTGCGGACAAAGGAACCCTTCCCAGCAGCCGGATGATGCCGACACGGAGTGTCTCAACAATCATCCTCGAATTCCAAAAATTCCCTTCCACCTTCCAGCCTAACCTCACACCCTGACTGGCAAATATAAATCACAGGAGTTACCACCAATGACAACCAATGCAAGGAGATTTGCTCAATCCCATCGAACAAAAAATCAAAGGGGGATCGGGTTGGTGTGGTGGTTAGAGTACTCGCCTACCACACGGGCGGCCAGGGTTCAAATCCCTGCAGTAACGGATGTTTTTCAGAGGAACCCGATCCCTACTTGAGTGTCTTGTGGAGGGCACTTCAAGTGGAGTACTCCGTCTGTCGGATGAGACGTTAAGCCGTGGTGCCCTTGGCGCCTTTCGTTAAGAGCAGACTAATGCCGACGCCAGGTTTCTATCCACCCTTCCTCCCATACCTATCCCCTATGGCGCAAATGACCTTAGCCGTCGGTCGCCTCCCCAAAAATCCAATCCAATCCAATCCAAAAAATCAAAATGTTCTGAGGCCACATAGGAGACGTAAGGGTCGAAATACCACAAAGACAAGACAAACTATACAAATAGGAAAAGGATACACGGCACAGGCACACAAGAAACACAGACAAAGTTCCTTATTACGGTCAGAACAACGTAAAAATGAGTGTATTCGGTGGTCGCGGGGGACAAGCACGCGTGAATAAGCAAACGTGACACGGAAGTGAAAGGGAGAGAAGGCAAAAAAGACAATAGGGTGAGGTTAAGGGAGGGACATAAGGAAATAAAGAAAGGACAACCGCTGGGTAACGCAAGGGTTGGCGGGTTTCGAAACCACTGACACGGGGAGGAGTTCAAACACAAGTGGAAAAGTTGAACGCGATATGAAAGAGGGGAAGGAATAGGTAGGGCGGACGTAGGGGGTTGAGTGAGATAGAAGAAGTCACGACGGATAGAGGGACGAGATCCGCAAGATTAGTGTGACGGAAGGCGGGTTCTTACTCCGCCAGCGCGCGGGGGCGCGCTCACTGTCACGTGAATGGATGAGCGTGATAGGTGATAGGGGAGGTAATGGCAGAGGGTGTAAGGCAGAGGGAGGGAGAAGATAGACGAAATAGAGAAGCGAGGAGAGTGGTGATAGAGGAATGCTGACTACTTCTAGCTCTGATAGTACGTTCACCGACTCATGGATGGATAAATGAACCTGATACGGGGGCGGGAACGGGGCGTAGGGCAGAGGGAGACGGAGGTAGAGAGAAAACATACAGGGAATATAGAAGTAAGAACTGCGTGATTACAGCAGAGTAAGCCAGCTCAAACTCCTGATATTATGGGGACGTGTTGTCAACATGTGAACAGGTGAACGTGAAAATAGGGAGACAAAGAGGCCTAGGATGAAAGGGAGAGAACACATGGAAATACACGAACGAGAAACGCAAAGTTATTAAATGGCAGGAGGGTTACAACCGCCGAGGGCGAACGTATCTCACCAGTGGATGTGTGAACATCAAAGGGGAGGCAAGTTGAGCCAAGGAAGTACGAAATATGACGGACAAACTAAAAGGATAGAGAGGGTTTTTCACTCCTCTGACGCGGCAGGCGCGCTCAAGGGTAACTGGATTGGTGAACGCGATAGAAAAGAGTGGAGAAAGATAGGGAGAGTATAAGGTTGACGCTATAGGAAGAGGGTAAGACACAACTCACACCGAAATAGAGAAAAACGAGAACCGATGGATTAAAGGCGGGAGTGCACACTTACGTCTGTCCTCTCATCGCCGCGGAAGAAGAAGCAGCAGGCTCCTCCGATGAATAAGGCGCGGCAGAACAAGAAGAAGAAGAGGAAGAAGTGGAAGGAGCGGCAGCACGAGTGGAGGAGCGGCTAGCGCGGGTGCGGGAGAGGTGCCGCCGGCGGCAGAGGATGCTGCGTAAGGGAGGCGGGCCTCGCCTGGGAGGCACATGCTGGCTGCAGGGCGGGCGAGAACCGAGTGATGGACCCCGGGGTGGGGAGAAGAGAGAGGGAGAGGGAGGGGAGTGGAATAGAGGGGGGAGGGATGAGAGGGGAGGGAGATGGATGTGCAGGGAGTGGGGGGGGGATAGAAGCAGAGGGGTGGGGGGGTGAGTGTGGGCTAAATGGCAAACTCGCAGGGTACGGGGCGGAACTGTGTGTACGAGAGGGGAGGAGATTCTTGCTTGAAAATGGGGTGGGCCGAGGAGAATGCTCTGCGGGATAAGGGGGGGGGGGGGAGAAAAGCAGCGGGAGTAGGAAGGGCGATGCTTCCATTGGGGGATGAACGGACCCTAGGGTTCGTGGGATGGGGGGGTTACAATGTGGGGGGACAGGGTACAGTTCCAGATGCATAGGGAGGGGGGTGGCAGGGGATGGAGTGAGAGAGAGAGAGAGGGGGACATTCGTGTCAGAAGGGGGAAAGATGGGTGGAGATGCGAATAGATATAAGTTTCAGCGGTGTGGATGGGGTGAGGGATGGGGGGGAGTGGGGCGTTCGTAGTAAAAGGGGGCGGACGGGCCCCGTGGTGGGGCAGGGGTGGGGGCAGCAACGTGCACAGAGAGATCAAAGGTAGGGGAAGAATCTCCAAGTACGACACGCAGTAATCCGCGTACCGCCGCCAAGGGCTTCAAGTACATCAAGGGTTGAACTTTGCTGATAAAAAAATCATAGGACTTGACCGGGATTCGTACCCGGATCTCCCAATTGACGGTCAGGTGTGTAAGCCAGTTACACAACCAAGCCATCTTCCTTCAAGGCGAATTTTGAGGGAGGTTTATGGGAACTACATGTTCACGCCTCTAGTCTACATTGTAGCACATGAGACGATACAAAGGCACTGTCGCCGTGGATAAAACCCAACATTGTCGTTTATATAAGAACTAAATTGACGAATTTCCAATCATAAAATTGACAAATGATGTGGTACGAAGTCACTCGCACGGGTGCATAAACAAAGGGTTGATATTCATCATGAAAAAAATCATTTGACTTGACCGGGATTCGTACCCGGATCTCCCAATTGACGGTCAGGTGTGTTAGCCAGTTAAAAAACCAAGCCATCTCCCTTCAAGGCGAATTTCGAGGGGGGTTAATGCGAACTGGATGTTCACGCCTCAAGTCCACATTGTAGCACATGAGACGAAGTCGTGCTTACAAAAACAAATGAAACTGTTTTTATTAAAAAAAACCTTCCAACATATCATCATTATTAACTAAACAAATGAGTGAGACTCCTAAAAATTAATGCACCTCATTTCTCGTCCTTTTCTTCTCCTATAACTTTCACTATTTTCATATATTGCATCCCAATACCCAGTGCAGGATTTACGTATAAGCTACACAAGCTATAGCTTAGGGCCCCCAAAAAAAATTGTCCGAGTGAACAATTGTCATAAATACTTAAATATACTGCAGCATTTTTAAGTTTGTTATGAATAAATATGATTTTAAGTTAAATATCTATTATTTCACTAACTATATACCTCTTAATTTTATTTTAGTTTAACCCTCTAGGAATCCGAAAATCATATTTGGCACTGACATATAAACTTGCGACTTAAAAAAGGGTCCCATATCTTAAATAGCCTAGGGCCTTGTTAAGTCTAAATCCGGCCCTGGCAATACCCTATGCATCATTACACTCCCGTGGCTCGAGCGTGGGTTCGTAGAATTCCCTCAGCCATTGGGATAGGATGGAGGAAGTTGGGGAGATGTCCAGCCAGGACCACGGCGCACGTGACTGACCATTTAATGCAAAGATCGATGGAATGAAAACAAATCCGCGGAAAAGTTCACAATTCCCGAGAGAATCAACCCGAGGTCGCAACCTCGTATGCGACCGATTCACTCTACTTCCTACACACTAGAGATGCGTAAACCCGTTCACTTGTGGGAACTCGTTCACTCTGGACCTGTCCTTTCTGGGACCCGCTTCTTTGCACTCGTTCACCGTTTCATTTTCTTTCGTGGTCGTGTATTTATATTTTTAACAAGTTCTTGGTGTTTAGAGAATGGAAAAAACTATAAATACTTCGTATGCTGCAATGACGGCGATTAAGAATGTTGGATGAAATAAAAGATGGAAGGTAATACAGGGTGGGGCAGAATGGACTCCCTAGTTTCAGACAATCACTGTTGTTCTTGAACAGTGATTGTCTGAAACTAGGGAGTCCATTCTGCCCCACCCTGTATTACCAACTGTTTACATGATTTCGTAAATAGGTTTAATTTATATAAAGAAAAACGAGTATTGATAATTTGTTACACCGCCAGCATAAGCAGATGAATTTTTCGGGGATTATAAAGAACATCCTATCTCTAAAATAACTCTAATAACTCCTTGCAGCCAGTTGTATTATTGCAGAAGAAGATAATAAGAATTGTTACAAAAAGTAAAATGTACGAACATATATATCCCATATTTGTAATGTTGCGGATTCTGCCAAATAAACAACTGTATATTTTTAAAGTACTAAAATTATTTTATTTAAAGAGCGGAAATATTCCCGCTAGTACTGGTAGTGATGTATACCATTTAAGAAGGAAGCGATGTGCAATTACTCCAAAACCAAACTTAACATTATTTAAGAGGTCCTTTGTTTACTTAGGACCCAAACTATTAAATGATATACCAGAGTATTTAAAAATTTCAAAAATTAAAAGAAAAAATCTAAAGCTGCTTAAGGAATGGATACTATCCATAAATAAAATCGAAGTTTTATATTAGATTGGTAATTAGTATTATGTTCCAAATTGTAACTAACCATGTTAAGTGTTTATAAAATATAGCTTGGTGTATTTTAAAAAAAAGAAGCGTGTATTTTTCTTTGTTAACAAATTAGCATAAATGATATGGTCCTTATTTGTACATATGTTCGGAAAAATTTAGTTTTCTTTTTTTGTATTACATTAACCAGCAATTGCATGTACTTATTTACGGAGGGCAGCCTCGATACAGGTGCTTGTACCTTTGAGGCTGCCTAAAGCTCCAATTTATTTGTACTTGTATTTCAAGAGGAGCAATAAATATCTTATCTATCTATCTATCTAAAAGATAGGAGCGAGGAGCGAAAGTAATGACGTGCCGAAACGAACGAAGGACCGAAACGAACGACGGACCGAAAAGAACGAAGGACCAACTGACCGAAAAATACGAAGGACCGAGAGGACCGACAGACTGAAAGGATCGACGGACCGAAAGGAACGGTCGTTCCATAGAAGTCGGTCCTCCCATTCAATCCATGGACCCGTTCCTTCGGACCCGTTCGTTCGCGAATGACCCACCTCTACTACACACAGCTTGCACACCCCCGGCCCATTTTGAGATAGTTCTCTTCCATGCCGCGTTAATCGTTAAAAACTGCTACGAACGAACATAGTGTTACACAACTGTTAGAGGGATTAAAGTGGGAGCCCCTAGAGACTCGGGAGGCTACACGCTAGGCTTAGGCTACTTGAGAAACTCAGAACTGGTGTGTTTCAGAGCGACACAGAGAATATTATCATGAAGCCTCACTACATTTCTAGGTCTGACAGATGCGATAAAATAAGAGAGATACTCTACCGAACTGATAGGTACAAAAACTCGTTCTTTCCGCGCACAATAAGCGACCACAATAAAATATGAGCTCATCCAAATACACTCCCATGTCACCATTTCACCTCCAAAACTTTTACATCTTTACAAGGCTGGCAAGCAACCACCCCCTGAAACACGCCCATGCGGCGGCTCGCGGGGTAGTATGTAGATGTAGAATCTTCCCTTATTTTTTATTATACCCCGCGCGCGCAAGATTAACACGGGCCGCATTCCGGCCAGTCCGGTCCAGATTGGGAAGGACACCCTACTAGCGGCAGCGCCTCTGCTGACGACAGTATAGTTGAAAAGAGTTCACAAGAATCGATCTCCACGACGAGTTCCATCACCGATACCTTGGCAACGCGGCACAGCGAAGAGCCACACACGAATGGTATCTTATAAATTCAATCAATTCCATTTATTATCCACACACAACATAATTAGTTCTGGTTATGGCTACCGGTTCCTTGAAAATCAGAGTGGACTGCTATACCTCGTTCGCATAACTAGCTTCTCACCATTGTACAAAACATAATCAATACACCTATACCCGCATTCGCACCAGTCTCTAATCATATTCGCGCAACTGGTATATACTACCTTTGACGTGCACTATACTTGATCCTCATTACCTCCCAGTCACCAGAATATGACAAAAATTGACCACTTGGCCATAGTATATGTGAAATTCCGAATGGAAGAAAACAACTATTGTAGATAGGTAACTATGGTGACTACCGGGATAGAAAATATTACCACAGTCGGTGCCAACCGAGAGTAATAATACGAAGTACAAATTCTCACCGCTGTAACGGCTTATCATGACAAACAGCTAGTAATGCAAATGGATCGTTATGAAAAAGGTGTATACACGACTACGAATTAAATACGAATTGCATACACTAGGTTCATTTTTAGAAGTTCATTTCTAGAACGTTTCCATGGGTTTTAATGCATGAAAAATTGCGAATCTTACACGATTTTTTAACAGATTTATTATGAAATTCCTTAAATAACCACCATTATTACCATTATTACCTCCAAAAGCTCAGTTCATAAGACTTTGAAAGATTGAAGAAAAAAATCAATCCAATAAAAATAAATCTGAAAGCGATCCCAACCGAGAGTCTGCATGATGCCAGTGTTTTGAATGCATAAACCTTAAAGTATATAATGTTTATTGTTGTATTTGCCTTACAGATGCCCTATGTTTATTTGGTTTTAACTTCCACCTCATTATTTTTTTGTTCTTAGCAGAACTTTGACACTTATTTCCAAAGTTCTGCAGAGAACAAAAAAAATAATGAGATGGAAATTAAAACCAAAGAAACAAAGGCCTTCAAAGTAATGCAAATATAACAATAAACATTATATGCTTTGAGGTTTATACATTCAAAATACTGGCATCACGCAGACACTCTGTTGGGATCGCGTCATACAACAGAATTTATCGGCAATGGTCAGGGAACATGATGTTAAATTAATTTCTTCGTATTATAAGCGGTTAGTCATTAACTACGGATTCGACGCAATGACAGAAATAATAAGAATATCACTTTATTAGCTTATCATGAACGACAACAAGAAACGCACTGCGACGCTGGAAAAACCAAGACAAAATTCTTCGACCTTCCGGACAGCCATCAGAGGCTTCCACGAATATCGCTCGACGAGATGACCCGGGGGATTTATGCCAACGGCCACTCTGGAAATCGCCTCCGGATCGACGTACAGCAGCAATCAGTCAAACCTTCCAGCTTAAAAATATGCTTAAAAGATTACAATAAATCTCACGATGGCACGACGAAGCATGCCATTAACGTAGCACAGCACAACAAAAGCGGAATTTCGTTATGCATCATTAACCCTATCACTGCGTCCGACAAGCTTAAAAAAATATGCGGGAACATCAGGGCTCGTACGAGGCAAAATTAATAGTCTCTTTTTCATTACTCATCTTCGCCGGACGTGACAATGCCCTTAAAAATTCTAATAACTGGAGAGGGGTTTGATTCGCTATAAAAATTCGATAAAAATGACACCCTTACGAAGAATGTGTTATTGATAGAATAAAATAATTCTGAGAACATAATTTTTTCCACCAATTTTATAAGTATGTGAGGGCCCTATTATAATGCTTCCTAATTTCTTTTCCAATAAAGATGTCTCCCACGAGAAACTAATTGTTCAGTTAGGTCGGAAACACGAATGTATTTCGTATAACACAGGAAGCGGTGACTTACCATCGACACGCGGAATATTTTTTAAAAACTTTTTGTTGAATGTGTTGCAAATAGTAATTCATTTTTATGAAAATAATTTCAATTTTGTACAACAATGCTGTTTATTCGGTTGTTATTGATTTTAAGTTATATTCTCTCTCGGAGAAACTTTAGTATTCCAACCAAAATTTGTGGAATCCAAGAAAATTATGCGGCGAAGGGATGAAATGAAATAGTCACCTTTAATTACTTAGCCTTTGCTATCACATTGAGGAGACGATACTTTGAAGTCGATTTCCTAATAAATTAGATTAATTGAGATATAAAGTTCAACTCGTTTCAGTTTTTAAATCAATAACACCGAGGTGAACGAAACTTCTAATTGTTTTTTGGACTATCAATCGTACGCATGTATAGCGAAAATGACCTCGATCACATTCCCTACACCGCTGCGTCTAAATTTTCATCGCGGAAAGCGGAAAAAAATAATAAAGCGAACATGCGCTCATTAAACCAAAACAAAAACGGTACGAAGCAGTTACGCTTGAAAGGGTTGAGCTCTTTATTGGTTTATATTTTTTCTTAAGCCTCGCTTTTCTCTCCTCAGAAACCTGCCCCGGATACGTAACTCACGTCAACTTAGTTTCACTAATAACAGGGAAAGCTGCATTTCTGGAATGAACTGTTACCCACCATCATTAGTGACCCATAAAATCTTTCTTAGATAATGACATACAAAGGGCAAGTTGAAGCGCATAATATTTCGATATGATGGGCGATGCAACTATTCACTTGTTATTTTTTATGAAACGTCCACAAGCTACACGAGAAAGATCGATAAAAAGAATTTTCGATTGAAAACTTTCCAAATTATATGACGAAACCAATTCATCAATGTCATTTAGCGAAGGAAAATGTATCCTCCAATCACTGGCTCAAAGTCCACAAGTCGATAAATATACAAAGTGATTCTGGAAATAAATGCATATATAGCATCAAAAGCAATTCTTATAAAAAAAATCTCCACCCGTCAGAATTTATCTTGCGTCACGATCCTCAGAATCGACTATTAAAATTTCTTGGCAATCCAGAGAGTCACATGCTGAGCGAGAATCATACGGTCAACAGGCAAATATTACAATTTTTTGCTAATTAGATCCCATCTTGATTCTCACAAAGTTCGAATACAGTAAGTCCTCGGTATGCGCCGTTTCGATTTATGTCTGATTCGATGTTGCGTCCATAGTGTTAAGAGTCGTCGGAAAATTTTTCCCTAATCAATGCTAATAAAATAGACTGTTTAAGCATTTGCTTGCGCTTTTTGATAACTGAGACATAATCATCCCATCTGAAATAGCTATTTATTCCGGGATGAAGGCAAAAAACGAATTTTGAAATTAACGCTTTGATTTATCGCGGGATTAAAGTGGTCACGAATATCTGAATCCGTTTAACGTTGTTCCGACTTACGTCGCTGTTCTCCCACACGCATCTCCGACGTAAGTCGAGGACTTACAGTAAGTACAAAAATAGGGTCAAAACAATTATCCTCTGCGCTAGGCGTGATTAGTGGTAGGGCCCATTACTGTATTCACCTCAATAAGAATTAAGTCTTTCTGGGGATATATATGAACACCACAGATCCTCTACACAAAAAAATACGGTCAATAAACCACTTTTGCAGTCGGACGTCTGCAATCAAGTTTCTTTAGAATTCGTAATGGAGAAAGTTGATGTGTACAGTTGGACAATTAGGCTCCGGCAAAGAATTTTTAATTCTAAAACTCTCTCTAACATTTTTCTTCTCTGGATAAAATACTTGAGCCAAATCATCCAAGGATACGAGTGACGGAAAATAATTAGAGATAGAACGAGCGTTGTACATTTTCATGTGAAAACCTAAGTAAATGTTAAAGACGATTCACCAGGAAGAGGCCTTTAAAAAAGCCACGATCTAAATCATATCCTTATCGATAAAATTCGAAAGATATGAGTCATCGTGCGGCCAGCATAAGTTTAAGGATGTGTTTGTGTTTCAGATAAGACATGACCGGCTCAAGCACCGAGTAAATCACTGCAGATGAGAGAGCCTCATTGCATACCTAAAACGGCGCAGTTAGAGTGCGTTTCCAATATTGATCGAGCATATTCCATGAGCGTATCAACAGGTCACACCTCTGGCTTCGTCTTGCATGGTGCGCGAAAAAATTACAAACAACGGGCGAATAAATACAATAACTTCTTTCCAGAATGTTAGATCAGTGCATAGGAAGCCATTGCTATTTTAAATGTTTCACGTCGGGAGAGAACATAACAATAAAACAAAACATGTACGGTGCGAGAAACGATTACTAACTACGGGCTAATAAATAATTTAACCTCTTCCAAGAATATTAGATCTATGCATACGAAGCCATAGCTGTTCAAAACATTTTCAAATCGGGATAAAACATTTTAACGAAATCAGCCCAAGACATGAGAGGCGCGTCATCTTTTTTCAGGTGAAAGACTAAAAGGAACGTTGAAGTTTATTCACTACGCAGAGGGCTTTCAAAAAGTCCTGTTCTAAACCATATCCTTTATGATAAAAATCGAAAAAAGAAACAGAGGAAAAAGTTTCGAGAAGACAGTAGCAGATCAAACGAGAGAATAACAGATGACTTATGAAATAACGAAGAAGAAAGATAAATACACGAAACTAATGAAAAAGTAGAATGATAGAAAATGCCACTAAATCCTGTTGCAACACTGGTATAGTGAGTTGAGAATAATAAGCAAAAAAAGTTCAGTGATATGGGGAAAGAATCGGACTAGTTAACTTTAGAAAATATAAAAAGAAATAAAAGGAAAATATAGTTGGACAAGAAGAAATGAAATGCAAAGAGTAGAGGTGGGAAGTGATGCGACTCGAAAGAATAGGAAATAGTCACTATGGTCAGCATAGGGTGTAATAAAATCTATGGGTGTAGGAAAAGAGAGATAAAAACTGAAGTATTACAGAAATATGGAATAAACTGAAGGGAAAACCCGAGAGCTTATCACCAAAATAATGCGGAGAATACTTGAAGAAATAAAAGGAAAGAAAATTGTCGCCAGAAAGAGAAGATGCCAGTGAATGAGAGAACGGATGGGTACGTGAGAAGAGAGGAAAAAAACAAGAGAAGAAATATTTTGAGTATAATGAGAAGAAGGCTCGAGAAAGAAGACCTAAGGCTAAAGGTTACATCTTCGTACTACTCTGCGAGCCACCGCATGGGCGTATGGCGGGGGGGGGGGGCTAGGACACCAGCCGTGTAAAGATGTGAGGGATGAGGTTTTGGGAGGTGAAATGGTGACGCGTATTATGGGAGTGAACATAGAGAAACTCAGTTTTTATTGTGGTCGTCATTGAGCGCGGAAAGAACGAATTTTCGTACCTATCTGTTCGGGAAGTCATCTCTCTAATTTAATTGCCTCTGACAGGGTAAGTGCTAAATAAGCTAGAGACTGAATACTGGGCTAAAGGTAAATGTGAGAAGGGAGAAACATAAAATAGAAAAGAATAATCATTTATTTTACTCTGGGACTGGTCCCTGAGCGCAAGAATACAAAAATAATATAATAATATAGCAGCGAGGTAATAAACAAATTAACATAATATTTAGTACAAATAAAAAATTAATGGAGCTTAATAACATACAATGTATAAAAAAAGACAAAAACAGACAGGAAAATACATATACGAGAAGCGCTTGGGCCGGTCTAGAGGAGGAAAACAAAAAACGAGTACACGAATAGAAGTGATAGAAAGCAGAATAAGCGGTAAAGTGACAGTAAAAAAACGTGGTTTTGGCAGAGTAACGTAAAGGAAAATTGGGAGAAGAAAAGGACGGATATAAATGCCGGCAAGAAACGAGAGGATACGGAGAAATTTAGAGGCAAGATGAATAGGTGGGAAAGAGAAGGAATTAACAGAGGGAAAGATATAAAAGAAAAGGGTCAGCATCTTCTTCGCGGAGCCCAACACACATCTGAGAAATTCCCACCCTCATCCCTCCCCTATCCCTTAGGTCCTTAATTCCTCGTCGGGGCGCCAGCCATGCCCCCTTTCCCCCGTGGAGATGAGGGGAAACAAGAGAGCGGTTCATCCCGGGACCATTCCACGTCGGACAACCCCTTCCACACATCGTCCGACCACTCCTACACTCGACCCTCCCTCTCCTCCGGCCACCCCTTGACACTTCGGCCCGCCTTCGCCATCACGGGTATAAAAAAACGTAAAAACAAGTTCACATCGAACGCAAGTAACATAATATAAGGCCTGTTGCACTTTCGGCATAGCGAGTCCGAAAGAAAACAAGAACAAAACAATGATGATGTTCCTTGCGGACACAACGTAGAAGATGGCTATAATTCATACCTCAAGTTCATGCCATTTTATGTTGGTTGGGCAAAAAAAAGGCATCGCTTTCTTAAGATTAATCTAGTGAACGCGTCGGACATTTTCTAGCTAAATCCAAAAAAAGGACGCTGGAAGCAGTAAGTGTATCCAAAACGATTGGCCATCTGAGTTTTGTAGATACATTTCATTAGACAAATTTTTTTATTTTTTTTCCCGCCGTTTCATCTATTCTTGCACTTTATCCACCACACATTTTTATTTGGAGATAAATATCGAGGAAAGGAAAGATTACGATATCGAAGACTTTTCGGGTTCTCTTCCGCGTGTTTCCATTGTCGAAGACGACAGTTTCGACAGCGTTGCAGCTGTCTTCTTCAGGTCAGAAGTGACTACACGTGTGAATGTGACCGTCATATACAGCCGGTCGTTTTCCCGCCAATTCAGTCTGGTGCGCTGTCATTGGTCACTTTCTTTTCCTTTACGAAAATTCTCTTCCAGGCGTAGGAGAGAGTATAGCTATCTTCTCTGTTGATGTTTTCGGGTGTTTTTACGATTTTAATGGCCTCCCGGATGAGTCTGGGGAAGTAGCGGTTCTCTTTTGCTATTAATTTTGCTTCTTCGAAATTCATATTGTGACAATATTGTGACTGTCGTCTTCGACAATGGAAACACGCGGAAGAAAACTCGAAAAGTCTTCGATATCATCTGAACGACTCCGCGAAAGACTTCAAGAGTTCAAGGAAGGATTACACCCATATCAAGCTAAGGACACGTTTTTGCAAAGCATCCGGAATAAGAATCATTTGACATTTGAATCATTCAATATAAAAGTCATTCAACGGTATAACATATTCAATATAACGGAGATTTAATTTCTTTTTTAAAGTTTAATTTTATTATTATTATACTTCTGTAACTTTCCCCTCTGAGTCCCCGGCTAACATCGGGTTTCCGTCCGTTTCCGTGCCGTCATAATGGCAGAGAACTCGAGAGGGGCAGTGCAGAGTTCGTAGCCACTTCCGCCCCATTTCCGACCCCAACAGGACCGCCTTCTGCATGCGGGCTGCAAGTGATTCCGCCTGTACCACGCAAGCAGGAATACACCTGATGCTCTGTATCAGCGAGCCCTTGATCCCACCGAGCACACCTATGACTAGGACTACTAGTTTTACTTATTTTTTTCCTTACTTATTATTTACTTTAATTCTTTCATTTCATACAAATTTAAAAAAAAACCCAATCCACGGACAACAACCTTGACGTGGTGGAAGGGCTTGCGCGTTCCAATGACCCCAAGAACTGGACTGGCTGGAGCAATTAATATTTCTTCGAATAGGAACACCCATGCCAGATAGGTCGAAGGGTAGGAGTCAGACGAAAGGTAGTCCAGTGATGGTGTCACGTGAAAAACACTGTTGGGGAGTGGGGGTGGGAGTCCCTCCGAACTATTTTACTACCCAGAAAAATGAATGGCAATCAAAGAGAAATGAACTCTGGCAAATACGGGATGCGGCCCAATGGGGCGGGTGCCGTGCCCGGCATCGGGAGAGGCAAGGCCCCCGAGGTCGCCATCTCTCGAACAACAGGACTGAGGCGAAAATGGATAGTTATACTAGAGCGAGATAGGCCCCTGAAAGTGTGGAAATCCGGTCGGAGATTCTACCTCAACCGGTAGAATATTTAAAAAATGTCTTATTTTCAAACAAAAAAACCAGTCATGTAACAACAGAACTACATCCTCACCTGAAGATAGACCTCCGTTTTGGAACCGGTCGTTGTTATAAAGAGAAACTACGGATTGCTACGTATTTTTTCATAGTTTCGAGTAGTATTCTCATTGGACGGTTGGTGGCCATGCGGAATCAAGGTACGGGTGAAACGGACGTTACGTGCTTTGAGTTTACGTTTCCGTTCTTAAGCAATTGTGTTTATCGGGGACCGGCCTTAATATCAGCGGCCGTAAGCATTTCTGCCGGTGCGACGGGCGGAGTGGGGGGTGGGGAGGGGGAAAGAAGGAACGGAGGATTACGAAGAATCGCCAATTGCTTCTTTTCCGCCCTTAAAAACAAGCCGAGGTGGAATCACACACTGGATGGGGGAGATGATGACCAAAATTGGGGTCGTTACTCTCATGAGATTGACTTTACGCCAAACGACCGGACAAACACGCCTTTTTTCTCCGAAACTCAAGGAGAAGAGCGACTGTAAAGCTCTAATTACAGTATCAACATCCAATTCAAGGCGATTCAAACGGATAGAGAACAATGAGGGGCACTTGACGTATAAATTATTTAGGGGGAATAATAGAATCAGGAAAGGATTCATTGTCTTGGGGTCTCCAATGGAACAAGAATGTAAGAATTTACAACGCAATATAAAGTTATGTCATTGAAAGGTAATGCTGGCATACAATTATAATTTTCACAAAACTTATAATCTGTACCACCCATTATCATGCATAAGCGTCACCTTACGAATAATTTTTCATTCGTCCAGCGAAATATAACTAAGCACGAAAAATTCGCTGAAACCGACAAAACCGAATAAGAAATCGGCAAATATTTGGATGCGTGCACATTAATTTTCAAGACGAGTTTTCACAAAGGGGCGACCGATTTCATCAAAATAATCACATGTTTTTGAAATAAGATACTAGAGGTTAAGAATCAATAACAGGAAAAATAATATCAATAATTACAATTAATCCACAAGGAATCTAACTCTGCGACATAAGATACAGTATTTTTGACACCATTAAAATTTAGCCTAATTCATTTACAAAACAATCATTATCACAATTATTTACGAACGATTTTTTCCTCGACTTGCATTGCGAAATCAAACAATAATGTAGGATTTTCATTTGTAATGACGACTCATAACGACAGTTAATAAATCCCAATCATCGAATTTTTATTTTTAATGTACTTTTTTGAACGGTTTGTTCCACTACCTCCATTATTTGTAATGAATGGATAAGAAAAATCTTACAGTAGTAGCGATAACAATATTTAAGTATACCGTGGTACCTTGGCTAAGGTAATTCCACACTTAGATAAATATTTCTCGGGTTTGGCACCGGGTAAGGCTGTTTAATTCCACACTTGCAAACAGGGACGAAAATATTCGGTGTCTATTGCAAGATAAACTGAACACTTTCAAGCCGAACCAAATAATTTTGACTTAGGTGCACGAGCGGGAATCGGAGTTTCCATCGTGACAGGACGTGGTTCCAATCAATTAGAAATGTTATTCTTTCATGCGACGACAGAACGACATGAAAAAATGTATGACGGCACATGAAATCACTGAATACGTGTCTTTTGAAACCTCTGCCACGGGGGCGGCACGAGGAAATTTTTTCACCTCGTTTTTGGGTGTCTCCCTCTTAACTAATCGTCCTCCGATTCCAATTTCTCAAGAGGATTCTTTATTAAGAAATTTATGAATATCGAATAAAGACGATTGGATCAGGACTGACTTGGTTGGAAACAATGACTGTCAAAATGGAGAAAACATTCTCATCTGCGTCCCGAAAATTTATTTTCAAGGAACAGCGCGTGACCCGCCACGCTACGGCGTAGTCTTGTTCATATCCGAGCATGAATTTCAATTAAAATAATTTTTTAAATCTCTGCGTTCAAATATAAGAATCAAAATGGATGTTGAGATAAATGAGTTAGCTGTCTTTCAATAGGCGTGGCTACAAAGATTGATCCTTTAATATCATATTGCTTATCAAATATTGAAATTGAATTTAAAATGGTCTTTATTGTTCTGGGACTAAAAGTCACCTGGAACATAGAAAAAAAATAATTACGTGCCATTACAAAAAATAGTTAAAAATGAATTGGTAACAAGACAAACAGCATTACTAAACTCAATATGGAGCGACACATATAAAACAAATAAAAAATCGGTAGGTAATAATAATATGATACACAACAATAGAAATCAGCGCAAATGTTCAGGGATTTAAGATCACAATTAATGGATTGAGATGGTGACAAAGCCGTTAAAACAGGATGATAAATACAGTGGTGCATGATGAATTTCATTCAACATTACTATACACAATTGAGGAAACACATAACATCGGTCACACATAGCCACATGGTCACGCAGCAAGACTAAATGCGTTATGGAGCGACACATATAAAACAAATAATAAGCAGTAGGTAATAATTAATATGATACACAATGAACCGAAAAACACAATAATATTCGCACACATTCGACAGGAAAAAGCTTTTTTTTTTAATTTTACCGTTAGACTTTAGTTTGGTAACCAGAGTGGTCGCCGGAGCTTCAAGCCACCTCGGATCTGTCACTCGCGTGTTGAAATGGTCCCAGAGATGACATAAGAGGAAAATACCACAATTACGAAAGGACATTATGACTTCTATTTCCAACACCACGGCACGAAAAAAATCAGTGAAATTGCGTGTTACACGAAAAATTCCCCTTTTTTTCCTGAAACTTCAAATCGATCTGGGATCAAAACCACCATCGTAAGCGTATCTTGGGCGGAGGATGGCGAGACCCTGAGAAAAGAAAAGGGGAGTTTGATTTCTTTAACTTTTACGCTTATGTTTTACTTTTCGTGCCCTCTCCTCCTCTTCCTCCTACGGTTAATCTTGGGATGCCTTAAATCTTGGGATGTCCCATCTTATCCTACTTCCCCCCCTCCCCAAATACCCGCTCCATCCCCACTAAATGTCCTTCCGATCCCCCCCCCTCCTCCCCCGAACGATCTTCCGACGTTTCCCCTCGGCACCCCTGCCTCCTTCAAGGGTTCGCCACACTTTCCCTTCTCATTCCAGGACTCCATTCCCTCCACCCTTCCCCCCTATTACTCTCTTCGGACCCTTTCTCTTCTTAAGGTCGTCCGCATCTTCTCCTCCCGGGCCCAGAGACAGAGAGGAGGACTGGGCAGTACCAAGATATCCCTCCTCCCCGACCCGACAAACAAACAAAGGGTCGATTTCAAATGGAATGACCCAAACATTCATCACGGCGAAGCGGGGCTCCCAATAACGGGGCAAATGAGAAACAAGGGCCACAAAAGCAAATGGGGACACGGGGACATGAAAACGACGGCGGAGGAGTTTTTAATCATCCGCTATCCAGTCGGGAGCCAAACAACCGCCGGAAAAGAACACCGCTAATCGTTCGCTGCTAACTGTTTTCGCTAATCTGCAACTTACACCTAAAGCCAGAAGTTTCAACGCCCATTTTTCACCAAACTAATCATGATATTTCATAAGACGGTTTAGATGTAAAAAAAATACCACCTACATTGAAATGCTCTCCCGTAAGCCGCCTCATCAACGTAAGACTAATGGTGCCACAGCACTGGTTATTAAGAAGAGGGAATCTACGATAGAGAAATTTTGGGAAGATAAGAACGATAACAGACAAAGAGGTGTAAATTAATGACTGCCTCTCTCTGTTAATGTGTTATAAATTAATTGAAAGTTAAAAGAATGATTATTTCCTATCTGCTTCGATTGCA
The DNA here is from genome assembly GCA_963169105.1 of Ceriagrion tenellum. NCBI lineage: Eukaryota > Metazoa > Arthropoda > Insecta > Odonata > Coenagrionidae > Ceriagrion > Ceriagrion tenellum. The sequence continues at coordinate 66,596,693 of OY720642.1, read as the reverse complement.
AAATTTATTATTCAGTCAGCTCTAAAAATATGAAGTTTAGCGGTTATATAATTGGAACATTCAATTTAAGGTGTTCATTTTAGGAAAAGAATTGAACTAAAGAATGAACAGGAATAGTGACATTTGGAACGATAAGCACAGGCGAAACGTTCATGGACCTGCTGGCTGATAGCTTTCTTTTTTTTACAACAGTCACAGACCTCCTACAGAAAGTTTCTCAGGTCTGATATTATGTTTTAGAAGGCATTCTGATTGGTTGGTTTTTTCATGTTAACCAACCAATCACAAGGACTGATAGAGGTGCCTGTATAAGGCGGATAAATGGCTGCAACGTTAATCTAACCTGAAGATGAGACAAATGGACTGACTTAGAAAGCCACGAAAACTTTGACCTACCGGACGTTTCCGCGACACATTTTCCTTCCAAACAACAGAGACATGACCGATCATACCATCATCAGCAGTCACCAATCCGAAGACTGGTTTGCAACAGCTCCCCAATACACTCGCTGCCAGCCGCTTTATTTCTAAACAATTATACCCTTTGATACCCTTCACGCTGTTTTATTTTTTTCCATTATTGGACAATATCAGTAAAAACCAAAATGGAGATGAGGAGGAATGAAGGATTGAACACACCCTGAGACGCAATGGGTTTGTGAAATACATGTTTCTGACGTAGGTTTTCGCGGCGTTCAGGTTCGCACTTAGGCTGGCGTTCGGGTTTCGTCCACGTAGGCATCATTGTTGGTATTGTTGGGCAGTGCCAAGACATCGTTCATGCCTACGCGGACATTCATCATATAAATACCGGCGTCTCCGAAGCGCTCTACACTTCAGCCTGGCCTGGGGACGCCTATGGAATAGTAGGTGAAACGTCGCCATTAACAATGATGCCTACGCGGACGAAACCCGAAAACCAGCCTAATTGTGAAGAACATGATTGAAGGTTAAATAGAGTGAAAAGTTTCCAGAGAAAGACCCAGGAATAAGATCAAGGACCAAGTAAAGAAGAAAGTACATAGGAAGAGATACCAGGAGGTAAGGAAACTGGCATTAGAGAGGGAAGGGTGGAGGGCTGCAGTCAACCAATCTTAGGATTGAACGACCGATGATGATGATGAATGACAGGAATCAGGGAGACAGTCCGGGAGGAACCGTTTCAGGAAAGGATAGAGACATCTAGGCTGAAATGGTTTGGGCATAGAAGAGGATGGAAACTGACAGAACGCTGAGGAAGATTATTGCAATGGAAATTCAAGGGAAGCGGCCTCGAGAAAGACCACAGGATAGATATTTGAAAGGCGTAAAGAAACGGAAAGAGGATTAAAAAACAGTGAGAGAAGATAAATAGTGGAAGAAAAGAAAGAAGTGCAAAGGCTTGTATACGAAGCAGACCCGTCCAATGGCTGGAAACTGTAATAGATTATGACTCCATTCTTGGACTCGCATTACAATGTATTTCTTGGCATGATAGATCAAATTAGATGGGCCACGCTTAATCCAACGTGTAAATACAAAGCCAACGTTATTACTGACTTACTGAATATTCCGTTTAAGAGTCCCACACTCAGATCTAATATTATGGAGGAGATATAAACACTCATTCTAATCTCTAGAGCTCCTTTAAGAAGACTATCCAATCAGTTCCACTCAAGTAGGTCCTAACAAATAAGGATACGCCTACGCTAACTACTTAAATGTTTTAAAACCGACGAAGAGGATCAGTCAATCATAAAAAATAGGAAACAGAAAAATATCTCAGGTAAAAGAAATCCGCCACTTGATTTCTTCAAACAATATGCATCTAAAAACTGTAAGCCAACATTGCGAGGCCACATCTGGTGAACTCAAATAGACTGCTTTCCGTAGACTGAACTCGGAGGCGGTATGACGAACACCTCTCGCCTGTTACCTGATGGTCACGGGTTCGAGTCCAACCCACGAGGGGTGGTTTTTTGGTAACCCAGGGAATGGGTGTTTGTAAACGCTTCCATTGTTGATGTCAATATCTCCTCTTGTAAAAGGCCTAACAGTGTCATTGACAGTAGGGATACATCAAAAATTTAGAATTTATACAAAATAAACACTAAAAGAATAGTGCAAAGAGTACGCAGTCGCCAATTAAAAGAGCAGCCACGTGTCGAATACAAATCACACTTAACGTTCAGATTACTAACACGAGACTCTTAAAAAATTCAGTAATTGCAAACCAATTCAAGGTTTCAATTGGAACGGAAAAGTGACAGCGCAACGGCTTATTAAACGAGCCATGTCCTCCGACAATATTGTCACTCCGGAAATGTCGACACTCTTCTATCTAGGTATCTACTTTTTCCTGTCAAATATCATCATGAGTCAACCGCAGGTAGGGAATATTAGCTCATTTTACTCTTCTACATTCCGCGAAAAGATTATGCAACAACTACACATGAGGAAAGAACGTCTTCACACACACGCACACACAGCACTGCCCTATCTCTTACTTCACACATTGATAAAGTGCGAGAATAGCGTTCTTTTACAAAAAATATCTCACACATATATTACTTTCAACTTGCTATTGCAGAAGAGGGAGCACAGATTTCATTTCATGATTATCCTTAGGATATATTTGGAAAAAAAATGGGAATACACTCCTGAGATGCAACACTTTGCTGTTGCTAACTGTGACTCAGCATTCCTCTAAAAAGTGAAAGAGAACGAATATTGAAGAGAAAAGTGACATTAATAATCACACTTGCGCAAGTCAATTGATTTTAAGCAGAGAACGTAAGACATTCAACATTTACCGACAAATATACTAAGTATAAACATTGGAGTACAGAATTTTAATGTAGAAGTCACCCTGATATTAGAGAATTTAAAGCAAGTCGACACCTTCACCTACCTCGGAAGTACCATCACGTGAGATGGAAGAAGTACAACGGACATCAAGCGGAAAAGAGCCCAAGCTAAGAAGGCGTGCATGGGAAAACTACTGTGCTTAAAGATGATAGGACTACAAACCAGGAAACAATATGTGAAAACATTCGTATGGAGCGTGGCACTCTATGGATCGAAAGAGTATGGACCATTGGAAAAGCTGACCAGAAAGACTAGAAGCCTTCGAAACGTAGCGTTGGACGAGGATGCTGAAGATAAAATGGACGGACAAAATAAAAAATGGAAGTTTTTAGAAGAGTAGAATAGGAAATGACCATATGGAACACCATACAGAAAAGAAGAACCAGGTGGATTGGACATACCTTGAGACAAAACGGGGTTTGTGAAGAACGTAATTGAAGGCAAAGTAGAGGGAAAAGTCCCCAGAGGAAGACCCAGGAATAAGTTTATGGACCAAAACAAAAGAAGGACCATAGGCATAGACCTATCTCTGGTGGCTATGCCCCTAATGACTTTCAATAAATATCATATTGTACCTGGAAATTCTCATAGTCAACAGAAATGGCTCAGGATAGCCAAAGTGCTTCCAGCTTCAAAAGCCGACCTATACGAACCACTAGCATAGTGTGTCGCGATACTTTATTATGTGACTGTACATATATATACAGAATTCTACCCCCACCTACGGCTTCTACTCATTCTCACGCGCGTGCACGGAGATTCCTACTTCTCCCACGGACACGCGTCCATTCACTAGATTCTCCAAACTCACCTACTACGTCCACACACGCGCGCCTAAACTCTCAGTCACACCACCATCACGCGGGACTGTGGCTCCCTCTTCCCTTTACACTCCCGCCGCCACCACCCACCTCTAAAACCGTCCCTCTCCATTCCTCGGGAGCATCCGGTTGCAAACCTCCTCCCTCTGCCCCCCCCCGACCCACCCTCTCCCGGTTCTCCATCCATCCCCACCTCACCCCACGGCCACCCCACACTCTACAACATCACTGGCGTCGGGAGGCGCCGCGACGCCGGCGCCAGGCGACGCCAAAGAGACTCGGCGCCCCGAAACCTTCACTCCAATACCCCCCCACATCCTACCCGCCCCATCCCTCTCGGATTCCCAACCCGCCCAACGAAAGCGTCCACCCCTCCTCAAACCACCCTCCCTCCCCCGTTGTCCCGCGCCGCACATCTTCCTAAACCCCACCAATGCGCGTTCCAGCACATACATTCACCCCATCTCGCTCTGCCTCTCCATCCGACCGTTCCCACCGCACAACCCTCCCTCTCCCCTTTCTTTCTTTCTTTCTTTCTCCCTCACCACCCAGTTCTTCGCATGCGACCCCTGCAACAAAAGAGGGAGGGAATGGGGAGGAGGGACGATCAAGTGGATGGAGAATGGCTGAGGAAGTGAGGGAGGGAGGGAGAAGCGATGAGGGAAATCGGATGGGATTGGTGATGGCGCTTCCACGCATTTCCGAGAGAAATAAGAGAAGATAAGAAGACCAGGAGGCCCTTGGAACCAGGGAGGAGTACTCCCACAACTGTCGAACCTGAATAACATCAAGGTGGTGATGCCAAAGAGTAGACAAATTCTAATATTATTGCGATAAATTCTAATTATTTTGCAAAAAAAATTTGCGTAATTTTGATTAATCTTTTTCCCCTGTTGGATAAGACATAATCCCGTCCTCGATTGGATTGGATTTTTGGGGAGGCGACCGACAGCTAAGGTCATTTGCGCTATAGGGGACAGGTGAGCGTGGCAGGGTGGATAGTAACCCGGCGTCGGCATTAGCCTGCCCTTAACGAAAGGCGCCAAGGTCCTCTTTTCACAAACAGAGGGTTCTAGAAATTTACAGGATGTGGAGTTCCTGGTGAGAGGCCTAAAAAATTATAGGCATTAGTACTGCTTGGTAACATGTGATTTCCATCACGAATATATTCTAGAAGTTTCAAGCAATCAAGCCGAGAGCGTCGTTCAACTGCCTCACATTTCAGCACAGCAATTATTAGGACAAAAATTTCCGCAAGTAACAGCTCCTGACGCATCGGTAAAGTTGCTTTTTGAGCAAACCTTCACCATAGTTCGGCTGTATTAGCATGTGCGCCAGCCGGCGATCCTTATTACGACGGGAAATATTCGACTATTGCCGATTAAAAGGCATATACTTAAAATGAAACACTGACTGTAACTGAATACACAGAAATAATAATTCATTTCTAAAACATATTTTGAAATTTCCTTTTTCACTTGGCCCAAATCATCAGTCACATATCATGATAAACTTTACAATTCTCAAGTAATGCAGTCACCAATCCAAAACGTTACTTCACATCATCTACAGTTTACCACAGATATTAAACATCATCAAATTGAATAGGTTTTAATAAGTTTATACATCTGATTTCACGTCTTTTCAGCGTACGCAAGAACCAGGAGGCTAGAAGTTTGTGCAACAACATCGAAAGATCTTCCCACAAGAGGTTAAATAACAGCTTTAACTGCAGAAAAATCAGCTACTGAGTCTCAAAATATTTCCTTCTGACGGGATAATGTCGTTACGAATATCTGAAATCTCTTCGGCTACGTTGAAAGAGTGGCGGTAACTGATTGAGAAGATTTGAGGAAGCCGGTGGAGGGCGTAATGAGACAAAAGCACTCCGGTCCTTGACCCCTAGAATGCGGTGAATGCCGAAGTTACGATACACGTTGGCGAAAAGACAAAAGGAAAAATAATAGCCGGTCGATTTTGAGAATTTGGGAATAATTACGCCTTCAAAGAGCCTCAAAAATAGCGATTTTCTTAGGGCATTGTTACCATGGGTAAAGAATTACCAGGAAGGAATATACTCTGATTCCTTAGATCAGAAATGGAAATGTCAGAATAAAACAAAGAATACGAAAGGATAGAAAGGATCGAGAACGGAAACTATGAAAATGCTATTTCACGAATCTACGGTTAGTCGAACTCGAAGAAGAGAATTGTAAAAAAATAGGGTCAAGACGGTAAACGTTCCGGTCTAAGAATACAGAGGAGATGAGCAACATTTAAGACAAAGGGGCATGGATATCGTGCAGGTCTACGAATGGCTAATATGCCAGACGGTCCCATATAATCTCTTTGGAAAGGCATACTTAATCTCCGGCATCTATAAGCGGTGCCATATAATCTCAGCAAGTGGCACACCAAAAACTACATTCCAACACCTTTATGGAAAGGCCTGATCTTCAAAATCTATTAGCACAGCAAAGAAAAGTAAAACTACAACATGGTTAATTAACGGTGATTTTTTATCGCACAAGGACGTGGTACAGACTTAGGTAGTTACAAATGTATTTTCCTTCACTCGTAAGTAGGTTAAAAGGTTTCAAGATCGGACGAAAGTTTTCCTTAAAAGGAAATGTGCCAGTATGAGCCACGGTTTCCGGCGAGTGACCTGCACTTAACAGTTCGTAGTCACTATTCGCAGAAAGACGGGACGTCCCGATGCAATGCGTCACCGCTCAGCCCAAGGTAGAAAACCACAGGGCTCTACGGCGAAAAAGATTAAATGATTCGGAATCCAACAACGTGAATTTCCGCATTATTCACACTTTTCTTACTAGGAAGGCTGATTTCAAATGACGGCGGAGATTGTAATGCTTGTCAGTGTTGTGATTCGATCAGGAATCCAGGAAAACAAATTTGGAAGTTACCTACCACTACAAGCCGTGAAATACCTCAAAGGAGTCACTCGAAGTGCACATAAGGGCGAAATTCCATTCAGGAAAGTCATTCTCCTTCAACGCCATTTGAAACTAGGATCCCTTGGTTACGAGTGATCTGGGTTCGAGTCTCGGTCAAAGCGAATGAGTTTCTCTGTCGGATTCAGCAAGGAAATCCAAGACAATAGAAGCGATACACTCCTTCCATTAAGTCGTCGGTGAACACGTCTGGGTTCGATTACATAATGTACGTTACGTACAATTATCAATATCAAATAGTCGGTCCTTGGAATGGCGAGTACATATAGAATTAAGGTTTTTTTGAAGAATTTTCGTCAAATTTGATTTTTATTTCCACCAACAAATGCCTCATTCGTATGAGCATCGTTGAGATTTGAATCGTCTACATTGTACAAAGCAAGCCACGTCTACAAGTCATGGGGTATACACCAGTCAAGCAATAATGCAATGCTCCGCCGTTTTATTGGGTTTACTTTATTCAAAGAAGATGGGACTACAAACCATAAAATAGTTTGTTAGAAGCCTTCGAAACCTGGGGTTGGAGGAGGATGCTGAAGATAAAATGGACAGGCAAAATAAGAAACTATCAAACGAGTGTTTTCTTTCCAGGTAGAGAGGCCTAGATTTCTACTCAAATTTGGACAAAAAATTTCCACTAATTCAATAAAAAAGAATACAACCATTTCCAAACGATTTCTACCCATTGCAAGCATTTAAACAGTAAAAACTAACCTAGGGTTCTGATCGATTTGAAATTTCAACTCAGATAGAGTAACTCTTGGTTGAGGGAAGAAAAACCACGCGGGTGTAGCCCATACCACCTGCTTGCGATAAAAATTGAGCGAATGGATCACTTTGTTTGTCAAGGAAGGAGAGATAACGTGTGATGGTTGAAGCTTTGCAAACATAAACCGCTTGGGAACACGAGGAGCTAGGTGGTTCACATGATGATGGGAAAACTAGTCAGCTCCAAGAGTTCGCAGTAACGCGTAAACACATAGTTAAAACTTTCGTTAGCAAGTCTAAACCATCAAATAATTAGGAAATAAGGTTTATGAAGACCGTCGACAAAAGTAAAAGTTGATATTTATAATTAAAAAGCATCTTTGTTAACTTTGTGGTATATTTCCTCAGTCATATTTAATGTTAACTTTTACTACACAAGGTGGCCTGATGATAATACTTATGTATAGAAACCCGGTTCATGTTTTTTGTGCCATTAATTCTGTAGCGTAGTAGTAGTAGAAGTTACCATTAAATATCACAATTAATATTTATAACAATAATTAATCATATCAGGAAAGAAAATCAGAGCAGTCTAAAAAAACCAAACTATAGTAAACCGGAATGAACACAAGGATTGATGGATAAAATAAAACAGTAGGACGTTGAATTACCAGTGGATACAAACTTTTTCTTGCCAATTCGCGGGTTCGAGAACCGCTTATGGATGAGTATCCTAGCAGCTTGGTCGAACACATGATAATGGCATCCTATAGTGCACAGGCCGAAGGGGATGCATGGTAATAAGTCCTAGTGTGTATGACATAGTCTACCACGGTAACAGTCCCATAAGGTCTCTTTAAATGCATTATGAGATTCAAGAATTACTTTTCACAGTTTTGAAAAAAAGCATCACCCTACGGTACACCTTAAGTAAAACAAGTGACTTCTCGCATATAGGCTATCATAGGAGCAAGAGAGGCAAATTGTTTACACATCAAATGATCTAAATTGCATACATCTAGGAGAAAAAACAGACGAGACATTATAAGAATGTGTGTACAAACAAATCTTCATCAGAAGGAATATATAACACTTATTTCATATTTCAAGATTATGACAACCACGAAACGATCAAGGTAGTGTCTTACGGGGAAATCAAACGCCAAAGTAGGCACATCGAAGTGATCCACTTTATCGAAGTGCCTAAATTGCACTGATATATTCCAAAAATCACAATCAACGTTGCATATCGCATTTTTCATGATTCAGATGACATTTAAATATATGCAAGTCAGTCGTATTTCATGATTTTGAAGAGCTATAGTCAAGCGGTAGGGAACCACGTTTTTCATAGCAGACAAAAACTCCGATGCATTTGTTCCACAAAACAGTAAGCCTCCAGTGCACTTTCTATATTAAAAGAATAGCGGTTAAATTCATCTCTGTTTATCCAAATGAATTCCCTAACTAAAGGGCTCTATTTTAAAAATACACATTTCAGGATTGACTTCGGTACATTCACCTGCCCCTACTTTCAGTAATGTAGGAGCGGGCGGGGTGTAAGAGAAATGTAATGCCTTGTTAGTTTGTTTTTTTATATGTATATATTGATACGATTTACATCTACATCCTACCCTGCGAGCCGCCACAGGGGCGTGTGGCAGGGGGTGATAGAACACCAGCCAAGTAAAGATGTAAGGTTTTGGGAGGTGAAATGGTGACGTATATTATGGGAGTGTATTTAGTGGAGCTAAGTTTTAATTGTGGTCGCTTACTGTGCGGAAATATACTGAGTTTTTGTAACTATCTGCACGGCAGTGTATGTCTTATTTTATCGCTTCTGTCAGACCTAGAGATGTAGTGATGGGTCGCGATAATATTCTCTGTGTCGCTCTGAAACACACCGGTTCAGAATTTCTCTAAGCCTAGCGTGTAGCCTCCGAGTCTCTAGGGGATTTCACCTTAATCACTCTAAATTTTAGGCGCCTCGATGGAGAGAATCCCTTCATTTTGCCTACTTTTTCGTTAGTTTTCGCTTAAGACGCTACCATCATAGTTTCGTGGTTGTCTGACCCATGAAATATGAAACTAAAGCAAAATAATCTATTGTGTTACAGGAATCTCATAGCCGCAAGATCAAGAGGTGACAGAGACGCTGAAAACCACCCGTCTTCACGGCACGGCAGGACGGAGACGGGTTCTTTTTCCTTCCTCCCTGGACCCGGCGCATCTTCCTGCTCCAGGATAGGGAGAGGAGCCGGGGCCACCCTTCGCATTTAAGTGGCAGCGACAACCCCCTCCCGCCTCCCCTGAAACGAGGGAGGCCACTATACCAGCGCGCCCCGGGTCGAGTCGGTGACGTCGCCAGGTCGGCCCGACAGGGACGCCAGGCGCCCCGGCGCCGAGCGGCCCCGACGCCGCCGCCGTCGCTTAGTAGTCCGTCATCCTCCCCATCTTTATCCCGGCCCACCTCTCTCTTACCTCTCCCCCTCCTCCGTATACACCCCCCCCGCCACACGCCTCCCTCCCGTGCCTCCTCCACCTTCCCAGGATTCCATTACGCCCTTCATCCATCCACTTCCACGATCACCGCACAACTCTTATCCCCACCCACATAACTCTCATCCCTTACCCCAAAACCTCTCCCTCCGTCCCTCAGCTCCTCTTAAAACTCCCGACCGTTCTCCCGCCGTCCCGTGGGCTCAATTCAGGGCTAAACTTTCCGACTACCTCCTCCTCCACCTCTTCCAGCCTCCCTCCCATCGCAAAGCTCATCCCATTCCCGGACGTCTTAGGATGGATTGCGTTAAAAAATAAACACATCAATAAAGCACCAACCTATAAATCGTTTATCGTATGTTATTACGTTGAACAATACCATGTCCGAGTCTGTAGGTGCATCTTTGTTATTATTTTTTTTCTTTTTGATTTATTTTGTAAACCGATACTTAATTCTCAAATCAAAGATTAAAAAACAGAAATTAAAAATTAATATTCTCACGGCCAAGGTTTATGATATCCCATTGAATAATCCAGAACAGCCGTCTAGGTAACAGTAAAAATGAGTAAACCTTGATGAATGTTAATGGTGTCAAGCTCAACTCAGTACTCAATTTTTTTGTCATTAATTCGCAGTGGATTGAAAATGTACTTAAAGTTCTATAATTTAGAATATGTGAAATAGTAACGCTTTATTATTGCCATTCTATTATTTCGAAAAAATGTCATTTACATCTCAGTAGGCACTTTTTTGTTATAATTATTTCTTTTTTTTTCTATTCAATTTTTTTGTAAAATTAGGTTTATTTCTGCTACGCAAAAATTGAAAATAGAAATGTAAAATTCTTACAATTTGTAATCTGCTGTTCTTTATCAATGTACAAAATCGTCTCCTGGGCTAGTATAGCCTATGACAATAAACGGTGTCATTATTATTATTATATCCAGCAGAAAATCAAGACGCGAGCCGCAACAAATATTCTCATAATAAATCATGCGAGTCTGAAGCTTCCTGCAACATATTACCAATAAACATCAAAAGTCTCCCACCTGAAAAATTTAAGTCTGTTTTAAAAGTGTCACTTAAGGTAGTTTGAGCGAGATAGTTCTCCAGTCACAATGGAGACCACATTCGAATCTTACATTTTAATTCCACCAGCACCAGGACACACAAATTAAATATTGCATTATTAATGGTGCAATGACATAGTTACCGTAAAAATGAATGTGTCAGTTACAGAAACCAAGGGAGAGAAATTTTTCTTTGAAATAAAACTAAATTTATTTATTAATAGGTGACATAATATTTCGCTCAAACTACCTTAAGATAGTATGAGTGACATAGTCCCCTAGTCATAATAGAGAACATATTCCAATTATACGTTTTAATTTCACCAGCTATAGGACACATCAATTAAATACTGCATTATTAATGGTGCAATAATATAGTTTTATATGACAGAAATTGTAAGTAATTAAATGAAAATATTCAAATAAGTCTTTCACTTGATTCATTTTTTTCGAGCGGTGCGTTTGAAACTCCTTCAAAACGGAAGGTTTTTTGTGATACCCAAGAACCGACTGCGGTGACAATATGATTTATTTTCAAATACAGTTGAGAAAACGTACAAACTTCACGCTATTAGTTTTTTACTACATATAAGTGTTAGAAATTTGAAAAAAAGCAATCTTAATGATGCTACTCGAAAGGAATTAAACCGGAAATAAAAAATTCTCAGTGAAAAATCAGAAAAGAATTTTCTAAAACATCTCCATCGACATAGAGAAGTTGACATAATTAAACAAAATGAAACGACTCGCAAGATGCTTCACCTGAAGCATGGTGGCGCCTTTAATTAATTTCTTCAGGATATAGCTACTTAACTGCAGGAATCCCCTTTTTTAATGACGGGCCACCAACAAGAAAAAGAAACGGACGGAATAGCTTTAAAAAAAATTTACGGGCTATAAACTTTATACAATCGACAAGACCCTGCGAGACGAATTAATCACGACAACTGATGGGTCGAATCACACCTACGTGGGATCAACACTTCAGCGAGATCGTTTCTCACATCATGATACAGTCGCCTTGGATACTAAATCATAAAATGAGCGACAAATAAGAAACAACTGTACACTCACACTAGAATACATCACTGTCCACCGCGAGGGGGGAATACGAACAAAAGATAGATTAATTTAACATAAAATCGAATTTCGTGCAAACACCGCCGAATAAATTAATATTAATCGTCCATCATATTCAATGAGTTGAAACCGGTTGTCTTTCATGGGTGAGAATGAAACGTGGTTTTTCCTTTGAGGTTCCCCTCTTCCTGGCTCCTGGGGCCTCCAAAATACCTCCTCGGGAGGGTCTCCACGGACCGAGAGCGGGGAATCGACCAAGATGGGCGTAGTTCCTCTTCCAAAGCCCTTAAGCCTATTTTCCAGTCGAAGAACAATGGACGAACTTAAAACAATAAATAGAGAGAGTACTCCCCTCCCGTCTTTATTCCCAAACGTCGCCGACCCCCCTTCCCCCAATTCATTTCTTTCCGCCGTCGCGAGAAAAGATGCTGGATCACCGACCATCATCCAAGGAGCATCTCCACAAACACAGCGGCTGAACTTCGACAGGCAGCCAACCTCAAAAAAAGCATTCTCCGCCCACGCGCGCATTGACTGTGCCCTCTGTACCGATTCTCCCTCAACTTCACGCACACCGTTCTTCATTTGTCTCCTCCCCAAATCTTCGTGAAGTGAAACGCGGAGTTCAAGCAGTTTCAGCGACATATCACCACAAGTAGAATACAATGAATTTGGTACAATTATATATATATATATATATATATATATATATATATATATATATATATATATATAACTACACTTAGGATCACTCGTGTGACGAATATATAAACAGTTTGCCACAGGAATGCAGACGATAAACACAGCGAAACGCAAAAAAAATGAACTCAGATTTTCTTGAGATTTTGGTGCCACTAGCACCTTGGTCGCAAGAACGTAGAGGACTCTGCTTATAAAACTGTGTGTATATGTGTATATATATTATCCCATAATAATAATAATTTTATATATATATATATATATACAATTAAAGAGGAAACTTACAGGGGGTAAAAAGACGAAAGTAAAGAGAGAGTCTTACTTAGAGACGTTTCGGGTGTTATCCCTTCTTCAGTCACACAGAGAATGCCTGGCATTCTCTGTGTGACTGAAGAAGGGATAACAGCCGAAACGTCTCTAAGTAAGACTCTCTCTTTACTTTCGTCTTTTTACCCCCTGTAAGTTTCCTCTTTAATTGTGTTTGTGGCCATTTGGCGAAGTTTTCCATTGTGTATATTTATATATATATATATATATATATAAAATTTTATATATATTTTATATATATTTATATATAAAATTTTACACACACATATATATATATATATATATATATATATATATATATATATATACACATATAAATTTTTATACAGAAAGGTAGAAAGAAAGTGGATAGGAACACATAAAATCAAAAGACACAATGGTGGTGTGAAGATGTAAAGATGGCCGATTCCCAGTAGCAAAAATTCGACTGGACCGGGAATCGAACCACGGACCTTTGGATTTCGCCTTTTGGTACCTGGAGAAATATGGGCGAAATCCAAAGGTCCGTGGTTCGATTCCCGGTCCAGTCGAATTTTTGCTGCTTGGAATCGGCCATCTTTACATCTTCACACCACCATTGTCTTTTGATTTTGTGTTCCTATCCACTTTCTCCCATATTTCTCCAGGTACCAAATATATATCTCCAGATATATATATATATATATACACACACACACACACGATGGATAGGATGGAGGAGATAGACACACAAAAAAAGAGACGATCACACGTAGCTAGCTTTCGATATCCCATATTTCTCAAGGTACCAAACTTTCAGCCACTTATGTATTTTTTTAAGTTATTAGCTAAGAAATTCAAGCCGTTCCCAATGGGGTAAGGTCCGCCTGGGCATCTCAGAGGGATGTAATTAAGATGCGAGGAAAAATAGGATAAAACTAATAATTATTAAAAAGCAGGGCATTATGAAATGTACTACGGTGAGCAATACTCATTATAATGTCCTAATTCTGAGTACGTGAGATCGTAAAAAAGCTTCGATTGTGAAGGTGTTTTCAACGTGAAGGCCACAAACGTATATACGTATTAAGTTACGAACCAGTTAAGAAGTCCAGTCATAGGGCCTAAGTTTTTACACCATCAGTATTACCTCAAATCAACTGATAGTGGCGTTACGTTGTGGAACGATGAGAAGGAATAACTCTCAATAATAAAGCTCAATCCAACTCAATAATATAAACTTTGAACAGTTACCCTATGTTTTAATGCTGTCGCTGTTTAACGCTGTTTGTCTTGAAACTGGTAGACAGCATTCAAACATGGAACATTTTTATCAAGAGTTAGTATTACCTCACCTATCCATGCCTCTAAACACTGTTTAAACTACTTCTTTTACACTTCACTTCGCGAATAGCCTGTAGTAAGACTTAATGCAACAGACTAGAGTGCCCAAGTTTTTTATCACCCCTTCTTACCACTTCAAAGAGCAGGCGCGCAAGCAAAAAAAAACAAAAGAAAGTTCCCACGAGTCTCCGGTACCTCTTTTTCTCCCAGCATCATTGTTCGTAAGCCCCTTTATTAATTGTCCCCCGCTCTGATTAATTGCTTTACGAGTCGCGTCCTGAGTAAGACCTCCCCTGGTCCCAGGAGAAGTGCACTAGGACAAGAGGGGACGCGTGTAGGGCGGAGAAGGGAACTAAATATGTCCCTCAAACAGCCCTTACCGAAAGGGGTATTTATATGTTTGCGCCTCCTGAGGACAGTAGAAGGGGTCGAAAACGAGGGTTTAGGAGCCAAAGTCAGAGACGAAGCAACTGAGGGTGTATGGGGGGGCGGAGAATATTGGCTGTAATTATGTTTTTGCTCACTTAATGATTAAACAAAGATTTTTGGTATCAATTTGATCAAAATTATGCATTTACCACTGATACTTATCGTACATAAGGTAGTTTCGTGGCTATCAATCATTACTTCTGAATTTTTCAAGAAAACGAAGCCTAGCGTGTAGCCTCCGAATCCCTAACGTCTTCAACTCAGTCCTTCCATCAGCTGTGTGGCACTCTCTGTACATTCAACGGATATGAAAAAGTCCTGTCGGGAAGCCAAATAAGATGAAAAACTCCAACCGGGAAACAAAATGAGAAAGGAAGCTTCGGGGAGGGTGAGAGGAGAACAGAGGCGGGGGGATTGAAATAAAAAACATCCCCTTTTTACGTGGGGGGGAGGGGAGGAGGAAAGAGATGGAGAAGAGAAGTTCATGAGCCGTGAAATCGTGCTGCTGCGAGCGCCACGTCGTATTTACTTCGCACCCTCGCCGACCGATGGCGTGGCGACTTTTGACTGAAGTCACTACGCCACCGAAAGGGAGGGGAAAGAAAGAGACAGAGAAGGACGAGGAGGAGCAAAGGCAGCAAGGGTTCGAAGAGCCCTTGTTTGCTCTCCAGCTTTATACTTTATATATATATATATATATATATACATATACACACACACACACACCAAGTGAATTTCATGGCGGAGAAAACCATCCTCATAAAATGGGTCACCGCTGTAAAAATGCTAATTCCCACTCCTAAAGTTTTGATGGGAAGAGAAAAAAGAAAGCAGGAGGAATGAAAATACATTATTTTCATGCATCACTCCAAGAGAGGCCTCCAGAAAAATGCTTTGAGACGTTGACTATACACGAACTTCCCAAGGGACAAAATGCCTCAACATCGTTGCTCTACATCGTTAAATACGATAATCATTCAGTGGGAGGGCACACTAAAATTAAATTTCTACAAAATATTACCAGAAATAATTATGCTTCTTCTTAGGTGAATCTGTCCTCAGGCAGGTTTCAATGGAACTGCTCACTGCATGCTCGTCTATCCTGTACTACCTCCATCAGCTCTTCGTAACTCCTTCCATTCATAACATCAGTCAACATATCATTTCTTTTTCCTCCTCTCCCTCTCTTTCCCTCTATCTTTCCTTCTAATAATCTATTCAGCAGGCAATCTTTCCTCAGGACGAGTCCCATCCAGTTTGCCTTCCTCTTTGTTATTGATCTTAAAATATTCCTTTTCTCATTCATCAATCTTAAGGAGTATTTTATGGTACAAAAAGAAATTCTAACATTTAACTGTACAACTTCTATCGTAAATAGCCCGACATCGCCTGCTTATCAGAAATACCATAAAGGGATAGACTATCTGACATTAGAAGCTTACAAACTTTGAACTGGGCTTCATATAGTCTAGTTTCGTCGGCGGGTGACCTAGAATCCCAAATTTCAAAGGACCCACATTACGTCTTTACATGATATAAAGACTTACAGTGTAGTCCCATATTTCAACACAACTTTTAGAGAAGATGATTAGAATATACAGCAATATTTTATCAGAAACATGATATCAGCAAGACACAATGATAACTTCTTCGTCCTTCATTTTGACTGAGTGTCGTCAAGGTAAAAAACACGCAAAAAAACAATAAAATTTCCGACTAAGGTAAAGGACACTATGAAATCGGTAGATCAGCGGCGAAACACTCATCTATTCGGTGGTAACAGAGATACACTACATCAGCTCCTAGAACTTCTCTCAGTTTTACTTTTACGTAGACTGAAATTACTTATACACATATCCGAAGGTGAGAACTGAGGTAAATCATTACAATACCTCAAGATATTAAAACGTCAAAATTCGTCCTAACTTAAAAATGGATAGACGCCATTATTACTACGAGGTTGGCATGATACACTGCTATTACTAGTTGAAACAACGATAACATAATCCTCGAAATAAGTAGTCCTTCTCCAATGATCAGAAATACACTCAAGTATTATAATAAACACGTAACGACCACTACAAAGTAAACATCTAAAAGAAACAAGCTATTCTTTTTATGAATCGCTTGGTCTAGTTCGTGTTACGAAAGAAAAACACCAATGAAGCAGAATTGGTATCATGTCGGTAATAGGCTGAATAGAATTAGAAACTGCACTTTGAAAAAAGAGCAATTTCAACGTGATAGGATTAATTACGACCGGTTTCGCTTTTTACAACGTATTAGGCATCGAATATCACGTAATTTGGTATGATATTTAACATTATACCTGAAGATGCTGTAAAAATCGAAATTGGTCGACACAAATCCTATCACAGTGGATGTAGCTCATATTTTCAAAGTGCGGTTATGTTCCGTATCCACTCAATCAGGCGTGGTATCACAAGTTATGCTAGAATTAGAAAGATGACAGTAAATTTACCACTTTAACTCAATGAAAATCGAACAGCCTTCGTTTTGCCACAAAAATCTTCTCGGGGAAATGCTACCAAGAAGACTAAACTTAGAAAAACCCGTCAGTCGACCCGAAAAGAATTATCGCTTTTACACCTCGCCAGACAGGCCAGCTCCCTCTTAGTTCTTGAAGAAATTGAGTGTACTTTCACAAAGCCAACGGCAATGATCGAATGCGAGGACGGAAAAAATTAAACTGGTAGGTACAATAAATAGAAACATCGGTAACCGTAAGAGGATGTCCGACATCCAGATAACTTTAATGTTATTTACACAAGAATTAATTTTTTAATTGATTATTATGTAGGTGGGTAGGTCTTTGAGAAGATTAATTCATGAAACAGGAGCTAAGGAGAACATGAGAAACAGCTACGGACTAAGATCATTGGACGAGTCAATTTTTGTTGCGGATAAAAAATTTTTAAAAAATTCAGCGGTTGTCTTCATCCTGGCCATTAACGAGGTGAATATAGCACTTCAAGAGCATGAGTCAATCTTTACGGTATGCAACTGGCAAATACCACCGCAGTTACCTGCATAACCACCATAAAATAGGCGAAAGTTACGAGGAGAGAGGCAATTCAAGAGAAATACGATAAAATTATCAAGTCTTCGTCGTTAAATGGAGTGGAATAATCCTTACCATAAGAATAAAAACATTTTGAATAAATCCGCGTCTGATTGTCTAACTGATTAATAAATTAATGACCCCCCAAGGATACCCTGGAGATTGAGCCGAAAATATTGACTTCGATCTCCGATGAAAATCATTTCAAATTCTTTTCTTTATAGGCCAAGTTAAGAGGCGAAAAATAAAAGCAGCCCATGAATGCGCACTCGAACTTAGGACCGACGAAAGGAAAACTTCTCAACCGAAAAAATAAAAACGCTTCGAGCCGTTCAGGTACGCAGAAAAGAAGGAAGGCGGTAGCCAAATCCACCCGAATCAAAATTGATCTAGGGTTTAAAAATGGGGCGTAAAAATTTAATAAAAATATCTCCTTTTAATATGAATTAGTCTTTAAAACTTGTTCAATGTTTCCTGGAAGTAGTCAACCGCGCAGAAACTGAACTCAAATTAACCCTCTATGGACGGAATTATGCAACATCGGCAAGAAACAAATACTGCTACTAAATTAGTTTTTTTAAAGTGCAATTAAGGAATTTTTTTTTAATTTCAATTAATTTGATAATAACATTTATTTTGAAATGTGACGTATTTGTATTGTATGTATTCAAATTAAAATAATACTCTACATAATGTATATTTACATGAAGTATACTTCACCATTACCTTCATAACGCACCTTTTTGAAATTTTTCCAATGTTTTCTTCATATGACAGCTGAAACTATTTACTTCATAGCTCCACCGGGCACGCAATCGCCAGTGAGTAGCGTCACATATTCATCTATTCATATTGTTTGACAAACCGCCGAAAGAGACGTAAGTTTCCACACACTTAATCCGAAGCGTTACAATTCTGTCTAGCGCAGCAACTAAATGGAAAAGCCTCTTAGAAAGCAGATATTTCAATGATTTTGAAACGTGACAAATTTGACTCGCTTGTCCATAGAGGATTGAAAAAATCATTTGCAAGTACGGAACCGAAATTTCGAAGTTGTAACCGCACGTACCCGAATAATATTTGCCATAGATTAAGCGGCTAAAACTAATAGGGGAAGAATAACAATGGAAAAAAATTAAAGTACCAGGATATTCCAGTAAATAAAACATGGCTTTGCTTGCCCACAGTAAAGTGGTCGACTAAACACAGCACATTTCTTTCTTTAGCACCCCTTCTATGTCTGTGTTGGAAACTCGCGGGATACAGCTTTCAGAGCAGGGACCATCCCACGACATAACTATCAAATGATACTAAGAAGGATACTAAGAAGCTTCAGAAGGAAGTGCTGTTGGATTAGATAACCAGAGCCAGAAAATTTTCGCTTTATGATTACTTCCCGTAAGGTATATATGCTACTCTAAATCTTCTCTCAATAACCTCCCACTCACTCCTTACCCCCCGAGTAGGGAAACGCTAACACATTTGACTATTTTTTATTTAATTGAAACATTAATCTTCGATATAAAATCGATTGAATCACTCGATCGTAGCAAACGCGGCCAACTAAAGGTTTTCAACAACAAATAAACTTTCAGACCTTAACCAGATATTTTTATCGATTGTTCAAACTGATTGAGGGCCAGAAAGGCATCACCATTACCAAGCAGCTATATATAGATGCGAAAAACCTGCAAAAACAGCATACTTAAAGTGTCATGACACGATTACACGCGAAATCTCACCACATTAGGTAGGAATGGTAAATAAGATTGCCCAACATCTTCGTTGCGCAGATAACAACTGCTATCCCCTCCCATCTCCCCATCAACCGTGTTTAATGCGGTTTCCAAGGCAACGCGGTAACGTCACAGCATCCCGCCCACACCGGACCGAATCCACTGGAGCCCACCTCCTCCTATCCCCACCCGAACCCTCGTCGGAAGCTGTGTCCCCCTCCGCGATCCGTGTCATCTCTGCCGTGTCGCTAAGGGGAAGATTGATGCCGGGGCGAGACCACCCACCCATCAAACAGAGCGCTCCCCTCGTTTCTGAACTCCCAAGACAACACATCCTCTCCTTCCGGCCACCACCATTCTCTCTCGCCCACCGCCTTTACTCACTCCCGGCAAACCCTGCTCAGGATCGGACCCTAATCACTTTTTCACACTCACACTACAACGAACCCTTCACTTACGGTTAGGTTTATCATGGACTCAAAATCCTCCCTCAAGAACCTCCCTCCCACTCCTTACACCCCCCCCCCCCCCCCGAGTTGGGAAACACGCGAAAAATTGGTTTTATCGGGTTTCCTGACGGGGTGCACCGTTTACGAGTACGCTAAATTTTGCACAGAATACCCATAATTGTTTGCACAGAAAAGTCTCAACTTTTAACGATCAACGTTAACTTTCTCGACCATTCACATTATATAACAGCAAAATTCTTATGTTGTGGTCAATGAACATCTTTCCCAGAGCCGACGTTTCGCCAAACAAATCAAATCGCCGTTTTGAGATACATCGACTTCTCAAAATCGGAGTTTGGCCCTGAAGACGCCAAAAATTTGGCAACATTTTTGGCATTGAAATCAGTAAAACTAAACCAATTGACTGATGTTTATCAACCATAAAAAAAGTAAATGTCTAGCTCAGAGTTGACATTACCACGTTGATGGTTCAATTTTACTGATTTCCAAGCCATTAAAATGGCAAAAAATTGGCAAAACGCCGGAATTGAGAATATATTTATATATACTACAATTCAAGGACTTTACTTTAGAAAAAAATAATAAATAAAAAAACTGAAAATTCGAAAAGTTTAATCCATTGTTACAATTTTTCACAGCAGGGAGTTCTTCAATTAAAATACCTATCAAAAATTGAGAAATCTAATAACAGACCACATTTAAAAACCTATCTGTCATCAATTTTTAACATCAAAATAAATAAATATTCAACAGGAAAGAATTTGTGAGCCGACTGCTAAGCACCACTTCCATTCTATGGGTCCATGGCACGGCCCCTCACACTCCAACGAACCCTTCAATTCCCGTAAGGTATATAGCCTACTCAAAATCTTCTCTCAATAACCTCCCACTCACTCCTTACCCCCCGAATAGGGAAACACGCTAAAAATTGATTTTGTCAGCTTTCCCGACAGGATGCACCGTTTACGAATCCGCTAAATTTTGCACAGAATACCCATAATTTTTAATTATCAATGTTAAATTGCTTGACCATTTAACTCTCTATACATCGAATTTTTCGCCCACCACGTACACGTCCTTTCACGTGTTGGCCCAATCGGGGGAGAATCAGGAACTAAAAGTTACGAATGAGAGATATTTTCTTTGCCAAGCTGTAAAATTGAAATCACAAATGCATACAGAATTGAAGAAACCGAATCAGAGACAAAAAATAAACTCTTTTGTTACCTCCAGGGGACTCAGCGTGATAGAGGGTCAAATATATGACAGCAAAATTCTTGAATTGGGGTCAATGAACATATTTCTCACTTCCGACATTTCGCCATATATTTTGGTATCTTCAGGACATTGGAATCAGTACAACTAAACCATCAACAAAGTAAATTTCTAGCTTAGAGGTCACATTTACTTCGTTGATGGTTCAATTTTACTGATTACAAAGCCATTAAAATGCCAAAAATTGGGTGAAACGCCGGAATTGAGAATATATTTATAGACCAAGGACTTTAATTTAGAAAAAAAATAAGAAATAAAAAAACTGAAAATTCGAAAAGTTTAATCCATTGTTATAATTTTTCACAGCAGGGAGTTCTTCAATTAAAATACCTATCAAAAATTGAGAAATCTAATAACAGACCACATTTACAAAACCTATCTGTCATCAATTTTTAACATCAAAATAAATAAATATTCAACAGGAAAGAATTTGTGAGCCGACTGCTAAGCACCACTTCCATTCTATGGGTCCATGGCACGGCCTCTCACACTCCAACGAACCCTTTACTTAAGTAAGGTCTACTCTAAATCTTCTCTCAATAACCTCCCTCTCACTCCTTACCCCCAGAGTACGGAAACACGCTAAAAATTGGTCTTGTCAGCTTTTCCGACAGGATGCACCGTTTACGAATCCGCTAAATTTTGCACAGAATACCCATAATTTTTAATTATCAATGTTAAATTGCTTGACCATTTAATTCTCTATACATCGAATTTTTCGCCCACCACGTACACGTCCTTTCATGTGTTGGCCCAATCGGGGGAGAATCAGGAACTAAAAGTTACGAATGAGAGATATTTTCTTTGCCAAGCTGTAAAATTGAAATCACAAATGCATAAAGAATTGAAGAAACCGAATCAGAGACAAAAAATAAACTCTTTTGTTACCTCCAGGGCACTCAGCGTGATAGAGGGTCAAATATATGACAGCAAAATTCTTGAATTGGGGTCAATGAACATATTTCTCACTTCCGACATTTCGCCATGTATTTTGGTATCTTTAGGACATTGAAATCAGTACAACTAAACCATCAACAAAGTAAATTTCTAGCTTAGAGATCACATTTACTTCGTTGATGGTTCAATTTTACTGATTACAAAGCCATTAAAATGCCAAAAAATGGCAAAACGCCGGAATTGAGAATATATTTATATACCACAATTCAAGGACTTTAATTTAGAAAAAAATAATAAATAAAAAAACTGAAAATTCGAAAAGTTTAATCCATTGTTATAATTTTTCACAGCAGGGAGTTCTTCAAATACCTACCCTTGAAAAAAAAAAACAAATAAAAATACTAATACTTCGACAAGTTAAATCAATGGATCAATCAATACAGCGAGTTTATCGCATCCCTTCCTCCATACCCCAGTCTTCTGCCATTTGTCTTCACCTAAATCTCTCTCTTTCTCTCACTACCCTCTTCCCATCCGGTTCTCGGCCGGCCACACTTATATCCCTTCTTTCATGTATCCAATTAAAACACACTTTAAGAATTCCCTACTACGATATTCTCATCGTTTGTCCACATCGCAACAATTTTCGCCAAAACGAGTCGAATCGCCTGGTATGAAATAGGAAATATTCCAGCGGAAGCCGTTGAGAAAAGGTAAAAAAAATCAAAATCCCATAACATAACGTCCCGAAAGGCAAATAAAATCCGAGCGTTTCACCTTTTCCTGGGGGGGGAAGATTCCCTCGTGAAACGTAACCCTGCCTCCTCTCCCCCCATAATCCCTGGCAAGGAATTCCTCGGTGAAACCCCTACGAGGAGAGTTGAGCGGAGAGAGAGAGAAAGAGAAGAGGGAGGGAGCACTCAAGCGACCGGATCGCTCAAGGAGGAAGCCCTTGGACTTTTTCGGCTCCGAAGGCAGCCGACTTATCAGTAAATAGATTTCGGGAGAGGAAAGAGGCGAACCCCAAAGTCGCTTCCTCGCTCTGCCATTTCCAGAACGGAATGAAAGACGCAGTTCTTGCGACGAGGGAAATGGAGAAAACGAGACAAACGAAGGCAGTGAAAAATTGCGTGATGAGTCTTAAGGAATTCTTTTTGCCGAAAATTTGCTGGAAAAATGTCGGCCAAGAAGATATACGACTAAAACATACTCAATTCTTATGATTAGGGGAATGAAGAAAACGAGACAACGAAAGGAATACAATAGAATAGCATAGAATAGAATTTATTTCAAGAACCTAGTCCTTCGGACTGTAGGTTCAACAAAATTACATTTTTAGAAATAAACACACTCTCCCAGTTACTTTTACATAAATCACAGAAAAACAATTACAAAAATTTAAGAACATTAACACTAAGGATAATCTACCGAATGAAAAAACAACAGAATGGCAAAAAAGAAAGAAAAAAATAATAGTTTCACTCTCTCAGGTGCTACATTACATAGAAACAAATAATGATAATAATAATAACATTGGGCAATATATATGACCAAAATGCATGTATGCCAATACACTTTGTAACTCGCTAAATAACTATCGTCGCTCTTAACTAACGGAGACAAGTAACTTTGAACTACTAAAATAACTTTGTCGCTCGCTAACTCAAGGAGATAAAGCTGCACGTGTAAAAATACATAAATAATGTGTGTATATGTATTTTTATGAATTTTTTCAGAACAGTAAGAAATACGCAGTTCTTGCGGCGAGGGAAATGAAGAAAACGAGATACACGAAGGTAGCAAAATTTCGTGATGAGTCTTAAGGAATTATATTGACCAAAAATGTGAAAGGAAAAAGGCTGTTATCGCTCACCAAGAAGGAGTAAGACTAAAACAGACCCAATTCTTGTGAATAGGGAAATGGATAAAACGAGAAAAACGAAATGTAATAAAATTGCACGTGAAAATATTCATAAAAAATTGGTTTAAAGGTATTTATCCTGAAAGATACATACATGCATATTAATCACGCCGTTCCCTTCCAGGGTAGGCAGAGTCACTAAGTTTCACTTATAAATACATATTTGTACACACAACTCTGCTTCAATAATTTCCTCCATACTGACCAATCCTTCCAAACCTCTTTTGCCTCAATTACCTCCATACACTGCTTCATACACGCCCTCCTGTTTTTACGACTCCTAATATTCCTCCTCTTAAGAATTTCCTCAGCCACATTCAACCACAACTTTCTAGGCCTACCTCTACCTCTCGCACCATTCATTTCACTTTGATATATATGTTTCGTTATTCGACTCTCATCCATTCTCTCAACATGGCCAATCCAACGAAGCACACTCCTTTCATATATGCCCATTAATGGAGCATCTAACCCACACTCATTCATTACCCACTCATGCCTGACCCTATCCATTCTACTTTTGCCGCAAGCACTCCTCAGATAACTCATACCCACGGCGTTTAGTCCACTCTTATGAAAGATGCGCAGGAAAAATGCCAGCTTAATGTAAAAGGCAGAAGAGGAAGTATTAAATGGAAATAACAGATGAATTTTTGATGAAGTTATTAATTCTGAATGATAATTTTTCGTGATTTTTTTTCATTTTGTTTTTCTAAGTAAATATAGACATAGGAATAAAATAAGTATAAATATAAATAAGATTAGATCCCAGCTACTACCGAAACACCATAAACGCTAGCTAAAAGAGCAAGAGATTCCTTTTGTTGCGTCTTGCTCCAACAGAAGAATCCTCTTTAAAAATACAGAGGATATCAGAAATTAAATAAACAAGCCCACACACACTATAAAACGCAAAGCTCATAGATGACCGACAAAATACGATGGAAATAGTATCCTCCATTTTTATCGGTCAAGTTCAAAGACAATGCGAATCTTACTCTCGAATATTCAGATTTCCGTGGATAAATAATACTGTAAGCAGTTTTTCCCGAGAATGCCGCATTCACAAAGATACTCACTCGTCTTTAAGAGAAAACGTAAGACATGAAACCAAGAACCACAGCCGGATGTGACAGTTTGCTAATGCGAGCAGTGAATTCGTATTACATTCACGGACACTCGACATACCCGATGAGAGTATACAATCCGATGAGAATTTTTTTCAGAGAGTTAATTCCCAAACCAGATTTCCACAACCCTTTCAGTGAAAAAAATTACCAAGGGTTCAGCTGGACATGATTCTTTGCTTATTCTAGAAGCGAAATGTTGACTTCCGCATGCACCACGCAATACCTCCACCAAGAGCGTCTTTTTACCGGGTTATGGCTCTTAAGTCAAAGGGAACACACTACAGGACGTTTCCCCACCTATTACCTAAAGATGTTGACAATTGTTTCTCAAATTCTTCACAGGATTCCAAAGCAGAAAATACGTGTAACTCCAAACGTTAAAATGGCTATCTTCGAGGCTTTGCTCCCAAATAACGAGTTAAGTTTAACTTAACTCGTCGGCCCAACAAACAATTGGTCGGCACAGGTGGCGGCGGGGTAAAGTCCTCGTCTGCTAACCCGAGGGTCGCGGGTTCAGTCCCGCCTGGGTAGGATATTATCTGCCCAGGACATGGGTGTTTGTGTCTCGTCCGTTGTCACCGTTATCCACCCGACGTAAATTGGCACATTGTGCTGTATTCGGGATAGTGAAGATAAATAAAAAATAAAAAAATTAATGTCTGTTCCTAAAAATTAATGTACAGTTCCTAACTTGTCACAAGAAGATGAAAACTTGAAACACACTTACGGGTTCAATTATTTCATATCAAAACGGGGTGATATAAAAAATAGAATTATTTTCTGAGGGTATAGAAATTTAAATATAGAGGTATTAAGTATCACAAAATCTCCACGATCATGAGTGACGCGTTCAGCAGGCCTCAGACAGCTTATGCTTGAGTTTTCGTTTAAAGTTAAATCAAACTGCGAAATGTAACTCAGATTATCCCCATTGGAATCCTCACTCAGACCCGGGGTAAGAAAAATCTCCTTTTCCCGGGTTTAAATTGAATTCTTCGATATGACCTATATTTTTGAACCCGTATCTAAGTAGAGTATGAACTTCGGTAACTTTCGAGTCTCGGTTTGCGCCAGTAATGCTTGGAAGAGACTTCCAGAACACAGGAAAACCATGAATACGACAGGCAGAAGAATTCTCCAATGCCTTCGACACTTGAAAAGAAGCACTCCCAGCTCCACCCCCCTTTCCCTCAGTGAGTCTTCCGCGACCACTGAACCGATCACTGGGAGGGTGGATCGGGTCGCGTGTGAAACTTCCCCCGCCCCTTCAGTGCCCCGACTTCCCCCTTCCCCTTCTCTCCCACCCCCCACGGGGTCGAAGGAAAACGTTGTCGTCCCCCAACCGAACCCTAATGGATGACTAGCCTTCCTCTCCTCTCCCGAGGAATGACATAACAGGAAAAAATAGAAGAAAGCGTCCCCTTTTTCGGGAGCACGACCCAACCAGTCACTTCGATCCCTCACCGAGGAGGAGGGGAGAAAAATATTCACCCCCACTCGCAAACTTAACCCCCCCAAGAGGTCCAAATTCCCAACCCTCCACCCCAAATCCTGCATAATATTCGGAAAGCATCAACATCATAATGCAGAAGGTGAGGAGGGAGACGAGTGCTGTCGAGAAGGATGAGGATGGAGATCAGAGGAGAAATGGGAGAGCAAAGGGTTGCAAAAGTATTACAGTCGGTTACACAAAGAAGTTACTTCTGACAAAAGTAGCAGCCATATAAGTAGCTTGTAAGCAGCATTTCAATGAGTGAGCATGGAATTCCCCGGTCGATGGGGATAGCAAGCGGCACTCTTAACGACTACAGCTCGTACTTACCCACAAAATAGTCCTTATTCTACCAACAAATTACAGTTCTATTATATCACGTAGTACCTGTCTAACAGCTGATCAGCACCTGCAAGTGGAGATTACTCTCTCCCTCTCTCTCTCTCTCTCTCTCTCCAATGGCGCTACTGCAACATAACGCTGGCCTCGCCATTTTTCTTTTACCACCTCATGGCTTATTATAACAATAAGGGACCCACCATATTGTGAATTGAGAATAAACTAGACCGAGGGAGTGGAAGCGTCGGCAACAAAAGGAGCTAAGGAGTGTAGAGGAAACCGTCGGAGTGTACGGTCGTGCCAGGACAGCACGCAAGTTTTGGTAGAGGAAAGTTCCAGTGTGTGGCATCGTGCGAGACATAGCCCACGTAGAAAAGGAGAATTGACAAAGGAGCTGGAATTAAGGAGAGGAACGGGAGATCTTACAACAGGACGAGACCCACGAGCTGAGGGCCCGCCAAGGACGAACACTACGCAGGCTGAGAGGATTTTCCAGACCACAGAGGGACAAGCCAACCTGTGTCGTCGAATAATTGGGTTGTAACTATAAACTTTTATTTTCATATAAGATACAAGAAGCCATAAGGCAAGAGGTTTTTAATTGGCCAAGAATTAAGTTTGTGACTGGATGTTGTGAAAAGTTTAAGTGGAGAAGTGTGGCAAATAACTGGACAATATACTTAAAAGAAGGAATAATTATCCATATGCCAAATTTGTCTGTAAATTAGAATATACAGTTGGTCATGAATTTAGGATATAAGTAATTATCTTCATAATTTAAATTGTCTGTAAATTGAATATTTCATTTTGTTAAGTAAATTGCAAGCG
Source organism: Ceriagrion tenellum (assembly GCA_963169105.1). NCBI lineage: Eukaryota > Metazoa > Arthropoda > Insecta > Odonata > Coenagrionidae > Ceriagrion > Ceriagrion tenellum. The sequence goes on along the minus strand of OY720642.1, from coordinate 66,568,768 downwards.
TATCTCTAAACCTGTTACGTTTCATGTATTTTCTTTTCCGACGAGCAAGCTGGGGCAAAATATAAAGTAGAACTATAACGAAGGAAATACGTGTTACACTACAGCCCTAGTTGAGCCTTGGCCTCGTCAATTTTCCGTCTCCATCTCGGTCTCTCGACTATTCTCTCCAGTTCTTGATCCTAAGTAGGTCTCTTGAATCTTAGCTTATGTTATCTTCCCACCTTGTCCTTGGTTTGCCCACTGGTCTCTTTCCTCCCATACTCTACAAGAAGACATTTTTTGCCACCCTCGTCTCTGGCATCCGCTGGACATGTCCTGCCCATCGGAGCCTCATCAGCTTAATGTGTGTGGAAATTATGGGTTCATATATTTCATGGTTCCAACGATTTCTCCATATCCCTTCACTGTTTACTGGCCCATAGATTCTCCTCGGCATTCTTCTTTCTAGGCTTTCCAGTAGTTCAGCACATTTGGCCGTCATTGTCCACGTTTCACTTCTGTATGACAGGACTGTACATATAAAGGGTTTTATAGAGTTTGATCTTTGTTTCCCTGTACACATTACAACTTTTGGGGATTACTACATTTGAAAAACAAATCCGGTTCTCAGGTCTTAGAGTCAGAATTATATATTTTGTGAATAGATGCCAGTACTTGCAACAGCTTACTACACTTTAAAAAAATACATTGGAATGATTACATGATGGCTCTTGCATTAAATAGAGGTAAAGTAATTCTGAAACTCGATACACATTCTGGATTGGGCATGTTTAGTATATCATTTAATGCGCACAAATTAATAAATTCCATCATTCCACAATATTCGACGTGGCCACATTCACTGCGTACATCTAACGTCCTTTTTCATGCGGATTAACCGGAAGAAAGAGGACCGGAAGAGAGAAATCCGTCAACTTACAGAAGGATTTTCAGCCAGTTGAGATACGGATCGAGGTATCGCAACTCGCCACTTCTCAAGGAGTCACATTCCAATCGTAAAGCCACGTTAAGAATGATACAGTAGGATATCTTCATCAAAAATACAGAAATATACTTATTACTACCAGAATTTAAACAAAATATTCGCGAGAATAAAAATTAGGCCGACGCAGAAGTTTACTTCGTGGAATTTCATCATATTTGAAAATAAGATGATACAACGTATTTTCACACGGTAGTTAATGTGGTCGGCCGCGGTTTCGACGCTATAGCATCACAGTTATTCAAGATTCAACAAGGAAGGTGAGGTAGGGATGGCGGAAATGTGTGCTGATTAAGTTATTCTACACTTACATCCACACACACGACCCAGCGAGCTGCCGCTTGGACGTGTGGCAGGGGGGTGTTAGAACACCAGCCGTGTAATGATGTAAGGGATAAGATTTTGGGAGGTTAAATGGTGACGTGTATTATGGGAGTGTATTTAGTGGAGCTCAGTTTTTATTGTGGTCGCTTATTGTGCGCGGAAAGAACGAGTTTTCACAAAGTGGTCTAATTGTTATATTCTTGTTTCAGACTTCACTCCGTGGAAGTTTATAGAATTAATAATAAAAGAACAAAACTAGCTCTTTTCCACAGATATGGGATGCGATTCCGTAATTGACAGAAACTTTAAGCAATAGTCTCGCCTGTGGTGCCATACGCCATCTGTGGAAAAGTCCAAGTTCTTTACTTTTAGTATGAATGACCTTATTGCACTTAACTCCCAGGCCTCAGACGAAGTACAACGTCCACAGAGCGGTTGTAAAAAAACAATAAATTTGGACGGGAGTTTTTACTGGCAAACAATTTTTTTTCCATCTTAAGCTTACAAGAGCAAATTTTAATTTTAAGTACGATTCAATTCTAGAGAATCTCACCAGCGACCACGAATTACAAAACGGGAAAAAAACAATTCCAAGCAACAGTTCAACATTTATTGGTATTTTTTGGGGTTTTCCCCACGTTGCACCATGTTTGTGGACGACCGTTTCGCCGGAATTCCAGTCGCCTTTATCAGGTCCCACCCTGGTTAGGACCTGATGAAGCCGACTGGAATGCCGGCGAAACGGTCGTCCACAAAAATGGTGCAACGCGGGGAGAACCCGACAAATGCTAATAAACAAGAAAACCTTCGTAACAATAGTTCAAAGTGCGAATTTCCACAGAGAAAAAAATCATCCGCCTTGATCGGGATTCGAAGCCGGATCCCTCGATTTCCGGCCGAGTGCTTTGGCCAGTTAAGCTACCGAGGCGTCCTCTTCCCCTGTGGATTTTGATGTGATTTTTTCTCTGCGGAAATTCGCACATGTGTGCATTGCGGGTGACTGCGTAAAAGTGGTACTCAGTGGCTAGTCCCGGATAGCTTTAAATTTGTCAATAGTTCAATGATTCATAACTGTACAAGAAAATTTTTCCCACGACGCATTTCTGTATTCTTCTGAGGAAAAGGATCATGATTGTATCAAAACGAAGAGGTGGAAAACAGCGATCGAGGGGTGGAAAGTTAAGACCAAATAGAGGGGTTGTCGAGAGCTCAGAGGGTGGCGTGCAGGAGGCGATGAAGAAAACGAGTGTTGAGTACAGTCTTGACGGGAAAAGAAGCCATTTTTCATCATTTTTCCGCAACCCCCTCGCAAACTCGTAGGGAAATAAGACGACGATGCCTTTGCATATCCGCAGGAGTGGGAAGACAACGGACCAGACGAGCGATGGGCGAGGGAGGGAATGGAGAGGGAATAGTGGGTGGGTGGCTTACCAAGGGTTTTACAAGGAAGGAAGGGGGTCGGCAGGAAGTCCTGGAAAGGGGTGGCAAAAAGGTCTTTTTTTTGAGGGATGATCCTTGGCGCTTTCGGATGGGTGAGTGGAGGGGGTTAAGAGTTGATGATGTTGGATGCGGGCGTTCCGAGGAGTGAGTCCCGGGGACATCGTCGTACCCTCTTCCCGACTTCCCGCTCGCTTCCTTCCGGCCCGGGGAACTTCCGCAAGCCATTTCCCCCCCTCTCCCGTGCCGGAGGCGGGGGGGAGTGGGGAAACACCTACGAGGACGCGCAGCACGTACCAACAAAACATAAATATTAAAAAAAGCAACAGCAAGGACCCCAATTCTGAGACAGGATGACTTCACCAAGGCTGTTGTTACGAATTTATTAATCTTAGAACTCGTCAAAAAATAAAGTGCATAGTTTGTATGTTGTCTCGACTACTTTTGAAAATAAATCACATTGTCACCGATGAAATTTTTTCAGAATCACAAGAAAACCTTCCCGTGTTGAGGAGATTAAAACGTACCGCGTGAAAAAAAAAGACTCACGTTAAAGACTTGTGTCGATATTTTTATTCCATTACTAATTTTATATTATAGTTATGCTTTCTGAAGCTGCTGAAATTAAAACTTATCATTCGAATCTCAGTCTCTATTATGACTGGGGAACTATCTCGCCCAAACTACCGCAAGTGCATCTGTTAAGCGCTGGAACTCACCATGCATACAGCAATGGAGAGTACACAAGAATTATCCGTTAAAACGTTTTACTTTCTTGAAGCATATTATGAAGTGTGTTTTCGACTCACCGTGCGAAATTTAGACGCAATTATATTGAAACATTTTTTTTCGAATTAAGCACTCGGTCTGCAGCCTTGATATTTGTTAGCGAAAATTATAATGATTATAAAATTAACATTTCCCGTTTAGAAGGGTGTCTGTACAAGGGCAATTGAATTATTACTAATTATACGTTACGCACCGGAAGACTTCTCGATAAATACCATTCAAATACTAGACATGACGGAAAAATATCTAGGTATATTCCACACTTAAAATGTTAATTGCCGACCCAGGATTCGACTGCACAGCTATCATTATCAACGTATATAATATACCTTAATATACTAAGATATTTATTTGTCATATCTCATATATTTCGTCATATAACATGCCTTGATAATGATTGCTGCGCAGTCGAAACCTGGGTCGGCAATTAACATTTTAAGCGTGGAACATACCAAGATATTTTTTTGTCATGTCTGTGAATATGTTCAACAAAGTTACGCCTTCAAACATAAATATTGAAATGACATAAAACCAAATCAGTAGGAGGCCATATTTTCACATGTATACGCAGATACCAACAACGAGAACACGTGCCTATGTCAAGTTTTGGGGTTCGGACTGGTGTTGTGGATAGAGTACTCGCCTACCTCACGGGCGGCGAGGGTTCACATCCTTGCAGAGGCGGATGTTTTTCAGAGGGAACCCGATCCCTACTTGAGTGTCTTGTGGAGGGCACTTCAAGTACAGTACTCCGTCTGTCGGATGAGAAGTTAAACCGTGGTCCTCTTGGCGCCTTTCGTTAAGAGCAGGCTAATGCCGACGCCGGGTCTCTATCCACCCTTCCTCCCTTACTTATTCCCTATGACGCAAATGACCTTAGCCGTCGGTCGCCTCCCCAAATATCCAATCCAATCCTATGTCAAATTTCCCGCGAATCGGCTTATAAATTAAAATCGCCCCCAACACCCGAGGTATCCCCCGCAGAAATAATATATCCGAAGGACCGGGAAACAGAAGGCCGACGCACAGGCGAAGTATGAAGGTCGTGAAATATGACTCGCATCGGAGCGGCGCGGCGGTGTTGTGTAAACGCTTAAGAAAAGGGGCGCTGAATCACGTCGGGCGGAGCGGCGCTTTGGTTTTGAGTTCGTCGCACTTTTCGGATCGCTTTAAATGGAGAGAGCGGCGTCGCCGACTTTGCCGCGACTAAAATTGAGGCCAGCGATGCGCGATTGGCAGAGACAGACGCTGTCCGCGGAGAGGACGCTAAGCTCAAAATTCACGCCGGTGACAGCAGAACTGCTGGACTAAAACTTGCACACCCGACGGGTATTGACGATTTAGACCAGTGTCTCCCATACTTTTTCAAGCCACCGCCCCCTTTTCTCCACAAACCTTCACCCAGCGCACCCAACCATAAGCTTTCTAGTCATTGACTACATCACCAAAGCAAGATGTTTATAAAACTAAAACAATTTTTATAAAACTTTAGTTTATTTCAAATCCAATTGAGGAATAGTTAACTCATCGCCGGACACGTATATTCGGTGAGGGCCCAGAATCCAACGCCCCCTTAGATGAAAGCACCGCCCTCCAGGGGTCGGTAGCGCCCACTTTGGGAACCACAGATTTAGACGAACCAAGTTATGATTAAGGTTTTCGCGGGGATTGGTTGACCGGTTGACCGGTTGACTTTCCGGTTTTGCAGGTATTCCGCCAAGTCGTCTCATCTTCAGGACTGTACTACGCTGGCTAATCTGAAGGGCGGAAACATGGACTATTGGAATAGCAGACAATGAAGCACTAGAATCTTCGGAAACCTGTTGCAGGAAGGTGGATGCTGAAGATGAAATGGGCGGGTAAAATATGAAACGAGGAGGCATACCGAATGTACCACAAGGAAAGTCACACAGAAAAGAAGAACCACAAAGACTGAGCACACGCTGCAACACAGATCGTTTGTGAAGAAAAGTCCCACGAGGAAGGCCAAGGGAAATATACACAGACGAAATAAAAAGGAAGGCATAAAAGTTAAAGTATTAGCAATAAAGGGATCCAGCATTAGATATCTAAGGATAGAAGCCAGTGGTCAATCAATCTAAGAATATAACAATCAATGAAAAAAGATGCTGACTGCCTAAATAACTCTCCTGACACAGAACCTGAGGAAGTATGCAGGATAGCCGGCGGAAATTAGTCCACCAAATGAAAAGATTCAACAGAACAATAAAAAAACGAAAGATAAATCGTATTTAGGATGATGTGCGAATTTAATACAATTTATTTCCAACAACAACTCTCTTTACCGCAAACGTTAAGTAAACACTAAGAGTAGACATGACACATCTGAGAAAAAATAATTCGAATCCAAAAATTCCAAGACTTAAACCTTTGATTTCAGAACAACTGGATTCGACACAAACCTCTGGAATAATTTCATTATTAAATGAAAACCGTATTAGCAATCTAATGGCCATTATTTTTATCAGTTTAATTTAATTAAGATCTTATTTTCATAGGATTGAGCATACGAAAGGCTAAGGGGAAGTATTTTGATTGAACAGGGCCAAAAAATGTATATACGTATATAACCCAATCGGTAGGTTATGCAAGAAGTAACAAGTAATAATGTAATACGTACGCATTGTTAAAATAATTTGCTCCATCTGAGAAAACGTCATTACCGAATGATACAGATCCGTGGGTAGACGAAAAAAATATAAAAAAACGAAAGCGGAGCGTTTTTCCGCAAAATAAAACAGAAACTCTGAACAAATGCTCTGAGCTAAAGAGTCCACCCCTTTTCTCCACCCCCCACACCATTTCCCCTCGACTTTCTCGAGTGTTTACCCCGTTATGGGAAATCAAACACGCTCGAGGATAAAAATCCGCAGTTTCGGCGCGACACAGAAAAAAAACAGCTGGCGTCGGCACTTCTTCGCTTCTGACACAAATATTTCGGCGCTCACAGAGCGCGCGCGAGAGAGAGGGAGAGAGAGAGAGAGAGAGAGAAAGTTTTCGAAACCGCGGGGTCGTCCCACACACGGAAATGTGCGACTTTTTTTCGGAAAGCGAAGCGAGAGACGAGGAGAGGCGGAGGATGAGGAGGGGCGGCAGGAGGACGAGTATGTGAGGTCGCGGACAAACGGTGAGAGCTGTAGACACTCACACGAAGAGGCGATCGGCACTAAAAGTGTGACCAGCAATTTTCTATATCGATCTTAACCCCTTGAAAGCGGCATGACGTGATATCACGTCACGGTTGCCTTGATGCTGGTGCTGATGACGTGATATCACGTCAACCGTACCGTGAGTGTTCCAGCTTTCACTACGGAACTTTCACTTGGTCCTTAGTGGAAGCTGGAACACTCACGGTACCCATGACGTGATATCACGTCACGGTTGTCTTGACGCAGGTGCTGACGACGTGATATCACGTCATGGGTACCGTGAGTGTTCCAGCTTCCACTAGGGACCAAGTGAAAGTTCCCTAGTGAAAGCTGGAACACTCACGGTACACTTGACGTGATATCACGTCATCAGCACCAGCTACAGACAATCATGGCGTGAAATCACGTCATGCCGCACTCAAAGGGGTGGCTGGAGAGGTGATCGTGAGTCATTGAGGGCACAATTAACCCTCCATGGACGAGCGAGTAAAATTTTGTACGTTTCAAAATCACTGAAAAATCTGCTTTCTAAAAATTTCATACTATTTTAATTGACTGTAGAATGATTATTATTTCTGAGGGAGCCAAGGGTTTGTTGATTGGAAGTGGGGGGATTGTGGAGAATTCGAGACAGAAGGTCGGAGGTGTAAAGGCGATCGCACCAAAAGAAATTGCGCACAAAAGATTGTATCATCGGAAATGTAGAGATCCGAACAAAGATCCGAATTTACAGAATGCATGAAAAGATTGGGGCGACAAAATTCATCGACTCTTATTTCGCCTACACTATTTCCCGCCACATCGGGAGTCCCACATTGGGAAATTGAATGATTCAGAGGTGCACTCGTCTGACTGCAATCCTCTTCCCCAATAACCTCCTTCCTCTATTTCGGTCCGCTGCGATGACACGGTGGGCGATGAATCGACTGCGTCCCGCGGTGACGGGACTCACCCCCCGTCTCCCTTCTGACATACACCTACACCACGCCTCTCTTCAGTGAGTGTCACACGACGCATGTTCCAGAACAACTTCTACGATACTCACTAGAAAAATAGCTTCACGCAACGTGTGATTGAGAACTAGCATGAGCATATTCGGTCACACACATTTATAGTACATACATCAACAATAAATTGCCTCAGAAATACAAAGATATAAAAGACATTACTAGGTTTAAAAGGCAAATAAAAGCTTTGTGACTGACGAAAGTCATTACAGCGTGTCTGAATATTATCGATTATAAAACATGACTTGGGCATGTAAAATAAGACCTCCACTCACACCTTGACTTGAATATATCTACGAATGCGCCAATATATAACAAAAGCAAGGAAGAACACGGAAAACAAAAATAAATAAACCTTCATTCATCGGAAAATAATTATAACCAATTAATATCGGAATAAAAGACAAAACTGCATCAAAATAAAACATGAGCTCTGCAACAATTTCTCGTCTTAATTAGAAAAAATAAATTTTACACTCCACAGGTCAGTTCACAGAACAGTTTACTGCACAATATGGATTTCGATGCCTGGCATCATCATAAGGTGCTCACTAAAACTGAAGCTCACTGCCAGTGAAATTGTTCTGCGAACTGACCAGTGGAGTGTAAATGTTATTTTCACTAATAAATATGGAAATACACCACGTTGAACTGAGTTTTACTGCATTTATTTCTCGTCTTGCTTAAAAATATGAAACCTGTCGGTATTCCAATCTACAACTGATCGGAGAGCCGGGTTATTTTAAGCTCCACTTCCCCACAGTCAAACAAGCGGAAACGTAAATCGACCTTGGATAAGAAAATATTTCTCCTGAGACAGTAGCCAGCTCCGTTCACCGGAATAGCATCGAAATTTCAAATCCCTTCGAACGGAAGTCATACATTCAAACAGATGCGTGAAACAGGAAAAGGGGCTGGAAAAAAATGTCCGGCGGCTTTCTTTGACTGCGTATGGGTAAAAATGAACAACAGCGCAGTCACGCGCGAAGCCTTATGAAAAATGTAGAACGCATCCACAAGTAGGTAATAGTGATTCACTGAAAAGATACAACATGAATTGCCGGAGTAGCAACTGCTAAGAATATGGCCATAAATGTGAAATTGTGACTTTAGGTCAGTAAAAAAAACAGATTTTCAACTTGAATAAGAGAAGACATTATCCAGAAAAATCAATCCTATTTTCAAATCGTGGATAAAATGCATGGCATTAAGGTAGCTTGAGCGAAATATCATTCCATCTTGAACTCGATGAATTTGATCACATTTTGAAGAAAAATAACTCAGCCTTCCAAAGATATCGAAATATCAGTCCCTTAGCGAGCTAACTTCGGAATTTTCGACGAAAAACACTAGCCCTCTTAAATGGCAAATGGTACGTGTGCACACCAGAGAGATCAAAATAAAAAAAGAGGCATTTCTAACACCTAGATCTCGTCAAAGAATTAACAGTGTGTAGTTTGTATGCTTTGTCAATTATTTTTGAAAATAAATCATATAGGTACCGCAGTAATTTTTCAGAATCTTCTTCCAAAAATCTTCCGTTTTGAAGGAGTTTTAAACGTACCGTGTAAAAAAATGAGTCGACTTAAAGACTAATACAGATACTTTTATTTAATTACTTAGAACTTTAGTCATATAAAAGTATATTATTGCACCACTAATAATGCGAAATTAAATTCGTACTTCCTACAGCTGCTGAAATTAAAACGCATAATTCGAATATGATCTCCATAATGACTAGGGAACTATCTCGCTCAAACTACCTCAAGTCACCGATCTGCTCGTGGGCAGCCCCGCGGGAAGTGACGCAATTTTCTCCTTTTATGTTTAACGGTCATCGGCGCGGGGGAAAATACATGGGAGTGCCAAGGACGACAGGCCGCGGAGGAAAAGAAGACGCGCAGGACGATCGGGAGAACTCGCAAGAAAGAAGTTGGATCTTGATGCGGACGGAAATCGGAAGAGCATGATCGCTTTCATACACTACGTTTACCAATCGATCTCTGATCGATCTGAACTCGGACCGATCTGAAAATTCCAAGCGATCCGACTCAGATCACCTGGTTGACCAACACGAAAAATATCGATAGTGACCTATGGATCTATGAGTTGAATCTATCAGTTGAAGCACGATTTACCCCGTGAGTATACTGAAGCACGATTGACCCCGTGAGTATACAAGGGCAGAGTTAGAAATTATCAGTCACATTCCTAGAGAACAAAATTGTCCGATTGGAGCTAAAATTGCTATGTGCAACGATTTCATGAATGTCACATCGCTCGCCATGACTTCACTCTTGTTAAAACTGGTCAAAACACACGCCTAGAATAATAACGGTCGTATTGTGTTTCCTAATGACAACCAAAAGAATAACGAGGAGCGCCACACACCCGCTAGGTAAGCTCGATCTGAAATCTCAGCCGGGCTGAGAAAGTGGGCCGAGTCGGCCCACTTCTCAGATCGATTCCACTAGCCCGTTGAGCTTATTGATAAACGTAGTGATACTCGCTGAGCAATTCCATTTCACAATTGAGGCGGCAATTGTTTGGTAATCGCTACCAGTAGGACCCAGCGACGTTTGACCAATTTTGTTAGCTCTTACATTAGCTAAGCGATCTTAAATTTTTGAAATCAGCATCCTCTATACCAATATATATGTGGACCCCAGAAGTCAAGGGGTCCAAGTGACATTTTTGAAAAACATAAGTTAGATACAGGAATGGGATGTGAAAATATTAATCTTTTTTGTGGTAAAGGGATCCAAGTGATTTTCTTGACAGGTGCTGCTATCTAGGGTAATGCCTCTTAACTACTTAGAGAGTTGTACCAAACATTTTCAACTTTGACATAAGTTTTCTCTAAACAATGGTTTTGTTACTTAGACCCCTTGACTTCTGGAGTCCTCATGTGTGTTATCAGTGTTTCCTAAACTTTTTCGAGCCACCCATAACCAACGCCCACCTAACCATGAGCTTTGAAGTCATAGACAGCATAGTTAAAACTTAAAACAGGTTCTTCATAAAAAAAAAGAGGGCCGAGTCAGCCCGATTCTCAGATCGATCCCACAAGTCGCTGCGTTTACCATTCGGAGCTGGTCGAGCGAAAAGGAAGAGAGAGAATGCAGTCGGTACTCACCGTTCACAGTTCCTTTCGTGCCCCCTTTTGATGCTCCTCGCTCCGTTTCGCAGCCGTCCGCTCCCGTCGTTCGGACTCTTTTCGTTGCAGACCAATGAGCTCAAAGTAGTTTGATGGGCGTCCTTGTCTCATTCGAGGCTCCGGGCGCGAATCTCACCGCTGGACACTGAAACGAGAGGAGAAACACACAGGCTATTAAAGGCGTCCGGAGCAATGTTCGTTTATGTACAGATATGGGAGAAACTTGGCAAAGCTGTACCCATCAGCAATATGCATTGATAAAAGCGAAATAAATGGCATATTATCGATTTCGTTTCTTGGCCATTTAATGCTACATATTTAACAACATGGTCTATGGCGCATGACATTTTTATTACTAATTTTTATAAGGATCACAAAAAAACCCTTCTTCCGCGAAGGAGATTCAAATGTACCTACCGCGTAAAATAATGAGTCAAGTCGAAGACTTATATATTCATTTACTTGCTCAGAATTTTAGTCATGTAAAAGTATATTATTGTACCATTAATAATGCAATAGTTAATTCAAGCTTCCTACAACAGTTGAAATCAAAACATATAATTCGAATGTGGTCTCCATTATGAGCAGGGAACTATCTCGCTCAAACTACCTTAAATCACTACATTCATGGCGACTTCCACCGTGTAAGTAAATTTCAAAATTACTCGGTACTTTTTCACAGATTTACATTCTTAGTCGACGGGTTTCGTCGCATAAGCAACATCATCAGGTTTCAGAACGGATTTTCACAAAGTGAAGCCTGTCACCATCAAATTTTGCCACCATGTAGACGGATGTATTTGTGTAAAATACAGCCCAAGACTTGGCTTTTACGACTTACTTCAAAAATTAGTCAAATGTGCACTTAATGACTCACGATTCACGCATCAAACACCTGAAGAACAGAAGTAAAATACCGAAACACGTAATTCTACATACTACCCTGTGAGTAGAAGCTCTGGTTAATAAGCCTCTCCACAGAATCTGTGTTAATTTTATACACCATCATCAACCTGCATGAGCTCCCTCTCCCACTCACTTTGCTAAACTCGATGCCCTGCGTAAAATCCTAAGTTAAACACACAAATAGGTTGACAGAAATAATGAAAGTTCGTAGAAGGTGTGGCGTGGATGCTAGGACAGCGGCTACGATAAGGGAAAGGAATGGGAAAAAGAGGAAGACGATTGCGCGTTAGCCGAGCGTCTAAATGTCTCGCGCTGTTTTGGTTAAAATCACCTAGAATCTCATCAGCGATGGAAATGGTACACTTATCAGTTCGGCAGTGTATCTCTCATTTTCTCTCAGATAAAAAATTATTTCCATTGCACAGTTATAATAGTATCCTGCGTGAATTAAGAAAAAATCTAAACAGACTTAATCACAACCTTGGGGTAATTTCCTTCCTATTACTTAACGCCCCTTTAGTCTACGGTATTAATCTTAGGCTTAACGTGGCATTCCCAAATTTCGCTGTCATATATTAAAGTTAGGAGAAGAACACGCATGTTAAAAGCGACTTTCGCTCGGCAATGACAAACACTTTTTGGATATGCTGCAAGACCACTCAACGATATTCTTCAAGGATTCGCATTTATAGTCACCCCTTAATATATCCTTGCTTCTCTCGTAAACATTCGGCCATTACGCACCAAATCGTTCACTCGATAAATTATCAATCATATGCCCTTGTCTAAAACTAAAGCAATGAAGGCAGAAAATGAGGAAGAAGTTCTAAATGCCACCAATAATAGAAAATGGCTCAACAAATACCATCCTTTAGATACCTCGGAAGTGTAATGACATGTAATGGAAGCTGTACGGAGAAAATAAGAACTATATTATAACAGGGAAAAAGCAGCCTTCGGTAAAGTCAACCAACTACTTTCTTCCAAAGCAATCAACATAGGCTTAAGGAAAAGATTTGCTAAATGTTTTATTTGGAGTGCTGTGCTGCATGGAGCATAAACATGGACAGTCAGGATGAAAGAGAAGAAATGTCTAGAGGGTTTTTTAATGTGGCTATGGAGGAGAATGGAAAGATTAAAATAGAGTGTCAAAGTGAGAAACGAGGAAGTGCTGGCAAGGATGAATGAGAAAAGGAACATTTTAAGGTCATAAAGAAGGAGGAAAGCGAACTGGATGGGACACGTCCTGAGGAAAGATTGCCTGCTGGAAAGAATATGTAAGAAATAATGATCGAGGGAAAGAGGGAGAAGAACAGGAAGAAATAATATGTTGACGGGTATCATGAATGAAACGAGTTACGAAGAGCTGATGGAGGCAGCACAGGATAGACGAGCAAGGATGGAGCAGTTCACTTGAAACCAGTCTGAGGACAGATTCACCTTAGATGAATAATACGATCATTCTTCCCAAAATCCCCATTAAAAACAACTAATTTGGACTTTGTTACATTTTTCTCGCATTCATTCTCCATGTTCCTTGACGTTAGTAATCCTGGAGCCCCTGTTATTCACGTGGGCTTTCTGACAGAAACACAGTATTCTCGTGCTTTTTAATTTCTTCGCCAATCCTTCCGTTTTTTGCAAACATTTGGCCAAGATTCACGACCCGCTTACTCGTAACGTTTTATAAAGACTGATGCGGCACAGCATTAAATAAACTAGGTTTTGTAAAGCGTATGATAGGAAGTTGCTCGGATGAAAAAATTAAAGAGAGATGTTACTCCGCTCTGGTTAGGCCACACCTCGAATATTCCTCAAGCACTTGGGGCCCAGGTCATAAAGATTTTACCAAAAAAATCAATACAACACAAAGAAAAGAAGCACGCTTCGTTAAAAACTGCTACGAGCGAACATATAGTGTCTCAACATTTATAGGGATTAAGGTGGGAGCCCCTAAACACTCGGAGGCTACACGCTAGGCTTAGGTTGATTGAGAAACTCAGAACTGGTGTGTTTTAGAGCGACACAAAGAATATTATCATGACGCCTCATTATATCTCTAGATCTGACAGAAGCGATAAAATAAGAGAGATACATTGCCGAACAGATAGGTACAATAAATCGTCCTTTCCGCGCACAATAAGCGACCACAAGTAAACTGAGCTCCACTAAATATACTCCCATAATACACGCCACCATTTCACTTCCCAAAACCTTACATTTTTACACGGCTGCTTACATTCTAACACTCCCTGCCACACATCCATGCGGCTGCTCGCAGGGTAGTATTTAAATGTAGATAACCACATATACTCTATTACTACTTAACAGAAGAATTTCACCAGACTGCTTTTAGCCGCCCGTGATACGATGCATCATAGGAAAGAAGAGATCGTGACTCACGCCATGTATCACTCCGCCCATAATTCTGGGAAAGGTATGAGGAGGGACATGAACGATGCACCCAGTACTTTGAAATCTAACCGGAATGCAAATGAAAAGTATGTTTTCCCTAGTCATGAGTCTTTTGCTTACTCTGCGAGCGGAAGAAGGATTCTGGGTAAGGAAGAGGGGGACAAGTCAAAGACGAGGAGATAAGGTGGAGGTGAGATTGAAGGAGAGGAATGATTCAGAGTTTTGGCCGCGGAGTGCGGGGGCGCGGTTGGGGGCTCAAACGGTGAGGGCGTGGGAGTCGGAGAGGGAGGGAGAGAGCCGCGCTCAAACCCCCTCGCACAACGCCTCCGACGGTCACGGGCCCTCCTCCCGACGACAAACTCAGACAGGAAGTGACGATGGTTCCGGAAGAGGAAGGGAGGGAGGGGGTGGCTATCTAAAGACGTTTCAGGGGAATAAGGGGAGTGAGAGGGGGGGTAAAGATGAGGAAGAGGTTAATAAGGAGGAGGGTCTATCACAGCATGGATGTAACATGCCACAAGGGAGGCTATATTATAACCCTATTTGAAGACATGGAACCGTGCTCCTCTTCAGTCCTTCCGCTCTGTCTCCAGAAATGTTTGCATTACTGATTTAAGAGAGATATCTGTTTTTGGAATAAACAAGGTGTTCATAGCACAAGCAAAAAATATTGAAGGAAAACCACAGATAGAATGCATCTCACCGAGTGTACAGAATAAAATGCGACTACCCAAACGAAAATGCGAAGCGTAATAGGAATTAAAAAAAGAAATAACACGATGTAGCAAATATGCTACACGAGGACTGAAGAGGCATCATGTCTTTCAAAGACAAGGGAACGTAAAATGATTACCAGCAATTCTTTAAACCCCATTCAAGTTAGCTGTCATACATTTCAAATAGTACTTACACTACTTAGGATATCATGTGACTCACAAAAGTGACTATTAAAAAAATTTGAATAATATGAAGGAGCATTTCAAGAACACTAGAAAAGAAAGGCTCGGAAAGAGACGCGAGACTATGTAAGGATACCACAAAAATGCTCTGAGCCGATTTTGGTCAATAAAGACAGCAGACTTAGGGGTCTTGGAGGCAACAAGAATGAGTTTCCTAAGGATAGTATAAGATTGCTCGAGACTAGTAATCGTAAGATACGATAATTTACATGTATCGTAATAGATCGAAGAAATTACTACACCAGCTCGTTATGAAGACAACCTGGACAGAAGACGCCTTATTTCAGTTATTGAAAAACGAAATCTTTTAATGCCATGACTACTACAATACTTCATGTTTCTTGAAGTCTTCATGACTTATGCGATGAATATTTATGTTTCAAAAGCTGCTTGAATTAAGAATTGCATGATAAAATATAACACAACAATAGTAATATCCACACTTTAATATATTACTTCAACACCGACCATGGTTTCGACAAACTATGTCATTTTCAAGCTTAGTATGTCGAAACCATGGTCGGTGTTGAAGTGATATATTAAAGTGTGGATATTACTATTGCTGTGTTATATTTTATCATGGATATATCGCATTTCCACCAAGTAAAGCCTAAAACGATTTCATTAGAATTGCAATTCGAATACGGTCTTCATTATGGCTATAGAAAAATCAGGCTCGAGCTACCTTCATTTCGTTTGAATGACCTTAAAAAGATGATTATATCATGACGCCGGAAGCTCTTTCGGCAACCGAAGAACCTTGATCTTGAACCAAAATGCTGCTGGTGTTTAGGCTTTCGGGACACGAATTCAATAAGAGAGAATCCACCTCGCTGTGCTCAAAGAAGATAGGACTACAAACCAGGAAACAGTATGTGAAAATCTTCGAGTGGAGCGTGGAAATCTATCGATCGGAAGCATAGACCATTGGAAAAGTTGACCAGAAAAGAATAAGAGCCTTCGAAACCTGGCGCTGGAGGAGGATGCTGAAGATAAAACGGACGGACAAAAATGGAAATGATGAAGTGTACAGAAGAGTAGAAGAGGAAGGACCATATGGAACACCATATAGAAAAGAAGAACCGGATGGATTGGAAACACTATGAGGTTAAATGGGTTTGTGAAGAATAAAATGGACGGTAAATTAGAGGGAAAAGTCCCCAGGATAAGACCCAGGAATATGTTCATGGACCAAATAAAGAGGAAAGTAGCATTAGATAGGGAAGGGTGGAGGGCTGCAGTCAACCAATCTTAGGATGAATCCACCTCCTAATAGCTGAAGTACACGCATGTAAAATTTGCTTAAAAGACAGGGCTAACAATTCGCCAACAATTTTCCTTTCCATCTCACTCAAATGCGGGGCGAAAAACCAAGTGACATAACATTACTGATTTCCAAATGCTAGCCACAAACTTGTTCGTCATTCATACGCAAATTTCTTTACTTTAGAGATAAAAGTAACTGGAGGTTGAGAACATCAACTTTTTGACTATTTTAACAGCGCTATGATTTTAACAGCCGATATCAACAAAAATTTACGTTAAAGTATTTCCTAAATCATATTTGTCAATAGGCAAGCCATTTTTTTTTAAATTTTCAGTGTTATATAGCTAATATTGCATTAATAGAATTCGGAATACGTCTATCTTCACTCACACCACCCAGCAGCGAATACTTAAACCACAAAATAAGTATTATAATAAAAAACGATACAAATGAAGCATAACGTCACCACCGCCGGTGGCATGTAAAAGTCATAGCGAAGTATAAAGTTAAAAATTTGATTTTCTCAGAGACAAAACTGATATGAGCGAACTGAAAAATGACTATGACCCGAGCCTTCTTGGTATCGTTTTTTTTCAAATGCCTTCATAAGAGCATAAGCGTGATCGCCATTCTTCAAGTATTGTCAAGTGATCTAAAGCACTATTAAAATTGATAGGATTACTCTCTTAGTACAGTAACCATAAGCATTCCCTTTCATGAGAGGTTTGCGTTTTGGATAACGATAACAGCAACGCGACAAAAGGAATCGTGACGCCATCCTAGGGATATTTCACGTACAGCAGAGGGAATTAGTTAAGGTAGCGGTTTTTGTTAATATAACAATTAAAGCGAGTTTTGTCCACGTGAAACTCTCCACGCGAGTTCTCATAGATATTCTAGCACTTAAAAGTTTCATTTTACCGATTAATGCTTTTAACGATTCAATTGTTTTTTTATATCGCTGCCTTGTGGCACATAACAAGCATTTCGCAACACACAATTCGATCACATATGTAGAGCCTATCTTTAAAAGGCTAAATATTACAATTCTAATTGTTAAATAGTTGCTACCACATTTCAAGGAGTCACTCCTTGTCCAAAAAAGCACACATCAATATGATTTCGTCTAGCTTAAGAACCAACGTGCCGAAAACTCGTCATAAAATGGTATAATTAAGAAATTTTTAAAAATAAATTCTTAGATAGTTTCCATTTGCATCGGTATGATGAGTTCCAACGAACTAATCGATTCACCTAAATGGACATGGTCAAAGAATTTTTTAAACCACTCAAACATATTATCTTGCACAATGAATGATCCAGGATTACCGCTCCCGCCACCTTAAAAAAAAGGTAGTTTTTCTTTCATTAGGGCGTTCGCAACTAAGTAGTGCCAATTGTCGAAAGGATGTGACTACAACAGGGCCGAACGCCCCGCTAGGAATCCGAAACACTTCGCTCTTGAACCTTAATAGCGGTCGATATTTCGGGACAAGGTCAGAATGTGCCAAATCTCGGTACTCGAAAGAGGGATACAGACCAGACACTTTGGTTCTCGGCGGCGAGATGGGAGGAAGAAAGGGAATGGGAGGAGAAGGGAAGGAGGGCGGGTCTAGATTGGTCGGTTGGGAGAGGAGAGAACGCGAAGGGATGAGTAGGGGGAGGTGGCCAGGGGTGGGAAAGAAAAGGATGAGGCGGTCAAAACCCCCTCTTTCAACCCTCAATCCCGGATCACACGCAGAGAGGCGGCGAACCATCGGAGGGAGCAGACCGCATCCCCACCTTCATCCACCCTCTCCTCGTCCGTCCCCACTGATTGAGTCAGGGACTGAATTATTAAATTATGGCCGAGGGAAGGAAGGGAGGATTCGCAGACGGTGGTGGCACGTGGGGAGAGAGATGGAGGAGGGGGGGAGGGGGAAGGGAAGAAAGCGAGGCGGGGGAGGAAACGGGCAGAATAGGAGCAGTAATGACTTCATTGAGGCGGCTGAGCGAGACCACGAAGAGAAAGGGGGTGGAGGGAGGGGAGGAATGCGGCGGACGGTGGCGCGGGGTAGGACCCCGTGCAACTCCCGAGAGGCGGTGTTTACGCCTCGCCCGTCCAGACGCCTTCATGAGCTTCCTCCGCCCTCCTCCTCATGGGCCATTTCCCTATCAACGGGGCCACATTTCCACTCCAAACACTGCCCCGTCTTGTGCACACAAAGGTCCCGGCCTCGCGCCAACACATCGACACATCATAACGCTCAAGAATGGAGGTCCATACAAATATCCAGCTTCTAGCACTCTTTACAGTTTAGCATCCGTTGCTCTGTAACAAATAAAGTTTCTACCCGATGGTACCCACAACCACTCTCTCAATTCAGTTACTTCAGAGGACAATAATAATAATTTAGAGGGGTCTTTGGAATAACTCATAATAAAACAGATGTACAGTTTCACTATATCTTAATGACTGGATTCGACTATAGTGTCATTTTCAAGACAGATTGTTTGTCATCACACATCATAACACTCAAGAATGGTGGTCCATTAAAATATCCAGCTTCCAGCACTCTTTACAATTTGGCATCCGTTGCTCCGTAACAAATAATTATGGATGGCGTTAGCATAAATGCGACAGATGAAGTGAAATACCTGGGAGTTACGATAACATCGAACCTATCGTGGGGGACACATATAAGAAATATTTGTGGCAGAGCCCTGAAGAAGCTGGGATTTGTCAAGCGTGTTGTGGGAAGATTTTCGGATGATAAAGTGAAAGAGAGGTGCTATTTCGCACTCGTCCGGCCTCACCTTGAACATGCAGCGAGCATATGGGATCCGGCGGAGAAAGACCTAGTCCATGAACTTAATAAAATACAAAGGAAAGCTGCGCGATTCGTCAAAAACTGCTACGGCCGTACAGAAAGCGTTACACAGATTTTGAACGATTTAGGGTGGGAGCCGCTAGAGACTCGGAGGCTACGCGCTAGGCTTAGATTGCTTGAGCAATTGAGAATGGATATCTTTCAGAGCGACACGGAGAACATCATATTAGAACCACATTATATTTCCAGGTCCAACAGAATCGATAAATTAAGAGAGATATTTTGCCGAACGGATAGGCATGGGAATTCGTTTTTCTCCCGAACAATTATGGACTTTAATAAATGCTAGGCGGAACTTTATTTTATTTTTTTTTGTTGGCTGGTGTCCTAACACCCCCCGCCACACGCCTTTTGAGGCGGCTTGCGGGGTATTATGTAGATGTAGATGAAATAAAGTTTCTACCCGATGGTACCCACCCTGCACCCACAACCAGACTCTCAATTCAGTAACTTCTGAGGATTATAATGGATTTCCCGAAGTATAGTAATTTAGAGGTGTCTTAGGAATAACTCACAATGAAAGAGATGTACAGTTCCACTATAATTTAATGACTGGATTCGACTATAGCGTCATTTTCAAGACAAATGATTTGTCATCACGCATCATAACGCTCAAGAATGGAGGTCCATACAAATATGCAGCGTCTAGCACTCTTTGCCATTTGGTATCCGTGGATTCGGAACAAATAAAGTAAATATATGGGTAAACAAACTGGTCATTTGTCCCAAAACAACTCTTTTCTTTAGTAATTAAGTCTCCGAGCGATTCATTGCGCATCCACCAATTTGCTTACTTAATGGAACTCATAACCCCATGCCATAAGTTACAGAAAAAACTGAACATTTACTCAGAATGGAGTGTGTATGCGCTGAAGTTTAAATTGCATCATGGCAAGCACCTTAAACACAGCAGATATATCCAGAGACAATACCCAACATATATGCGCATACCATTTTAAGTCTGATCCAGCATTACTAGATAAAATTGGAATGCAAAGCCTTTTTAATAAAAAATGTAAACTATCTTATAGTTATGAAGCTAATATTATTAAAAGTTACAATATTTACTTTAACACAAATTACGCCCTATTAAGATAACTCAGCTTCATGAACAGACTTGTGACATGAGGAGCTGTAATTGAATTATACATTGGTAAAGCGAGTGTTAAATGATGAAATAATGAGCAAAAATTATTATTAGCCATCATATTTTCTCCTACGTACTATTTATAATGCCCACAAGCGACGTTGGGATTTCTCAGGGTCATTAACTCTCATGAACATATACATATCATACTACATTTGGCGTTATAATTGATAGACAAATGCGTAAAATGAATATTAGATCATGACACGGGGAAGGGAAAGTTTCATGCTAAATAAAATCAAGAAACGTTGAATTCGATAACGTACTTGGTGTGAGGAGGGCATCTGCCAATTACGAAAGGCACACCACAGGACACACCGCGTTCCATCGGGAGTTCATTCACACCGGGGCCGTTGTGGACCTGTGCCGAGATCCCGACCAAAAGAATCACGTCAAAAAAAGCCACGACCACACTTTCAAAATGCGTTTACGGATGACAGAGGGAGGTCGGGACGGGTGTGATCCGGTCGACATGGAAACGTCAAAACTTTTAAGCGTGGGAGGCGACGGGAGGCTGTGGATCCAGGGGAGGAGACAAATAATCAATTCGGCGATAATGGGGCGACCGACGGGCAGGAGATGGAGGCGTGGGGGCGGCCGGAGGTCGAGGGGCGGGGGGAAGGACGGGGGTTGGGGGGTGGATGAGACGGGAGCGCGCGAAGCATAAACACATCGAATAACGATTACTCCCGACCGCACATCCTCCGCCTTCTGGGTAGGGTTAAGGAAAGTTATTTTTACGCACACGACTCTTCCTTGGGGTAGAGTTTTATTTGTATCAGTTTTTTAATCAATTAAGGCTGTAGTTTGAGAGATGTATCCTTTCCCACGTAATTCCAAAACTCCTGCCCCTTCAAAAAAGAAAAAAAAAGGGTCTCATCTTTCTAATCATAAATTATGCGCACAACAGCAAAATCGCTATAATTCCCGAATAGGTCATGAAGACAGCAATGCGGAATAAATGTTGTACATACACAAGAGTACGCCCATATTTTTATCACGATGTCATTATATACGTGGTCCTGACGCGTTTTCGAATTCCGACTTTCTTCGATTGATTTTAGATAGGCGTTCCAGTAAAAACCCACAAGATTCCACGAATGTTGCCCGGGAGAGTTGAAACATTCAACGATGCTTCCTTATTACGCACGCAATTCTTCTTTTGGGAAGAGTTTTATTTGTAACAGTTTTTATTCAATCAAGGTCGTATTTTGAGAGACGTATCATTTCCCACATAATTCGAAACTCTGGCACCTTCAACAATTTCAGAAAAAGAAAAATTCTCATCTTTCTAGTCATAATTTAAGCGCATAATGGCAAAATCTCTATAATTCCCAAATAGGTTAATTTGACAGCATTGCGGAATAAGATTGAGCATACATAAGGTAAAGTAAGCCCATACTTTTCTCACGATTTAATTATATTCAAGGTTCTGACGCGTTTTCCAAATCCGACTTTCCTTGGAAGAACTCATAATAAAAACGATGTACAGTCCTCCTATATTTTAATTCTCTCTAACGTTTCGACGTCTACAGCGTCATTTTCAAGATAAACATTTTTCTTGAAAATGACGCTTGAGAAGTCATAACTGGCAGACGGCATTAAAAAGAAATCTTCTTTATTTTAATATTGACAAATGTTCAGTCGTATCCTATACAAGAAGTAAAAATGTCTACAGCGTCATTTTCAAGATAAACATTTTTCTTGAAAATGACGCTTGAGAAGTCATAACTGGCAGACGGCATTAAAAAGAAATCTTCTTTATTTTAATATTGACAAATGTTCAGTCGTATCCTATACAAGAAGTAAAAATGTCTACAGCGTCATTTTCAAGATAAACATTTTTCTTGAAAATGACGCTTGAGAAGTCATAACTGGCAGACGGCATTAAAAAGAAATCTTCTTTATTTTAATATTGACAAATGTTCAGTCGTATCCTATGCAAGAAGTAAAAATGTAATTCAATATAATTATGTGATGAAGGAGCAAACTATATTAAGACAAACTGAAGTGAAAGATCTTGGTGTTAATTTCGACTCCAACATGACTTTTAGTAACCATATTTCATCCATCACCATGTCTGCTTATAAATTACTTGGATTTTTGTATCGTATCTCACAATATTTTTTGGATGAAAAAGTGTTGAAAATTCTGTATTTTCATATGTAAGAAAGAAGGTGGAATATTGCTCAGTGATTTGGAACCCGCATATGATGAAGTATGATGTGATGATAGAGAGAGTCCAAAAAAGACTTTTAAGATTAATGTATTATTTACGTTACAATGTTTATCCTGTTTTTGAAAATCATGTGGAGTACAAAGTTATGTTAAATGAATTTAAATTGGAAACATTGAGTAATAGAAGAGTCATAAGTGATTTACTCTTTCTACACGATGTAATTAATCAAGGTAATTGTATTGAATTGGTTGGGAAATTGAACTTTTTAGTCCCAAAAAAAAGTAAGGCTAAAAAGGGCATTCTACATAAGTGTGAACACAAATTATTGTATGAATGCACCTATTAATAGGTTATGTATCTCATTCAACACACTTTCAAATGAGTTAAATATAAATCTAACTAAGGAAATGTTTCGCGGACAGATATCGTCTATGTTATCGACATTATAAATTTGTTCAGAATTTTGAATTAAAAGTTCAGCCAGCCTAGAATGTTTTGTTAATTATTTGTATTATTATTGTATTAAGTTCTTTTGTATTATTTTTGTTATTATGATAAATTGTGAAAATAGTTTACCCTGTTATTGTGTTTTCATGTTGGGTGAACTTAAAATAAAATAAATAAATAAATAAAACATAGTTGAGCTGTACATCGTTTTTATTATGAGTTATTCCATCTCGCAGTTAGGCAACGTAACGCCACTATCGATTGATTTGACTTTCTTAGATTTAAATTTGACAGGCACTCCAATTAGAACCCTCAGGAATCCACCGATGTTGTCCGGGGGAGTCGAAACATTAAAAAAAAACCCTCTATGATACCATTATAGAAAAAGTAATCGAGAAAATATTTGGTGGTAAGACGTCTCTCTCAGCTATTTCCAGAAAAGTATTACGCTTATGTGAAAACATTCGTGCGGAGCGTGGCACTCTATGGATCGGAAACATGGACCATTGGTAAAGCAGACCAGAAAAGAATAGAAGCCTTCGAAGCCTGGCGCTGGAGGAGGATGCGGAAGATAAAATGGACCGAAAAAATAATAAATGATAAAGTAACAAACCGTACGGTTTCAGGGTGAATGAGGTGGAATTTTTCCAAGTTGGAAAAGAAAATCTATGCAAATTCCACTTTGGAAATTTAATGCACGACCCGGGTTTCAACATATGAGGACCCCAGAAGTCAAGGGGTCTAAGTAACAAAATCGTTGTTTTGAGAAAACTTAAGTCAAAGTTGAAAATGTTTGGTACAACCCACTAAGTAGTTAAGAGGCATTACCCTAGATAGCAGCACCTGTCAAGAAAATCACTTGGATCCCTTTACCACCTAAAAGATTTATATTTTCACATCCCATTCCTGTACCTAACTTATTTTATTTTAAATGTCACTTAGACCCCTTGACTTCTGGGGTCCACATATCATGTCATCTTCAGGTGACAGAATGACCTGAAGATGACATAATATGTTGAAACCCGGGTCGTGCATTAAATTTTCAAAGTGGAATTTGCATAGTTTTCCTTTTCCAAAATGATGAAGTGTACTGAAGAATAGAAGAGGAAATGACCATGTGGAACATCATAGAAACAATAAGAACAAGATGAATTGGACACAAACAATGAGACACAAAGGGTGAGTGAAGAACACAACTGAAGGTAAAATAGAGGGAAAAGTCTCCAGAGGAAGACCCAGGAATAAAGAGGAAAATAAACAGAAAGAGATACCAAGAGGTAAGGAAACTAGCATTAGATAGGGAAGGATGGAGGGCTGCAGTCAACCTATCTCAGGATTGAACGGCCAATGATGATTACGTTTACTTCATGTGACACGGTGCAAACTTCAGTTTCCATCAACAGACGTTCTTACCCATCCATGATTGGTCCAGGACGTT
The DNA here is from genome assembly GCA_963169105.1 of Ceriagrion tenellum. NCBI lineage: Eukaryota > Metazoa > Arthropoda > Insecta > Odonata > Coenagrionidae > Ceriagrion > Ceriagrion tenellum. The sequence goes on along the minus strand of OY720642.1, from coordinate 66,544,274 downwards.
ATAGGATGCTGCAGGAAGGAAACGGTCTTCATACGGGCCAACAGAATCGTCCGTCAAGTTAAAAAAAAAAAATTCTGGCGCCTGACGTTTTCCCGACTTCCCACCGTTTCCTACGCAACGCCTACTCATATTTCCTTCCCCCTCGTCCCCTTCCCTCAATTTCCGATGTGTCCATATATTTTTATTTTCTCATTCCGAACGCGCCTTCCCCCCTTGTCTTTTCGACCTTTCTTTCCGTCTCACCTCCTCCGTTCGCTTCGTGACGTGTTTCCTTCCTCCCTTATCTCCTTTTCCTCCTTGCGCCTAATTGACTCACCGCTGGCTGGCTCCTTTCCTTCCATTCTTCCTTCTCCCCGTGTTTTCCACCCCCGAGATCCACTCACCAGAGGAGAGGGGCGGTTAGCGATTTGTTCCCGTTTCCCGTACCTTTATAGAACCCTTAACGAAAATCGGCAGCGGTGTAAATCTACATACTACCCCGCAAGCCGCTGCAAGGGCGCGTGGCAAGGGGTGTCAGGTCACCAGCCGTGTAAAGATGTAAGTTTTTGGGAGGTGTAATGGTAACATGTATTATGGGAGTGTATTTAGAGGAGCTCAGTTTTTACTGTGGTCACTTATTGTGCGCGGAAAGAACGAGTTTCCGTACCCATCTGTTCGGCAGTGTATCTCTTTCATTTTATCGCATCTGTCAGGCCTAGAAATGTAAAGAGGTGTCATGACAATATTCTCAGGGTCGCTCTGAAACACACCAGCTTTAAAATTCTCAAGCAACCGAAGCCTAGCGTTTCATTTTATCGCATCTGTCAGGCCTAGAAATGTAGTGAGGTATAATGACAATACTCTCAGGGTCGCTCTGAAATACACCAGCTTTAAAATTCTCAAGCAACCGAAGCCTAGCGTGCAGCCTCCGAGTATCTAGGGGCTCCCACCTTAACCCCTCTAACAGTTGTGAAACAACTACATGTTCGTTCGTAGCAGTTATTAACGAAGTGCGCAGCTTTCTTTGTATTTTATTAATTTTTTTGGTTATATCATTATGACCAGGATCCCAAATGCTCGTGGCGCATTCGAGGTGTGGCTACCCAGAGCGAAGTAATGTACTTTCAATTAGTGAGGCAACTCGGACATGTTTTCACAGCTGCCGCTTGAGTAAGAAGGCTCCCTACGTAAGTAATACCCTTACATATTACGATAAAAAATATGCTACATCGTTGAAAATTGATAGCGTTCAGGAAAGGAGGGAGTTAGAAATATGCACGTTTCATATCAATCAATCCATTAATTCTAAATAGTCCGAATCGAATGCCAATGCCATGATGACAGGGTGAGTTCTGCTGTGGTTGGTACTTGCATTCAATTGGGACCAGTTAAGAATTCGCGAAGTAATTGATATGAAACGTCATTAACGTGAATCAAATGAAAATTAAGTCCAGCGCAGATGAATTACGCCCCAGTCAGCCGAAAGACGGAGACTGACAAAATTAACTAATTTTGAGGTTAAAGTTGATTTTGTTCTTTTTGACCTTCAGTATTTCGAAAAACTAAGTAAAAAAACCGTATCTGCAGCGATTTATCTAATATCACGTTCTGCTTTCACCGTATCTACACTATAAATGTCAGCTCACAAATTTTGAGGTTAGAGTTGATTTTGTTCTTTTTGACCTTCAGTATTTAAAAAAACTAAGTAAAAAAAACCGTATCTGCGGCGATTTGCCTAATATCACGTTCTGCTTTCACCGTATCCACAGTATAAATGTCAGAATTCTACGACGGATAACAGTAACTAACAGACTTTCTCCGAGAGAATCTGAGTAATTTTGTTCCCTTATGATTTATCTTCATTCCGTATTCCCCGCAATGACAATCTAAACATCAACTAGAGCTTGTAATCTCTTCGACGATGGACTCGACGATGACTCGAAGGAGAAAACTTAGGCTCTTCTGATGTTACTTCCATGATAGTAGCCTTGCTACTCGCATGCAAGCAACACTTCGATGTGTTTGCTTGGATTTCCTTGGCTTGGATTGAAGAAAAATAGACAATAGACTGGCGTCTATTTTGCCTAAAATCAGCATATCGAGGCAGCGATAAATTCGTATTCACGGTCAAATGGCTGCAAACGGAGATTAAAATTTGAACAGCGAATGAATAAGCCGCAGGAGGACTCATTCACTACGTTTACCAATCGAACTCAAAATGATTTTGCCGGTGCAGCTCGATATGGTAAACGCAAAGAACGGGCTAGTGGGATCGATATGAGAAGCGGGCTAACTCGGCCCGCTTTCTCCGCCAGTCTGAGATTTCAAATCGATATTTCAATCGATTTCGCATTGGTAAACCAGGCGATCCGAGTCAGCTGGCTTGGAATGTTCAGATCGGTCCGAGTTCATAGCGGTCTCAGTTTGATGGGTAAAGGCAGTTATTGCTGAATGATCCAAGATATATTTGTCGTTGCAAATATTCTAAATGCTAAAGAACTCAAAGGTAAGCTATATGAATTGTCTATTTTTAGGTAATGATAATTATTACCTTGATCCTCGTAGTTGATAAGTTGTCATAATGCTCAAGTAATGTAATTTTAACAAATTTATGAAGTTCACGAATGCTTGAGGGACTCAATCAGAGCATTGTACGAACAAAATTAACGTCAAACTTAGACAATTTTCGTAATTGCAACACTAATCGTTTGCCTCCGTCACCCATTTTTACGTAAAAACCGGAAGTTGTGTGTTTAAAAATTGGTTTAAAATGTGAACCATCTTTAGTCTCCACATTCATTTTTGCAACTTACGTACTTTTTGGAGAAAATAAAATAAAATTTATATTTCGGAAAATTTGAGTAAACGTTACGTCAGATAATATGGCATTGCCCGCGAGTAGAACGATTCCCTGCAAGTAGCGAAGGTGAAAACTTTAGCATGCAATAACTTAGAACCAACAATAGCGCAGTTACTGTCGTTTACCTAAGCAGGACAATTCTTCTAGGAGACTCATTACCTCATTTTATTAGGCCTCATGTACTTTACTTAGCCTCTATTTTATGGTCATATTATTAATCGGTTTAAAGCAGCGAAATAAATTGCTCTACCGGTAGAATGATTAATACATTGGAGTCAACAGTTAAACGTCACAGCGGAATGGGTAAGGATTTTTTTCACATTATCCACATTAGTGCCGCAGTTTTATTTTTCTCATATTTTTTAAATTATTCTACCGGTTAAGGTAGGTTTTTATGAACGTCAGAGAATCTCCTCCCGATTTTCTACACTTTCAGGGGCCTCGCTCTAGAAATTATTCTACCGGTTAAGGTAGGTTTTTATGAACGTCAGAGAATCTCCTCCCGATTTTCTACACTTTCAGGGGCCTCGCTCTAGTATATCCTTTTTCGCCTCCGCATACGATCTACCCTCCTTCCTCCTGTCCGTGAAACCTTTTCTCTTTCTTCCTCTTCATCGCTAAGCCCAACATCCTTCCCTCTATCACACTCTTGAGCAACCCCTCGCCCTTTATTACATCCGCCAGCCACCTACTCTGCCGATCTCAAATGTCATCAGTAGTTTCCTTTCCTCGCCCACCATCTCAAGCACTTCCTCGTAAGTCTTCCTCTCCGCAACTGTCCCTTTTTTAAAGGGTAAACACAGATATCGAAACAGATTCACTATATGCAAAGTTTTTGGAGGATGAAAGGTCTAAAATTTAGGCTCTTTCTCGGTATTGCACTCATTATTTCTCGCCTTCACTCGTAGTCGAGAGAAACTTGAAGATCGTAGACAGAACAATCCAAGGAAGACTGAAGGTTTTATGATCCGGAGTCCAGAGGGCAATAGGCCTCCTCTCTGTCTCTCTCTTATTTCACGTCTCGACCGCAAGTTTGGAAAGGAGAGAGATGACTGTCTGCTGTCATGACGACTTGTCTGTCTGGCTATCCAATCATGCTTTTCTTTGAAACCACCTTGCTCATCACGTCCCATGCGTCCTCAACATCGTCCCAGCGGAGATCAAATACCCTTTTCGTCTCACAGCGATAAATTAACCCTAACTTCTGATATATCGTGGGGAACACACATAAAAAACATATGCGGCACAGCATTGAAGAAACTAGGTTTTGTTAAGCGCATGACAGGAAGGTGCTCCGATGAAAAAGTCAAAGAGAGATGCTACTTCTCTCTGGTTAGGCCACACCACGAATACACCGCGAGCATTTGGGGCCCTGGTCACAAAGATTTAACAAAAAAATTAATAAAATACGAAAAGCAGCACGCTTCGTTAAAAACTGCTACGGGCGAACATAATAGTGTCTCGCAACTTTTAGATGGATTAAGGTGGGGGCGCCTGGAGACTCGGGGAGGCTACACGCTAGGCTTACGCTGCTTGAGAAAATCATAACTGGTGTGTTTCAGAGAGACACAGAGAATACTATCATGACGCCTCACTACATCTCTACGTCTTATAGAGGCGATAAAATAAGAGAGATACATTATCGGACAGACATGTAGAAAAACTCGATCTTACTCGATCTTTCCGCGCAAAATAAGCGACCACAATAAAAACTGTGCTCCACTACATACACTCCCATAATACACGTCACCATTTCACCTCCCAAAACCTTATCCTTTACATCTTTACACGACTGGTGTCTTAACACCCCGTGACACACGCCCATGCGGCGCCTCTTAGGGGAGTATGTAGATGTAGATTAAGTTTCTTTAAATCCCGATGGATGTCTGAGACCGGAATCTCCCAAATGTAAGCTCACCAATGGCTATTTAACCATGCCACATACTTATTTGATCGGTTACGCATAGGCTCTCCTGATTCAGTGATACATGACAACCGTTTAGGGGGTGGCTAAATATTTTCTTCTCTCGCGTCACTTTATCATTGGATTACTCCTTTGTGCTCAACCAGCTGAGACGCGTTCTCCTATTTTTTTATGTGATGCACCACTATCCTCCTCTATCCATCATTTTTTCGTGGTTGAGCGTTTTAAGTTGGAATTCATCCGGTCTTTAGTATCTACCCAGTAAAATATTGCGCATTCGGTGAAGTACGGATCAAGATAGTTCCGGCCGGTCCGGTGTTATTTTGCAATTTGCATAGTTTGGTGTTTATTAAGTTTTTAGAATGACATTAATTTTTCTGATTTCATTTCTACCCCATGGGTAAACAGAGCCGCAAATCCCGTTAAATCTGACGGAGCCAAAAATATCTTCCCATGAATACAAAAGAAAAAACTTTTCCCTTCCTCCCATTGAATGCCAATAAGAAGAAGCAAGTTATTTCAGGCATCTTCTCTTGACGTTGCGCGATGAAGTGTTTCAGCTAACCAATCGATCGAGAGGGAGGGGAGTAATTTGAAACGCCAGCAATCATGAATGAACGTAGTGACTGTCCCTCTATGTTTAGCACTGAATCCAAACTGATTGTGAGATAGCCTATGCCCTTCCGAGTCATCCTTACGCTCTGTGTACTCTTCGGGGTTATTTTCTTTGTCAACTCTTGCACCAGTCCACACTTGCTTTTTATTCCACAATTCATAAATCCTTTCGTTATTACTTTCGTCGCGATCAGCTCGAATACTCAGTCGGGCGTGATTTTCCACTGTTCTTCTTTTGGTGCACATCAAAGTTAAGCTTTTGGAATGCTGCGAAGGAAGTGACGCTATGCCCTTGATATTTATAATTTTAATGAGCTTTTACCAATTTGTATCACTAATTTCTCAAGATGAGAACAGGATGTATTTAATTAAAAAAATTTTGGCTTTCATTTCTCCGATGTATTCCCACTTGGCGTGGGGTCTTAGCAATTAATTTTAGTGTTATACTATTAGGCTTCCAAACGAACTAAGCAACTATAGAAGTGGCCTGTTTTTAAGTTTCCGGGCAGATGACAAACTTCACTCTGCATTTTTCTATTACTTAGTCCAATCCAGAAAGGGATATGTTCAATTAATCAAGCCAAAATTAACCATTTTCAAGCGATTCTTTGGTTATATGGGTCCAAAATTGTATAATATGTTGCCTGATACTATAAAAAATACAAGTTGTAAAGTGTTTCTACAGTTGGCCGAGGAAGATATTGTTATTTTTTCTGAAATATTATATACTATTCTTTTCTTAAACTTAGAGTTACTTTGTAAAGTTAATCGCACTACCACTATTGTATTTTAAATTTGATTTTATTTGATTTTATTTGAATACTTTTTTATGGTGAATGTTATGATGGTTATGTTAACTATCACGTACTATATCATGTTTTACATTGATAATGTACACGTTTTTGATGAGTGTTGCCTCAGCACAGGTTTTCCTTAGAGGCAACCTCCCTTTCATGTAGATGAAATGTAAATACAATGTTTCAAGTTGTTGTTGTGGAAAGCAATTATGTTACTTTACTTTAAAGACTAATTCTAGCCAATATGTGCTGACGGAGACCCAGGAGGAATGCCGTGTTCTTTGTTAACACTATATTGTTGCAGCCATAATCAGTTCAATACGCAATTTTGTCGATAAACTATCAAATTCTGAGATTGTTCCACCACAATACGTTCATGAGGTGGGTTCAAGAAAATTACCTTGTCACGTATCATTTGCGAGCATAGAAAAAACAAAAAATCAGGACGTTAATTCACCAAAACGCACCTCACTCATCCAAACAACCTTCAGTCCAGCAGCGCATCGGTGGATGTAATAGAAGAGTTGAATTTCCAGTTAAAGATTACAGATTTTGTTTTAAAACATCGGTAAGAAACCTAACTGATCGATCAGAAAAGGAGGAACTGTTTAATTTTGGCATGAATTTCATTCATTTACACATTGCGTCCGCGAAAATCCAATTAGAGCTTCCAGAAGAGGCATTAATATAACTTACCCTTGCTTTCTCCTGTCTTTAGGTGGAAACAATTTTCATCCAACTCAATGTAAATAAAACGAAGATAGGAACCTCCTCGAGACTAAAAGAATCCATGTCATTAAGTCAGTGCAATTGTGAAGACATAATATAAGTTAGCATAACTATAATTAGCCAGATTCTGAAACGGCGATAAGAGGAAGTAGGAGTGAATTTACTGAGAAATATATACCTGATGACAATTAAGTATTCCTGAAGCCTGACCCAACATTATTTTAAAAGATTAATCACGCGGCTTCTCTGAGTCTTACATTCGTACTTCCACAGAACAATATTCGATTTTTTACTGGCGGAATTTGGGCGAATTTCCAACTTATCTCACGGAATCTGGCTTAAGTGTTGACAGCGGTATTTGTGACGTACTGATTTTTAATATTCGAGTATTTATCAGCGGAATTTAGGCTTATTTCAAAGCTATCTGACAGAATCTGGCTTTTTTTTTCTCCAAACTTTAACGGAATCAAATCCGTAAGTGTTGACAGCGCTATTGGCGACGTACTGGTTTTTAATATTTGAGTTTTTCCTAGCGGAATTGAGGATTATTTCAAAGCTATCTGACAGAATCTGGCTTATTTTTTTCTCCAAGATTTAACGGAATCAAATACGCAGGTGTTGGCAGCGCTGTTTGAGACGTACTGGTATCTATGCCAGGATCGGGAAAGTCCGTGGCTAGAGCACCTCTTCCCCTCCGCTCCCCCTAGACCGACAACACCCCCGCACTCACTAACCCTTCTATTCCCCTCCACACACACACATTTCCTCCCCCGCAACACTCGCCCCCCTTACTCCTCCCCCCCCCTAAATTTACCCCGCGCCTTTATCCCGGGGGTCCCGCTCTAAATTTAGACAACCCCATCTCCCCATCCTTTCACTGCCTCGCTCGTATACGGCCTCTCTCGTCTTTCTATAACTTCCCTCCGCTGAAGGGAGCCGACAGGACGGGGCGTGAGGCAAAGTCCGTGACTCCACGAACGAGTGATGGCATGCGACTCGTTTTCTGGATCTCTCGAATGAAGGCATTCACAAAGAGATGAGGGCGTTAGTGCGAGGGACGAGATCGCGGAGATGGAGGAAAACAGCGCCCATGATCCAAACAAATACGTAGGCTTTAACGACCAAGATTCCGGGACGGTTTAACGAGAACGTGCGGCTACGGGTCTCCACAACACCACATAGCAAAGACACATCAGTATTCCTCATTACTCCCGACAACCTGACCGACAGGAATTGACAAACTCGCGATTCAAAATACGCCGGCTCTTGAAGTAAATAGGAAACTCCTGCACAGGATAGAAAGGAGAGACAACTCCATGACCTTTAGCAACAGCAGAAGAAATAAATGAATAGATAGGATTCAAGTCCAATATTACACTTTAAAACTTAAGAGGCGACCGACCCTTCACGCACATCATCACACGTCTCCTTTCGCGGAATAACACATTCATCCGCCATCAGTTTTACGACAGTGCATTGGAGATTAAAATGAGATTTGAAAAAATTCCAAGACAGCAAACGTATGCAATATTATATTCCTCGGGGAAACGCAGACGTCGCTTACATATGCAAGAATGCCACTCATAACTGTAGAACTGGTTGAAATGATTTTAAGTTCTAGTAACAGATCATTTTAATCGCCGAACCACAAAAACATCCTTCATTTGTATGGGAGGAAGACTTAACAGGACGTTGAAAACGTGATTGAATCCTTCCGCTTATAATGCCTCCATTTTGATTTCCGCGCGAACTCGTCTGTAAGAAAAAACTACTATAGTTTTGAGTCACGTGGCAAGAAAGACGATTATAAGCAAGTCTTTAATGGAAGAATGAACTCAAGTAGCTCAGTTCTTCTGATTGATGTGATTATGAAGGGAAAATCCTCTTACATTAGGACACAAAAAATAGGAAGTCATACTGTTTAAAAATTTTGTATTTCACCGTTACTTCTGTCTAAAACTTATATACAAAAATTTAGTCTCGATGTTTCATCAATTCATCAAACCACCATTTCGCTCTCATCTAGCATGTCATATTTTCGGAAGGTGACCGACAACTGATGTTACGAGAGCTGTGAATTATTGATGAACAGGGAGGTAAGGGAGGAATTTTATGGGAAAGGGGAAACTGTGAAGAGACAAGAGACGTCAATATAGGCCTACTCTCAAGTAAAGGGACCTAAGGGTCCACAGTTTAACATCGAAACTGACAGACAGAGCACTGAACTCAAAACGTTCACCATAAAGCACCAGGATACGGATCGGGATTCTGCTCAAAAAACTATCACCCCCAGGGATCGAACCCAGGCTGTTCTTCCCTCATGTAACTTAACTAACCTCATGTATTATAACTTCCCTCGTGTATTTAAACCCATAACTCGATTGTGATTTGAACCTTCGAAAATTGACAGCACCGAAGAATGAAGGATGAGGACATACTTGTATGTAAATTAAATAACGATTGATCTATTTTCGCGAGGAAACTTTAACAATCACTGAATAACGCAAATTTCAACGCCACGGATTCATTACTAAAGCGACAACAGACCTGATGATGAGGCATAAGCAATGAAACCCAAGTCATGTAAAGTTAGTTCGTGCTTTGTTGGTTGGGGTATTTGGGGAGGCGGTCGACAACTGAGGTCATTTGCACCATAGAGGTCAGGTGGGTAGGCAGGAGGATATTTTTGGGAGTGAAGGAAGGGCGGAGAGAGACCTGGCGTCAGCATCAGCCAGCTAATAACAAAGGGCGTCGAGGGGACCACGGTTTAACGTCTCATCGGATAGACGGAGTAATGAAGTTGAAGTGCCCACCACTAGACACCCAAGCAGGGATCGGGTTTCCTCGGACAAATATCCTTTTCTGCAGGGATTTTAACCTTGGCCATCGGTATGGTAAGCCAGTGATCTAGCCACCATACTGACCCGTTTGTCGCTCGCAAAGATTACACACAAAAATATATTTAGCGATGGAATACCACAAAGCCTTATAAGAAAGTATTTTATTTTTAAATTTACACTGTTGTCCAAGGGTTTATTTAGATTTGGAGACTCTCCGAGTTAGCGGGAGGCAGAGTAGTTGATTGGAAGGAGTCATGAGGGGCGAAAGTTTGCTGAAGACGAAGATGAAAAGGAGGATATTCGGTAAACGGGGAAGGGTTAAGAGGAGAATAGGCTTTATGAATGGGATTAAGAATGGCAGCAGGTATGTTGATAAGAGGAGGAGGAGAACATATGTGTCCGTCACTGGTGTTGTTCATTGAACATTTTGTACAACTCTGGGCCAGTAAATTTTAAAATTCCACTGATACAGGCGAGATATTAAGGAACAGCATCTTAAATGATAAACGAAAGATTTCGTGCAGCCTACTTTCCTACCACACAGTACTCCACGAGTTTCGACCGTCACGAATTCATCATCAGGAACAAGGTTTTATCCATTTGTAGTTGATAATGACTGCGTGACAGTCGAAACAAGTGTAGTACAGAGTGGTAATGATGTAGACAGTACGAAAACTTTCGTTTATCATTTCAGTAAAATTCTAAGCGACTTTTCCTCTCTTCCATTTAAACCTAACCTGACCGGTTTATTACACTCATAACGATTCAGCATCAATGTACCAGAGGAGAAGTGGAAAGAGCTTTTCTTACGCTTGGTGTGCATCCTCCTTCATGAGACGAATAATATCCAAAGCTCTAAAATGAGCAGACGGACGCGTAAGACTGACCCAATCCGAAGATTTCCTGCGATGAGTGGCCACCTAGAAATAGGGCTGGCGCCACCACAAGGACTTGGAGCGTGCGATGCCCTTCATGATCGGCCGCGACATTTTTAACGTGCCGCAGGCAGACCAGCTGATTCCGAGAGGAGGAAAGGGAAGGGTGAGGCTAAGGATGGGAGAGGAGAGGGGATAGAAAGACAAGAGCTTCCTTGACCGTCATTTGCCACTCCTCCTCACACCACTCTGCACCCTTTCCCTAATCCCACACTCCTCCTTCGCTTCAACGACCAGAGGACAAAAACAAGCCTTTCCTGAATCAAACTAATGTCTCGACCCTTCGCGAGAGTGAAAAAAATCCAAATTTACATGCCAAAGACTCAACTCACAAGCGCATGATTCTTCCTTGCCGTCGTCCTCCTGAAACTAGAAGCATGCTAACTAGATGTGGCCCATCTAACCTTTATTTATCTGCACAGAGAACCACAATGTTTCACAAATCCTTCGCCGTCAGGTCTACTGTTATATGAAACGCTATACCTAGTGAGTTAAAAAAATGTAATCATTTGCGATCTTTAAGGTAGTCAGAGAGAGATAGTTCCCTAGTCATAAAAGAGACCATATTCGAATTATAAGTTTTGATTTCACCAGCTGTAGGACACATCTATTAAATATTGCATTATAAATGATGCAATAATATAGTTTTATGTGAAAGAAATTGTAAGTAATTAAATTAAAATATCTAAATAAGTCTTTAACTCGACTCATTTTTTTCGCGCGGTGCGTTTGAAACTCCTTCAAAACGGAAGGTTTTTTGTGATATCCAAAAACCTACTGTGGTGACAATATGATTAATTTTCAAAAATAGTTGAGAAAACATACAAACTACACACTGTTAGTTATTTACGACATCTAAGTGTTAGAAATACCTCATTTTGTAAACAATGTCTCCCTGGAGTGCATGCAAAAGGACTGGTATTTTTTTGGCAAATATCTCCGAAAGTAATGTGGTAAGGGGTAGAATTTTTGGTGTTATTGGATAGGTGAGATATTTTTCTTTAAAATGAGACGAAATTCATTGATTTTTGGGTAAAATAATATTTCACTCAAACTGCCTTAAGGAAAAAATTATATAATTTCCTGTTCCACAAATAAGTTATGTAGATACACTAAAAATGGCAACATATCTGCTTTCTTGTTAAAAAGTTAAAATTGTAAAATTTTTGTAACAAATGCTGTTCTTTCTTATGTACAAACTTCATGTACGTCACAATGAACTACTGTTGCACATTTAGGGGTTTTGTACCCAAAGTATTGAAGTAAACTCATTCAATTCTATTTTATGATGGTCTTCTGCCATCGCAAGAGTAATTAGTGACACCAGTAAATCATAACAAACAATTTTTTGGGAATTTTCGGGTGTTTCTTGAGCCGCCATTTCTCCGAATGCCTCAGTTTAAACAAACTATTCATACAAATCGATGAGAAAGATTTTGAGAGCATTGTATCTGATTTAACACTTTCGCTTCAACGACCAGGGGACAAAAACAAGCCTTTCCTTAATCTAACCGATGGCTGAACCCTTTTTAATAGGGAAAAACCCCGATTTACACGTTTAACACTCAATCCACGATTTCATAATGGTGTTCTGTCACCACAAGAGTAAAAGGTGACACCAGTCCATTAGATCACATCCAGCTATTTTACGGAATTTTCGGGTGCTTCTCGTGCCACTATTTGTCCAAATTAAAAGAAATTTGTGCTACATACCGATGAGAAAGACAAAGAGTGCACCTCATTGAGCAGTGAATTCTGTGCATAAGACTAAAATCCCACCGACTCTCTTAAGGTATTTGGAGAGAGATAGTTCCCTATTCCTAGAGGAGATAATATTCGTATTATACGTTCCACTAACAGTAGCTGTACGAATCGTGAATTAAATATTGCATTACGACTTTTATATGACTAAAATTCTAATTAAATAAAAACGTCTACACAAAAATCTTTAACTTGACTCATTTTCTTCGAGCAGTACGTTGAAACTCCTTCACAACGGAAGGCTTTCAACGATCCTGAAAATATTACCGTGGTAAGTATAGAATTTAATCTCAAAAATACAAGAGAAAACATACTAACTACACATTGTTAACTTTTAAACGAGATCTAAGTGTTAGAAGTTCCTCATTTTGAAAAGAATTTCTCTCTGGTGTGCATGCACCTACCATTTCCCATGTAAAAGGGATGGTATTTTATCCCAAAAATTCCGGAAAGTAATTCGGTAAGGAGCTGATATTTCGGTATCTTCGGAAGGGTGAGATATTTTTCTTTGAAATGAGACCTAATTCTTGGTGAAATGATATTTCACTCAAACTACCTAAAAGGGAGAATAAGATAGTTCTCCCAGTTCTGCCAGACACAGCCTTGTCCTGGGTGCTGAAATATCCCACCCATATTTCCCCTTTCTTCTCAAGTTGCTCCGTTTTATCCTTCCCCTTCTTCCCATCCCGAGTCTCTCCTCGTATCTCCTCTGCCTATATTTACGCCTCACTAATAACAACCCTCCTTTCCAAAAGCTTCCCTCTCCTTCAAAACGAACGAACCTCATCCACCTTCTCCTTCATTCCCCGCCACAGCGGGAAAATCAAACGATTTAAACGCACCAGGAAGAAGAGGAGGAAGACGACGGAGGGAGGGGGGGAACCTTTTTTCGGATTTCCACTTTCCCATCTCCCGGCCAGTCGCTAGAATTGGTTCGGAGAACGAAAGAAAGATTTCGTGGTAATCTCAAACAGAGCGCGTGTTGGAAGGTGATCTTAAAATATGAGGACCCCAGAAGTCAAGGGGTCTAAGTAACAAAATCGTTGTTTTGAGAAAACTTAAGTCAAAGTGGAAAATATTTGGTACACCCCACTAAGTAGTTAAGAGGCATTACCCTAGATAGCATCACCTATCAAGAAAACCACTTGAATCCCTTTCACACCTAAAAGATTCACAGTTTCACATCCCATTCCTGTGCCTAACTTGTTTTTTTTTAATGTCACTTAGACCCCTTGACTTCTGGGGTCCACATATATATTAGGGATGAGTCGATTCCTCTTTTTTTCGATCCCGATTCCATCGATTCTTATTCCTATGAGTGCGCGGTCCACGAATTTTTACGGGACAAAAAAAGCACTCACACGCGCTCGCTGCTTGACCGCTGGCTCGTGAAACGTCGGTCGGTCATCAAGTCGATCGATTTTTTCGCGGTCGCCCGTTCGCTGAACACCGGGTTACAATCGTCGGAGATACTCAACCCCACGGTTTTTCAAGGGATAGGGTAAGGGTACGTAGCTACAACTACTACATCCTGCGAGCCTCCGCATTGGCGTACGGTAGGGAGTGCTCGGACAACAACCGTGTGACGGCGTAAATGTGAAGGATATAGGGTAGGTGAAAAGGTGAGGTGTATTTTTAAAGTGGAGTACAGTTTTTATTATAGACACTTATGGTGCGTGGGAAGTACTAATTTTTGTACCTAACTCCGCACCTACCTATCTATAACTATAAGCCGACCCCGGTCGCGGTGGTGACAGGGTAAAGTCCTCGCCTGCAAAACCAAGGGTCGCGGGTTCGAATCCCGCCTGGATGGAATTATCACGTCACAGGGCATGGGTGTTTGTGTTCGTATCTTGTTGTTGTTATTTACCCGAAATAAATTGACCAATTGCACTGTATTCGGGGCAGTGAACATGAAATTTAAAAATGTCTATCTCTAATTTTAACACTTCTATCGGATATAGAATTATAGTGCGTATAGTGTAGTAGTAATTACAGGTGGGATATTGATATACCAGTAGCGTACGAATATTATTTTAATTCAAGTATTGGCTGAAATAAAATAACAAAGACAATTAAGTCGCTCAAAAAAATATTTATTAACAAATAGCAAATATATCCTCAGCTTATTGAGGTGGAAATAAAGTACAAATTGATAGTCTACACCCAAAATTACCGAGACAAATATGTGATAAATGAAATTTGATTTGAATATTTATCCATCTGGAATCGATGGAATCGGAATCGACTTAGGCGATCTATTCTCGGTACCGATTCTAATCCTGAGAATCATGGAGTCGAGAATCGACATTTGGATGTGACTCATCCTTAATAAATATACTAGCATACTATGCTATACTATACTATACTCCTAACATACTATGTTACATAGTATATGTTACATGTATCATACTATGTTACATGTTACATACTATGTTACATGTATCTAACATACTATAGCTATACTATACTACTAACATACTATGGTATGCGTTGCAATGCCTCTTTTTGCTCTAAGTAGGCACACTTACACAAAACAGACACATTTGCATGTACAAAATAAATTAAAGACAATGAATTTTGTGTATTCAATGAAATTTGAAAATATTTATACAAGTGCTTTGGAATAAACAATATATTTGGTCTTACCGCTCTCTGCAAAAACAAATAAATGTATTCCAATGAATTACTCGTACCTACACAGGAATTCGTAACGCACAAATGATGGCATGAGTTTCCATTCCATGCCTATGCTGCAGATTCGAAGTAAATAAAATATTCTATTGTTGAAGTAGTGCAAATATTACAAATTTCCGATCGCTCTATCTGTTCTATTTTACCTTAAGACAATGAAATATGACGCATAAAAGCGGATTTCCGGGTGCGTCATTCAACATAAATGAAGAGTATTGCACGTCTCGGGTCAAAGCACACAAGAGGAAAGAAACGGGAGGAAGAAGAGCCGTAGAAGAGGACTAGTCCATTGTGGAGGATGGGGGACACCTCATGACGAATAGGATGAGACTTGGGGGGGAAAACTACGTGCCTATCATGAGTTGGCACGCGAAATTCATTTTCCTCCCCTCCGATTTTTCTTCCGTGAAGGAAAGGGAATGCCCAAGGATAGTCCTGTAGAACCCGCGTGCCGTAGGGAGGGGGCTAGCGGGTCATCGGTAGTTGATTTATCACGCTTCCCGCCTCGACAAACACCGCGATAAGGAGTGTATTGAAATTCCTTTTCGCATTCCCCGTCGCCCTATGTTATTTCAGCCCGCTGCGCCGAGAGATCGGTGGGACACACAATAAGTCCCAAGGCCGTGCTTCATGCTAGAGCCAAAACATTCCACCGCCGCGGATTTCACTTGCTACACAACAGCGAACATGTAATCCATTCTCTTCAGACTCAGTACATCATAACGTGAAGTTCAAGACAGTTGTGAGGCAAAGTCGCTCTACGCTTAACAATATATGGCTTCTGTGATAGTTTTTTTAGAGCTGATTTTCAGTTAAGGCATCAAACACGAATATTCTGAAGTTTATAACACATCCACAGCAAGAAGCTTACATATATGAATGATTTTGGAACGAATTTCCATTACACCAGGGTTGAAATATGCCATGAAAAAAAATCATTTGACTTGACCGGGAGTCGAACCCAGATCTCCCAATTGCCGGTCAGGTGTGTTAGCCAGTTACACCACCAAGCCATCTTCCTTCAAGACGAATTTCGAGGGGGGTTAATGCGAACTAGATGTTCAGGCCTCAAATCTACATTGTATCACATGAGACAGCAAGATGTTTATAAAAATAAAGTTAAAAAAATTGTGATTAAACTATAATTTATTTCAAATTAATAGATATAGTTTACTCGTCCCTGGACATGTATATTCGGTTAGGGTCCCAGCCCCCAGGGCCCCCTTGAATCCCCCTTAGATGAAAGCATCGCCCTCCAGGGGGCGGCAGTGCCCACTTTGGGAACCACTGCTCTAGAGTGTGCAACTAACCAGTTGGTTACCGAACGAATGGTCGTATCGTGGTCGTCAGGTGAGTTTAAGTGCCATGATGATTTTCAATTTGCGCTAACTTCAACATACATGATTAAAAGTTCACGATCTCTCCTAAAATACGTTGTTTCCAGCTGACATTGCTTAAGATCCCATCGCGGACGAGTGATATGAAATCGAGGAGAAATCCCACTTTTTTCTTAATTATAGCAACAAAAAATGCAAATTTTATGACATGATGCTTAGGAGTTAAAAAAAACACAAATTTTGCCGATTGGTACATAAACACGTTTATCAATTATACCTCGTCAAGTCCAGGGATCAGATTTCGGAACCGGTTTCACTGAACTAATCAATTTTGACTAAATGATAACTATTACCTATTGGCTTATGACTGAAAAACAATATGGTCATGGCCTATATTTCATTTCCAGGGTTTGTTCCATTTTTTTCAAAAATTGTAATTACAAAAAAGACCGTTTCAATCTTCATTCGACCTATGTAAATTAAAAGCTGGATCTGAGTTTAAAAAATTACGGGAATGATGGAAGGTTTTGTTGTTCTCCGGAGATGGACACATTTTCACATGGGTACTTGGATATAATAAGAAAATAATATTCCAAACACTGAACGGTGAAACCTCCACGCGATCGAAATATAGTGGTCTCACTGGGAAGGATGAAGTGTGACGGTCATGAAAGACGTCTAAAAACCTACTATACAACACGATCCGCGGATCTTGCCAAAACAAACATTTCGAATATGTTTCTAATTTTCCAAAAAGCACAAAAATATTCCGGCGGACTTGCAAAGCAAAAGGAATATTTCGAAAACATACCAGTATCATTGCCATGTATGTGAATACACACTCTTTATCTGGTCAATCCGAAAGTGAAATACACAGCGAAGTCAAAAATACTACGCTCAGTGTTGACTTTTTTATCGTATTTACTACGCTCGGTACTTAAGCTCTTTATCGTATTTACTAAATGATAAAAGTAGCAGGCTTTTAATCAGGCCGAGTCAATACAATGACCGATAACGACTTATGCGATTGCTCCAAAGCAGTGAAATTTAGTATGGTGTTTGTACTTGTTCAGTCAAGAATAGTCTCCGCCCATTCTCTTTGATAACATATTTTAGATCATGAAATGCGCTTTTAGAGAAGTATTATAGGAATCACTCTTTCATTTGAGCCGTGAAGGATGACAAAATACACCAAGCATTTCATTACCCAACATAAATTACAAATTGCCGATTGATAAAAAAGAAAACCTAGTAAACATTTATATCTTATAACATAATAGCATTTAAAATGCGCCACAAAAAAACAAACCAGTAACAAATTTTTCTCATTGAGGTTACATTGCAATACTGCACAGAGATATAATACAATAAGACTGTAATCAACATAGGGTAGCGTGGGTACTGATTTATTGAAAGACATCAATATTTTTATCAATATTAAGTATAAATATTTCCGCAAAAAAGTACTGTGGACATCAAGCTGAGAATAGCCCAAGCTAAGAATGCATTCATGGGAAAAAGATAACTGCAGTTCTCAAAGAAGATAGAACTACAAACCGGGAAACAGTATCAGAAAATATTCGTGTGGAGCGTAGCACCAGATGGAGCAGAAGAATGGACCATTGTTAAATCAGACTAGATAAGACTAAAAGCCTTCGAAACCTTGTGATATATGGGGATGCTAAAGATCAAATGGACGGACAGAATAAGAAATGAAGTAGTGTGCAGAAGAATAGAAGAGGAGAAAAGGACCATATGGAACACCATACAGAAAGAAGAACCACACCGATTGAACACAACCTTAGACACAATGGGTTTGTGAAGAACATAACTGAAGGTAAAACAGAGGGAAAAGTCCCCAGAGGAAGATACAGAAATAAGTTCAATGACCAAATAAAGAGGAAAGTACACAGGCAGAGATATCAGGAGCTAAGGAAACTAGCATCAGATAGGGAAGGGGGGAAGGCTGCAAGTCGACCAATCTTAGGATTGAACGACCAATGAATAAATCAATATGTTTTGCAAGATATCAATATTTTCCTGTGATAATATCCATAATTTTTTCACTTTTCAAAATTTTTATGACTTAAATGTTGTTGGGTAATGAATTAAATATTTTTGGCCCTAAATACAAGAAGGATCTTTTGTACAAGCTGAGGTTCGTTTTTGGAAGCTGCATATTAAGCTTCATTCTTAAGCCTAATGCCAAGCAAATCTTTTCACGGGAATATAAATGCATAGCTACGTCAATGAGAAAAGGTGCTCTTCATTAGTATAAAATCCCATAATATTATTAATGGAAATTAAAAGCTATTTACGTGAACACAACAAATAACTAAACTACACTAGTAGAGACTAGCTAAATGTTATTCATGGAGCGTTTTCATGTTTGGATGTGAAGCGTGGACATTAGGTAAGAGGGAAAGGAATAGAATAGAAGCTTATGAAATGTGGGTGTGAAGAAGGATGGGAAAAGTAAGATGGGTAGATAAGATGAGAAATGAAGAGGTTTTGAGCAAAGTAAAAGAAGGAAGATCGCTCCTGAAGGAAATTAGGAAAAGGAAAGGAAACTGGTTGGGCCATGTGATGAGAAGGAAAAGTATAATAACTGTGGCACTTGAGGGTTCAATTGAAGGAAAGAAAAAGAGAGGAAGGAGAAGAATTAAATTGGTGGATCAGGTGAAGAACATCAGCTATGATGAAGTAAAGAAGGAAGCTCGGGACAGAAGCGGATGGAGACAGCAGTGGTGAACGGGACCTGCCAGCAGGCAGAACACCAGATGATGATGATGAACAAATAACTATATCTTCCTGAGATATAAAACTAAAATGGGAAATCCATTACTGGGTAAAAATGTCTCGAGTATGTCTTTCAAGTACTCCCTCACGTCATAATAGCATTTCCTAGATAGAAATTTGTTAACTATCCTTTTAAATAAAGTTGGTGATGGAATATCTTTGAGATCCTGAGGTTTTTTGTAATATAAGTTGGAGGCAGAATGATAAGGGCCTTTGAGACCGAGGGAATAAGGGTATAAATAGGCATGTATATCATTTTTGGACCTAATGGAGTACGAATGGTATTCAGAATTAACTGAAAACTTATTAGGATAGTATTTCACAAAACAAACACAATGGCGAATATACACAGGAGGCAGTGTCAAGATATTAGCAGCAGAGAAAAGCGGTTTACCAAGAGTACGGATGGAAACCTGATATATGGCTTCTACAAGTTCCATAATTATGATGAAATTAAAAAAAATACTATATTTTTAGCTAAGCCCATAAGTTCGTCCGCAATATGCACTTCAATGGAACCGTTATCCTCGACGCTAATCAAAATACGGGTATTTGCAAGCTATACTCGCATCCTAGCAGGCCCTCACGACGTGCCCGCCAGTCATGCAAATTAGAGGTTATGAATAAATTACTTCCGAACACTAATATCCTTCGACAAAAGCCATTAGTCCACGCTTCGATGCTTCAGAGACAAACCGTCCGAGTAAGTCGCTGTGACAGGCACGTCCCAACCACCGTCGGAATTATTCACGCCCCTGTACCTACCACTGGCTCCCAATCTTGTTACGCCTTCCTTCCACTCACAATACGCATTACGCAAGAGGTATAGTAATAATAAAAATGATATTTTGAAACTTACACGTGGCAATGTTACTCAGGCAAAATTAGAGAGGATTTTTAAAAAATATACGACACTGACTCTGGCACTACTCGGTGGAGCTCCTTCACAGTGAACGAAAAATAAGTATATGGTTACGATTCCACACTTTTTTTAAGCAACATGACCTAGGTTTCGGATTGATGATGGCATGATAAGTCGAGACCTAGATTGGATGAATAAAACTGATGGGTGATGGGTCTCTTGGATGAATAATAATAATCATTATTATTATTAATCCAAGAGACACAGTGCACAGTAATAGTACTGGAAAGTGTACACGACACGTCATATTTTCATTTTTTTATGTACTCGACCGGTTAAGGTAGATTTCAGAGAATCTCCTACCAGTTTTCTACACATTCAGGGGCCTATCTCCTTCTAGTATATCCTTTTTCGCCTCAGCATGCGATCTACTCTTCTTCATCCCGTCCATGAAACTATTTTCTATCCTCCGCTTCCCCGCTTGCCCAACATCCTTCCCTCCATCACAATTTTGAGCACTCCCTCGCCCCTCATTACATACTCTAGCCACCTCCCGGATTTCATTCAGAAGTTTCCCATGCTCGCCCATCGTCTCAAGAACTTCCTCGTCAGTCTTCCTTTCCGTCCACCTACAAGAAGTATTACAAAGTTTGCAAAACAGAAGACATTATAAATTTGTCCTCAAGTATTTTTTGACACTATAAAAACACTCATCAATCAAGTATTCACGGACCATTTTCTCAAACACTGGTTTACTCTCTTCTTTTTTAATACATTCAGGTAATTTATCATATAAGTTTACACACACACAGATCTTGGACCAAATGATGACATGGATAAATTGGTTGGCTTTACATGTACCACTACGAATATACACAAAGGATATGTATAAGGCCGAATTAGATGATTTTACCGCAAAATCTCCGAGAAGAAAGTACTGTTTCGCCTCATTAAAGCTCACTACGTACGTTAATTTCACTTAAATGCTCGAACTCCGTTGCGGGCTTGAATAAGTAATCCTTTAAGAGAAAAATGGATCAATTAGGGCATCCACCAAGTTTTAAGCGAGGTTTATCGTAATTAAGGTGTCCCCATCAACAGGCAACGCTCGCTACATCCATTCCCTAACTAATAAGAGTCTCCGAACTTTAACCATTCCAAAGGGTTTTCGGCCTTAAATATTAAAGTGGCCGAGGTGTGACAATGCAGATGTTGCCTAGTCGCTCCATAGCGCCTTCCTCCAGCGAACCTCGAAACTCCCCCCCCCCTTTCCATCCACACCCTTCTCCCGTAAGGTATTCCCACAGCCCCCAACCCCTCTTCATAATTTTGTATTCAACATAATTTACTATGGCCAAACTATTGTGGTAGAAACGATCACAGGCATAAGATTAAGAAAATAGGCTGCACTACCGATAGATTTAAATTGTCATTTTTTCCACGGATAATAAGGGACCATAATAGTTGCGATAGATCACTCCTAGGATACTTTGACCCTCACTAGGTAAAATAGGTTTTTGCACTTGTGCTAAATATCCTAACATCGTAATTAGTTACTAACCTCGCAAGCCATTCCCGGCATGATACACCTCTTGCATGATTTAGTGCCATGCAATATAATTTATCAGTCGCATTAATAATCCTAACCAGTAGTCGTATCTAGTGTAGTGCACTGTACTAGTAGCAGTGTACTGCATGGTAGCATGTTCGTCCATGTAGCATTCTCCTAGTATACACCTTGCACGGTTAAATGAATGGCATGCTAACACACTCACCCAAGGACGGCAGAAATGAGGGATGAGATCACAGATTGGAACGTATCTGTAATTATTAAGGACTTTGAATACTAGCTTAGAAGGCAATGCTGCACCTTGAGAGATCTCGCCTTAATATTGTCATAGCAATTATCTATCCCATTGAAATATGAATCATCTTTCCAACGCTGGTATTCATTGAAGGGATATACAATCAATGATTGGTGAATATACGATTACTCGTAAATGAAAAATGAAAAACTTTGTAATATTCCACCAATTTATTTTACGGTACAACTAGTTTCGTCGCAGCGGCGACATCTTCAGGCACAAAAGGTTTTGTACCTGAAGATATCGCCGCTGCAACGAAACTAGTTGTACCGTAAAATAAATTGGTGGAATATTACAAAGTTTTTCATTTTTCATTTACGATAAAATGAACTTCCACAAAGTTAAGCCTGAGACGATAGAGATAATACGATTACTCATCAATAATCGATTATTCGGATCGAGTATTCATAGACAGTAAACAATCTCCCATTCATGAATCAATGATTCATTTATTTAGGCTATTCCGTGAGGGTGAGGGCCTGGCGGATGATAGATATGAGTGGTATGAGAAATTGAAGCGGCAACACATCTAGTGGGTAGCGATTAATTTTTTTTCAAGTCGAGTACATATTTTTGTTAATTGCAAAGAAAATAAAAAACTGATGGGCGATGTTGCTTTGATAAAAATGAACTGTTCCTTCATCAAGATTATTTCTTATGATTATTCAACGTCAATGAAGGCGTTAGCAGGGAACATTCTGTGCGTACTATGGAGTGAAGAAAGGTTTTTGCATATTCTCGCTTTTGAATTGAGTAACATTGGAAAATCATGGCTGGAAACAGGGATGACGGAACACTTACGCAGTTTCAACGTTCACTTTCAGTATCGTCCATAAGACTGAAGGCAACTCTAAACCAGTATAAGTACGAGATGGACTACGTCGACTCGACAGTGTATAAATATCGCGACGACAAGGAGATTATATCACAGAATCTTACAGAAGAAATAAAAGAACTTGATCAACTCAACTTGTAAGATTTAACTGACACGGCCCGGGTTTTGACAATGTGCGTCATTGTCAAGTATACTGTGGAGTCAATGACGCTATTTTAATTATTCCGTGATGGATAACTTCCATCATGTCAAGCTTACAACCCTTTCCAGGGAGAATCTTACGGTTTGGGCCGGACATAGAATTGCTTCATAAAATCGCCTCAACACTGCATTCCAAGGTGTGAACAATGAGAATAAAAGGCGGAATACATCTTTTCCCCGAGACTTATTTGCTAATTTGAATTCTCCGAGAGTTCCCCAATTTTGACACACCATTCGTTTACTTTCAATTTTTTTTTTCATTTTTACAGCCAACTGGCGGCATTATTCATTTTCCACATAGCCTTGAACTTTCGATAATGAAAGAGGGGGGAAATACCATAAAACGGAGATGATTAAGCAGGCACTCAACCGCTCATGTTTCCAAGGATGGTTGGGTCCTAGCCGATGAATTTTCGGGCGTTTCCGGTTTATGTTTCCAATTTTTTAAGCGACGACTCCGATTCGTTCAGAGCAGCCTGGTAACTCATGCTTGGTTGCTGCACGTGAAAAAGGAGGGATACCCGTATCTACTGTCGGCGCAGAAATTATGTGCACTCGAGTTTGGGTACAAATAGAAAGTTATCGAAAAGGCTTACAGAAAACCTAACGACACCATCATTTTTCTCATTCATTTCTACGTTATGTAATGGCAAATTTGAATTTTTTGATCAATTTTTATATTTTTTACTACAGTTATAACGTAAAAAGTACCGGTTATTTACAGCGCGCGGGAAAAGCTCCGACTTTGACACCTTGTAACTCAAACACAAGTTCGTCAATGACGACTAAAGTTCTGTAAATGGAGGATATATATGTTTGCTATAGATTGTGCGAGTTTCAGCGTTGTATGTTTCATATAATCAAAGTTATTATTAATTATTTAAAATTATTACATTTCAAAACTAGGGCATCGTATTATCATCATTATAACTTTGATTATATGAAACGTACAAAGCTGAAACTCGCACAATCTACAGCAAACATATCTATCCTCCATTTACAGAACTTTAGTTGTCATTGACGAACTTGTGTTTGAGTTACAAGGTGTCAAAGTCGGAGCTTTTCCCGCGCGCCGTAAATAACCGGTACTTTTTACGTTATAACTGTAGTAAAAAATATAAAAATTGATCAAAAAATTCAAATTTGCCAATACATAACGTAGAAATGAATGAGAAAAATGATAGTGTCGTTAGGTTTTCTGTAAGCCTTTTCGATAACTTTTTATTTGTACCCAAACTCGAGTGCACATAATTTCTGCGCCGACAGTACACACGGGTGACCGGAGACTGCGTATAATTTAGGCCTGCGCTTCCCTGAGACTAACGAGATGTACCGATTTAGGAGGATAGAAAAGATAAACGGGCAAATCTCCGGCCATTTGACAGAACCAGAACCTAATACTTGCAACGTACTTGAGGGTATTGTTATCAGAAGCAACATCAATAACAATACATCTACATGCTAACCTGCGATCCGCCGCACGGGCGTGTGGCAAAGGGTGTTAAGACTACAACCGAGTAAAAATGTGAGGGATAAGGTTTTGGGAGGAGAATTGGTGACATGAATTTTGGGAGTGTATTTAGTGGAGCTCAGTTTATATGATGGCCGCTTATTGTGCGCGGAAAGACCGACTTTTTGTACCTATCTGCTCGGCAGCGTATCTCTCTTATTTTATCGCTTCTGTCAGACCTAGAGATGTAGTATGGCGTCAAAATGATATTTTCTATATCGCTCTGAAACACGAGAGTTCTGATTTTCTCAAGAAACGAAAGCCTAACGAGTAGCCTCCGAGTCTCTAACTTCTAACTCCCGCCTTAATCCCTCTTAACAGCTGAGGAACACGAAATGTTCGCTCGTAGCATTTTTTTTAACGAAGCGTGCTGCTTTTATTTGTATTTTATTATTTCCTTAGGCTAAATCTTTATGATCAGGGCCCAAAATGCTCGCGGCGTACTCTAGGTGTGGCCCAACCAGAGCGGAGTAGCACCTCTCTTCTACGTTTTCATCCCAGGACCTTCTTATTATACGCTTAACAAAACCTCGTTTCTTTAATGCTGTGCCGCATGTTTTGTATGTGTATTTCAATAGGTGCCTCACCGATGTAACTGATGTTCCCACTATCAGGTTACGCCAAAATTCTACGCTGATCCTTCGCATCAACGAAGCCACACAGTACAAATAGATACACCAAATCCAAATACACTCAATAATTAACCCATTAATTGAAAGAAAATTATCTCTTGAACGTTGATGGGATTCATTTCAGTCATCATTTCACGAGACGCCTGTCTGCACGCATCAAAGTATGATTAACGATTTTTGAGGAAAATATCATTTCACCTGGAAATCAATGAATTCTATCTCATTTTACTGAAAAATATCTCATCCTTCCTAGATACCAAAATATACCCTTACCACGCTACTTTCCGAGATATTTGCCTAAAAATACCAGCAATTTCACATGGAAAATGGATCGTGTATGCACTCCATAGAGATATTATTAAAAAAAACGAGGCATTTATAACACCAAGATGTCTTCTAAAAACTAGCAGCGGGTAGATTGTGTATTTTCTCTACCATTTTTGAAAATAAATCATATCATCGCCGCAGTAATATTTTCAGAATCACAAAAAACCTTCCCGTGTGAAGGAGCTTTAAACGTACCGCGCGAAAAAATGAGTCAAGTTAAAAACTAATTGATATATTTATATTTTATTAGAACTTCCGTCGTGTAGAACTATAATATTGCACCATAAATAATGCAATACTTACTTCATGCTTCCTAGAACTGTTGAAATTAAAACGCATAGTTCAAATAAGGTCTCATTTTTATGACTAGGGAACTATATCGCTCAAACTACCTAAACAATTTACCTATATCCTCTTCCCCTTCGCTCTTTCTGTTCCCTCCCCTTTATATGGCAGGTATTCTGAGAACCCCCTACCACACGCCCCTCGCTTGCTTGAATAAGACCATGTGGGACTGGAGCGACCTACCAGCAAAGTTATCTGAGCCCTTCCCAAAAAAATTAATTATTTTTAAAAATAGATTAAAGAAGTAGAAAAACAGTAGCTTGGCTCGCAGGACAGTACACACATGGTTGTGGAAATGTAATTAAGTACGGCTTTAAGCTGAATAAATTTACTGAGAGGTTATTCTCCGGTGTTATTGTTGTAATCCATTGCTACCATTGCGGTATATGGTCTCCATTATGCCTAGGGAACTATCTCGTTCAAACTACCTCAAAAGATTTTTCAGAATTGAAACTGTTAAATAGTTAAGGCGGCTCTCCACCGTCTAAGGATATAATTGTCATTCGTAGGCTGGATACTCATAGAAAAACATGTCCTATATATGTTACAGACACCAAAATGTTACCTTTTCGTGATAGTTTTTCGCTAATTGATCTTTGAAATTACGCCTTGATAAATGTGAAAACGGGAGAAAAACAGTGAAAATAGTATTTGTCTAACGACAAATTATACATGTAATTTTTACGGAAAACTGTTTAAAAGGAGCGAAAACTCCCATTATTATTATTACAATTAAATAGTTACAAGAAGGCCTTTGGCCAGGAGGTAAAAAATAAAAACAGTCGAGTAAAATAATACACCTTGAAACCTTCTACTTCTTTAACCTATTTTGAAAAATGATTAATTTTTTGGGGAAGGGCTCAAATAACTTTGCTGGTAGGTCGCTCCAGTCCCGCATGGTCTTACTCAAGAAGGAGAACTGTTTTACATTTGTCCATTGTGATCAGCACTTCATCTTGAATTGGTGATCATTTTTCCCCACTAAGTTTGGCCTTACTATGTCCTTCCCAAATTCGTCCCATGCTTTTTCCTCACTCGCTAATGTGTACATCCCACAAAGCCTGCTCCTTTTCCTCGTCACCTGTAAACTCTCCCTACCCAGTACTCTAAGCATCTGTCACACTCTCTGATTTATTTTGTTTCCCAAGCACATACCTAGCTGCTTTTCTTTGCACCTTCTCCAGTTCATCACCCCTCCTTTCTTGTGTGGGTCCCATACAAGAGAAGCGTACTCCAAAGTTGGTCGAACCAGGGTTTTATAGGCCTTCTCTTTAGTGGTCGTGCTGCTCCCGTTGAGATTTCTCATTGTGGTATTTCATAATGAATACGACCCTTAGCGTTGTTCTTCAGATGAAATTAGCGCTATTTAAAATAGCGAAAGTAACCCTAATTCGAATACGATCTCCATTATGACTAGGGAACTATCTCGCTCAAACGACCTTAATCTCTGTCATCAATAGCTGAGACCAACCGCCTCCACCATCATGATCATCCTCTGGTGTTCTGCCTGCTGGCAGGTCCCGTACACCACTGCTGTCTCCATCCGCTTCTGTCCCGAGCTTCCTTCTTTGCTTCGTCATAGCTGATGATCTTCACCTGATCCACCAATTTAATTCTTCTCCTTCCTCTCTTTTTCTTGCCTTCAATTGAACCCTCAAGTGCCACAGTTATTATACTTTTCCCTCTCATCACTAGGCCCAACCAGTTTCCTTTCCTTTTCCTAATTTCCTTTAGGAGCGATCTTCCTTCTTTCACTTTGCTCAAAACCTCTTCATTTCTCATCTTATCTACCCATCTTACTTTTCCCATCCTTCTTCACACCCACATTTCATAAGCTTCTATTCTATTCCTTTCCCTCTTACCTAATGTCCACGCTTCAAATCCATACATGAAAACGCTCCATGAATAACACTTAACTAGTCTCTTTTTGAGCTTCAGATCCAGGCTTTTATTGCATAGCAAGTTTTTCTTCTGGCTGAAGGCCTCTTTTGCCATTGCTATCATTGCCTTTATTTCTGCAATACTTCTCCAGTCGTCTGTTACCATCGTTCCTAGGTACCGGTAGCTTTTCACTTTTCCTATTACACCTTCATTTATTCTCACACTCGTATAATTTTCACAGTTTACTGGCATCACCTTTATCTTTCCTAGGTTTATCTTCATCCCATATTCCTTCATCCCTTCTTCCAAAACCTTTATCAACCTGTGAAGTGATTGCATATCATCTGCTAATATTACCATTTCATCCACCAATAAAAGCGAAAAAAGGGTAGGACTGTCTGGCTCGGCAGGTAAATGCGCACATACGAACTATAAGGGGAGGAGGATACGCACAATGACGGAGGGGCGGGACGAACAGAAGCTGCGGTGCAGTGCGAAATGATTGCGGGACACAGATGGAAAAAGACTCTCGCCATCGGGGGAGAGGGGAGGACGAAAGGGGAAGAGGAGAGGTTGTTGGGAGAGGAAGGTGGAGGGAGGAATAGCCAAGAAACGAGCGAGGAGGAGGATGGGGAGAGAGAAAAAGGGACAGGTTGTTCCGGCTCGTCTGAAAACAGCAGAAGACAGGTTTTCCGCAGACGGCGACGGAGACGCTACGAAATCATACCACCGCTCAACCCTCCAGACACTCTCCTCCACCGCTCTACCTCCCCCCTCATCACCCTTTGGTCGTCCACGAGGCCAATCCGTGGAAAGAAAGGGGATGGGGGGTCCGACGAAAAGGAGCCGCGGTTACTCCCTCACACGGGGCTCCTCCAAAGGAGAAAAACGAAAGGAAGGGAAATTGAGTCGGTATGGATGATCACTCACGGAACAGGCGGTTTCACGCCAGAGAGTCACTAGTACAGCATCTCTTGCTCTACCTACAGCATCTATGTGTTTCCGGGCGAAACGGAAAATATCATACGAAAGAAAAGTTTTTCAGGCGTAGCTTTGTGGAAATATTGTATATCCATATGGGTAAAAATAATTCAATAGTAATGTCCACACTCTTTTAATGATAACTAACCGACCATGGTTTCGACACTTTACCTTACCTTGATAATGACACAAAGTATCGAAACCATGGTCGGTTCTCATTAAAAGAGTGTGGAAATTGCTATCAAGTTATTCATTTTTACCAATATGGACAGAGAGTATTATTTTGAGGCCACACTACACCCACATCTATTTACTACACTGCGAGCCATCGCTAGGGCAGGTTTTACATTGGATCTCATTGGTCGGTTCATTCAGGGCAGCCTGGTAATTCATGCTTGGTTGCCAAACGTGAAAAGGATTACCCTTATCTATTACTACACGGCAGACTGAAAAATGCGAAGTATTTCGGCCTACGCTCTATGGAATTGTTTTGGGAGGTGAAATGGTGACTTGTTGAATGGGAGTGTATTTCATGGAATTTGAAAGCCCAGTTTTCATTGTGGTCGCTTATTGTGCGTGGAAAAAACGAGTTATTGCTCCTATCTGTTCGGCAATCTATCTCTAGGTCCGACAGATGCGATAAGAGAGACACATTGCCGAACCGACAGGTACAACAATTCGTTCTTTCCACGCACAATATGTGGCTACAGTAAAACCGGAACTCTACTTAAAGCACTGCCATAATATACTTCACCCCCGAAAACCTCTTTTTCAACACCTTTTCACGGCTGGTGTCCTAACACCCCCTGCTACACGCCCATGCGGCAGTTCGCAGGGTAGTGTGTAGATGTAGATGTATTGTAGCAAGCAGTCCAAGACACTACCAACATTTCTGCTACTAAGCGTGCCTTATGAAATCCACCACATTCCTAGCAACTCTGCAATCACCCCATATGATTAGTATAGTGAAACACGTATCAAGCGGCCTGCGCTGGACCCATGAGATAATGACCGCTTAAGGCCGTAGAGCCGTCAAAATCTTTTAAGGCCATTTGCGAAATAAATTTGACGTACATAAACACGCCTTTAAGGTTTAAAGCGGCGAGATATTGATTGCGTGAATACCAAGCCTACGCGACCATTTCTCAATTAAAAGCTATCTACTGGGTGGAGTAAATGTTAGCGATATCAACATTTGAATCGGAGTGGAAGAAAACAATAGAAGGACAGCAGGCGGGAGGTGATTAGAAGATACCGCATTGATCCCACCCGCTTCTCCAGATAAAGAAACTGAAACTATTACCGAATCATGCATTGATTCAAAAGTGGAGAAATTTTCAAGAACATGCCGAAAAAAGTAATTTCCACGCACTACATATCACTTTCAAAACAACATTTTATCCAAGATATCGCATATCGATCCAACATAAAAAGGTTATGCCACACTATTTAAGGCCATCATAGGCAACTACGATATCTCATTTTTTAAGAAACTGAGAAGCCTTTCCAGGGATAAGAGAATTATCTAATCGCAGCCAAATTCCTGAAATAAATTTTGGGATAGCAATCTCATTCCTCTTAGACTTATTGAAAGAGGAAAAATATTAATATCTAATTTTTCAAAAAACTAACAATTAGTTATCATCACTACAAGAATAAACCATGACACGTAAGAATGAAAAGATTAAAAACATACTTTACAGCTAAATGGCGCGATGGGAGTCGATTACTGTGTCAGTAGCAACGGAGGAAAAAAACACGACCAATGGGACCAAAAGTCGAGTCATAGAATTACCTTAACTTCTGATACATCGTGGGGAACACACATACAAAACATATGTGGCACAGCATTAAAGAAACTAGGTTTTGTTAAGCGTATAATAGGAAGGCCCTCGGATGAAAAGTAAAAGAAATATGCTACTTCGCTCTGGTTAGGCCACAATGGGTAGACGAGGAGTATTGAGATGACGGATGTACCCACGCTTTGACCAGAATTGGTCCGAATTGACCCTCCATGGGTCCGGTGGTCCCTGAGTTGATGACGTACTCCGGCAGACCGCACGGCGTCTACCCGGAAAGGGAGCCAGGAGGACATCTAATCCAAATTATTTGGGCAACGGGCTCCTCCGCTTCTCAAAGATGTGCGGAAAGTTTTCGCAAAAGCGAGACTGACAGATACTCGTCTCACGTTGTTTGGGTAACCTAACTAATACGAGTACTTCGGGGAGGCGGAGGCCCAGCTGAGGTCCTTTTGACCTCAATCCGCCACGTTGGTGTCGGCCTCGAAGGGGCTGTTGACTCGCTAACCTTCCCTTCCCATTCCTTCCCTTCCCGCTGCTTCCTTGCCTTGGACATAAGCGAGTTGCTTGAGTCCGAGGTGGAGTTATAATCCTGAGGCGAGAGCCGAAACACCTGGTTAGGACACACCACGAATACGCCGCGAGCATTTAGGACCCTGGTCAAAAAGATTTAACCAAAAAAATAAATAAAATACAAAGATAAGCTCCACGCTTAGTAAAAAAACTGCTACGAGCGAACATATAATATCATACAACTTTTAGAGGCGTTAAGGTGGGAGCCCCATAGAGACTCGGAGGCTACACGCCACGCTAAGCTTGCTTGCGAAATTCAGAACTGGTGTGTTTCAGAGCGACACAGAAAACATTATCATGAAGCCACACTACATCTCTCGGTCTGACAGAAGCGATAAAATAAGAGATACAATGCCGAAAACAGATAGGTACAAAAACTCGTTCCTTCCGCGCACAATAAGCAACCAAAATAAAAACTGAGCTCCACTAAATACACTCCCATTATACACATCACCATTTCACCTCCCAAAACCATATCCTTACATCTTTACACGACTGGTGTCCTATCACCCCCTGCCACACGCCCATGCGGCGGCTCGCAGCGTAGTATGTAGATATACATGTAAACGCGACAGTGTATAGAATGAAAAATAAACGAGAAACAATTGAGAGGATTCTACTTTCCAATCTAAAAGGAGGAAATAATTTCCCGAGACACAAGTTCACAAATATGCCGAGGAAGTAAACCTAATATACCACAATAAATAGAGTCAAAAATGAAATTATCCCGTAAAAGAAAGAGGCACTGAAAACAGAGACAAAATCTAACATTTAAAGGCTAAAACATTTAAATCTACTATACAATAAATAACATTTAAATCAACTTGAGCTTCATCGACTTCTCCGAAATTTATATGCTAGGAGCACACATGAAAGAAAAATAACACACACTGTTTGGGCGCCGAGCTCGATTATTTTCGTGAATGTCTGACACGAATTTATGTACACGAGCACAATCAAAACAAATAAATTTAAACCTTAGAAATATATACCTGTCAACATCCGGTGGAATCGTTTACGCGAGAGTTTTCGCATAAATTCTTACCTTAGAAAGCCGCCCGGAAGCACAAACCTTTTCATAAGCAACGTTTAAGAAGGTCACAGGCGTCACTCTGTGGAAGTCACTTGCTTCAAACAAGGGGCCCGAAGGTGACCGAAATGCCCGTAACCAAGGTCAATTTAATAAACAAAGGACCTGGAAAATGGCCATATACGCCGAAAGCATGGTCGATTTTTAAAAAATAAATGTGCATAATTTACTAAGTATTTTACTTCCTCAGCATATTAAAAAAAAACAAATATCCGAGGCCAACTGTAACTAATTCTCATTCCCTCTTGTCTGCTAATATTTTACGCATTCACGAACCTCCCGAAAGACACCTTAAACGCAGATTTTTCTACAATTACATATCAGTAGCTTCGCATGGCAGTTGAGTACCGTCTGGAAAGTCTACTTCCTCCTCCTTTTATGTAAGACCAAATGGGCTGATGTTCTGCGCTAATGCCTATGATACCCTTGCCTTGTCTTCTGGGTCGTCCTAAAAAGTGTCTACCAACCGTTATGCTGTATTACAAATCATTTACAGTTCTACTTTAATCCTGCCCACTGTCGCGGTCGTTCCATTCGCTCAACAAGTCAACGATATTTTCAACCCGACATGCTCTTCTTATTCAGTCGCGGCTTTCGTATTCCAGTAAGGTCTGCCGTGAATTAAAAAGCAACCTCATATCCATCTCTATGGAATAACCAACCACATTTTGTCTTCAATTAGCTATTGACGCGAAAGCGAAGGCGGCATGACGTTTCCCTGTAATTTTACCTAATATCCCGGAAATAACTTATAATAAAAATGATGTACAGTTCCACTACGTTTTTAATCCTGTCTACCGGTTTCTACGTCAATGGCATCATTTTCAAGGCAGAGGAACAAATTACAAATGCGAGCCTTTTATAAACGGGGTGTTTTAGAAACTGGATGTTTCAGAACTCCTAGATACAACTAAATTTTCTCTTTCGCCTGATTTTACAGTTCTAAATGATACGACGGAATTTAAATGCTCTCAAATTTTGACCACAGTTTTAAAATATGACTTCTTTCTTAGTAACCCTCCCTCCTCCTCTTGATGTCATCATAATTTGACCTTCCTTCCGCTTCCCTAATTGTCCTCCTCTAAGCCCGTAAACTTCACTTACTCATCCCTTCCTCTCCCCTCACCCTCCCTTACTTGAGTTAGTATAAAAGGTTCGCATTTGTGATTTTTCCTTCAGTTTGTTTTGAAAATGACGCCGTAGACGTCGGAACCGGTAGACAGCATGAAATCATAGAGGAACTGTACACCATGAATTAAGAAAACAATTACTTGGTATGATTCCACACTTTATTTAAGGTAATACGACCTAGGTTTCGGCATATCATTGCATTCTGATGATTATCGTGCCATCCTGACGATGGCATGATATGCCGAACCCTAGGTCGTGTTGCTCTAAGTAAAGTGTGGAATCATTGCCATGGACTGGAGAATTGGAGTGCCTGTTTTTCATTCATTATGAAGGAGTTCCACCGTGTAACGCCCAAGACACTGTCTTATATTTAAACTGTGCATCGTTTTTACTATGAGTTATTCCTTCTCGATATTCCACAACGTAACGCCACAATCAATTGATTAAATATCCCCGGAGTTTTCGCTACTTTTACACAGTTTTCCGTAAATATAGCATTAATAATAGTTTGAAAAATACGATTTCCACCGTGTTTCTCGCGTTGCAGCATTAAATAATATGTAATTCCAAGATTAATTAGCGAGAAAATAGCACGCAAAGGTGACATTTTGGTGTCAATATCAGACAGAGGACGTTTATCCGGGAGTATCCCGACTACGAATGACAATTATGTCCTTCTACGGTAGACCACCTTAAGTATTTATCGGTTGTAATTCGGAAAAATCCTTTAAGGTAGTTTGAGCGAGATAGTTCCCTAGTCATAATGGTTGTCCCTTGATATCCCTTGATGGTTTAGATCAGGGGTCTCCAAACTACGGCCCGCGGGCCACATCTGGGTAACTGAATAAAATAATATTAAATAAATAATTAAAAACAACATCCATGTTTTGATTCCTTTTTATTTGGACCTCGAGTGTGTAGCCGTCCCCCAAACTGCTGTTTGATAGTTAATGCGGCCCTCGGGCTGAAAAGTTTGGAGACCCCTGGTTTAGATCAACAATTGGACCCGGTAGGTGGCACTGCGATCGGGTTCTAGGATTTATTTATATTTTTTTAAACATTTTTCGCATATCAGAACACATAACCCCAAATGTTCACCCCCCTTTCCCCCATCTACCTCCCAATATTTTTAAAATGAAAAAATCATAAGTTCATGAATAATTGACCGCTAAAACCTTCTGAGAAGTTCATGAATAATTGACCGAGAATAACATATAGTTATGTTTATATACCATAGGTGGCGCTGATGTCGAATTCTGTGTTATTTGACGTACACAACAATACATGCACAAGTCGTCGCACTTGCCTCGTAGCTTGGCGTTGTTTTGACGAAGCGAAAAGATTGAAAAGTCAAACTCAATGTCAAATGTCACTTAGTATATAGTTTATCGAAAATTCGAACATCGAAAAAAACGTTTGCTGAACCCGCTAATAGCCAACGTTTGGGCAGGACAACGTCTGTCGGGTCCGCTAGTTACTTTATAGAATACATGTGTGTCGTTCCTCCATCTGGCCATTAGCCGAAAATACCGCCCCTAATAAGCAGCGTCAGGGCCGGATCGCACCCCACGCCAAGCTACGCAACTCTACAGAGGATTCCACATCTTCCAAGACGGACGCTACCTATACTGACCACACACACACACACAATCCAGACGCGGAATGAACACGAAGATTCGCGAGAGAGGAAGAACACGCCCCTTCCCATCCCCCCGACACCCTCTCTTCCCTCCCAAACGACAAATAAAAAGAGCGAATAGCTTTCAAGGTCCGGCCGTCGCATCGCGGTCCGTGTGTCTCGAGCACGAAGAGAAGAGAGATGAGAGACGCGGTGGCGATGAAAGCCGAACGACGGAGGCTGGGGGGGGGGGAGAGAAGGGGTCGGGCGGATAGGGGGGCGGAGGAGAGGGAGAAGATGCGAAAGGGAAGAGAGGGAAGGGAAGAGAAAGACGGAGGGGAGGGCGAGGGAGAACTGAAACGGAGGAGGTTCCAAGGGACGGGGACAAGGAGACAGAGAAGGGAAACCGAAAGACGTCACGGAGACTGCGGAACGAAAAAAAAAGTGTTCCTCCCCCTCTCTTATCCGACCCCGCCTTGGGATAATCAACTCCGCGGATAAGACTGAACAGAGACTTCATCGAGCAGGAAGGAGGAGCGAGGAAGAAAGCGGTGGCATGAGCACTGGATTTCCATCCCGAGGCCCCGGTTTGGATCCTTGGGGGGTTGTAATTGAAACCGCTAGAAACGAATGAATAGGATAAGTGCAAAACTAAGGAACTTGAGAAATTTAGAACTGGTGTTTCAGAGCGACACAGAGAATATTAACATGACGCCTCACTACATCTCTAGGTCTGACAGAATGGATAGAGTAATAGAGAGATACATTTCCGAACAGAAAGGTACAAAAACTCGTTCTTCCCGCGCACAATAAGCGATCACAATAAAAACTAAAATCCACTTAATGCACTCCTATAATACATGTCACCATTTCACTTCCCAAAAACTTACATCTTCACACGGCTATTGACCTAACACCTGTCACACGCACATGCGGCGGCTCGCAGGGTAGTATGTAGATGTAAAGGTCACGTGATACAACAACCAATGGGTGGAGATTTTGGAGAGGCACAAATGGATTACTTAAGTACCTGATATATTGTTTACGGTGTTTTTATCGCGATATTTAGCTCCATTAACAATATTCCCGCGAGAAAACTCGTTGGGGAAGGGTGCTGCGAGATTGTTACGAGTGGTTTGAATACACTAATCTTGAACCCTTACTGGCCATAAAGATTTATTCAAAACATTAATAAAATAAAAAAGCTGCACGCTTCGAAAAAACTGATATGAGCGTACATACAGTGTCCCACGGCTTTTAGAGGGATTTACGTGAGAGCCCCAAGAGACTCAGATGATCCACGCTAGGCTTAGGTTGCTGGAGAAATTCAGAACTGGTGTGCTTCGGAGCGACACAGAGAATGTTATCATGACGCCTCACTACATCTCTAGGTCTGAGCGGTTGTACAAGGCGATACGACACCGATTTGCTTAGGCAGTTCAGCAAACAGGACCGCTCACTTCGATCAGCATAAATACCAATAGATTTAAATTAAACTCGCTTATTGATATATTGGACAGTTAAACATCGGAAATTTTCAAGGCATACGGATAGCAACGCGACCAAGAACGAAATCGTACGACGCCCCATTTTTGAAATGCAATCATTTTGCAAAATTAGTAACAACCTTTTTCCCGTTAAAGATAGATCGCAGAAACTTACAACATGTATAGCAAACATAATAAGCAACCATTTACTGAATATGGTTGTAATGAAAAGACTTGTGTTTGAGTTATGAATTATCAAATTCGGGGCTTTGCTCGAACATCGTCCAAACCGGTATACTTTACGTTACAACCGTAGTAAAAATGTAAAAACGCATTAAAAACTTAAGTTTACCATTAAACAACGCAGAATTAAATGAGAAAAATCGTGATGTGATTACTTTTCCTGTCGATCGTCTCGTTACTTCTTTAATTGTTCCCAAAATCGAGAGCACATAATTTGGGCGCCTACAGCAGTTGTAGGTCACCTCCAAACAACCGACATATAGCAATGGAGTACGTCACGAAGACTCGGCACGATCAGACGCTAAGAGAGTGGGTATCCCTCCCCTATCCTGTCTCCACCTCGGGATAATCAACTTTCGCGGATAAGATTTGAGCGGAGACTTTTATCCGAGCAGGAAGGAGATGCCGCACCCAAGATAGCGCTGTTTTTCAGACCGAGGAGGAAATAATGGTTTGGTGGGGAGAGAAAAACGGGAGGAGGGTGAATTACGGCGCATCCGGCATTTTCGGAGGCGCCGTGGGGCAGCACCAGAATAAGCGGCAAGGAATCGCTCATCGCCGAGACGATAGAATGCTTACAGACGTCTAAATTTAGTCAGGAAGCGATCGAATTCGGAGGAGCGCATCGGTATCTTTCCGAAGAGTCGAACGAAGGGAACAGAAAAACTCTGGAAGACAATCGAGGAAACGTGAGAACTCAAATGAGACATGAACGAATAATACACGGACAATTTCCTCGATCGAGTAAAGTACTGCCAAAAAACAAATTCAATAGTTTAGGCATTAACTTTGTAAAAATTTCCATGATGCTCAGAAATTAACAAAACTTTGTAAGTTTTACGCAGAATATTTATTGGACGACCGGTTTCGTCGAATGGTCCACGTCATGTAAATCAGGTCCAATTTTATACGCCAGATGATAGAGACTATTCAACGATACTGGTCGTCCAATAAATATTCTTGGAAAAACTTACAAAGATTTACTGCCACTGCCACAAACATTCTTTGGCCTACTGGATGTTTAAACCACAGTAAGGGAATCCCCACATAAAATGCATGAGACTTCACGGTATGGATAGTATGCTCACCAAACCATGTACTTGTTCCACAACGGAAAACAGGAAAAGTACCTTTCCTCCGCATATCATGTATAACGTACAACGCATCTCAATGTTCAACACACTGTAATCCGGCATATTACAATGCGAAGATATATATTTACATATTACGCGACACTGAAATCGTAGAACATCACGCAACGCAATCGTAGAACGCAATCTTTCGAAGATTACCGCAATATCATTAGGAAGAATGCATTAATATAATTTACATCTATCTAATGACAATGTTTTGAAAATCGTACTTCGTTGTCCTTCAAGTCAATAACTCCAGCAGGTCAATTACTGCGGAGAAAATAACGATATATTTATGTAGAACTTGACAAACAAATTCAACGACGCAAGACTCAGCGTCATTTCACACACGCTCACGTCTAAATCAAGGTTATGTATCTTCCTAGTATATCCTGTAATTACAACAGCATGCACTCAATTCATGCTTCGTGTGGTTCTCCGCTAACGCTCGCTCGTAGACCTATAGGATCTAAAAACAACAGCGGAGGGGCTGCTCTAGTCCTGAGTTTTTGCCACCGTATGGCTCGACCCCAAAAGGTGACGGGAGATGTTAAAAATGGTCCACAGGAAGGAAAAAACAAGTCTAGGTCTTCCACCTTGCTCAAGCGAAAGAAAAGCAGATTTCCTGTGCTGGCCCATTCATTTTCTTAGTTTGCATGAAAACAGTGGGACTCTCTCAACTTGAAAACAGCAAGAGCAAGTTCACGCCGATCTTCACTCTGCCGGAATGGAATCCTGACGATTATCTGAAAGTCCAAAGTAACCTCAAATTCTATTTGAAAAAACAGGAAAACGACCAGCAAATCTTCATGCACACAACTACTTCATCCAATCAGTACACATTGACCCTCACGGTCAGAGTTAGAAATTCATTGATCGAGTTCCACAGTAAATTTTCTGTCTCTGGTGAAACAGCAAAACAAACCTAAGTGTGGATGCTTTTCAGCCATGAATGTGGCTTAAATTGATAAACTTCTCTAATCATAACGATGGAGAAAACGGTAATTAAATTATAATTCTACTGAGATATCATTCTAATGCATAGACGCAATGCATAATCTGGATATTACCTGAATCGCGAGCTTGGTTTCCATTTAAGATGTACTTATTAGATTTAGAAAAAGACCGTTGTTGTATTTTTCGACGAATAAAAGTATTTCCTTCGCAAGTTATAAAAACGTAACGAGAAAAAACTGGATAAAAAATTTTTTGTAAGAGATGATATGATAGAATTATACATGGTCACAAGTCTACTGAATGGAAATCCTTACTTTATTTTAGGTTCCTGCACGAAATAAACCCTGATTTCAGGTAATAAAGACGCTATAGAAACTGCGCTGATATAATCCATGAAAAGGGAAACAAGTTTGCAAAATTCCCATGCAACATTATCATGCAATTGCCACAATGCATAATCACGATATTTATTGAACTGCGAGCTTGGTTTCGGCTTATGGCATTCTAATCAGATTTAGATCAAGACCATTGTCGTATTTTTCGTGGAATAAACGTACTTCCTTCGCAGGTTATAAAAATGTAACGAGAAAAAAATCTCGACCGAAAATATTTTTGCAAGCGATGATCTGCTTGTATTCTACAAGGTCACAAGTGCACTAAATTGGAATTTTAACTTTATTTTAGGTTCCTGTACGAAATAAACCTTGATATCAAGTAAGAAATGCGCTATAGAAGCTGCACTGATATAATCCATGAAAAGAGAGACAAGTTATAGAAAATACTCACGCAACAACAAAGCCTAGGGTACGGTTAACATTAATTCGATGGTGACAGGCTTAACTGTACTTAAATCCATTCTGAATAAATTTCAAAATAACTTGAAATTACTTGGTACTTTTTCAGTTTTTGACTGTGTTACACCATAAATAGTGTAATTACAGTGCTTAACCTGATCACCTCACCTATGCGAAAAGATCGGTCGACTAAGAATAAAACACTGTGAAAAAGTACCAAGTAATTTTGAAATGTATTCAGTACAGTTACCAGTCGAACACATCAAAGCCCGCACGTATCCATTGCCCTACATTGTGTCAGACGTCTCCGGATTCTGGTAGCGGAGAAGGCTTGTGCCACGCCAGTCGTCGGGAGAGAAACCGACGCGGTTTGGGCGATCCTAAAATTGTATCCTTAAGTCAGGAATGTATTTATAGTGCTGGGCCGGCGGTGTGTGGTGCGGTGGAGGCGGCGCGGCGTGGAGAGGATGGAAGCATCGAGGAGGCGAGGACCCATCCGCCAAGCGTGGGGAGGCATGGCGTTGGCCACAGGCGAAAGCAGAGGGAGGAAGAAAAAAAAGAGAATTAGGACGGAGAGGAAGGAGATGGGTGTGGTGTTTGGAGTCGGCCTATGGAGGAAGAGGGATGCTGCGGAGATGAGGATGCTGCGTGAGTGATGCAGACTGCCCTCCCTCACTCCTCCTTTCTCTTCCCCCCCTACTCCACCGCCACTTCCCTCCCGCACAAAGGGGGTGTCCCGTTTATCTAGTCGCTGCAGAAGAGCGAAGGCGCGTTGAACTCGTCAAGAGAGACGACGGAGAGCCAAGATTGTCCACGAGAAGGCGAGCCGTCACAGAGGACAACTGACAACTAGGAAAGATTGTGCTGCATTATTTCATCTATTCCTCGGTTTTCATAGATTATAATCATTATTTAAGTATTCTAACGGTAAAGGTAGATTTTGTTGAATGTCAGAGAATCTCCGCCCGGTTCTCTAAACTTTCAGAGGCCTATCTCGCTCTTACTTACTTACTCCTCGGCGCTACAGCCCTTGTAGGGCCTTGGTCTCTCCAACGATGTTAGCCCAGACATCATGATTCCCGGCATACGTTTTCCATCTTCTAATTCCCATCTTTCTCAGATCATCCTCTACATCATCCAACCATCTTTTTCGGGGTCTCCCTCTCAATCTTCTACCACCAGGATGACCACGAAATATCTTTTTCACCATCCTATCCTCAGGCATCTCTCGACATGTCCTAACCACCTTAATCTGTTGCTCTTAATTTCAGTCACTATGTTAGGATGTTTGTGGAGTTCCTCGAGTTCTCTGTTTCTCCGCATTTTCCACTGTCCACTTTCCTTTGTAGCTCCAAAAATATTTCTTAGTACTTTCCTTTCCCATTTTATAAGTAGCTCTTCTTCTGCCGTGGTCATGGTTTACGTTTCCGAACCATATATGACCACAGGTTGTTGTTGCAATCCTATCTCGCTCTAGTATATCCTTTTTCACCTCAGCATACGATCTACCCTTCTTCATCTTGTCCGTAAAACCTTTTCTCTTTCTTCCTCTTCCCCGCTTACCCAACACCCTTCCCTCTGTCACACTATTGAGCAACCCACCGCGCATCGTTACATCTTTCAGCCTGCCTATCCCGGATTTCATTAAGAAGTTTCCTTTCCTCGCTAACCATCTCAAGCGCATCCTCGTTAGTCTTCTAATACGTCCACTTTAGATAGATATACATTCCAATATGTTGAGGTTAGGGCCGATCGCAATACATCAGTGCCCATGAATTACGTTGATTAGGACCACAAGCGCTATCGACGCGAAGATAGAAGTCATTAGGCTCACAACATTTACGAGGACTCCACCTTTAAAACGACTCAGCAGTCCACAACAGTCCCAGCCGGATGTATTCTGTATTGGTAATGAATTCGTTACAATAAGAGACTGAACTGAAAGTGGGACGGCAGAATTACCACGGATTTCAAGCGAAGAATAGTCCAAGGTAAAACAGCGTTCATGGTAAAGACACAACTGTTGTGCTCAAAGGAGATAGACCTACATTCTAGGAAACAGTAAGTGAAAAAAATCGTCTGGAGCGTGGAACTCTACGAGAAGCATGAACCATCCGGAAAGTTGACCAGAAAAGACTAGAAGCCGTCGAAACCTGGTGCTGGAAGAGGATGCTGAAGAAAAAATGGACAGACAAAATAAGAAATGATTGAGTTTCCAGAAGAGTAGAAGAGGAAAGGAACCTATAGAACACCAGACATAAAAGACGAACCAGATGGATTGGAAACACACTGGGGCACAATGGGCTGGTGAAGAACGTAATTGACGGTAAAATAGATGGAAATGTCCCAAGAGCAAGACCCAGGAATAAGTTCATGGACTAAATAAAGAAGGAAGTACATAGGAAGAGATACCAGGAAGTAAGAGACCTAGCAATAGATAGGGAAGGATGGAAGGCTACAGTCAACCAACCTGAGGATTGAATGACCAATGATGATGATTTCATCAATTCACCGCACCTATATTTCGCTCTCATTTAGCCAGTCATATTTCCGGAAGATGACCGACAGCTGAGGTCATCACAGCTGAGAATGTTTGGTGGACAGGTATGTAAGGGAAGAATTTTAGGGAAAACAGGGAAAAATGAGAAAAGACAGAAGGCGTCGATACTGGCTAACTCTACAAGAAAGGGACCAAAGAGTCCACAATGAAACGTCAAAACTGACGGACGGAGAACTGAAGTCAAAATTAACATCATAAGTACCAGGATAGGAAAGAAGAGAAGAACCAAGAACGTAATTGATGGTAAAATAGAGGGAAAAGTCCCCAGAGAAAGACCCAGGAATAAATTCATGGATTAAAAAAGAAGAAAGTACATAGGAAGAGCTACCAGGAATTTTGAGACAATTTTAGATTCCTTAACACACTGCTGAAACCACCGATGGTCAATATAATTACCATCGCGAAGTCCTTCCCGCACTTTCTCGTGACTACTAAGTACCATCAGCACTGCCGGTCGAATACACTGCCACATATGCATTCCACCCTGAGAACCATCGCAAAGAAAATAGGCACATTTTGGCTGAGAAACATTTAGTCACGCTCTTCACGTCCATTTTTTCTCCTCCTCCTCCGGACACCTCTCCTTGGGTGTCCATCAACCCGGCTGGAGAAGTTGGCGCGGTTCGAGACGGCGTCGCGGGGTGGTGCGATCTCCTTCGGCCATAATTTTTCTCTCGCGTGACAATCACGAGACGCTCGGACAACTCATGAATGGAGAGGCTGTAGGGAACGATTTTTTTGGGAGGATATTTTTGCAGAAGACGACGGTCGGGTCAAAATCTACAACGAAACATGGTGGCAGATAGGCTGAACGCCCCATGTCAAGGGAAGGTTATTCCATTAAGAACTTGGTCCCCACGGGGAAGTATCACTATCTATACAGCGTTTGACTTCTCAAGAGTTCCCAAGGTCGCAAATCTGGCCAATTTATGCTCAATTTGTTATTCACATCTACTTTCTACAACTGACTCAATATGAATCTTAATCCACCAGTTAAGGTAGTTTTGTGTGAGATAGTTCCATAGTCATAATGGTCACCATATTTGGATTAAAAGTTTCAATTTAAGAGGTAGGAAGCATGTATTAAATATTGAATTATTATTAGTGCAATGATAAACTTATATATGACTGCTATTCTAAGTAATTACATTATAATATCTATGTCATTCTTACAAATGACTTTTTTTCGAGCGGTACGTTTAAAACTCCCTCACAACGGAAGGTTTTTTGGGATCCTGAAGAAATTACTCCGATGGTAATATGATTTTTTTAAATACATGAGAAAACACACCAAATTTATTTGTTGACGAGATCTAGGTGATAGAAATTCCTCATTTTTACAAAGAAGTCTCTCTGGAGCGCATACACGTACCATTTAACATGTAAAAGGGTTGGTATTTTTCGTCAAAAACCTCGGAAAGTAGTTCGGTACGGGGCTGATATTTGAGTACATTTGTAAGGGCGAGGTATATTTCTTTAAGATAGGATCAAATTAATTCATTTTTAGGAGAACTGATATTTCGACCAAAGGACCTTAACCCTTCACTGCTATCGTCGGGTCTTTTTTGACCCTACGATAAGACGACCCATCTTTTTTTAATTTGTTTTTTTTTTGTAGTCGTAAAACGGCCGCTCGCAGCAACTTTGGCTACAATGTAATCCTAGGAGAAAGGGGGGAGTAGGCCAGTTGAACTTAAGACAGTGCGGGTGACGCTTCTTGTTTACGAGCGATTCGAAAAATCGGGTCAAAAGAGACCCGAGGATAGTGTGTACGAGGCCAAAAACCACGATAGTAGTTAAGGGTTAATACAGGCTTCTCCAATGA
Organism: Ceriagrion tenellum; assembly: GCA_963169105.1. Classification (NCBI taxonomy): domain Eukaryota; kingdom Metazoa; phylum Arthropoda; class Insecta; order Odonata; family Coenagrionidae; genus Ceriagrion; species Ceriagrion tenellum. The sequence continues at coordinate 66,500,355 of OY720642.1, read as the reverse complement.
ATTACGAACAACATAAGCATTTCAAGATGCAATAACGTGTTGTACATAGGCACTGTCACGAAAAGTGCTCTAGACACTTTCCCGCCCCTTCAAAGTTAACTGTAGTTATGTAAAGAGAGTAGCAAACCATTTACTTCAGACCTGAAGACGCCAGCAGGATGGCTGGAAAAAACACTTGTCAACCATGGACATCACGCGGAGGAACGCCCGAAAGGTGCTCCACCTTAAAAGGGCTGATATTTTACGTCAAAAATCCTGGAAAGTAGTTCGGTAAAGGCCCGGTATTTTGCTATCTTACGTTGAGTGAGAAATTTTTCTTTAATATGAGACTACATTTATTGATTTCCAGAGGGAATGATATTCCGCTCAAGCTACCTAAAGCACCAAGAGGAAAATCTTTCTCAAGCTTTGTTTTCCAAAAAACAAGAGGAGCGATACAATAAATCCGACCTACTGATATTTGATGCCACTTCAGTTTAAGCAAAGAAAAATGTCCGCGAGCTCATTAGTCCATGATACCGTGTTCGCATAACAACAACTGAGATCGTATGCCCGTTGTATTCGTCCATCGACAAGAGTTAATTAGAGAGTGCTTCACTGCAACGTCTCGCTATTCCTTGACATTTTCCTCGAACAATAAAATGACAGCCGAGGGGATTTAAAAAGAGTCCTTCAGGAACGGACTTACGGGACAGGAGAACAAAGCGCAAAGATGAAAATTTCAGAGCACTCCTGCGTACTCTGGAGCGCCTGGTCCAGCGAGGACGCTTTGCAGCGCCACGGGGTGATGGCAGCGACCCGGCCGCGGACTGTGGCGCATTGCAGTACCAGGGGGCCGACAAAGAGGAATGATTGTCGATAATATCAACGGCGAGGAATACTATTCTACTTTGCATACCCTAAAAGAATTACAGAAAAAAATACCCATGAATGAGGATAAAAATCCAAATGAAAACAGTAATATGAGATGATGAATACGTAACCAGACAAACATCTAAATGTGTATATTAACTTTTAACTCAACTGAAAGATTTTTTTAAGTAAGATCACGCCATAGTTAGAGTTGCAGAGGAAGGAGACTTGCGTAAAGCATTTTTTAAAAGTATTCTACCGCTTAAGGTCGGTTTTGCTGAATGTCATAGAATCTCCTTCCGATTTTCTGCACTTTCAGGGGCCTATCTCGCTCCTATAAGTCTTTTTTCTCCTCTGCATACGATCTACCCTTCTTCTACCTGTCCATGAAATCTAATCTCTTTCTTCCCTTTCCCGTTTGCCCAACATCCCTCTCTCATACATTCTTGAGCAACCCATTATTACATCCTCCAGCCACCTACTCTGCCTATCTCGAATTTTGCTAACAAGCTTCCTTTCCTCGCCCACCATACCGAAACCTTCTTCGTCAGTCTTCCTCTTCGTCCACCTCACCTTCTCCACATCCACAACTCAAATGTCTGCAGCCGTTTCCACCCCATACAACGCTACGCATCCAAGCATTATGGATCAATTATTTTCATCCGGTACAAACCGATTACTCTCAGCAAAAAATTCGATGCTTTTTGGTCGAACATATGAGGACAAGAAACACTTTTTCCCACACACAATTGATGTCTGTAGGGCGTTTCACATTAAGTCGAAAGTACGGGGACTTGTGGATATTCGATCTCTTGGTAAATCTCCAAAAGTGGGGAGTTGCGACGTTGCCTCTATCAGCAGTGGAATGAAGAATTTAGTCCGAATCAAGATACTAAATTCACGTCAACGATCGTTCCAAAAATGTAAATATCATTCCTTAAAGAATTTTACTTTAATTCAGCGCGGTTTCACCCGAAGTCGCCCACCTGGCATAGAGATGAGGTTACGGAGCATAAGTTTGGCAACAGAGTTCTCCATGATGCCGACAATGTCCACTCAACGCCTCAATTTCTGTCAATGACGACATGCATGCATATTGCAAAGTTAGCATAAACTGTGTGGTTCAAAAGTATCCTGTTTAGACATGTAGTTTGAACGAATTCGTTAACCTTTGTTCAAACATTTAGCCGCGACTTAAGAGCATTAGCAGGATATAACCTGTCGGAAGGTTACCGAACGTTCTGCCAGCACACGTCCCATTCAACGTCGTTCGATTGCACAGAAGTAAACTGACGCATTTCAATCTGCGCAAACTTCCATACTTTGAATATTATTCTGCCTGGCATAGCTTACGATTAGCTAATGGAAGAAACAAAAAGTAATAGGCATAAAAAACTTTCACCTTTGCATGGAAGGAATGAGGATATTTACGCTACCTTTTTCCGAATGATACGGAGTATCAGCGAAGCCAAATGCGAAACACGTGACGAGACAAACCCGCACTCAGTGGGAAGATTGAGGAAACATACCTGCAAAGAGAAGATAGACCAATGAAAGATTAATATAAATTCACTCCACCTTCAAGTTCAATTAGCTAAATTTAGAATGGATGTACCATGCAGAAAATATTTATCACTCCCTGGAAAATAATTATTCTTGAGAGGAAGAATTGAATAAAATCATAGATCAGTAATCATTTTTATGACGCGTAAACAAACCATCAGCTCACCCGCATTTGTGATCAAAAACTGGATACCCAAGGAAAAAACATACGAAGGACAAACACGGTAAAATGTTACACCACCCAACAAAATGATGATGAAAAACTTCCAAGGAATTGTACGCGAACCCCCACAGGAAAAATAAAAGACGAGAAATAGGATTATGGGATAAAAATTGGATATTTCTCCGCGGCTTACATTCACGACTCTTTCCTCATCATCAGTCCTCCACTTTCTTCCCCTTTCTTTCTCTGACTCAACCCCAACCCCACATGATCCCATATCCCTATTCCCTCATTCCAGGAAGGGAAATCTTATCCCAACAGCACCCTCAGGTAGCAAGGCTCCCAAATTCAATTCCATGCACCCACAAACCCCCTATCACTTCTTACGCCCCTCCAAGTCTGCGCGTCAGAAATGAATGAAATTAGCCGCGAGAAGAGTTTCTTAAAAACATATTTTCGATCCGTAGATAAATCATAAAAAACGAAAGTAATGAGATTCTCTAGGAGAAAGAAAGCGAGGCAGGTAATAAAGTGGGCGGACATTTAGAACAAGTAGAACATTTTAATTATATGGGGAGGACGCTACAAGAAACTAACGGAAGTACTCGGGAAAATGGTAATACAATGGCGAGACCGAAGACTAATCCGAAACCAATATATGACGAAAAGGGCGCAGGTGAGGGTGGCTGACGGTGAATAGCGTGGGCAACTATAGTAATAGGGTGGGCAACTATAGGTCGCGGGGGAAGGCAAGGGTGCCCTTTGTCGCCATTGCTTTTCATCATTTATGCCGAGGAAATGGTAAGACAGGCATGGGAAGAACTTGAGGTCGGAATCAAAGTAGAGCATTTTTAGCTCGTACGCTAGAAGAAAATAGACAGAGCAGCAACGGCATAAGGAAGAGAATAGAGCTTGCTATGGAGGCGTTCAGTATTAGAAGGGAACTGGTTACGGGGACCTAGTAAGGATGTGAAGAGGAGGCTGGTGAAGAGCTTGATATGGAGCGTAGCACCTTATGGGGCAGAAACGTGGACCCTCAGAAAGGAGGACGAGAATAGGCTGCAGGCATATGAGAGGTGAGTGTGGAGAAGGACGGAGAAGGTTAGGTGGACAGAAAGGAAGACTAACGAGGAAGTGCTTGAGATGGTGGGCGAGGAAAGGAAGCTTCTGAATGAAATCCCGGATAGGCAGGGTAGGTGGCTGAAGGATGTAATGAAGGGTAATGGGTTGCTTAAGAGTGAGATGGAGAGAAGGATGTTGGGCAAGCGGGAAAGGGAAGAAAGAGAATAAGTTTTATGGGCCGAATGAAGAAGGGTACATCGTATGCTGAGGAGAAAAAGATATACTATAGAGAAATGGGCCCCTGAATGGGCGAGGGGCAGGGATGAGATTCTCTGAGATTCAGCAAAAACTACCTCAACCGGTAGAATACTTATAAAAAAAAATAATTTCAAGGGCAGTAAGCAATGAAAAAATGGGCACAGTAGCTTAAATATAAGGAGGAGAATATCATTGGCCAAGGAAGCGCTTAGTAACAGAAGGGAGCTGATTGCGGGGACCTAGTACCGATGTGAAGAGGAGGCTGGAGAAGACCTTGATATGGAGCGTAGCGTTGTATGGGACAGACGTAAGCTGAATGCTTTAGAACAACTAGAAATTTTTAAAAACCAAGCTTACTGTGATAAATTTCTTGTTAATGAATGTATGCTCCCTGCCTATTCCCCATCCTCAAAGCTTTAATCTCCCCTCCACTTCGTCTTCCTAGCCCCCCTCCCGTGACCACCCTCTTCCTGCATTGTTCTCTCCCCCCCCCCTTTCCCCACCTGGTAATGTTAACTATATAAGGCCTGTACATCGGCCTTATATTTACCTGAAGATGATGTGCATGCACATCGAAACCAGGGTCGTTGTTTAATAAATTGAGTGGTTCTAGTAAAAGTTGACATCTGAAAATTTTTAATGATGGAATACCGCCAAGTGAGACTGACGAAAGTGAGTGATATTGTACGGGACGGTAACTTGGGACCCTGAGAAGGGAGGATTGGAATAGGCTGCAGTCGTTTGAGATGTGGGTGAGGAGAGGGATGGATAAGGTAAGGAGGACAAAAAATGAAGGCGAACGAAGAAGTGTTTCGTACGGTGGACGAGGAAAGAAAACTTCAGAAAGGACATATAAAACCTCAGAAAGAAATCCGAGATAGGCAGGGAAGGTGGCTGGAGGAAGTAATAAGTGGCAATGGGTTGCTCAAGACTGTGATTTAGGGAAGGACATTAGGCAAGCGGGGAAGAGGAAGAAAGAGAATAGGTTTTATGGGCCGAATGAAGAAGGATAGATTGTATGCAGAGGCGATGAAAGAAATACTAAAGATAGAAAGTACCTTCAATGTGTGGAAAACCTGTACGGGTTTGTCTGTCAAAACCTTCCAGTATAATACTTTTAAAGAAGTGCGTTTGTGAGCGGTAGCTTGTGTCGGCGCGAGATGGAATAAAAGAGGTGCGCAGGACGAGAACGCGAGCGGACCGGAGAAGCGTCGCCGGGCGACAATGGGTAGCGCACGAGGCCGGAGGGTCGATGGCAGGAGGTGAGAGAGAATGAGGTGGCGCGGAAATGGAGCGGGTGAGGGGGCTGGATTTTGGGAATAAGAGAGGGAGAGCGGAAGAGGGCGCCACCCACTCGACAGTCACGAGGCCAAAAACTCATTCGGGGAGAAACTTGAGGAGAAAGAAGAGGTGACGATCGATGTAAATTTTCCCAGGAAAGGCGAGAAAAACCACTTTTAGACTATGCAGGTTATTTCGCGAGGGGAGATTAAAATCTGAATTCTCCAAGAATGCTTGCCACCTCTTGAGGTCATGAGGCATTTTTGCTCTTCTGCTATGCGGCAAAATGTGCCTTACATTATTCATTGAGCCAAATTTTCTAGCTGACAATTCACTATCGCAATAATCACACACGGCATGGATATCAATAGATTGAGGCGGTTGTGAAGAAGAATCGTACTGACCGTCACAAAGGATTGTCCAAATTTAGTAAACGCTTCACTTCTGCTGCATCAATACAGAGAAAATCGCGAAATAGTGATCAGCGACCCTCGTGGAATGCTAATGGACAAATTCAACATTTGAATAAAGCCTATTTTAAAAATACAATCACAATTAATCGTTACACATAAAAACGATGTATTTCGTTTAATTACACTGTCAATAAATTTCAGAGAGAGTATCGACCATTTTCACAGTTTAGCCACTAGCCTAACCTTTATACGAAACCAATCCTGGATCCAAAAATATGATTAGTATTTCTTAGCACGTACGCAAAAGTTAATAAGTTTCAGCGCGAGGACAAACTCTCAACTAAAACGAAAAAACCATAAGCATATGTCTCATATAGCATGTTTTCGGATGCTCGGATTATAATCACGTTTATGATCATAATGAAGTTAAAGCTAAAAAAGAATACGGCGCGTATATAGTCCCCCCAAGTCCTCCTACGTATAACTACATTTTTTCAATCGCAAGAAATGCTTCGGGGAATGAGGGCATTTCAAACAGCCATTTCCCTCCTCCGCGTGATTTTCTCAAACACTTCGGGACAAAATGAGCAACGAAAAACTCTCACACTTCCAAGTACAAAATTATATAGTTTTTTTTGTCGTCCCAAAGCGGGCCCAATTCACTCCCGATGTTTTGACGAATCGGCGAGGAAACATTTCCACCGCAAATAGACGCTAATGAATGAAAACGACCACTCTAGGCCTTCGGAAGCCGTCCGACCGTACTGGCAACGGCCATAATAGCATTTAATGACACACAATAGGCTTGGAAAGAGAAAGATACGCGCGGGTAAGGTCTTAAACCAGACTCAAGCGAGCGAAGAGGCCAGTTCAATATTTACGGAGGTTAGGCCAAAAAACTCAGCCCTGTAGAGGTAGGGAGAGGTATTAATCATTCCAACAAAGATTCACCAACTCTAAGACTCTTCTCTACAACGATATCGCTACTTGTTGTCATACATGTAAGTGGAATACAAAAACCTATTTACCACAACAGAAATAGAATAGAACAGAATATATACCTACCTACAGATTGTTCTGGGGTCATGCCCCTTAAGAACAAAAAAATAATGTACATAGTAATGCGAATTAGTGAACAAAAATTAAAGTATAAATGGAAAAGACGAATGGCGCAAGGTTGTTTGAAACATTATATATTTACATAGAAATTCTACTATGCAAATAATAAACAGTTAACAAGTATGCAAGGATAATTGGCGAAGTAGTACATACAATAAAGTTAGAAATTCAGCTAACAACACTAAAGTTAGAAATAAAGTTAGAAATTCAGTTAACAAGTATGCAAGGATAATTGGCGAAGTATTACATACAATAAAGTTAGAAATTCAGCTAACAAGTTCACGATACATAGATACAACTACAATATTACGAAGAATCAGAAGGTAATACATTACAATATTTCACTTTGAATGTTGAGAGAGAGAGACAATTTTTTATTTTATTTATAATTTATTATTTTTTTAATGAGGGAACATAACGCGAGAGACTCTCAGGAAAGTCTCACAGGACAAAAGATGTGGTCGTTCCCTTCCAATATAACGTAATGACAAAATATTCTACCAATAGAATGGTCGATCCTTCAGCGAGACAGTAATTTCTAGAGGCGGGTAGAAGCGAAAGAACGATCCAACATGAACAGTTCATTTCCGTGAACCGAGTCAAATGTTCGCTGTACTTCATTGCATCGTTAAGGGTGAACTAAAACCACAATATAAGTAGCCACTTCTATCAGTTTGACATGCCTTCCCATTTCTGCTGCCTTCATAAAGCCTCTACACCAGCAAACCTCGCCTTTGGCCACCGCGGTGGCGTGCGGTAGATTGTGTCATGACACCAGCAATGAAAAAGTGAAGGAGTCGATAAAAGCCAAAAAAAGGGTGAAAGGACAAAAGTGATTGAATGTTGGTGTTTCGCACAATTTTTGCTGCAGTGAATAACGGAGCGGGGGAAGAAGGAAATTTTGCAAGTACTTATAGTATCTATCCAATTCTATTACTTCCGTCAGCTCTAATACAGCACGGGATAGTGATCATATCTTTCGTGTCATCCTGAACATTCGTCTGATCAGAATCATTTAAGTATTCTGCCGAGATGTCAATAGAAGTCGAGGGAAGTGTATATGAGAGAGCAATAAGACTAGCTCTACTTTATGGGTCTGAATGCTGGGCTATGCGGCGGTCTGATTAACGACAACTCCATGTTACAGAAATGAAAATGCTACGATGGTCCGGGGGTGTGACTAACAAAGTAAGAAACGAGCACATACGAGGAACATTCAAGGTGGCTAACATAACTGACAAAAATTAAAGAAAATCGTCTGCGTTGGTACGGGCATGTCATGAGGCGTAACGAGGAACATACGACAAGGAAGATCATGAACATAGAGCCACCCAAAACACGTCCAGGCCGCCCGCCGACGACCTGGATCGGGACCATTACTAAAAATATGGAGAAAATGGACATACAACCTGAAATGACGCAGCAACACATCGAGTGGCGAAGAAGAACCACAAGGACCGACTCCAAGAGACATGGGAAATAGGCACGGAAGAAGTAGAAGAGGAATCATTTACGTAATCTTAGCCTAAGGTGGGGCCTCTTGAAGTCTCTCGTGGTTCTTATAAACCCTTACACCCTGCACCTTTCATCAAGAGTACAGCGGCCTAACCCACACCTTGTATACACTCCGCGTTTGCTCGTAGCAATTAAGCGTACTGCTTTCTCTAGTATTTTGTTCGTTAAGTTCATCATACATTTCAGTCCAGATTCCCAAATGCTCGCGGTATATTCGAGATAAGGCTTAACTATCTTGCGAAATAGTATCCCAACTGCACGTATACCACCGAGAGCCTTCTTACCGCTCGCTTGACATATCCTAGTTTCTTGAATGCCACATCGCATATTTCGAGTTTTTTCTGCAAGCAAAACTTCAAAATTTACCTTCCACTACGCAAATTCATGTACTTTCAGGGTACATTTAATTCATCGCCAATTGCCTTAATATTCCTCTGAGTAACGCCAAAATAACCCTAAGTAGATGAAAAAATTGTAGCGACCCACTGACATAATTCAACTTAATTTTACTATTAATTCTTCCCGAAGGACATAGTAGCAAAAACAATCACGCGAAGAAACTTCAATTTTTTTCCTATATGCTGGCCTTCTCGCCCTCACTCATCGAGTCAACCTTCGCCGGCACCCTGATTTGAATATTCACCCCCAAAAGTTGGGAGATCACATGCTTTTAATGAAGTGAAGCTTTCCGAAGCCCCACGCCACAGAAACAAACTCACCAGAATACCAGCGGAATTGTAAAATAGTTGCCGGCTTTTTTCCCTGCGGTGCAACAGGTTTGACTCACCCGAATGCTCACTGCGGTGCGCTGAGTTACGACATCTGACTTTCACTTGTCTAAAACCAGAGACCGAGGCTAAAGAGAGAAAACAAATGCGCCACGTGAAAATAACGACTGAGGAGGGTACAAATATAACATCACTCAAGGAATAACTTACGTCGATTGAACGAGAGCATGAAAGTCAGAGAGCGCTTACTGCGCGTCATATAAAAAACCCTGAAGATGAATAGAGAGATATTTTGTACCCAGAGACAATACCATTCAAGATTAACGAAGACATTACAATTTTATTATAATTTAATGTCTTCGTTAATCTTGAATGGTTTTGTCTCTGGGCACAAAATATCTCTCTATTAATCTTACAATTAATCATCAATTACAATAAATATTGTAATTAAATGTCTTCGGCCCCGGTGGCGGCGAGGTGAAGTCCTCGCCAGCTAAACTGAGGGTCGCGGGCTCGAGTCCCGCCTGGGCGGGTTTTTCACCACCCAGGGCATGGATGTCTGTAAAGTTCTGTTGGTCCGGTTCCTGGAAAACCTGATGAGAGGCTTAGCAGCCTATTGGGATTCCAGGGACATACGGGCCAACAGAATCGTCCGACAAACAAAAAAATAATAATTTAGGGTTTGACATTGGGATACATACACTAAAGAATACATATGAAGAACTAAAGTTGCATTAAGCACAGTCTCATATTTTCAACAACGCGCGAAAATCGGGATGAAAATAAACATTATAATATTTAATAAAAAGACAACAACTTTAGAGCACCAAGTTGAGACGATTATCTCATTTTTCACTTTGTCACTATGGCAACTTCAATCAATTAATTAAATAGTTTTCACATTTTTCTCAACCATTTTTGCAAATAAATCACATCGTCCCCGCATTAATTTTTTCAGAATCGCCAAAAAAAAACTTCCGTTGTGACGAAATTTTAAACGTACCGCTCGAAAAAAAATGAGTCAAGTTGAAGGCTTAAGTACATAATATTCTTTGATTACTTCGAATTTCAGTATTATAAAAGTATAATATTGCACCGTTAATAATGCAACATTTAACTCATGCTTCCTACCGGTGCAGAAATTGAAACGTATAACTCTCATATGGTCTCCATTATGACTAGGGAAATACGAAATATCTCGCTAAAACTTCCTTAAGTTATATACAAATGGTAGGTTGAGCGAGATTTTTCCCAAGTTATGACAGAGGCCATATTTGAATTTATTTATTTTTTTCAATCTTAGCAGCTATAAGATGCATGAAATGAACATAGTAATATTAATGGCACAATGGCAATGGTAATGAAATAGATATACGTGGCTATAAGAGTCATTAACTCGACTGATATTTTCTCGCTAAGCGGTGAAACTTCCTTAACAAAATTAGGTTATTTGCGACTTTGTAAACATTACAGTGGTGATTGAATTATTCATTTTTAAACACAGATGAGAAAATATATGAGGTACACACTGATAAACATCCGACGAGATTTACGAGCTAGAAATTACTCATTTTTTAAATAAAATCTCTCTGGAGTGATTACCCGTATCTTTTCCCATGTGAAATAGCCGGTGTTTGCACACAAATATCTCGATAAGGAGTGCGGAGAATGGCAAATATTTTGGTATCTTTGGAAAGGTGAGATACTTTTATTTAATTGAGAATAAGTTCATTGACTTCTTAATGAAATAAATCAAATATCAAATATGGTTTCGTATATAATATCAAATAGGAAAGAGAAAAAACAGAACTGGAGTGTTTCAGAGCGACACAGAGAATATAGATGTGGCTGTCTGACAGACGCGAGAGAATAATAGAGAGATACATTTCCGAAAAGATCAGTACAAAATCTCGTTCTTTCCGCGCACAATAAGCGATCACAATAGAAACTGAGCTCCACGTCATACACTCTCATATTACACGTCTGCATTTCACCTCCCAAAACCTTCCCTCTTACATCTTTACACGGCTGGTGTCCAAACACCCCCTCCCACACGCCCATGCGGCGGCTCGCAGGGTAGTATGTACATGTACTGTCTGTAAAAAAAGCAATATACCTGAGTTTGAGATGCTCTATCGTCCAAACGAGGAAACCGATTTCAATGCAGTAACATTCATAAGAGAGCTTGTTCATTTCTACGTTGGTTCATGTACTTTAGAAAATCCTCCGCCCGTTAGTATTTCCCATACTTAATTTTTTCTCGAAAAAGTACCCGTTTTTTGCGCGTAAAATCCAGCTGTCCAACTTTGAGCGCTTGGGATACCCATAATTTTCGTTCCGATAACTTGCAATTCTGGTATAAGAAAGCCACATCTATTCCTAACCGTATGCAGAAAACAAATTGTTTATATCTCTAAAATTGAACAAGTTATTGTAGACAACGCAAACCTCTGCTAACTTCGAAACTAATGGCTCGATTGAAAATTGATTGAGACTGTTGTCTGCTCTAAAATGTAAGTAATACTTAGTACAGTAATATGAAATGATACATAGCTCTAACTACCTTATGCTCACCGCTCAAATTGAACTGGCATCAAATCACGGAGCGGAGAGGATTCGAAACGGCTTTACGTAGTGTCTCGCGCGCTACTTATCATCCTTCGCATTACCCTTTTATTGTCTTCTCCAACATTTTCCTGGCGTGTCGTTCACAGTAACCGTCGTTCCCAGCCTTCAACCTCTTATCCGCAGCAAACCAAAGAAGCGAGCCGCGTGCCTCTCCTCTATTGCCTCTCCCTCCGCGAACAACCGCCAGATGGGAAACCGGGATGAGGAATGAGAGAAAAAAGAGAAACGGGGGCGCGTAAACGACCATCGCGAAAATCGCACGTGCGCAGTCGTGTTCCATCGCATCCAAAAGTGAAGACGAGAAGAGTGGGAATACAGACTGAAAAGGGAAACAAAAGGAAACCGGTTGTTCACTATTATTCGAGCGCGGCTTTCGGTAGGTAATTCAATTCATAATCATAAAATAATCATTCATTCCTCATATTAAGTAGAAATATCGATGTCAGCAGGTAGGTTTTTTCGAGCACTAGATATGATTCTACCCAGAAATTGAATGAATATTTTTTTCCTTCACGATATCTGCAGAATATCAGTCTCCTCGACGATATCAGCAGGTAGGAATGAATTATTCCTAACTGTCAATATCTGACATTGTCGTGGAGGGACTGTCGTCAAGGAGACTGATATTCAGCTGATATCGTCAAGGACACAAATATTCATTTGATTTCTGCGCAAAATCATATCAGCGAAAATTTCTCGTTCCTGCCTCATTCACTATCGAGTTTCCATGACAGTACATAACTATACAATTCCCTTGTTCAGTCAATCTAATATTCCTCGAGTAAATTCAAATCATCAGAAGTGTCTTCAGATATAAAAACTAGAAAACCTTTAGGCACAAAATGACGGCTCAAACGGTACCTAAGAGCAATTATTCCAAAAAAGCAATTGGCTTCTGACTTTCGTAATGCACGTCTTTGAGATTTTGTAATAGCGAGGAACGAGGCTAATACTGCTCCTATTATCATTTTGAAAGAAATGAAATGAAAACTTCTACTTGGTTTTTCATTTACCGCGGTAAGAGCATGGCACGATGTGCTAGCCTCAAACGCTATACTATTGACTAAAAGACAGGGCAACTAACACCCCATAACGGGTTGATAGCTACCCTGTCAATAGAAAAGCGTTTGAAGCATATCGAGATATTGCCCGCTAATAACGCACCGCGGCATTCGAAGAGGATTCAAAACACTTTTCTCCAGTTCGCACCGCGAGGAATCAGATCGCTGGACGCACACATTTCTCCGGTGATCAATCGTCATCATCTTGACAGGACTCTTGATCCGGTGCAGGTCAAAATTTGAATGCGGAAATGCTCGCGTTCGCGTCCACGATTCCTTCACTTTGTTTCGACCCCACTTCCACTGAGCATCACATCTCTCCTCTAGTATTACAATTAATCATCGTCAGCCGCCATCAATGCGTAAATAATGGTTTACTGCAGAACTTCACTGCTCCCTTTTCAGCAAATTGTTTCACTCAGTCATAACTTCACATTTAAACGGTTATTTACATCTTCATACAGCCTGACGAGCCGCCGTACAGGCATGTAGCAGGTGGTGTAAAGACACCAGCCATGTAGAAGGGTGGAAAAGGAAGAGAAAGAGGACAACGGTGAATTTGATGTTCATATAGTGTCTTAAGGTAGGTTGAGCGAGATAGGTACCTAGTCATAATGGGAGACCATATTCGAATTATACGTTTATATTTCAGCGGCAGTAGGAAACATAAATCAAATATTGCATTAGTAATGTTGAAATAATATACTTTTATATGACAAATTCTAAGTCATAAATTATACCTATGCAAATAAGTCTTTAATTTGACTAATTTTTTTGATACGTTTAAAACTCCTTCACAACAGAAGGTTTTTTAATTATCCTGAAAAATAACTTCGGTAACTATATGATTCATTTTAAAAAATGGCTGAGAAAACATACGAACTAAAGAACGTTAATTTTATGTCGAGATCTATGTGTTAGAAATTCCTCATTTTGTTTAAACAATGTGTCTCCATAGTGCATACACGTACCATTTCCCATGTAAAAGGGCTGCTATTTTTCATCAAAATTCCAGGAAAGTAGGTCGGAAAGGGGCTGATATTTTGGTATCTTTGGAAGAGTAAGATATTAATCTTTAAAATGAGACCAAATTCATTGGCTTTATGTGAAATGACATTTCGCTGAAACTACCTTAAGTTCCAAGCTGTTTTTTATGTTCATTAATGGTACATGATCAGGATATTTTACGCACAAGTTAACCAGTTCATCTTCCTTATTTTCTCAATTCTGCCAGTTTATGAGATACAGCGCGGGGATGAATTAATATCCTCTGTGTAATACTGAAACTCGCCTCACCTGAGTTATTCAATTAATCTGAACCCCTGATCGCAGTCTCAGAGTCTCTAACGGTTTCAGATTTCCAGCCAGACGTTATATAAAGCTGTATAACACCTCGTATTCGCTCGTAACTTTGGAGAAGCGACTCCCCACAATGCTGTCCAGCTACATACTTATTTCAACCTCGGTGTCTCCTAATGCATCATTACCTTTCGTCCAACTCCCACAATAATTGTTTTTGTGACGAGAAAGCTCACTTCTTCCGGGGGAGTAACAATGGTTACGCACGATCAAGTAGCCCATAAGTCGCGGATGTGTAACCTGTTTTTCACCAGGGTATAGCTTGGTTTATCAGCATGTAACATATACACAGGGCATTGGCAGGTCATGCCTGGCCGAAAACTTCGCCCATACCCTACGGGCGGAGCACGTTCAAGGGGGTAGGTTTAAAATTCCCGGAAGTCCATGAGTCATGAGATAGTCTGGTTAACGCTATTCAAGAATGAATTAGCTTCCTGGTTGACTTCATGTGTACCGAGGGTTCGGGTTTAACAAACACAACACCGCACACACGGTTAGTTGATGCGTGCGACATCACCAAGAGAACGCACTGAAATCGGTGACATCTAATTCAACATAATACCCTGCGAGCCGCCGCATGGCCGTGTGGCAGGGGGGGTTAGGTCACCAGCCGTGTAAAGATGTAAGTTTTTGGAAATGAAATGGTGACATGTATCATAGGAGTGTATTTAGTGGAGCTCAGTTTTCATTGAGGTCGCTCATTGTGCGCGGAAAGAACGAGTTTTTGTACCTGCATATTCGGCAGTGAATCTCTCTTATTTTATCGCATCTGTCAGACCTAGAGATATACTGAGGCGTCATGATAATATTCTGTGTCGCTCAGAAATACACCAGTTCTGAATTTCTGAAGCAACCTAAGCCTAGCGTGTAGCCTCCGAGTCTCTAGGGGCTCCCGCCTTAATCCCTCTAAAAGCTGGGACACTATATGCTCGCTCGTAGCAATTTTTAACGAAGCGTGCTGATTTTTTTTAAAATTTGATTAATTTTTTGGTTAAATCTTTATGAACAGGGCCCAAAATGCTCGAGGCGCATTCTAGGTGTGGCCTAACCATAGCGAAGTAGCATCTCTCCTTTACTTTTTCATGCAAGGACCTTCCAATTACACGCTTAAAAAAACCTAGTTTATTTAATGCTGTGACGCATACTCTTAAAGTTAATAAAACAAATCGCCTCTCGTTTTTCAGGTCACCTTTATCTACTCCTCACGTCGAGTCTTACCAGAGAGTTCCAAATCAATTTTAGATGCTCAATTTAAAGAGCTCGCCATACTAATTTCCACTTGCTAAGGAAATTATTTATTAAAGGACAAACTTTCCAAGCATTCGATCTTCCGCCGCGGTCGTTTTCAACCCGGAAAACCAGAACGGGAAACTTCGTAGCCTCCTGGTCCGCAAGACAGTATCCTCCCCCGTGGTGGAGGCATCCCTCCCCTCTGAAACAACACGTACCGACCCTTCCCCCCTTTCTTCCTTCCCCCGTTCACCCCCCATCATCTCCCGCGAATGACGAGAGTTCCTCCCCACACATTTGGACGGACGAGGCGGGGGAAATGATGAAAAGGAGCGGGAGGAGAGAAAAAAGCGAGAGGAGGGACAACCGGAGGAGCAAACGGGCAATGGAAACCGGTCGGTCACAAAACGCTCTCCCGGCAACTGCGGTGGCCGAGTGGGGTAGGGCAGAGGGACGACGAATGGGGGAAAAAGTGGAAATACAAAAAAAAACTTTAAAAAAATACTCTCCGGGGAATACGAAAGAGGAGCGAGATGATGTGAAGTGTGGACATGAACGACGACGTCCAACGGTTTGGAATCATACACTACATTTACCAATCGAACTCAGATCGATATGATCTCGGACCGATCTGAATATGATAATCCAGCCGACTCGGATCGCCTGGTTTTATAATGCGAAATCGATTGCGATTTGAAACCTCAGACTGGCAGAGAAAGCGGGCCGAGTTAGCTCGCTTTTCATATGGATCCCACTAGACCGTTAAGTTTACCATACCGAGCTGAACTGGCCAAATCGATCTGAGTTCGACTGGTAAACGTACGTAATTACACCACAGAGTGTTGAAAGGGACTGTGGCACATGACCATGTTACCGAATGGTACAAGTACGTCGCGCTAATTTAATTTGAGCAACAACACTAAGTGTCATATTCATTATGAAATACCACAATATGACCGGCAGAAACTCAAGATACAAACGCACTGATAAGTTATACACGCATAAGATGTAAACTTAATAAAGAAAGGAGCCTAGGGTAAGAGGTAGAATACCGGGGAGACCTTTCTTCTCCAGATACGCCTGAAAAACCTAAGATCTTTCCTTCTACACTGAATATATAAAACGAACTCTTAACATACTACGGTAGATCGGATCATGAGAATAAGTCCTGGGGAAGGGCAGAGAGACGACGAAAGGGAAAAATGTGGAAATGCAAAAAAAAAACTAAAAAATCCTCCGGGAATACGAAAGAGAAGCGGGAGGATGTGAAGTGTGGAGAAGAACGACGACGTCCAACGGTTTGGAATCACATGCGATTACCGCCTGATAGTCGACGTTTTTTTACCAAAGTCAGCAACCGATACATGCACGTCCATGATGAGAGTGTTGTTGGGATACTATCGATATTTCTGGCATCGGAAAACAATCGAAACCGAACTACCAACGTCTACAAGGATTTACATCTACGTACCACACAGCAAGCCACCGCAGAGGCGCGTTTCATGCGCTGCAAGGAGCCTAAAGAGACGAAAATTCTAACCTCTTACATACTACGGTAGATGAGATCATGAGAATTAAATTAGGGAAAAAGACAGCAGAACAGACAGGTATACAAGGGAGGGAAAACGGAAGGATATACTAGAAATTACGGCCTTACAATAGGTACTGTCTAAGAACCCACCAATCAACCCGTGAAATTCTTTCTTTGCTGTTATTTATTCTAAATACGGAGCCACAATAATATTCCCTGCGTCAGAATGAAATTCACATGATCTGAAAATTATCAGGATGAGAAAAATGTCCACGACTCGATATTTTTACCGTGCACACATGGCCGCCGTAGGCAGTATGTGTAGATATTTTTTTCCAGCGAAAAACATGATCATACTATCCAAGCATATACATACAAGTATCGGGCATTGATGACCGGTGGCCGGGAATCATTCATGATATCCTCCGAAAGTCGACATTTTATAACGTCGACAGCCGACCGCCGTATTTGCATCACATCTCCATCATTGAGAACGAGAAAACAATAGAAACCAAACTATCCATGACTTGTGCGGTATATCATACACGGCCGAAAAGATGGAATCATCGACAGCCACCGCCCAATACTTCTCCCTTTTCTGCAATCGATGATAAAACTTAGTGTTCTGGCTATGTTAGTTAAAGTCGTAACAGTATCGGTGTCGATAGGACAGCGGAGAAATCTATGGCTGGGTACTGTCCAGTAATAACATATGGCGGGGAGCAAAGGGCACCAGCTATTTCAAGCAAAATTGTCGGAAAAACGAATTGAAGAGAGGAGAGGGATGCTTAATGATCTGAGGTATTCGAGCACCATTTAGTCCCCGTAATATTCGTGAATTGAAAAGTCTTTATTGTTCTGGGACTTGAAGTCTCCTGGAGCATTGAAATATAATGACATGCCACAATGGGGTCAATGGTGACAGGAATACATACTAATTTCATTAAGGAGCACCACATAAAAACCAACCGTAATCAATGAATAAGGTATTACATACCATGTGAAAATCAGGGTAACAGTACACAGATTTAAGATCAAGGATTAGGGATTGAGAAATTGAAATAGGCAGCATAGACAACCAATCGCATTACCTACACATTATGCATTAAGCATAATGAAATATAAAGTAATAGACACAACATCAAACAGTATGATAATACGATAGAACATGACGAATCTAATTCAAAATTGCAATCCACAGATATGAAATCACATTTCAAGAATTGATCTTATCGATTTGATGCGAGAAGATTAAGCTAAGTCGCATAAATGATCAGTCATATTCCTCTTGAACATCGAAATTGTAGAAGAGGGAATGGGAAGAAGGTATTCCAACACTACTGTTCGACAGCTTCACTAAATTACTTCGCCATTTCTGTCATTCCTGCATTTGCAGGGTGGGGATATAATAAAGCCAACCGAGTCCACCAAAAATCTCGTTATATATTAACGTTCCCAATAACCTAAGCCCTGAAATTTGCATCGCATTAAGATGAATTGGACACGCAACAGGCTAACACGCCCGGCCGACCCGGGTTCGCATCCCAGTCGAGCCAAACGATTCTTCTAGAGGCGAATTTCACCCCCTTTGGTAAAAAAAATACCTCACGAGCATCCAGCGGCTCCCGACCTAATACTCCATCAGTACTTCTGTCACACCTCCCGTTTGTCTCGTGTCTTTCTCACGGCAGTCTTTTATGAATAACAAAACTGCGCGGCTTTTCTCTCTGTGTTCCGTTGACGCGAAGAAGAGAAGAAACAAAGAAAAGTAAAAAAAGGAAAACACTACCGGAGAGCACGTGAAGAGAAGTGTGTGCGAGAGGATGCTATGTTGAGTGGGTAACGGGGAGAGAAAGAAAGAGAGAGGCATAAAGGGTGGGCGTATGGGGGGGAGTGCTTAGGAGGCGAAAGAGAGGGTAAGTGACGTCCTGGGGTAAAGGGGAAAGCGAAGGGGGGAAGGGTTTTCGGGGCGGAGAAGTAGGGATGGAGTAAATTATTGATCGCCACCACTCTCGGGGTCTCTCCCTTTATTCGGCACCGGGAGAGAGGGGGATAAGGGTTCGCGCAGGGGAGGGTACGAGAGGGGGAGGATACTGGGTAGGGGGGAGTCGTCAGGGTACACACGGCGAGAGAGATAGGAGGGGAGAGAAGTGGCAGGGGGCGTCCGCAGAGGAGTGGGTCGAACACAGCGGCGGTGGCGCGCGGGTGAGGCCGGGCACACCATCGGCAAGCGAGAGAGAGGACGATGACAAGGAGAAGAGAAGGCCGATGGATGTCAGCGGCGGAGGCGGAGCGGACGGCTTCCAGCGTCCGAATCGTGGGAGGACGGTGACACACGAGGGAAGGGGACCCGTTCAAACCGGCATCGTACGAACGAGCATCAGAAGAAAACCACCATTGGTGGTTTGGACATTCAAAAGGAAAAATTGGGGGATGATAACACGTTCTCTACGTAGGTAGTTGAACTAGGGTATAGGCCCTGCTAAAAAATACCTTAGAAGCTGTTCTGTAGAACGTAAGGAATTCTACAGAAATTGAATTTTTATTCAGAACTAGTTCCTTTTCTAAGGATCCGTACGGAACAAGAGAGCCTGACTCTACAGAACGTATGATCTGTAGAGTTATTTTCTGCAGAGCAAAATAACTCCTTATAAGCTACCACTAGGACGTTCTGCAGAATTTTGTTCTGCAGAATCTGCAGTTTAAGCAACTCTACGGAAATATGTGAGGTTTCCTTGAGCTTGTAAGGAGTTCTACAGAGCGTCAATGGACTTATGAGAACGTCGTAGGGAATTCTGCAGAACATCCTAAGGAATTCCGCAGAACGTCCTAAGGTATTCCGCAGAACGTCCTAAGGTATTCTGCAGAACATCCTAAGGTATTCTGCAGAATGTCGTAGTGAATTCCGCAAAATGGCGTTTCGATACTTTAAGGAATATCTACAGAACTTTAAGAAATTCTGTAGAAGTATTTATAAGGAAACTATACATATTCTTTTAGCAGGGGGTACATGACAAACCTATCATTTAATTCAGGAACCTGCTCTGCGAATTACTATTTTCTTTAT
This sequence comes from Ceriagrion tenellum, assembly GCA_963169105.1. Taxonomy (NCBI): domain Eukaryota; kingdom Metazoa; phylum Arthropoda; class Insecta; order Odonata; family Coenagrionidae; genus Ceriagrion; species Ceriagrion tenellum. The sequence continues at coordinate 66,480,525 of OY720642.1, read as the reverse complement.
ATTAATAAAATTTGCTCTAATGAGTAAATTTAGGCTTAGGGTTGCATAGTAATTTATTTTAAATTTCGTGTTAAAACTCCTGTGGGTTACATCTTATTAGACCGAGCGTAAAAACCGTACTTTTCACCTAGTAGAGAAAGCAAGTAACTATACTGACCCCAGCCTCAATTGCTATTCTGCAGGATTTGATTTGACATATTTACTTATTAACAATCTACGGGCAGTGTATTACTATATCCAGGGTTAAAATATATAGTAATGCACATTAAGCGCCTAATTTTAAAGTATTTTACAAAATAATGGTGGTAAACAGCAGAAGTTTCCCTTGAAAATGTTGCAAATGAGGAAAGATACTGAGGGACTTCTTTCAACGTGAAGAACAGGATCAGAATCATCGATTATTGAGGCAATGAATGAAAATTGACAGCTGATATCACAAGCGCATTGTATCCGAACAGAAGAGAAGAAAGTTGGACTTCAAAGTCAAATATCAATATTTTTGATTTTGAATGATCATCTAAAGGCAATCAGTCCATGTGGTAGGTGGTGTTTAAAATTAAAATGCTTTTGAAAAGTTTATTATCAAAAGAATGAGGGATACAGTATCTGGAATCATTCAGATCTTTACTATTTACAAAAAGTAAGTGAAGTATACCATATCCAAAAGAGATTACAAACTGACGCCGGTTAATGCTATTACGCACGCGTAGTGATCTCCCCCAGCAAACTGAAAACTACGTACTTGTCGAGGCATAAACGAGTGGCATTGTAGGACACAATCGACGGAAATGAGGAAAACAGAGACAAAACGATGGATGCCGAAAGACGTCGATCCTCATCCGAGAGAAACTTTCAACGATTGCCATCCGCTTTCAATCCCACTCAAAAGTTGGCGAGGCGGTCGGGAGGGAAGGAGAAGAGGCAAACCAGTTCGGAAGAGTAACCACAAGTGGTCAAAGGTGTGTTTAAGGAGACCGTCCCTCCAACTGGGGAGCAAGTTCCTTCGCTGGAAGTTAAGGATTCCGATGGGACTAAAGACTGTAGCGGAGTGACCCGAAGGACCTGCTGAGCAAACCGGAGGAATAACGGAAACGCTTCCACGTAGGATGTCATCGATGAGAAAATTTTATCTCACTAAATCCTTCAATCCTATATTTAAAATATTTGAAGCGAATGAAGCTTAGAGTTTAGGGGAGTCGGAACGTATATACAATGACCTTATGCCATTTATAACATATTCTTGCCACTCATAGAAAAACCGAGTCCTTTGTAAGATACTAACGACAAAAGCATACATTTCCACTATATTTTTTTCTGTTTTTGAGATTTTTGAGATCATATGGTATTCAATACACGAATGAGTTAAACAAGAGAAAAATGCCATTTTTCTTCTAATATAAATACAATCTGAAGTTTACAGAAGAGTAGAAGAGAGAAGGACCAAAGGAACACCATGCACAAAAGAAGAAACAGATTGATTGGAGACACCCTAGACACAATAGTTATGCGAAGAATATAAGTGAAGGTAAAATAGAGGGAAACTTCCCAGAGGAAGATCCAGGATATAGCTCATGAACCAAACAAAGAGAGAAGTACATCGGAAGAGCTACCAGGAAGTAAGAGAACTAGCATTAGACAGGGAACAGTGGAGAGATGCAGTCAATCAACCTTAGGTCTGCACGACCAATGATGTAGATATAAATACAATTTGCACGAAAAACTGATTACGAGAATCACATTCTCCCAGGATATTGAATGAGGATATTATTTAGGTACCAGTCCATCTTAGTTTAAATGTTATAGGCTAATGACTAAAGAAACTGAAGTGAAAAAGCTTTAGTTTAATATGTGGTCTCATCTTCTTGGTCAGTCAAGAAAAAGACGGTGCGATAATCTAAATAATGGCGAGTAAAAGTCTGTCATTGAAGAAAAAGAGGCCGCAGGAGTCTATCATAGAGTGAAAATAAGAATATTACTTATCGAAAGAAAGACTGGTGCAAAGCAGAAAGGCTTTAGCTTAATAAAATGCCGTCTCATCTCATTGGTGAGTCAAGAGAAAGGCGGTGCGATAATCTAAATAAGAGTGAGTTAAAGTCTGCAATCGAAGAAAAAACAGGCCGCAGGACCCTATTAAAAAGTAAAAAGAAGAAGAGTATTTTACAAAACCTAAATACTGGTGCACGGCTGAAAGTTTCGTTGGGGTGCAGGTAACCTCTCCACGACTACGGCAGCAATAGAAGGAAGGAAAAGAGAGGAGCAAATGGAATTCCACGGGGTGGATGAGAGGTTCAGTCATCCCTTTTTTATTTCGTGGGAATTATTCCCACGACAAAAGCCGGAGGCAACACGTCTTTTCAGACACATTAAAAACCGCTCGGAGCGCCCGAGGGTCGAACGATGAAAAATTCCCGCCCACCCTTCCATAAAAAAACGCAGAAAAAAGAAGAAACCCCTGCGGGAGGCACAAATCAACGGGGCGAGACTAATAGGCGGTCCGGCAAGAGGCGAAAACAGAACGCGGTGATAAAGATGTCCAGATGGGCGATGCGAAGAAGCGCGAAAGGAAACGAGGTCGGCAGTGGATAAGCCCTTCTCTCCTCATTAGCGAGAGAAAGAGGAGGGAAGTCTCGCCTATGGGGCGTTCCAGATTTAGCTGACAGTACGGGTTCTCATGGTGATCCTACTCCAACGTAAATCTCCATTAGACCAGAGGTACGACACTGCCAATTTCAGTAAGAAAATTAACATCTACATCTACATACTACCCCGCGAGCCGCCGCATGGGCGTGTGGCAGGGGGTGGCAGGTCACCATCCGTGTAAAGATGTAAAATTTTTGGAGGTGAAATAGTGACATGTACTATGGGAGTGTATTTCGAGGAGATCGGTTTTCATTGTGGTCGCTTATTGTGCGCGGAAAGAACGAGTTTTTGTACCTATTTGTTCGGCAGAGTATCTCTCTTATTTTATCGCTTCTGTCAGACCTAGAGATGTAGTGAGGCGTCATGATAATATTCTCTGTGTCGCTCTGAAACACCAATTCTGAATTTCTCAAACAAGCTAAACCTAGCGTGTAGCTTCCGAGTCTCTAGGGGCTCCCACCTTAATCCCTCTTCATGTTGTGAGACACTATATGTTCGCTCGTAGCAGTTTTTAACGAAGCATGCTGCTTTTCTTTGCATTTTGTTAATTTTTTGTGGTTAAATCTTTATGGCCAGGTTCCCAAATGCTCGCGAAGTATTCGAGGTGTGGCCTAACTAGAGCGAAGTAGCATCTCTCTTTTACTTTTTCATCCGAGGACCTTCCAATTATACGCTTAAAAAACTAGTTTCTTTAATGCTGTGCCGCATATGTTTTGTATGCGTGTTCCCTACGATATATCTGAAACCTAAACAAGCAACGGTATACACATAGTACACATAGTAAAATGCATTCAGTATCTTCACTGAATTCACACCAAGGAATCTTCCTATATGCAAATATTATTCACCAAAGAAACTCGTTCAAATTTACCACGAAACGGGAAATGGTCTCCTACGTGGCGGAAATTTGGCTACATCGCTCTTTCAAAGTCTATACTGGCAATGAAATATTGCATTCGTAAGTGGGAAAGGGTTCTTGAAGAGGAGGCAAGCAAAGAAATTAGACTTAGTGGAAATGAGGATGTTGCGATGGACTATGGGAAAAACGAGGAGAGAGATGGTAAGGAATGAGTGGTTTAGAGATCAGGGAGGGGTAGTTGAAGCTTCGAAGAAAGTATATACAAGAGTGAAGATAAGTGGCATGGGCATGTGATGAGAAGGGAAGAGCAGAACGTCTTGAGGGGAATAATGGACCTGCAGGTGAACGGCAAGCGAACCAGAGGTAGACCTAGGAGGATATGATAGATTCCACCATGGTTGACCCGAGAGAGAAGGAGATAACATCTGAGGACAGGAAGGACCAGACAAAATGGAGAGGAACAGTGACCCCTGGTCTTTAGGGATAAAGCTAAAGAAAAAGAAGAAGAATATTAGTTAGTGGGTAAGGGCGAAAACTTCCACTAATAGGAGACGTCAGTTGCGGGATGCACTACAATTGTCGGTAACCGCTGCAGCTAACAGAGTCTAAGGCGTAAATTTCGCAACATCTTTCTCCATACGGCTAAAACCGGCAAATAAACGCTCCATACATGTGAGCGGAAAGGGGAGAAAATATAAACTCTCCAGCGGTGTCAGAATGGCGGGACCCACCATAATTTTGACGAATTATGAGATTAATAGGGTCAAACACGTAAGTTAGACAACAGCGTTCTCTAAGAGGTTTGTACGGTTAATAAAAGCTGAATAAAATATTGAGTTGGTGAGTGAGAAAAGGGGAAAATTTCTACTCGTGGGAAAAGTCAGCAATGGGGAATCCACCCTGATTTTCGGTTACCACTGCAGTCAATGGAGTCAAATGCTTAAGTTTGGCAACATCTTTCTCAATACGGCCAATACCGGCAACTGAACGTGGAACGCTCCATAGATGTGAGCGGAAAGGGGAGAACAATATCAACTCTCCAGCGATGTCAGAATGGCGGGACCCACCATAATGTTCGGCGACTAATGAGGCTAATGGGGTCAAACGCGTAAGTTTGACAACAGCATTCTCTATGAGGTCCGTTCTGTCAAATAAATACGAATCGCCGTACGGCAGCGAGCGGGCGCGGGGAACAATAATAACTTGGGGGCGTTGCCATAATGGCGGGATCCACCAATCCACCATAATCTTCGGTGACATGCGAAGTTAATAAGGTCAAACACGTCTTCCTCACAGCGGGGAGTGAATGGATGCGGCAAGGAATCAAGGGGTTAATCCCGTTTTACGTCTTTAAAATCCGCTTAGCACGATGACACGATTCCCTCCTTCGGCATCATTAGTCGAAAGGAATAATCCGCAGTGGGAATCAAATTTGCATTGGGAGAGGGATAAACGTCATATCGCCGCAGAAACCCCGGGGAGAAACCAGGCATGAACGGCGATTTGTCGGATCTCCTCAGATCAATGACATTTAAAGGAGAATTACGAAAACCACTAATGAGTCTAGGAGTAAACCACCGCGCATTGAAGGAAAAAGAGGAAAATAAGTTGGAAAACTGGAGAGAAAAATGAAATCAGGAAAAAAGCAGGAGGGGAAAAAATGCTGCTTTCCGTGCACGAAGCAAGAACTTACCTTGACAGCGTGACTGTCAGTCAGGACACTACATAAAGGGGTCAGCAAAAATATGAAATTTCGAAAAGATGATAACATAGCCCGTCATGGGTATTTGATTCAGAAATGGAGTTGGAGTAAAGACAAAACCATAACACAGATCAGCAGAAATAAGATGGATACACAACAATTTCTAGTATTTCTCGCGAAAATGAACATACGAGGTAAAGCACTTATGAGTCTAAGAATAGCCTATCTCACACAAAATGACCACGATATAAACGAAAGAAAGGATTAAGTAACCATAAGGTGAATAATTCTGCCAGAAAAAACCTACATGAGGAGGATAACACACTCCAAAGAACGTTACGGTGCGGCTTCCTAGCGGAAAAAGCATTGGGCAAATGACCTGAGGTACGCCTTCAAATCCGGAAAGGGGCTCGGGCCTCGGAATCACTCACTCCAGACATTCGAAAAACTTAAATATAGCGTTTTTTTATGTGCGTTTCATAGACTAAGAAGAAAAACCAATGGTTCACTGGATATTTTTACTATATGCCTGCCTCGAAAGTGGCAAAGTGTGCATTGGGCCCTGATAGAAATTTCTCAGAATACAGCAGATGAACATCGAATTAAAAGAGAAAGCGTAAATACTTTTCATTATAACCATATATAAGAAGCGAAAGGTCATGGGAATATGAATGATCATAAGATATAGGAAACTTACCTCCTATTTGAATAAATTTTTTTTAAATCTTGGTACTTTTACAGAGATTTTTATTCTTAGTCGACCGGTTTCGTCGCATAGGCGACATCAACCTGATGTGTATATACCAAGCACCAAGCAATTTTGAAATTTATTCAGAGAGGATTTCCTCTAAGTGAAGCCTGTCACCATCGAATTTACCACCTATTTCTTAAAGTTATTAGTCTCATCAGTGGACTTTCAAACCTAAGACTAGCTGACTCCATCCCTCCACCCTTCTCTATCTAATGTTAGTTCCCTTACCTCATGGTATCTCTTCCTATGTACTTTCCTTTTTAGTCATGTGATATATAGTCGCAATGCAAGGCTACATCTTCCAGGGAGATTAATACGATGGTTTCCCTGTTGTCTTCCACATCGCAGTCCCCCGGTCGATACCGTGAACTTCACTCTCGCCCGAAGCTGTGGCTGTCCGATCTCCTTGATCTGCGCCATCAATGCCTTCTGCTGAGACTGCTGCCTCTCAGTAGTCAAATTTCGGGTGGCAAGTTATGTGGCAAATTAAAACGTATAATTTGAAAATGGTCTCTATTATGATTAGGGAACTATCTCCCTCGCAATACCTTAAGTAGTTGCATTGCAGATTACTTCAATAGTTTCTGTAGCATTTGTAGCATACCTATAGTGTAAAGCACGTTGATTGAAGTTAATTTTTACACTATTGTGAATGTTAGTGATGAATTACCCCAAAAAAAACACCCTTGAGGTGGCTTACCCGGCAATGCGAATATGTAAATGAATAATTACATAACGCTGAGACGACCAAACGCAATCGACAGTCAAGATTAGACCAATATGTGACAAGGGAGCACTGAATCACAGAATATGCTGGGAATGACGATGTGGATTAAAAAAAACGGAGAAATGACACGGATGATAAAAGATCATCTATCACTGGCACGGAATAACAACGCTGAGGAAAGACACCAGTTAGCTCAGGACACGCACACACGTTGAAAAATACAAGGGGAGCAGTATACGTCAGGGAGGAAGAGAATATGAAAGAAAGGAGATTGAGGAGGGGGTAGCGATGAAAGGAGCCAAGAAGGGAGATGATGAAAAAACTGATGATGGAAGGCGATAGGGGGGAGGGAGGGAGACAGATATATATACACGGACGGGCGGGTAGGAAAGATTGGAAGAGTGTAGAGTGGTGAACACGGCGTGGGAGACCGTGGAAGAAAATGCGTTTTGAAGGGGATGCGGAAAAAGGTGAGCGGCAGGGGGTGAGAGGGATGAATGAAAGGAGACGTGCGAGGGGGGTGGGAAATAAAGGTTCCCCTTTCCTCCCTCCTTCCCTCCTTGCCCGCCTGCCGAGTTTGCATGTGAGCGCTCGTATTAAACTGGTGAGGGCGGACGTCCGGCGCTATGGAAACCAATAGGGGTGGGGCACTAAGGAGGTGAGGCGAGGGGGGGGGGGTTGAGAGCCGGGAAGAAAAATAAAAAGGGGGGAGAGATCTAAGGGACTGGCTCCCTCTGAGGCATTTACTTGCGCATCATGATGCGTGGACAGATGCGCACTCAATATTGTGTCTGGTGAAGCGGGCCGAATTGATAGGATGACCCACCAAATATTAGGATAGAATGGGAGAGCAGGCTCTCGTGAAGGCATTTAAAAATGCATTCACTTGCGCAATATGATCGTGGACAGATATGCACTCAATACTGCGTCGGGTGAAGAGGGCATAGTTGAAAAGATGACCGACCGAATGTGAGGGCAGAATTTGGAAGCAGGCTCTGATTAAGGCACTTGAAAAACAATTTACTTGCGCATTCTAAATCCTGTATTCATGGAACTGCATTGCGCACACCTCAAGTTAAATGGTGAATCACATTATTGACAGAGTAAATGTACGTATGAGAGGAAGAAAAATAGTCCACGCTTTCATTCGGAGCATTCATCTTCGCAATTCAGTGACCACACTAATACCCTACGTCTCAATATAGCCACGGTTTAAGAAGCTACAGAAACTATTAAAACTGCTGCTGGGGCAGCAATAATAATCCATGCCTAGCACAGACCCATCCATCTCTCCCTAAGATTTGAATCCTTCCGTCAGTTTCACAGCGGATCAACGATTAATCGGGATTAGTTTTAAATGTTTGACATCTATATTACGTTTAAACGTAAGTTTTCCGACAGCATTGTACGACTGAAATGCTCGCTGAGTTGCCATTAAAAAAAACACCATGTAAAACTTGCCTGTATTCGTTCACGTCATGTATCATTCCACTCCAAACAACAAGAACTTGTTCTGCTTCAAAATTAACAGTGCGATGTTTCACGCCTTGTAGCACGGAGTGCACTGAGCGATTTTTTTCTATGCACAGATTTGTGTGAAACTTCGCATACGTGTTCTCATCGGTGATATTTATGGACAAAAGTGAAAAAATGCTTCATACCGAATTGATTTTTTGGCAGTCGAATGCTCTTTTAACTCATAGCCTAAATCCAGATGACATACATTTCGTAACAATTCGATTAAATACGGGCAGATTTTATTAAAATACATATCCTATAAAAACAATTGTTTCCAACAAATTTCAATGTTTTACGAGTCCAACATTAAAAAAATGAATTTCAATTAAACGTCGCTAAATTTAGAATACCGCGCCGGAAACTACAGTCATAACAGGTGCTTTGATTATTAAGGAGAGCCCCTTGAAATATTACTCTAGCGTCTTTTCCATTACCACCTGAAAGGTGCTTTTCAACGCATTGACGAGATGCTCATAAACTGAATGCACACCAAGAATTTTTGTCGACTTATTAAATTATTAATCCGTGCCTTCAATAACTCACATTTTCCGCCCCAGTCACCGTACGAGAGAGCGAGGAGGTTTCTGCAGAACGGAGGGTGAAGAGGATATCTAAAGGTCAAGGAGCTAAGAGATGAAGAGTGACGAGTTAGTTTCATGGGTGGAGAGGAGGAGGGCGTGGCGTCGGGGGAGATGAAAGAGGAGTCAGAGAAGGGAGAGGAAGATTCAGCAAGAAGGAGGAAGCACCATAACCAAAGGCTGCCCAGCATGAGGCATTTCACAAGATAGTTTGAAGCAACGACTTCGGACAATAAAAGCCTCCACTATAAACGGAGTGAAAGAATGTTGGCATACTTCAACTGTTTATTCCAGAAATTAAGAGCAGGTAGAATGAGTGATGTGGCATCCATACCCTAAATAACAAACCTATACCCTATTACATAGGAATACGAAGACAAACTAACAAAAAAGCATAAAATAACAATATTTCCACACTGTTTACTAATGAAAATCGACCATGGTTTCGACAATTTGTGTCATAATCTAGGATAAAGAGTAAAGGATTCATTGAAAAACAGTGAGGAAAGTACTATTGTCATTTCACTCTTACCATCAAGGATATAGAATATTTCCACAAGTTACGCCTGCAACTTTTTCATGTGTAACAAAAGGGAAACGACAAGCATATTATCTTAATAGCTCAAACATAAAAGAAGTCCAATCCAAAACGGTCCAGATGGACTTCTTCAGTTATAACCTCACCTATTAATTTACATTGGATCCATTTTACTTGTTCGGAAACACATTCCCACTTCATGGAAATAGCGCAATCTCTCTCCAAGTAGTTGATTCCAGTCTGCAATAATTTTGTCAAAAAAACGAAATTATCTTTATGTCCGTTCTTCAGCAAATAAATTTAATTCTAAATTCATAAATGGTCATAATTGGTGGTTTTTCTATCATCCAACCTCACTCCAATTCGCTACAAAAACAAGGAATCAGGCTGGAATTACGATCGACGTTTCCCGACGTGACGGAAACAAACAATGATGCTCGCGGAACTTGGTGACTGTTATGTAGTGGAAACCATTGCAATGGCCGGTGGTAGACTTAGTTTTCCACGGGCGATGAAAGAACCTCGTCAGGGTTGAATTACGATCGACGTCTCATGCCGTTGCGGAGATGGGCGGTTACGTTCGCGGAACTTGGTGATATACATGTAGTTGAACCTAATACCATGGCTGGGCAAAGACGGCGTCGACAACGGACAACGAGCGCATCTAGTCAAAATCTAGCCTTTCCGTCACGCTCCGTCATTGGTAGTCAATGAGACGAGAGCTTATTTCAACATTTACCCACTAAATTTCATTTCTAGACTGTCCACATGACTTTTTAACATCACAATGAAGCAATTAACCTTCTCGTAGCATAAGGGAAAACAGTAAACTAGGTGTTTGAAACTTCAGTCAATCGTGATACACTCCTCCATGACGGGCAGACGATAGAAAACTGAATGCCACCGTCCGTTTAAGTCACGTCAGAAAACATCGATCGTAATCCTGCCCCTGACGCGGAAGCCTACCGGAAGCGGGGGGTTCGCGGAAAATTGCTCCAAGCGGGAGATTTGCCCGCTGTTAGATGAGTGGGCGGGACCAGGCGAGTGAAGAGATGAGGGGTCCGTCCGCGACCGCATTCCACCCCCAAAGCATGCAAGCAGGGATGGATGAAGAGGTGATTCCAGGGCGAAAGGGGGTGCATTATAAGTTGATATCCACCGCGCGGGAGAGATGGAGAGGGAGTTGTGGGTGGTTTGGGTGCCGGCAATACCGCGCGCCCATGGCCACGTTAAATTAAACTCGGGACGGCCGACCATTATTATGCATTATATAACGCTTCGGCAAACGGCTGGGGAGGAACGGGCGCTTCTCAACTCCTATTCTCCTCCCCTCGACGCAGCCGAGCGATGGGGCACCATAATTCCCCGGATTGGAAAACGGGGCGGTAACGATTTCTATCCCTATAGTAGATTGGAGAGTTGCGGTCCAAACCCTTAACCTACCCTCCTCTTAATAAATAAAGAATGTGCGGGATACCACTCAGTTTCGCTATGACAGGAAGATAGCATTATTTTTTAAGTTATAACAGAAACAACAATTGCACTTTACACCGGATTTTTTGATGAGTACGCCGCGTTTCAGCTCACAGAGCCATCAGCAGGTACAAGACATGTACCTGATGATAGCTCTATGAGCTGAAACGCGTCGCACTCATTACCTTGTGCTATGTGAAGTGCAATTGTCGTTTCTGTTATAATATGACGAACTTCTACGATATATCGCCTGAATCTGTTGAAATTTTTGAAGTCCCTATAGTCCATAATAATACTCAAAATGAGAAGAAATCAAAGCATATGCTTAACTTTACAGAGATGGATTACTGGAGACGATCTGCGGGGACATCAAGTAGGAAAAGTATCACGAATGAGAGAATAATAAATACAACGGGAGTCACACAATAATTGATGAAAAAAACAGCTCGTGCAGTATGGACACATGCATCGCATGACGAACGAGAGATTACCTGAGCAATTTTGCAAGTGGAATCCACAGGGTAGAAAACAAGGGAGACCCAAAATAAGTTGGAGAGAAGGCCAATAAAGGCAATAAAAATAAAACGGTCGCCAGAAGGCCTATGAATGAATAGAGAGCAATGGTGGTTTGGCATCGGATGGCGTCGTAGAAAAATATACAACCAATTATATAAGTAGCCAAAATGTAATACTTTCACGATAAAAATATATTTTATCTATTTTCTCTACCTCGAAAACAGCATAATTAGCCACTTACTCCGGGAGTATTAACAATTGGCGAACAAAAAACGCCTATGTCCTGCGCGGCGGTAAATCCACCAAAGCGGGACTCGAAACCGCGACCCTTTGGACTTGCAGACGAGGACTTGACTCCGTCGCCACTGGAGTCAAAACATTTTGCAAAATTATTGAAACAGCGGTCGCGAAGGTATTTCAGCTCTGCCGAAATCGGAAAATGTGTACACACGTCGAATCGAACCACGGAACCACTCTGGGTTCCTCATTCCCGCGGCAATCTCGGGTTTCCCACGTCTTTCCCTCGCCGGAAGAGGCATAATTGTAATATCTTCATACTTAGCTAATAAACGCATAGGTTATGTTAGTGGACTTTCCTCGCCATTAGTGGCTCCTTTGAAGTCAATTTTCCATAGAGAGTACGACCCTCGACCACTAAAGGCAGCTGGAGCAGTAATCGTGAGTCACTCATTGACCATCTCAATACCTATTCAATAAGTCCAATTAAACTTCTGGGCCGCACTACACTTAAGAACACCCGTTTTTACAGCAGAACATATCAAACATGTAGTAATATAAATGATGCAATAATTATATTTTTTTAATTTCGCCTCCATGAAAGCACTGTTATGACTGGACTTACATCTACATCTACATACCACTCTGAAGTCGCCGCATGGGCATATGGCAGGGGGTAATAGGACACCAGCCGCGTTAAGATGTAAGGAATAAGGTTTTGGGAGGTGAAATGGTGACATGTATTTTAGGAGTGTATGAAGTGGAACTCAGTTTTTATTGTGGTAGCTGAAAGAACGAGTTTAGGTACTACTGTTCGGCTTTATCGCTTCTGTCAGACCTAGAGATGTAATGAGGCGTCATGAAAATATTCTCTGTGTCGCTCTGAAACACACCAGTTCTGAATTTCTCAAGCAACCTAAGCCTAGCGTGTAGCCTCCGAGTCTCTAGGGGCTCCTACCTTACTCCCTCTTAAAGTTGAGACACTATATGTTCGCTCGTAGCAGTGTTTAACGAAGCATGCTGCTTTCCTTCGTATTTTATTATATTTTTGGTTAAATATTTCTGTCCAGGGTCCCAAATGCTGAGGTGAATTCGAGGTGTAGCCTAACCAGAGCGAAGTAGCATCTCTTTTTTACTTTCTCATCCGGGGACCTTCCTATTATACACTTATCAAAACCTAGTTTAGAGCGCGGAATATGAAATTTAAGCGGAAATCACACGTAAATACGTGCTTATTTACTAGGAATGATGCCTTGATATATGCTAGCAGCTATTATGATAATAGGAAACGTATTATTACTAGTTTAGGAGGATATCTACAATTCTGTTAATGAATTATTTCGAAAATTCATCACCATAACAGACTGAATAATTAATATTTGTCTTTCTCATTCCACTTCATAGATTTCTAAATAATTATGAAAGCTAAGTAATACTGGGACGAGTTAACAAGCATTTTGCGCATAATTTTGTGCGCGAATAAAACTTTCTCTAATCGATTGAAACATGCATAGTACCTAACGCAGGTTAAGTCCCTCTACTCCCTCTTCACTCCCTTCCAAAAAAAAAAGCTATTTAGTTTCGAGACCAGTAAAATGCATTTGCTCCCGCAAAGCATGTTCCCCGCGTTCGGTCTTTCGAATGCACCCCTGCCGGTAGGTTGGCCGTTCACACTCCCGATGAACACAATTTATCCATCAGCTAATGCAAGTAAATGACACACGGCTGCAGCTGAGCGAGGGGAACACTTCTCGTGAGGAGTAGGCTGCACTCACCAGAATTAACGGCGAGAGCAAACCGAAGAATCTTGGGAGGTGACAACTGAAGCACTACAAATTAAAAAAAAAAAATACGCGAAATAAAAGCCATGAAATGAGAATGGCACACGGAAATATACAAGAAAAATATATTACATCGATACACAGAATACTATCCGTGAAAATTCTATGCTCTTCCCCTGAGGTTAAACTCAGAGGTATAATTTAAAAAAAAATGCTTTTTGATACCGTCTCAGGACTGGATCGATGGAACATATACATGGCTGAAGACGAACTGCAGGTAGTGTCCAGGCTACTCCAAGGTGCGAGAGTAAAAAAAATCACAATGTGCCTTCTAGCTTGACGCATCCAGAACAGTTGGCTTGACATTGAAAATCGGCCGCATTCAAAATTTATCAGTTTTAACCTGCAAAGAGTTATTCTTTAGTTCTTTCGGAAAAAATAATGGTGCTTGAAGCGTTAGTTCTGTAATTGGTGTTCTTCAAATAAATAATACAAAATAAAATAACACTACCTACCTATCCCTTAGAGATAAAGGCCTATTTAAACAGCCAGCCAATCGCATTCCACATCACAAACACGTATTCAGAAATTTGACCAGTATTAAAAATTACAGGGATTTCGATACAGTTGGCTCTATCATGACGTAAACTATTACAATCGGCCACATTAAACATTTATCAGCATAAAAATGCAATGAGTTATTTTTTAGATCTTTCGGAAAAAATATGGGTGTCTGAAGTGCTAGTTCTGTAAATGGTGTTCATCAAATAAACAATACAAAATCAAATAATACTCTCCACCTATCCCTCAGGGGTAAAGGCTTCTATAAACAGCCAGCCAACTGCATTCCATAACACATCACAAACACGTTTTCAGAAATTTAGAGAGTATTAAAAATTACGAGGCTTTCGATACTCATAAAACGAATCCAACTCGTCACTCTTCATCCCTTAGCTCTCCGACCTTTAGATATCTCCTCTTCACCCTCCGTTCTGCAGAAACTTCCTCGTATCGCAAGGTGACTGGGGCGGAAAATGTGGGTTTTTGAAGGTACAGATTGATAATTTGATAAGTTGAAAAAAATACTTGGTTTACATTCAATTTATGAGCATCTTCTTATGCGTTGAAATATACCACCAGGCAGTAATGGAAATGACAAAAGAATTGTATTTTAAATGGCTCTCCTTAATAATCAAGGCATGTTGAGACTGTAGTTTCCGACGCGGTATTTAAAATAGAGACGACATTTAATTTAAGTATATTTTTTCGAATGCTGGACACGTAACATCTTAAAAAGTTGTTAGAAACAATTATATTAATGGGAAATGCATTGTTGCTCGTTTAAAAGAAAATCAGCCATTATTTAATCGAATTATACGGTATGTCATCTGCCATTAGGGTATGCGTAAAAATAGCATTCAATTGCCAAAGAACCAAATCGGTATGAGAGTAAATTATTTCTTTCGGGCTTTAAAGAAAATCTGCACATATTTAATAGAATAATTACGAAATACGTATATGTCATCTGCCACTTGGCCATGTATTAAAATTAAATAAATTGGGTGCAATCACGAAGGGAAAGACGACAGAGCACAGTGGCGATAGATAAGTCAGAAAAAAATCACCTTCTCAAGAGCAACCGAAAGAGAGAGAGAGATGTGGGGGGAAATGGCAAGCCTAAGATAGGGAGGGATAAAAAGGGGAGGAGGGCTGCTGCGGGCACGTGCGTCCTCTCCTTCAATTTCTCCCCCAAAGTGCCCAAAGGGCCACCGCGGGGGATGAGCCCGCCTGCCCTCCCCACCGTGGATGGAAAACGGGCCGGAAGGACGAAGCAATGGGGAGAAGAGGGGGAAGATGGCGTCGACGTGGTAATTGGGAGGTCGGATCTTTCGCGAGCGGAGGGGAGGCCCCTTACACTGCGATGCAATTAGAACGAGACCCGCACCGCCCTCGGACGTTACCTTGTTACAAGTACCACACCTGTAAGCCACTCTCCCCACGGACCCGGCAAGAGCAGAACATTCACCGGCCGGCAAAACAGCGGCCGTTTCCAGTCATCGGCAACAGGCACGAAAAAATTGACTTACGCACTGCAGATTTCTCTGGTGATTATCCCACATACCTTAGCGTATATTAGTAAATCATCGTCATGAAGCTAGGAGCAATATCTAGGTGTAGTTGCAATAATTAAAGAAGTATTTAAGAGGAAAAGAAAATAGTCGAAACAGACTCTTGACCTAAGACGCGACAAAATCATTAGTTTAAAATTTAAAAAAATAATATAGAGGAGGATAATGTATTCTTATGAATTTTCCTAAATTTTATTATGTAACGGTACCTGTGGAATGGATAAGAGGAGGGAGTCGATAAGTAGAGGCGTAAAGAAACATAAGGTGAAAACTCTAACACGGAACGTGGCGCTATACGAGTCGGAGTCTTGGTCATTGCGAAGGGAGGATGTACGTAGACTTGAAGCGTTTGAGATGTGGGTGTGGATAAGGATGAAGAGGGTGAGCTGGGTGGCGAGAAGGACGAGTGAGGAGGTATTGGATATGGCTGAAGAGGAGAGGAATATGGTGGTGGAAGTTGGAAGGTGACAGAGGAGAGGACGTATTGAAAGATGAGGGAATTCTGAATAGAAAAGACGGGAGAACACTGGGGAGGCGTGGAAGAGGAAAGAAGAGTATAGCACAACAATTATGGACGAAATAAGACAAGGGAAACAATATGAGGTATTTAATAGGGATCTAATGACGGAATATCTATAGGACGGAAAACGGAACAATATGCCAGAAACTAAGGTGTAAGGATAAGAATCATTCAAAAACCAACCAATCAGCTGGTGGAATACTCATATGAACCTGAACGGTAACAGTTAAAAAACAGTATGAATAATTACGAAAGATAATCTACCCCGGTAAAGATCATGCTCTACAAAGTATCTGACGTTTGTTTGACCGTAAGTTTCTTTTTTGCAACTGATTTTGCATAGACTATCTGATAGTAGCCTCATACCAATAGCCAATACAGGATCATCTCTAGGGGTTACCTATCTTGAACTAAATGATTTAAGATTTTCCCGGTGTATTATATTTAAACATCTTTCTCGGGCTTCGCACCGGGTAATGTTTACATAATCCAACAATGATACTCAAACGATATCGTACTGTCTACCAAATTTATTTCAAACTCTTAAGGGGCGGCCGCAGTGCAGGTGGGTTGCCTGGAGGGTAGTGGATAGCGGGTACCTAAGCTACCCGCGAGGTAAGTTTCCGTCACAAGGCTTCTGATGTAGGCGGCCGCACTGCACCTTCCAACCTACCCAATCCACCTCGTGAGTCGCTAGGCGTGTAGCGAGGCTTTCAGTCGTGTTGGATAATTCCATCTACCCACATCATCCACCCACCCTCTCTGACATGGAGGAGCAGCTAATCGCGTCCCATTTGCCAGCGATACGGCGTCATGAGCAACTTTGAGGTCCAATAACTGCAAAGCACATTGTTTCAAAATTACGAAAGTTTAATATGATGTGAGTGATATCTTTATTGTAAGGTCTGCGATTTTTCAATTTTTTTACTTTTGTACTTATTGGTATGCTGTTCAATTTAGAAACCTACTTTTTCTCGGCAACCATACATCATGGCGTCATGAGACCAAAACTGTCATCTTCCTCTTTAAATTCCCTGAGCGAATCAGACGTTATCATTCTGCTGAAGTCAGTACCTTATTTTATATCAAATTATATATTTTCTGAAAAAGTGCCCGAACCCAAAGCTGGACTCCTCTGTATCACTTATTCCATCGCTCAGTGCGGCCGGGTTATATCCACCCGCAACCCACCAGTCTCTATCCTCTAACCTCTAACCTACCCGCTACCCACCTTCAGTGCGGCCGCACCTTTACAACACGTGTTTCGACTGTCTAGCAGTCATCATCAGGTAAGATCGGGTAACATCAGGTAACATCAGGTAAGATCAGGTAAGGTAAGTCTTACCTGATGATGACTGCTAGACAGTTGAAACACGTGTAGTAAGAGTTTGAAATGAATTTGGTAGACAGTACGACATCGTTTGAGTATCATTGTTAAATATGCTGTTCTACAATATCTCGCCGGAGAAAGTGGAGTTTACATAATTCGCCGACGTTTCGGAAAACGACCTGTTTTCCATTTTCAAGGCGTCAGTAGAGATCAATGGGAAGGGTAAAATGAAGGACAAAATGGCGAAGAGTAGGAAATATGATGAGCGAATGTTGAAAATGTTACGCGACTGAGAGGAAGTTGGGATTGGCAAAGCTGGCCGGAAATTTTCCTGCTTTTCTTGGGTGAGTCGACGACTCTGCCGTCCCTCATCTGCACCTCATGCATGCGGCCCAAGCTTTGAAAGGAAGTATCGCGACTGAAATATAAAAAAAAACCACGCATTTGTATTTCTAATCAACTATCTCGATTGATGTACAACTGCGAGGAGTCATAAGTCTCGATCTCTTCAAAAAATAAAAAAGTTGAAAACAAGAATTTCGCTCTATGAGTTACCAACTGCGTTGAATATTTCAAAGAGATTCCTCTGCATTTTGTGTGAGACGAAACAGACAATCGATTCCAAGTTTCTGCTGAATTGCTTAAAGAACATTTTTTAGAGTGGCGTTAGTGAACCACGTTCGTCTGCCACCGTCTTCAAATAATCAACCACCCACTAGGAACGAATACTTAAACAATTTACGTCAAAGATTTGAGGTCACCTCCGTGCATTAACTCGCAGGGCGGGTGCTCTCGTATTTCCGCCTTGAAAATGGAAAACAAGTCGTTTTCCGAAACGTCGGCGGATTATGAAAACATTACCCGGTGCGAAGCCCGAGAAAGATATTTAAATATCTTGTACTACTTTGTAATACCTGAAATGAGTTAATTTTCATTATTATTAAGGTCCTCCACATCTGACGATATGAAGCATAATGTTAGAAGGGACAGTGTGTCCCAGCGGACAGGGGAAGTACGAAGACTGAAGGCTCATGAGGCCTGGAGGTGGAGAAGAATGGAAAGCGTAAGTTTGGTAGCGAGAAACACAGTATGATTTCCCTACCGTGATTCTGACAGAATTCAAGCCGAATGAAAATACTCCCATCCCGAGAAATCCTGAAATCCTTACCTGTTGACAAAAATTTTGTACTTTTACGAGAGATTTTTCTCCGCTCTCTTCGATGAATTTAAGAGGATTCCTTTGACGTCAATGGAATAAGAAAGACCACTCTTACCCGCAGGACTGTTCTGAACACGAATAGGAACAAGATAAAGGGACCGACGTCTTCGCTTTTTTCATATTTGAGCAACAAACATTCAAAGTAAAAAGTTTCACGATGAAATTTGTCTTTTATCTCTGTGTAAAGGCATTATTAATTTTTCTGAAATATTTTTTAGGCAATAAATTCTTTCAGAAACATTTTTTAAGCCATTTAGAGAAATTAGTTCTTATTCTTATAACAGCGTTCAATAAAACGGAGCATGTTTCGATTCGTGACAACTTTTTACAGTAACCCATGTCTTTTACAAACATGTACCATCACAGAAATAAAATTTCAGTTCGCTCATCACGGAGATACCATACCTTGATAAAATATATACGGTAAGAATATCAAATAATTACTCTTCTCTTTCACTTCTCCATTATTTCCAAGATTAATTCAGTTTTGAGTACATCCTATACAGAATTAAGTCCTTACCACGGTTTTCCTGAACCCCAGGATACGCAAGAGGGCGGGAAATGAGTAATCCTAAAAATGGTGCACGAAGAACTGGCGGAGATGGTTGGGGAGTCAAGGATGCAGCAGGGGGAGATCCGGAGGAGAGTGCAAAACATGGATGGAGAACACATTGAAAGGGAACGGCATGATGAATGAGAAGATAAAGGGGAGAAAGGCGGGTTAACGCGAAAGAGGAAGGAAGAGGACGGTCGTTTTTGACGGCGATAGAGGGAGAAGGACGTACAAGGAGATATAGAGAGGCACTCTATCGTTAGATCGTAAATTTCACCAGAAAGCTACGGAGATAACCCCAAAACGGGCAAAACTAAGCTAGGCCCTCGCGAAAATCCACAGATAAATTGAGAGGAAACCACATGATAGATTTTCTTGCTTATCTAGCCGGTAGGTCATTATTTTAACGCAAATAACCAAGAGAAAGAAAACATGAATCGACATAATGAACTCGATATGGTGATCACGAACCTGAAGTTGGGTCACGGTTCTCATCACGGTTCCTTCTTCTCCCGTTGTCGCAATCCAAAACGCAAACCACGAGAGAAGGGCAATACTCACAGCAACTTCCCATTTCAGGCCTAAGTTTATGGAATTCGTCAATATAATGATAACAATTTGTAACTCTGTTATCATCATTAAAACTAGTTATTTCAAAATCACCAGACAAAATTTGAAGAATGATGATCACATTTTTGCTCTCATGAGCGCGAATGAAATACAATGTTCATCAATGCCAGCGAATTCAGTGCACGAGTTATGAAAAACCGCGAAAAACCCCTGATCGCCGTTCAATCAGCAAGCAGCGTTATTTAAAGTTTATCGTAGTTTAAATTGAGAGCACCAACTTTTTAATATTTCATTGCACTGTTATTTTTGCACTGATAACTGTAGACCTTACATTTAAAAAAATTCTAAATTAATTTGCTACCATTCTCTCAGCGCTCAATCTACGTTGCATTCATTTTAACTACATATGCATTACCTAATTTTCTCTCGATCACTATGCTTAACTCATTAGGTATGTACTTATTTTGCAATAAAAATCTATAACGTTAGAAAAAAACACGGTCGCCTCCATCGAAATTCATAGCCATTATGCTATAAAAATGTTAAAGTTCAATTTTTTTTGACACAGCATCGTTTTTTTCATCACACTTGGCTTAATGATCGCTGCACTTCCTCCCTCTTAAGTTAAGCAGATCGATTGAATAGCATTTTCAAAAATAGTGAAGAAAACAAATTAATATCATATATCCTAGTTACAGATATCGACTGATATACAGAAACATTCGACGGGCAGGTTAACATTCAAAATTATTTAAAAACTAAAGACTGATCCATGGCTTTTCATTTGCAATCCTTGACTTTTTCTACAATCTTTAGACAAAGTGACTGAGAAAGACCGTATAAAAATACTAATCAACTTAAATTACTGTAAAAACGAATGTCCAGAATTCTCACAGGTGACACCAGTAACAGTAAAGATTATTTGATATACACGGTTATGACGACGAATCGTCACAACCGGGGTATTTTTTCACATCGGCTGGTCGATATAGCGGGAATAGGATAACGCACAACTTGAAAAGGGCGGCTGCGGGAAGGGGAAGGGCTTTAGAGGAGAGTGAGGAACTCCTTGAAACTTTATATCGAGTGGGAGTCATTAAGGAGCGCCTCAAAGCACGGACGTGGAGGACTGGTAGAGTGATGAAGATGACGTGAGGAGTGATTCGCAGTCACTAGCGTGTCCACGCGTCACGCAGGAGGCACGGGCTGACGGATGGGAGGGGTGAGAAGGGAGACAATGCGGAGCAGGTGAGAGTTAAGAATGCTTAGAAAGGTGATGTGGTGAGGAGGCGGAGGAACGGGAAGAAGACGGTGAAACATAAAGCTGCTGTCCTGCCGGAGTATATTAAGTGGGTTGTATACCGCGGCCGAAAACGATTCCACAGACGTCTAGATGGTTTTATTTCACGACCCATCTTAATTACTTAGAGCAAATCTGTCAGCGCAGGCAACCAGAGTAAGGATGAATGTTGATAACAAGTGTTGTGACTTTTCACTAGTTGCTTTCAACATAGCTATTTAGACTGCGGAAGAAACGAAAATCAGGCGGTCGCCATGATGCCTAAGTAGAATTTTTCTAAACATCATTGCACTCATTATCAATGGATATCCGTTACCTCTGAGGAGGATCAACAAAATGTTGGAAATTGCGTTTTATAACATCACAGTGAGCATTCTCCTGAACGCATGCCTCACATACTCCACTGTGCCATCAGTTCACCGGACGGGGAATGAAGGGGAAGGCGAAGATCTCCTCAACGCTGTGGCAGATGCCAGAACTAAAGGACGATGTCGTCCGATGTACGCAGCACCCTTAAGGCTTGAGTTGTTTCGTGTATTTCAACCCTACCAGTGGAAGGGAAAACTTTAAAAAGATGGTGAAAAGACTCTAGAAGAGGAGAGAAGGTAATGGAAAGGGGAAGGAGCATGTTCGGAATGCCGACGGATACTGAGGTAGGACGGAAATATGCGAAAATGAAGGGAAGAGGCCAAGGACGCACACAAGTGGAAGCATCGCCACCGTTAAAAGCTATCTAAAATGGAATTAATGATAAATTGAAGAAAGGTAATGTTGGGTCTATGGCACCAAGAAATGTTATTCATAAATTAAGTAGAAGCAATATGGCAAAAAAAGTTCGAGAGCAATTCAAGCCATTATCATAATTATTTCCAAACAAATACAACATGCCTTTCAGTGGTTACCAATCACAAACGGTCGTTTTCCATAATAGAAAGGGAAAGTTTACCATAGTAAAGACTACTTCTTATCTCTTGCAATAATTAAAAACTAACAATTTACCAAAGGCAATGGAAGCATATGACGCTGAAGCGCAGTTAATTAACAAAAATAACAATGGCAATGCTCAAACATTTTATTTTTAAACGATACCCAAAAAGTTTTCGCATTTTTTAAACATTTTTTCTCGCATATGGCATTCACTCACGATGGATAAATATAGTTTTTACCCATTTCTACGCATTCTCATGATGAACAACACGTAATTTCAATTTTAATTTGAGTACAGGAGCGCGGATGGATATGATTTTGTACATCACAATAAGTAGTCAAGTTTGGACCAGTGGTAGTGTCTTCGATTACGGAGAGATCTGGCTGGCCAACCAACTTTGGCACGCTACCCGCATTTGATCCCACTGCTGACAGGCAATATTCCGGAGGTACTAGAGGCCCCCAATTGAATATCTAGGTGGGGACTACTGGAAGGGGTACATTAGTTAAAAAGAACATTAAATAGAGTCTTGGGTGGCCCTGACCTCGTGGTCACTTATTCCACATACTATGAAATCTTGAATATAGTGTTTTTAAAGTGCATTTTGTTAGCTGAGATGAACATAAAATAGGATTTCTATGCTGCAATTCATCCTTAAAAGAGGAGATTTTAACACGAGCTCTCATGGAGATTGCTCACGTTACAGCAGAAAAACGTCAATTTGAACCAGAAAGAATATTAAATCTTTTCATCTACATCTACGTATTACCCTGCGAGCCACCACGAGGGTGTGTGGCAGGGGGTGAAGATCACCAAACATGCACTATTGACATGCAACTAGGATATTTAAGGGGGGCATGCTAGAGAACAGGGTCAAATGCAGCTAGGTGGTTAGTATCTACATAATAAGAAAAGGATTATTGGTTGTTATTACATGCATCATGTACTACAGACTACTCCAACTATATTTCACCTACCTATCCCTTTGCTACGCTGCCTATTGTTCTCTCTTATGGTCCGCGGGAAAAATGACATTTTAAATCTATCGGTACGACAATCTATCTCTCTAATCTTGTTAATATGATCAAACCTAGCATAATACGCAGCGGTTCTTAATATATATCTAACGTCATCTGTGAAAAAATCGGTTTCGAATTTACTTAAAAGGTTTAACCTAAATTTTAACCTGAGTTCTGATAGTAATTCCCATCCTAGTTCTTCTATTAAACTCGTAACACTTATACAATTATCATAACGGCCTTTAACAAACCTAGCCGATCTCCTTTGCACACGTTCGAATTCTTTTATCATACCTTCCTCGTACGGATCCCATATACTAGCGGCATATTCTAAATGAGGCCTGACAAGTGTAAAATTGCTTCTTTCTCGTACTCTCTCATCGCATTTGCCTAGAACCCTTTTTACGAATCCTAATCTACGGTTTGCTACACTGGCTATTTCCCTGATGTGTTTTCCCCATGATATGTCTTCAGTGATGATGACGCCTAAGTATTTAATAGATTCTACGTAAGATATTTTCTTTTCTTTGATGCAATAACTATTCCCGGGAAAGCCATAATCTTTGATTGAATAATTGATTAAATCTGTACACAAGACGCGAAAAGTCCAGGGAAATTGATTAAAATTATAATACAGGCATCTTACCACCTATTTCTTAAAGTAATTAGCGAACTACTGCAATAGTTGGAGTCAAAATGGGGTAGTTCCGCGCAAATGGAGCCGCAGTCGACTCCTAAAGTATGGACTAATTTAGTCATTAAAATATATTCGAGGAATTACGCGCATGTTTTTGTTGGTTAATTTTTATTTTCAAAACGAAATCCATTTAAAAAGTGAAATCAATATTTTTTAAAGGGAAAAAAAAAATAAAAACGCGTGATTTAGTATTTGCCTTGACTCACTTAGTCACGCCAGAACCATCATCAGTGGTCAAAATATGAATTTAAGCCATTTTATGGAGGAATAGCCTTAACTACATCCCCACTTAGAGAGGGTGTGGAGGAAATCGAGAAGGAACACAGGCGGAGAGAGGAATAAAACCCTGAACGGAGGGGAGATGATGACAATATAGGGGTAAAAGGGTAGGGAGAGGACAGGGATGTTGCAGTACGAAATATCGGCGCAGAAATTATGTGCACTCGAATTTGGGTAAGAATGAAATAAATAACGAAAAGACCCACAGAAAAACTAATTTTCCTCATTTAATTCTACACTATATATATCGGTGAACTTAAATTATTAAACGCATTTTATCATTTTTTATTACGGGTGTAACGTACAATGTACCAGTTTTATACGGAGCTCCGGCAAAGCTCCGACTTTGATACTTCGTAACTCAAACATAAGTTCTTCAATCAAAACCATGTTTCCGTAAATGGTGGATAGATATGTTTTCTATGGATTGCGTCAGTTTCCGCTATGTATTTTTAACCCTCATAGTGCGGCGAGCCGATATATCGGCTTTGGCATCTCGGGTGAGAAGTGCGGAGGGCCGATATATCGGCTCATAGGTAAAAAATTGTTTAACTTTAGCGCACAAATATAATAGCAATTATTGTTTGCATGATGTATAAGTATTTTTTTATTATTACCTAATTCAATGTACACACAATAAGCAAAGCCGCGTATGGATATTTGAAACAATAACTTTATAATATCTATTTTCCTAGAGTGCTAAATTTCATAAAGTTACCCTCCGCATTTCTCGCTGGAACCACTGGCATGAGTCAGCACTAATAGGGTTAACAGAAAAAAATGTTATAATTAATTTTACAAAAAGATTGTAATTCAAAACGGGATACGTACGGTTTCGTTCTTTATCTCGTTGCAATTCGCAAGCCTTGAGCGATAACAATGCTTAATTGTTCAATGCATCCAAAAGCGCGTTTAATTTAAATCGAGTGGTATTTATAATGTGAGAAGCGAGTAGTCCCGTAAGACGAATCGCCCGGGCAAATCGGTACAGTATGGTGTGTGGGATGAGATCCGTTGGAAACAGGGAAGTCTCTCCAGGGTTTTTTTCGAGGGTAAGGGGGAAGGATAAAAAGGAACGATGGTTAGGGAGAGAGAGAGAGGAGGAGGATCGATTATCAATAAGCACACAGGACCCCTCGCCCCATCTCAGGGCTGCCACTGAAATCCGTGTCACTTGACTTGCTTCCTCAGGGTATAGGAAGGGCGGACGATGGGCGCAAACCCTACTTGCTGCCTTGGAATCGAACAAAAAAAACAACTTTTCGGCAGCTGAGATGTGAGCTGTGATCATTCTCTACGCATCAATTGGGCCTTAAGAAGAACATAAATCGAAAATCATTCCCGTACACGCCTATCTGTTCTACAGTTAACTAGATCGACGAATATAAAAAGGATTAGGAGAGTAAAAGGGGGCTATTGCAGCCTCCGGTGTATACTGACTTCAACACTTCAATTTCAATCGTGTTTCTGTTTTAAAATAGTAGTTCTTATATTTTCAATGCCATAACGTACCAAATGGCCAGTTGCAGGAACGATACGATACGTATTCTATAAAGTTATGGAACCCATAAGCCACGGCAGCCATTCAATAAGTGTTCCAGAAACATTAGATTAGTCTATTGGCTTCATAACTTATGGCACGGAGTTATGAGTTCCATTAGTAGACAAGATGGCGGATGTGCAATGAACCGCTTGGAGAGTTAATTACTAGATTAAAGTTGTTTGAGATAAAAGACCATTTTTTTACTCTGATAGACTGATTACCATGTGCATTAGCAATTATTCATAGGCTAAACATTCATTAATTTTATCAGGCGGTAGAAGATTAGATCAAATATTCGAATCGGTTAATTATTGGTAGATGAGTTATGTAACTAGTAGATGTGCTCCGGCAACCCGAATATTTTAATGATATCTATAACTTCAAGGATCCCTACTGATTGAAGAACTATTGATTCCATAACTAAATGTTCTTTCAACCGGCCATTATGGAGAAATGTCCGAGTAGGAGTTAATAATGATGGCTATAACTTGGCGAGAGCTATTGATATTTTAAAATCTAAGTGAATAGTAACTGATATCATCAGCAATTCAAAAACCGTCGAAATGTAATGTTATAAAGGTTTTTTCGTCCCGGAATTTAAGGGCACCTTTTCCAGGCGAAAAGATTTTTTTTTGTGATTTATATTTACCAATTGACTAAAAAATAAATGGCGCCTTACATATCATGAAAGTGGTTGTAAAATGTGTCGCGCAGGGAATATCTTAAACTGGTAAATACACATTTATGGTGAGTAACCATTCTGAGGGGTGTGAAAAATTCGAACCGTTATCGCAAAAAAAAATAAAAACCTTCACATAAAGAGAAACGCATTCAAGACGGATATCAATCCAACCTATCCTGCTAAAACAACGGAGGAAACACCATGAAACATTCATTTTAACTTCATCCTCAGCAATGATGGATATGTACTGTACCTTATCCGGATAGAAAGGAGTACCAGCTAAACCAAAAGCGCGTAACGAGATCAGTCCAATATTAATGGGAAGATTCGCGGAAAAATACCTGAAAAAAAATAAGAGAAACAAATCAGAAATACATTTCACACATGGTACTTTAACAAATATGACGAAGATTAGATAGATAACGAATTAGATATTCAGGAATGAAGTGATACACAGTTTACACAAAGGAATATTCATAAGGAAAATGTATTGAAGCCCAACGCACCAAAGGCGCATCATAAGACACCGCCTCCACACACTAATCCCCAGTTCCTTCACCACACGGGACGTATTAGTCTCAGAGAAATTGATTGTCAGAGTGACTCGATAAGAACATGCAACCTAAGACATCAACCGAGGTACATTCAAATTTATAAACAGAAAATTTAGCAAATATCAATGATAAGAATAATGAGATGTGTGATATTGTGTGTGTGATAAAAATGAAAGAGTCGAAAGCTTTTCTATATCCTCATCCATTCAAGGCTAATTGGACATGTGACAGGAAACAGAATTTGAAAATGCAGAAACGAAAAATTTGCACTTATTTTTCTGCATTTCTGCGTCATTCATAAATTTCGCTCAATACCGCAGGAATCTTCGGATTTTATTAGCATGTGAAAACATTCGTGCAGAGCGAGGAACTCTATGGAATCGGAAGCATGGACTATTGGAAAAGCGGACCAAAACAGAATGGATGCCTTCGAAACCCGGTGCTGGAGGAGGAAGCTGAAGATAGAATGGACGGAAAAAATAGAAATGATAAAGTTCAAAGAAGAGCAGATGAGGAAAGGAAAACTGGAACACCATACAGAAAAGGAGAACAAGATGGATTGCATACACTCCGAGGAACAATGGGTTTGTGAAGAATATAAGTGAAGGAAAAATAGAGGGGAAAGTCGCAAGAGGAAGAACCAAGAATGAATGAAAAGACCACGTGAAGAGGAAGGCACATATGAAGAAGCTACCCCGGAGAATGGGAGATAGGGAAGGGTGGAGGGCTTAGGTCAAAAACAATTTTTATGATTGAACGACCAAGAATGAATGAATGAATGAGACATGTGCGTCCCAAGCAAAAATACTAATTGACACATAATTGTGTCACTCTCTACGTAACAAAAAGTAGCCAAAATATACATTATTAATGATTAACTCACAAAGGAGGAATGAAATTTTACAGACAATATACTCATGTTTGTACAAAAGTATGAAAAATTATGAAGTCAGCCTTGAAAGGGTTGAAACAACACACCTCCAAACGAATGCTTCAAAATATAAATCACCTGGGATTTCAAGAATGAGACAAACAAAATCTGGGGCGAAGAGCGGCAGGGGCTCATTGGAAACAAGAGGTGGCGTTGTGTCGCACGGGGACATCTGAGCAAACACACGCCGAAACCCAGGGAGAAATTCAATGACGTAAGACAGGCTGAGGCGGATTACGGAGACTGTTATCGATGACATTTGACTAGGGAGTGTCGCACGACGCCACGAGGAGTGAGAAGGAAGCCAAACAGTTCCTAAGACAGCTGAGCACTCCCTCGTTTTCTCAAGTTCAATGTATCAACGGCTCACACTGGGCGGCAAGAAAGCATTCTTCGTCGAAAACGTAAACAGCCGAGGAAATACTACTGAAAATTTATTTCAGTCCATTCATACAAGTAAAATATCTAAGAGGAAAGACATAAAAATCATAGACTATACATGGCAACTTACCCGATCTGGACAATCAGATTTTCTAGCACTAACAAAAGAGGATTTTAAAGCTAGAATTCACAAATGTCACTTGTTACGATCTAAAACAAAGAAATAAAGCAAATATAATAATGTAAATTTATTTACTTTCCACAGTAAAATTTTCAAATAACAATATCCTGGTTCATAAAGTAGGAAAGCTTTGGTAGCCTCTACGAAAAAATAGTTGAGACTACCTTCGCAGTAATAATACGTAGACCATTACTGAAATGACTTTAAAGGTGTATAATACACTTAAACTAATCAACTAACTATCAGCCAAAAATATCAACAAAAATATAAGGAAAGTATGACAGAGTACGGAAATAATTGATGATTATTACAGAGCATTATAAACTTTTCGGCGAGTCTCAGACGGATATTCAGCATTCAAAACTAAATGTAGAATGCATCGTATTACAATCTGGTCAACAAAATGGATGTAGATTTTTGCACTCGTGACACCTTTTCGAACGGCTCCGTTTGCGAAGAAATAACTGATAAACGCGACCGGTAATTTACCATGGCATATAAACTTGGCAGTGAAAAGAGCGTTTAAAATTTGTGAATAAATGCACTTCTCAACTAGCCACGAAAGTGATTCCGCGGAAAGGCGCTACTCGAAACATATATGAGTACGAGTATAGTTAATGAATATTTGGCTTGGTCTAAGTGAGCATGGTGAATGAGAATGGTACGAGCATGGTGGATGAGTATTTAGCTTGGTCTAAAATTATCACAACTGTCACATTCTTTTTCCAATATTTGAGACACCGTGAAAAGGGAGAATCGTCGTTTAACCGATATAAAACTTCTTGGGAGACTAGGTACACTGCGCGTGGCTTCGAATAAGCATGCCGAACGGACAAATATGTATGACCAAAGTAATTCAATTTCACAAGTATATCATCATCATCATCATCTGGTGTTCTGCCTGCTGGCAGGTCCCGTACACCACTGCTGTCTCCATCCGCTTCTGTCCCGAGCTTCCTTCTTTGCTTCATCATAGCTGATGTTCCTCACCTGATCTACCAATTTAATTCTTCTCCTTCCTCTCTTTTTCTTTCCTTCAATTGAACCCTCAAGAACCCTCAAGTATACATGTATACAGTATATATGTATAGTATATGTGTATACAAGTGTATATGTATACTAAAATGGAAGGGCGGACAAATTAAGAAATGATGACGCGTACAGAAGAGTAAAAGAGGAAAGGACCATATGGAACACCATAGAGAATAGAAGAACGAGATGACTTGGACACACTTGGAGACAAAATGGGTGAGTGAAAAACTTAATTAAAGGTAAAATACAGAGGAAAATTCCAGAGGAAAACCCCGGAATAAGTTCATGGACCAAATAAGGAGGAGAGTACATAGGAGGAGATACCAGGGGGTAAGGAAACTAGCATTAGATAGGGATGGGTGGAGGGCTGCAGTAAATCAATCTTAGGATTGAACCACCAATGAATGAATAAATATTTTATTGCAAGATATCAATATATTCCTGTAATAATATCCATAATTTTTCCACTTTTTCAATTCTGTTGGGTAATGCATTAAATATTTTGGTCCCAAATACAAGAAGGATCTTTTGTAGAAGCTGAGGTTCGTTTATGGAAGCTGCATGTTAAGCTTCCTTCGTAAGCCTCATGCCAAGCAATTCTTTTCACGTGAATAGATATGGTCGCACATGCTTCCTAGCTAATAATAACAGTTTACTTCTGCGTTGGCAAATATAATTGCATAGCTACGTCAATAAGAAAAGGTACACTTATTTAATATAGAATCACATAACATTATTCATGGGAATTAATAGCTATTCACATGAACACAACAAAATACAATTTCTTCCAGAGATATAAAACCAAAATAGGAAATTCATTACAGGGTAAAAATCTCTACAAAATGTCAAAAAGCATCTTTCAAGTATTTCCAGAGAAAGGAAAGGGAAGGGAAAATTCCAGAGGAAAACCCAGGAATAAGTTCATGAACCAAATAAAGAGGAAAGTACATCAGAACAGATACTAGGAGGTAAGGGAACTAGCATGAGATAGGATAGGGTGGCGGGCTGCAGTCAACCAATATTAGGATTGAACGGCATTGCTAAAGTATATATACACTTTTAAATGAAATCACCACATCGTCTACTTGCACCAACCTTTTAGAAAACGTGCAAAAGAATCAATTCCCTGCACAACCCTTTGAGGAGGTCGGATACACAGCGGTAGGCTTTGAATAAGTCCTCCGCCTGGGGATCCCTCCCTCACCCGAACGCCCAGATCGCGCCTCGTATAACCCCTCCCCACCACCGGCACTCTGGCTCCCTCCATCCGAACCACTTCCAACCCCCGCATCAACCCGACCGCCCACCGATCGAACTCGACACTTAGCTTCCACGAGGACGCGCTGCTTCCTTAATATCGCTCCGACGGCGATAATCCCCCAGACAGAGATAACATCGGCCCGCGCACCCAAAGCCGATAGCCGCAATCCGACCAAGCCCTTTCGATGACGAGAGGAGGTCACGGAGGCGGAGAGCGAGAGAACACAAGGAAGATGGATGGGAATCGGCAATCCTAGGCGCCGCTTATGGCCTCCTTTTAAATTACACAAGAGGAGAACATATTGCGTAAATGAATAAATCAGAGCATATTCCCCCATTGACACGCTAGACTTTCCTAATCCTTTTCCTAACTTATGGACGGTTGCAAGAACATTTGGTTATGGAATCAATAGTTATGAGATCCATAAAATTATAAATTTCATAAAAATATTCGGGTTGCAGGAACACACCTAGTAGTTACAGAACTTATTTTACCAATAGATTATAGCTTTGAATATTTGATCGTAAAGATCGAGAAGATAAGTCGTAAAAAAAACTTTCACGTGGAAAAGGTGTCCTTGAATCCCGGGTCCAAATACCTTCATAACGTTACTTTTCGACGTCTTTTGAATTTATGAACAAATCAGTTAGGATTCACTCAGACTTTAAAACATCAATGGGCCTCACCAAGTTATAGCTATCGTTATAAACTCACATTAGGACAATGTCTCCCTTATGGCTGGTTGGAAGAACATTTTGATGTGGAATCAATAGTTAAGAGATCAATAAAATTATAGATCTCATAAAAATATTCGGGTCTCTGGAACACATTACTAGTAACATAAATTATCCACCATTAGTTTATATATTCGATACAATATTCCTCCACTTTCTCAGGCGAGATATCGTAGCACAGCATAATGAGTAATGAAGCTCAAATGATTTCGTACGGTCTACTAAATTTTATTTTCACCTCTTGCTACACGTGTTTCGACTGACTAGCAGTCATCAGGTCTTTGAGTCTTGCCTGATGATGACTGCTAGTCAGTCGAAACACGTGTAACAAGAGGTGGAAATAAAATTTAGTAGACAGTACGAAATCATTTGAGCCTCATTACTCAATATTCCTCCGCAGGATAAAATTTATGAAAGTTCAGCCTTAGAATAATTGCTAATGCACATAGTAATTAGTAAGAGTAAATTAACTTGTTAACTGTTTCAAAACAACTCTTTTATCTGGTAATTAATTCTCCAAGAGGTTCACTGCGCATCCGCCACCTTACCTACTTCTGAAACTCATAACCCCATGCCATTAGTTATGAAACCAATAGATTTGTCGAATGTTTCTGCAACACGTATTGAATGGTTCTCATGGCTTATGGGTCTCATAACTTTATAGAATAGATATGAGGACCCCAGAAGTCAAGGGGTCTAAGTAACAAAATCGTTGTTTTGAGAAAACTTAAGTCAAAGTTGAAAATTTTTGGTACAACCCACTAAGTAGTTAAGAGGCATTACCCTATATAGCATCACCTGTCAAGAAAACCACTTGGATCCCTTTATCACCGAAAAGATATATATTTTTACATCCCATTCCTGTACCTAACTTATTCCTTTTTAAATGTCACTTAGACCCCTTGACTTCTGGGGTCCACATATGTCGTTCCTACAACTGGCCACTACATAAGTACTGCTAAAAAATATCGGCACTGGAATACGCCTGTTCCAGAGTGATAATAGCAGCCTATTCAAAGCAAAATACTTTCCGGCAAACCAAGACAAAAAGGATGGAATTTTAACTTTTTAAGCAAAAGATAAGATTTTGCATTCCGAACCCCATCGCCACTGGCAATGGAACTTCGTTTCTAGGTATAAAGAGTAAGTCGCCTGAGTAAGTATAAGAACACTGCACCGCTTTGCACTCGATCTCGGGCAAGCGTAAAGTTCCAGCACTGAACCTCTTATATATTATTCAGAGAGAGGTTACATGAGCATAAACAACCCAATTACTTTACAAGCCTTTACTACTACAAGTTCTAAAAACAGAATTTTCAACGATTCGACATAAATTTGAAGAATGTTATTTTCTGCGTGATATACACTCGCATAACTTTAAGTATCACTGTCTCACAGTTCAAGGCATCAATGCCAGCTATTGAATTTTAATTTATCGAGATTCGGCTGGATGAAAGAAAATGAATGATTGACATGCAATTATGACCTCCTTCGAAAACTCATTGAAGTGATTATAACATATAAATTTGACGAAAGCAGATCAAATAACTAGTCCACATGTTTCACAGTAGTACTAAAAACAACATGCATTATTACGTTGATTCTTGCCATCTGACCTCTCAATCTGAAGTCACAACAATAGGATAGATCCGACAGATGGAAACTTACGAGGAGATAAAGTAGGCGGAGTTCGCTCGACTTCGAAAGCACTGTAGAGTTCCTACATACGGGATTCATGAGCTCAGCAATGATCTCAAAATGTCAAACACTCCTGCGCTTTATATGTATATAAAAGTGTATATATCTCCAAGGGTATTCACAATTAGAATGAATAATCGATTCTAAGAAAGCTTGACTCGATATTTTACCCTAAAAGACTCCACAACGGGCACCTACACAGACAGACTTCATTCATTGGCTATCAGGACACTCCCCTTCAAGGTAGCGAACGTTGAAAAAGCTTGATTCACAGTGCTAAGCTTGTACAGCTAACTCGGTTTTGATAACTTATTCCGTGATGTCAGTTCCAGACCTACGCACCAATCCACTATCTTCCACGGTAAGCATACTCCACAGAGTTTTACTGTTGGTGTGAGCCTTGTTTCTAACTCTTTAAATATGTTTTTAGGGAGGAGAAATGCAGTTTACACACGCATGATGAACGAAGTCACCCGTTATCATGTAGTGTACCACTCCCACCTATGCTAGTCGACAGGGTTATCCCCACCGGACGATTTAACACATCCCTCAGTTCTGCGGACTATAGCCGGGAAGTATTTTGCATATTGCTTAAGGCTAGGCAGATTGTTTTGCCTTGTGGCTTCCTTCTATCATATTTTTCCCATCTCCTACCTGGATACATTTTTGCGCGCATGATACATTAAGTGAATGTTGTTACCTCTAGAAGGCCTAGTAAAATGGCTCTGTTCTCATTACTTTCTTAGTTGAGGCCGAATAAATCCTAGCAAAACATTTTTCACCAGTCACCCTTATACATTGCCTCATGCACGTTCCTCGCCAAAACGACAATGAGTTTCAACGTATACCCTTCCCTCTCACACCATTTAATCCTATAAATGAATACATTTTAACGTACGAAACGCAAAAAGTCTATTCATTCATTGGTCGCTCAATCCATAGATTGGTTGACTACGACCCCTGTCGTCTTTCCCTGTCAAGTGCTAGTTCCCTAATTTCCTGGTGGTTATTCTTGCGTAGTTCCTTCTTCATTTGTACGACGTATTTATCTCTTGGCCTTCCTTTTAGGACTTTCCCCTTATTTTTCCTTCAATTACAATATTCAGCAAACCACTGTGCCTCAGGGTGGGCATCATACGTCTGGTTCTTCTTTTCTGTAGCGTGTTCCACAGGGTCCTATCCTCTTCTTCTGCATACTACTTCATTTTCAATCGATTAATTAGATTTCACTTTGCACATTAAAATTTACCCACGAAAATCAATTGAATAAATCGATTTGTGGACAATCAGCTCAGTATCTTCTTCACCAGTGACTTCATGCGCCAAATTCAGACCTGAATCGTCAGGACGGGGCATGAAATAATTCAGCTCCACCGATCCCCAGTCGATTGCTTCGGTGGCGGCGGAGGGTGTAAATGGAGGCGGCGAAATACAGGCATTGCGCCTCGCCCGTGCGTGTTAAAGGATATCCAAAAGAGATTCCAACCACCGCCAAAATCCACTCCTCCCTCTCTTTCGCCTCCACCGAGGTAACCGACACTATTCCCCCGATACGGCGATTAAGCCGAGCCAGCGATGGAGAGCGAGAGAGGGGGTGGGAGAAGAGCGGCAGAGAAGCAGACTTCGAGAGAGGAGACGTATCGAGCGGCTGTGGAGGTGCCAAAGCATTGGGGAAGGGGAGGGGTGCGGCGTCCCAGTTCCGCCCAGCTCCCCTTCCTCCCCTCCGATGGTGGGAGGGGGAAGAGCTCAAAAGCCTGCGCCACCCTCTGCGGGGCCACGAAAACCCTTCTCTCCCTTTCGAACCCTTTTGGCCTTTTCCCTTTCGTTCCACATTTAGTTGACAGTATGCGCGCTCTCGTGGCGACTCGTTTCCTAAGTAAATCTCCGTAAGGCCGAAGGCGCGATGTTGTCAAGAGCATCAGGTAAATTCATATAGAGCGTTGCAACATATACTAACTATTCATATAGGAGTCTTCCAATAGGCAATTGTAATTCCCTTCCTTTGTGACGGCTCTGTCGTGCAAGGATTGCGTGTGATGGCGACCGCGCCGACCTTGCCTCCCCCGCTGCCGGACACGACACCCGCCCCAGTGAGCGACGCCTCGTAGTTTCCAGGACTCATTCGTCTTTGAATGACTTTCATATTCTGGGTGTTTAATACATGAGAAGGACTCCCACTCCACTGCCCAACAGAATTTTTAAAGTAACACCATCGCGGGACTACTTATAGTCTGGTTTCTACCCTTCGACATTTCTGGCATGCGTGGCCCAACCGGGAGCAATGGTAATCACCCCCGACAGTCAAGATCAAGGTGTTATTATCACAAGGAACTTATTCATATTTAAACAATTATGTAAATGGTTTCCTACGAGGTAAAAAGGCGAAAAAACGGAGCTAAGTTTGGCAACACTGTTCTCCATTACGCCTATAATGTCAACTTAATGCGGAACGCTCTACCCGCGATTCAGAAAACCCATACCAACGCCTGCCAGACCCACCCCCATCGAGAAACCCTACCTACCCTTTTCTTCCCTCCCCCACATTATTTAACCCCCCATCTCTCCTCTCCCTCCGCACCCCTTTAAATGCCTCACCGCAGCCCTTATTAAAAGCACTTCTCCCCTCAATCTCTCCCCAAAGTCCGCCCAGTGAACCTCGTGAATTGCCTTCACACACGCGCCGAACCCATGACCTGTTCAGAACAGGATTCGTATTTACGAAGCCAAGGTGACAAATTTGAATAGGCATTCAAAATAGTTCTCTAGGCAAAATTCGTTGCATCTTCGAGGAATACGAAACTCCGGAATTAGTTATCAACAGTGAAAAAGCAACCATATTCCCTCAAACGAAGGTAGAAATCCCGTTACACTGTAATGCTATGCGATTGGGAGAATATATTTTTGGCCGAACAAAAAAAAACATTCCACCCTCACCCATGACACAATAACCCTTCTTCATTTCATGAAAGTAACTGTCGAAAATTTGGTTCCAAATTACAAGACGAGTATACCCAGTTTCTGGTGTTTCAATTTCATTTTGTATATCAACTTGGAAACTAAAAAGATTGTAAAACAGAGGGCTTACTAAAACGCCACATCCAACAATAGAAACTTCCAAAAAAAAACTGGTCCCGATCACTACCGCCATCTTCATCGAATGAAAATAACTGTCGGTAATTTGGTTCGAAATTACACAACGCATATACCCAGTTTCTGTGGATTCCATTTTATTTTTATATTAACTAGTAAACTAAAAATATTATGCAACAGAAAGATTACCAATACGCCATATTCAACAATGGAAATGTCCAAAAAGCTGTTCCCGATCACTTCCGCTATCTTCATTTTATGAAAGTAACCGTCGAAGATTTGGTTCGAAATAACTCAAAGCGTATACTACATTTCTGAAGTTCCAATTTAATTTTGTCTATCAACTCAAAAACTAAAAATATTATGCAACAGAAGGTTTACCAAAACACCGTATTCAACAATTGAAATGTCAAAAAAAAAATGCTCCTGATCACTACAATTACGGCGTGTTTCGGAGCGTCATCTTGCTTATTTTTAATCGAGCCTCATTGTCAGATTCCTATCACGGGGATTTAATCAAGGAAGGCCTTCAAGCAACATCCGACACTATTTGTATAGGGCTCATGGTGGCTTTTTGTGGGTTACTGCGGGAGAAAAACCAAGTGATGGAAGCCAGAAAACATGGTTCTTTAATGCGGTCCACATCTAGAAGATACCATCATCTCTCATGGAGATGTCTCCCATTGAAATCTTCATCACGCCGGACGTGCGACGCTTCCAATGCAGCGAAAGAATCAGCACAGCACTACGCAGTCTAAGAAACTGCACCATGGAAATATGGATGGAAAGAGAAAAAGAGGAAGACCAAGGAAGAGATGGATGCAGGATTTGGAAGAAGACCTAAAGACTACGAGGATCGTAAGATGGTGGGAGAAAGTGCAGAACAGAAGAGAATGGACAGGCGTCTTTAGGCCTTTAGGGAGGCTAAACCCCATACCGGGCTTTGGCACTTCCTTAGTCTTCCTCTTTTTCTCTTTCCATCCATATTTCCATGTTGCACTTTCTTAGGCATCCTTTCTTCACTCATTCTTTCCACATGACTTAGCCAAGCTAACCGCTGGGTCTTCACTAATCTCACTATGTCTTCGCCTCGGATAATATTTTCTATTTCCATGTATGTACTTATCCTCCATGCTACACCATCTGTCACGGGGCCATATCTCCTTCGTAAAGTCTACGCACTATGCCTGCGAATAGAGGGATCTTCCAATAACGAAATTATCATTCACCAACGGGGCACATATTTTCTGTTGGAAATAAATTGGGGCGTGGTCCAGAAAAGAGTATATGGAGCCTAAGTTTGGCAACATAGCTCTCCATAAAG
The DNA here is from genome assembly GCA_963169105.1 of Ceriagrion tenellum. Taxonomy (NCBI): domain Eukaryota; kingdom Metazoa; phylum Arthropoda; class Insecta; order Odonata; family Coenagrionidae; genus Ceriagrion; species Ceriagrion tenellum. The sequence continues at coordinate 66,443,250 of OY720642.1, read as the reverse complement.
TCCGCTTCACCCAGTACGATTTTTGTCACGAGCGACTGTATCATAGATTGCACAAGAAAATGAATGGAATAGAGCAGGTTCTATTTCCTTTCAGTCATTCAAACAATCATACAATTTGCCACTTTCCCCGGTAGAATTTTCCTCATGAAAGAATTCCTACATTCGTTTGCATAATATAAAATGTTCTGTGTACAAAAAATAGCCTTAATACCCATTATATCTACTAATTATGGAAGGCTCTGTACGTCCTATTTACAAGTACGGGTCCACCGAAACTTACTTCCTCGGGGCTTCAGCCCGGTATGGGCTTTGGCCTCCCTCAAGACGCTTGTCCATTCTCTTCTGTTCTGCACTTTCTCCCACCATCTTACGATCCTCACATTCTTTAGGTCTTCTCCCAAATCCTGCATCCATCTCTTCCTTAGTCTTCCTCTTTTTCTCTTTCCATCCATACTTCCATGTTGCAGTTCCTTAGGCATCCTTTCTTCACTCATTCTTTCCACATGACCTAGCCAAGCTAACCGCTGGGTCTTCACTAATCTCACTATGTCTTCGCCTCGGATAATATTTTCTATTTCCCTGTATGTTCTTATCCTCCATGCTACACCATCTTTCACGGGGCCATATATCCTTCGCAAAACCTTCCGTTCAAATATCCGTAGAGCTTGTTCATTTCCAGCAGAGATGGTCCACATTTCTGCTCCGTATGTCACGACCGGTCTGATAAGTGTCTTACAGATCTTGGTTTTCATCTCCTTAGATAGCAGGGTGGACTTCAGGAGCTTAATTGGATTCGATATTTAGGGAGGCGACCGACGGCTAAGGTCATTTGCGCCATAGGGGACAGGTAAGGAAAGAAGGGCGGATATAAACCCGGCGTCGGCATTAGCCTGCTCTTAACGATAGGCGCCAAGGGGACCACGGTTTAACGTCTCATCCGACAGACGGAGTACTGTACTTGAAGTGCCCTCCAAAAGACATTCAAGTAGGGATCGCGTTTCCTCTGAAAAACATCCTCCCCTGCAGGGATTTGAACCCTGGCCGCCAATATGGTAGGAGAGTACTCTAGCCACCACACCAACCCGATCCCTCTCAGGAGCTTAATACTAGCAAAGTAAGCCACATTTCCGGCCATTATCCTCCTGTTGAGATCTTCTGTCATTGAATTCTTAGTTTAAATTAGTACCGAGATAACTGAAATATTTTACATTGTCAAAGTTATTCAGTCCAAATGTAATGTTTTGAGTCCACCTTCCGTCTTCCGCGGTCGGCATTTGTACGATGGCAGGTCATGTATTTCATTTTTCTCTCATTGATACCAAAATATCAACCCCTTTCCTAATTACTTTCCGAGATTTCTGAACAAAATACCATTCTTTAGAAGTGGGAAATGGTACGAACGAGAGAAAATACATTTTCATGTATTTAGTGTTTCTCTCACTGATTCTAAGCCCTATATTCTTACTCTTCTGTTCTAAAATCTTCAATATTTCTTTCAGAGAGTACACACTCCGGTCCACCGAACCTGATTGACGCAAATATAGGCAACGATGCCTCTGAACCCTAGTTTAGCTAGAAACAGGCCATTTAAAAAAAATAGAAACTAATCACATCTACCTCCTTCGCCCTAAAACTTTCAATTAACGCAATAAAACTCCAAGCACCATCATCTAATACGCTACTTTGAAAAATAAAATTTCACGAGAGCACACAGTTATATCAAGTGGCTTGTACCCCTCACGGAACGTTAGCAAAGGTGTAGTTATAAACCCGAGTAGCCAGACTCCCATAAATATATCTCTCTCTCTCAGGTTTTTATAGCCTATCCGTCATTGAGATGTTCATTTTAAAAAAAGCCAACGCGCGGGAAGCCAAAGGGGAGGCCATGCCAGCCACTTCAATTAAGCCTTCCTACCCGCCGGCCACGCCGCGAATACACATCGCAAAGGAAAAGAAGCCGTTTGTGAGGGAAATAAGTCGGTCAATCCGTTAATGAAAAATAAAATTTCATCCCCTGGATTCAGATTCCCAAAACCACTCCCCGATATCACCTCAACAGACGTGTTTTCCAATTAGGCGCCACATCACGGATGGACGACGAAATGTTTAAATTAATTTAAAAAAACAAAGGAGAGACGAAAACGGTCCCGCTCCGAATGCTCCAAAAGTAGTCGGAAAGGCATCGGTTGTATTAAAAAAAAAAAATCTCTCAAACATCGCGTTAATTTGATAAAGCACTCTTCTCGAAGCTTACGTATTGTATCAGAGTTATACAGTCATAATAATACAGTTAAAGTTCGTGACTTCCACAATTTATATAAAAGTTACCCCCCGATGTCGGCTTTTAAGCCATCTTCAGGTACAAAATCTCCGGTAAATATGTTTTAGAGGGTCATGGGAAACACATTTAAATGCTCTGAAATCATCTAAATCATAAATAAATGACTACCACCAGACATTTTGTAGCTGAAGATGGCTTGACAGCCAAAACCGGTCGGTATCTTTTAAATAAATTGTGAAAGTCATAAACTTTATCTAGATCATTATGATGTTCTTCCACATCGGGAAAGAACATCATAATGATCAGATTATGAGTGAAAGCTTCCCTTTTCGATACTATGCAGTAAAATAGAAGGAAGAATATCATGGGTATCATCTCTAAGGTAAGCAGCGAATAAGTAACACTGCTTGCCCACATTCCCGAATTTGATAAACTGTCATCAAGGCTAAAAACACGGTACAGGACGACAAATACATGACACATCCATACTTAAACAAACGTTGGTAAATGATGTTTTAAGTGTCTGCAAGCAGAGGTCTATGAGGTTGATTTGCAGAACACAGAACTCTATCAAGGTTATCTATCTATCACGTTTGGACGGGTAACGTGTGATTAGGCAACTTCTTTATTCTCCCTTGAATGCATACGTATTGCAGAGTTCTATCTTCATTTTCCTCGACCCGGTTAACTTCTGACATATCGTGGGGGATAGACATTGAAAAAACATATGCAGCACAGCATTAAACAAACTAGGTTTTGTTAAACGTAAAATAGGAAGGTCCTCGGATGAAAAAGTAAAAGAGAGATGTTACTTCGCTCTGGTTTGGCCACACCTCGAATACACCGCGAGCATTTGTGCCATGGTCTTAAAGATTTAACCAAAAAACCTAATAGAATACAAAGAAAAGCAGCACGCTTCGTTAAAAGCTGCTACGAACGAACTTAACCTCCTCGGTCCTGGCGTATTGTATACAATACACAGAATTTTGAATTTTTTCCAGCTCAGCAACGCAAAATATTGGCAACGCCACTAGTTCAGCGCTTGCTGATAAGTGGCTGCATCATTAAGAACCTTGATTCATAGAGATATTAACTCTGAAAACATGGTTTACAACGCATAACGTAAGTATGAAGAATTTTCCAAAAATAATGCTGGATATGTCTCGGGACTGAGGAGGATATAGTGTTCCACGGCTTTTAGATGGATTAAGGTGGGAGCCCCTAGAGACTACACGCTAGGCTTAGCTTGCTTGAGAAATTAAAAACTGGTGCGTATCAGAGCGACTTGGAGAACATTATCATGATGCCTCACTACATCTCTAGGTCTGCCAGAAGCGATAAAATAAAAGAGATACATTGCTGAACAGATAGTTACAAGAACTCGTTCTTTCCGCTCACAATAGGCGACCACAATAAGAACTGAGCTCCACTAAATACACTCCCATAATGCACGTCACCACTACTCCTCCCAAAACCTTAACCCTTACAGCTTTACACGGGTGGTCACCTAACACCCCCTGCCACACGCCCATGCGGCGGCTCGCAGGGTAGCATGTAGATGTAGACCCTCCAAAGCCATCCTTACTCTAGCCTACGTGAGCCGTTGGGTACAGCGGTGCGGTGGCAACGGGACATAAAACGAGAGGATAGAATGAGAGAGCGGGGGAACAACGTACGGTTGAAGAGGAGTGAAGAGGCAGAAAAGGGATGTTCCCTCGTACAAGGCAGCACGTGACATCCCCCGCTTCCCCATTCGATTGAAGGAGGGAACGCGGAACGGTAGAGAGAGAGAGAGAGAATAGAGAGGAGAGCGTGGGGGAGAGGAATGCGAGAGGAAGAGGGGAGGGAAAATGGGCGAGGAGGCCGGGAGAGGAGAGATCCCAGAACATCCCCTTCCTCCCCGACCATTCATTCATCCTTTCCATACAACCACCCCCCTCTTAAATCACACCCTTGTATCCCTGCACGCGAAAGGTGACGATGCGAAACGACACCGATTCTGCACGCGAAGCATCGGTGAGGAAAATCTCGATGCACAGAAATGCGCGGGACGGGCTTGGTCCGCGAACTTACCCTCTCCCGAGGAGAAAACTATCAACACTCTCGGCCCGATTTTATGGTGCCTGGTACGATATTTTCTGACGAATTTGATAATGTACCAGTATATTTATGAGTGCATGCGCCTGCTAGCAATTATTCTCACTCATTATGAGTAAATGGCAAAAAAACTGGTTATAAAACCAACGGAATGTCCAAATGCAATAACTGTGTCAAATTCTCAAGAAGAATCCTTTTTCCATCCTGAGAATTTCAAATCGTTATTACACTTGGCCATGCCGTTGGTTTTGTAACCAATTTTTTTTGCCATTTACTCATAATGATTGAGAATAATTGCTAGCGGGCGCATGCACATAAAAATATACTTGCACATATCAAATAAAATGATTTCACCGCAAAAAATATGATAATGTTGATTAAAGATGATGAATCGAAACCAGACATCGGTCGCTTACAAATTTATATTGCGTTCAATTGCACAGTATTTTATCTCGTACTCATCCGGAAAAGAGTTCCACACAGCAACGCCATCCACCACATTGAATGCATGAAATATTTTCTTTCATTTTTACTACACAATTTATAACTCCTTAACAAGAAAATTACATAAAGAAAATGCCAACGATTACGGCCCGATTTTTATTATCGCTGGAACGATATTTTCCGTTGAATATGATAAGACTGATCAAAGATGATGAATTGAAACCTGTCGCAAATAAAAATATAGATACAGAGTGGAACAGAAAATCATTCTCTTTCCTACTCATTAACCCTCCATCGCGATGAATGACCTATAGGTAGCATATAGAAGAGTTTTTCTTTTGTTTCTGATTAGGTTTCTTTGCGTCTAAATGCCTTTGTGAAATCAGTTGTACAGCTTGGCAACGAAAAAATCCCTTATTCGTAATTTTTACTTCCTAATTCTCCTAAGAGTGGGATAACATGTAAAATGACTTCGCATGGTGGACGAAAACATCGGTGTACAGAGGATAATGGAAGAGTTCGACACGGCAATGCCGTCCATCACATTGAATGCATAAAATATCTCCTTTTATTTTTAAAATTTACTTTTGTCCCCTTTCATTTTTAAAATATCTTTTGCTTGTTCGGAAGTCCCTAAAAATTGCTAATATCTCGTCTCCATTCATTTATGTTTGTGTGTGAGGTTTGAACGAGGTTGGAATGGTTTTATCAATGGTTCTAAGCTGGCTTAGTGTAAAGATTCGGATAAGAGTACGCAAAAGACTGCGTAAAGCGAAGGACACTCGAAAGAGTTTGGGAAAACACCATTCCCTAAGACGCAGCAGTTTTTAATTGGAAGAATTTTTCCTCATCATTCATTTTTGAGTACATTTAGATCCATCAGACATTTAAGATAATGATGTTATTTTTTTCAACGAAAAAAAAACTCCGTGAAGCAGGTTGATGGCTGGCCGGTCTTTAGTATCACCAGTGTTTTTTTTTTAAATATTGCCATTTCTAAAGCCTTAATGATTATACTTCTACTTTATTATTATAATGGATAATTTTCACTTTATATTTTCTCTGAAAATCACTATAAGTAAAGCGCACAGAATTGCTGACTTCATGCAATGCGTATTACTTAAAAACAACATAACCAGATGACTAAGAAGAAAATTAAATATAAATCTGCATTCATACTATGCATTTCGTTTCTCATTACTTTGCTCGCAACCAATCGAGACCAAAAAATAAAGTCTTTCTCCAAATCAATCCACAACAAACAACTCTAAGTAAACTTAAACATTCACATTCGTAAGTCCTAAGGAGAGTTAATTTGAAGGTCAGATTTGCGATTCCCACTCACAGGTATTCATAACGGCATCAATGGGTGCTGTAAGATACAAATTCAGGTAAATCTACGCTTGCGTCGCACACCTTTCAAAATGTATTTTCCGAGAAAGTGGTGTATTTCAGGGTAATTACAGTGACATACTTTTCCATACTTTTCTTCTGTAAGAATCACAGTATCAGACAAGTTTTAGAGGAAAGCTGAGGAACCAATGGTTTTTGAGATATTCACCTAAGAAAATGACCAATTTCCGTCACTTCTTCCAACTTTTTCGATGCCATTTTCCCAGATTTCCCGAAGCTCCGGAAGAGGGATCTCACAAATTCCATCTCTACAATATACCCTTTATTTCCCCAGCCAATAAGGTTACGGGCATGTGGAGTGGAACAGGGGTGCTGGGGTGGGAGTAAACGCGTTGCGTAAATGACGTTTTATGATGATACTGAGAAAGGCAATTTTAAGAATTTATGAAACCGTCTTCGTGATTTTCTGAAAGTTGAAATGGAGGAAAAATGCATTTTGGAATGTTCATGAAGTTTGAAATTCATATTTTTACAACTATCAGCTACGAATACACAGCCAACAAGATTGCGGGCCTGTAGAGTGAAACATGGGTCTTAGGGTGAGACGGTACGTGGTGCGTACATAACGTTTTCTGATACTGATATAGGCATTTTTAAGAATTTGTGAAATCGTTTTCGTGATTTTTGGAAAGTTGATATGAAGGAAAATGACATTTTGGAATGTTCATGAAGTTCGAAATTCATGTAATAACAAGTACCAGCTACGAATACATAGCCAACAAGGTTGCGGGCCTGTAGATTGAAACAGTGGTCCTAGGGTGAGACGGTACGTGGTGCGTAAATGGCGATTTTTGATATAGAAAAAGGCATTTCTAAGAATTGATGCATTTTTGAAAGGTGTGATAAAAGTGGAGTTTTGCCGAAACTTAAATAGTTGTACACGGCCGTTTTCGTAGCCAGGGCGACATCTTCGGGTGCTGATCTCTCATTTGCGATATTCAAATTACGAAGTAACTTTCATATCGCAATGCATTTATAAGAATTAATGTATTTTTGAAAGGTGGAATGAGTGGGTAATAAATGAATGTAGGTTAGATGCTCCAGTGATGGACATACATATATGAAAGGAATGCGCTTCGTTGGTTCGGCCATGTTGTGAGAATGGAAGAGGGTCGAATAACGAAACAGATATAAAAGAGTGAAATGAATGGTGCGAGAGGTAAAGGTAGGCCGAGAAAGTTGTGGTTGAATGTGGTTGAGGAAATTTTCAGGAGGAGGAATATTAAAAGTCTTAAAAACAGGAGAGCGTGTAAGAAGCAGTGTATGGGGGTAAATGAGGCAAAGGAGGTTTGCAAGGATCGGCCGGTAAGGAGGAACTTATTGAAGCAGAGTTAGGTGTACAAATATGTAGTTATCAGTGAAACTATGTGACTGTGCCTACCCCGGAAAGGAACGGCGTGATTGGTATGTATGTATGTGTGACACAAGCGGAGATTTACCTTTGCTTTGATATTTGTAGACGACCTGTTTCGTAGCAAGGGCGACATCCCCAGGTGTTGACGCCCAATTTGCGACATGAAAATTACAGAGTTATTTCACTCGGATAAACGATTCGAATCGATTCTCTTCCCCCTCGGCTTCGGCATCGTCCCACACCCAAAACACCAGGGAGAGGGGAAGGGAGGACCCACGATGAAAGACCCACTCGTCCCGCCCTGGCGAAACCCTTGACGAGCAGCAAACTACTCTCCTTTGCCCGACGCCCTCTCACTTCATGCCACGCGCTCACGCAACGACACGCACTACGAGAATCCTACCCTCCCGCCGCCCCTCCGCTTCGAACCTTCTCCAACACCCCCCGCCGCCCACCTTCCTCCACCGCCCTCGAGAAAAATAAAAAAAAAAGAAGACCCCGACCCGAAACTACACTCCTGCCGCTGCATCCAACAGCGCGCCGCGTCGCCACCTACGCGTCCCCTCTTGAAAACCAACGTTGAAAACTCTCCGCTCACTCTCGGCCCGTGCGCACACATTTGACGGCGGTTGGGGAGAAGGGTGGGGTGCATTTGGGAGGGAAGAACGAGGGGGGGGGGGAAGAGGAGGGGAACGGGGGTGCTTGGGCGAGGAATATGGGTTTCCCTTGGGAAGAAGCAGGGAGAGAAGGGGAGAGGGTGAGGGGGAAACAGGGCAGCCAACTGACGAGGCGAGAAAAGGGTGGGCGTGCGACGCTCTCCTGACTATAAACGCCTGGCATTTTAGGTAGTGCGAGCGAGATGGTTCCCCAATCATAATTGAGACCATATTCGATATATAGAATTGTGATGATGCAATAATAACATAAGTAACTAAAGTTATTCAATAAAATTTTTACAAAATCTAAACCATTTACCTGAAAAAGTTTTCGAGTATTCAGTTATGAGGATTATGTACAAAAACACAACAGTTTCCAACATGGAGGACAACGCTAGCTGAACTAATCCATTACTTCTTTCTTATCAAATAGCAGTTACTTCATACACCCAAAGATTACTTGCAGCACCTGCTAGTACCTCGTTTATCAACCAGCCCGTATTTGGACCACAGCCCGTTTTTGGACCTTCTCTTCTACGTTTTTATTTCACCAGCTGTAAGACACGAATTAAATATTGCGTTACTAATTGTGCAATAAAATAGTTTTAAATGACAGAAATTGTAAGTAATGAAATGAAACTATCTAAATAATTCTTCATTTTGACTCTTTTTTTTTACGCGGTACGTTTGAAACTCCATCAAAGCGGAAGGTTTATTGTGATCCCGAAGAATTTACTGCGGTGACAATATGATTAATTTTCAACAATAGATGAGAAAACACAAAAACTACATGCTGTTGATTATTTTACGAAATCTAAGTGTAGGAAATGCCTCATTTATAATATAAGGTCTCTCAGGAGTGCTTAACTTACCATTTCCCAAATAAAAGGGCTGGTATTTTTGGACAAATATCTCGGAAAGTAATGAGGTAAGGGGTTGAATTATTTATGTCAATGGAATTGTGATATATTTTTCTTTAAAATGACACCAAATTCGTTGATTTTTATGTAAAATGATATTTCGCTCAAACTACCTCAAGGAAGGACCAATATCGTGATGCAGTTTGAACGAGATAGTTACCTAATCATAATGGAGACAATATTCGAATAACACGTTTAAATTTCAGCAGCTGAACGAAGCATGAAGTAAGTATTCTAATACTAATAGTGCAACATAATACATTTATAAGACTAAAATTCTAAAGACCACTTTACACGGTACAATTTTATTTATTTTATTCATTTATTTATTAAAAACGCCAAAAACAGGGCCTTTACAATGGGTTTAAATAAACAAAAAAAAGTTAAGGAATAAAACAAAAATATATAGTAAAAACAATAAGAACAATAATCAACAGAAAGAAAAAATCAATTTTGTGGCAGGGAAGAAGAGGAGGACACAATGCGTTTAAGCCGGGAAGTTGTTGCGTGAGGGGAAAAGGTCAAGGGTAGGGTGACTGTTGGCAAGGGTATTAAAAAATGAAGGTAGGCGGTAGGAAATGGAACATTGGGAGGTGGAGAGACGGAATTTGGGTGTGTGAAACAGACTTACATCGGGAGTGGTGCGGGCAGGGATGCGGAGTGAAAGACAGGAGAGGAGGTGATCAGAGCGGAGGGACCCGATCATGATAGTGTGTAGGAATTTAAGGTCAGAAATCAGCCGGCGAAGGGGGAGATGGCGAAAGACCTAGAGACAAAAGAATTTCACCTAGAGAGCTGTGTCTAAGGGAGGGCACGCGATGCCGAACTATGGCTAAAAAGAAATTAATGGGGCGGTTGAGTATTTTAAGTGTAGTGGGGGACGCAGTTAACCAGATGGGAGAACAGTACTCAAGGATGGGCGGTACACAACCAAGAAACACAGGTTTGAGGGCAAAAGGGTGGGTAATTTCATTAAGTCTGTATAGAATCCCCACTATGGACAAAGCTTTTTTAGAAATTGAAGAAATATGCTCACTAAAAAGGAGCTTTTGGTCAAAGGTGACCCCTAAATCATTGAAGGAAGTGACGGAAGGTACAGGTTTATTACACAAACGAATGTTTGATGGAATGTATAGCCTCCGAATCTCTAGTGGCTCTCAACTTAATACCTCTAAAGCCTATGGAACAATACGTATTCGCTACTAGCAGTTTTTAACTAAGCGCACAGCTTTCTTTTGCATTTAATTAACTTTTCCAACTGCCAATTGTCTAAAATTCTCGCTGTGTACTCAAAGTATGGCCTACCCTGAGCGAAGCATCACCTCTCTTATTTTTATTTTTCCATCAGAGCACCTTCCTTTTATAAGGTTGATAATTCCTAGTTTTTGTAATTCTGCGACGCATATGTTTTGGAAATCTGAATAGGGTCATGTGGAGGAAATTATTTAAGTAGTTTCAGCTTTCACGCCTTTTTCCTTAACTTAAACTTGACTGGGGGACCTCGAAAGAAAGTGGTCTGACGGATATGTTATGTGTAAATGCCGCTTTACACGGTACAATTCATTGTAAAACGAATGTATCATAGATTTCACAATAAAATTAATGGAATTACTCTTTCCCGTTCAGTCATTCAGACTCATAAAGTTTGCCGCTTTACAGGGTACGATTTTCATTTGATTTTGATTTGTCAGGGACGCAAGGGTTCATACGTTCGTTTGTACAATAAACTGCACCGTGTAAAGCGGCCAAAAGTAACTAAATGAAAATAACTACATAAGTCTTCAATTTGACTTATTTTCTTCACGCGACAGGTTTTAATCTCCTTCACAACGGAAAGTTTCTTATGATCCTGAAAAAATTTCGACGGTGACAATGTGATTGATTTTCAAAAATAGTTGAGAACTACACACAGTCAAGTTGTTGACGAGCTACGAGTGTTAGAAATTCCTCATTTTTTAAAATAAGTTCTATATAGAGTGCATACACGCACCATATCCCATGTAAAAGGGTAGGTATTGTGTTCAAAATCTCGGAAAGTAATTAGGCAAGGGGCTGTTACTTTGGAAGGGTGAGATATTCTTCTTTAAAATGGAAACAACTTCATTAATTTCTAGACTTCATTGGGATCTAGGCGTTAGAAATTCCCCATTTCAAAAAAATACGACCTCTCTAGAGTGCACACAGTTCCATTTGCAATGTATAAATGCACCATATTTGCCGTCAAAAATCTCGGAAAGTAGTTCGGTAAGGGCTGATATTTTGATACCTACGGAAGGACAGGATACTTTTCTTTAAAATGAGACCAAATTCATTGATTTCTAGGAGAAATGATTTTTCGCTCAAACTTCCACAAGGCGTGCCAGATAACCAACCTTGATTTTAACATTTATCATAAAATAAGACCTGTACCATCGAATGGTGTAAAAATTTTACTCGGTCATCAGTTATTTAACCCAGATACATTGGTTTCAAAATGATAGATTTTAATGCCGAAATACATTACCTTACCAAATGGAGGGAGGAAATCAATTTTGAGACAGTAGGATTGAGATAGCACTAAACTTGAAATTCAATTTACTCGGCCTTATTAGCTCTGCCATAAGGATTAGATCAAGTGGATTCCTTTACATATCGCGGAAGTACCATCACGTGGAACGAAATACGTATAGTAAGTCCTCGATTTACGTCGGATAGGCGAGTTGAAGAAGAGCGGCGTAAGTCGAAACAACGTAAAATGTATCCAGATATTCGTGACTACTTAAACATACATACATACAAATCACGCCGTTCCCTCCCGGGGTGGGTACAGTCACAAAGTTTCACTCATAAATATATATTTGTACACCTAACTCTGCTTCAATAATTTCCTCCATACTGACCTATCCTTGCAAACCTTTTTTGCCTCATTTACCCCCATACACTGCTTCATACATGCATGTTTTTAAGACTCCTAATATTCCTCCTCCTAAGAATTTACTCAACCACATTCAAGCACACCTTTCTCGGCTTACCTCTACCTCTCACGCCATTCATTTCACTCTTATATATCAGTTTCGTTATTCGACTCTCATCAATTCTCTCAACATGGCCAAACCAACGAAGCACACTCCTTTCATATATGTCCATTACTGGAACATCTAACCGACATTCATTTATTACCCACTCATTCCTGGCCCTATCCAACCTAAGTTTGCCGCAAACACTCCTCAGATAACTCATACCCACGGCGTTTAGCCTACTCTTATGTCAATCCTGACATACCCATGTTTCACTACAATACAACAAAGTGGGGATAAGTACACTTTTGTACACGACCACTTAAATCCCGTGATAAATCAAGGCGTTAATTTCAAAATTCGTTTTTTGCCTTCATCGAAGAAAATAGCTATTCCAGATAGAATGATTGTGTCTTAACCATCAAAAAATGCAATCATATGCACACACGGTCAATTTCATCGGAACTAAACTGAGAAAAAGTTTCCGACGAGCGTAGTCCGCATGGACATAAAACCGAGTCACACGTAAATCGAAACAACGAATACCGAAAACTTACTGTATATACAACGGACATCAGGCGGGGAATAGCCCAAGCTAAGAGGGTGTTCATGGTGAAAAGGCAACTGGTCAGCTCAAAGAGGATTGGGCTGCAAACTAGGAAACAGTATATGAAAAAATTCGCGTGGTGCATGGCACTTTATCGATCGGAAGCATGGACCAGAGGAAAAGCTGACCAGAACGGACTAGAAACCTTCAAAACCTAGTGCTGGAGGAGGATGCTGAAGATAAAACGGACGGAAAAATAAGAAATGACAAAATTTAAAGAGGCGTATAAGAGTAAAGGAACTTATGGACCCATGAAAATGAATATGTAGAGGGTAAAATTACGGAGTACCCCAAGATTTTCACGGTCAAACGTCAACCATTGTGGTCTATGGTCAGGAACCAGTATTATCTTACGCATTGACCCAACAAATTCACTATCTCCTCGAGGGTGACCTCCGGGCCACGTCGATCGAGTCGTCATGACACATCCACTAAACAGTCCATCACCACTCCCGCACCCAATTTTCCTTTCCTTGTGACGATCTACTTAAAGAGGGTAATCAACGGCCGGGGGTAATTGCAACACTGATTACGTAAGAGTAATTAAGGAAGGGATAAAGTAAGGAAGCGGAGATGAATACGGCGCAGACATTAATCTCATCCTAATGGCGCAAATTGGGGACATCCGGGGCGTTACCAGAAATTCCCAAAGCCGCTGAAAACGACAGAGTATGATATTAAATCCGACAAAGAGAAAGAGACCCACGTTGGAAGACTAAGAGGCTCCACTAAATTCAGGGCAACATTATAACCATTCGCTCTCCAAAGGCATAAAAGAATAATGAAATTATACCTCCCGATGGCAACAAGTAAGATAAGTAATGGTAGTCTATTCACTGTTTACGTGGAATAGATAAAAAAGAATCAAGGAAGTGAGGTGCGCAAGAGATATTCCTACAGTTTAGCCCAGCTGGAAGTATAATAGGCCGTAAGGCCTAACAGGTCCGTAAGGAGTAGGCGATTTGTACTTAGCTTACGCCTCTAGAATTTGTGCCACAATGTTCTTGTCGCCGACAATGTTAATGCGGGTTTACACATGGAAGTGGACTTCTTTAGAAGTAGCGAGTGTAGCGATATCTCTAATCGTATCGCCCCTTACAGGGGCTAGTTGTGCTTACACATAACTTCCGGCTATTTCCAAACAAATGGATGACGGAAGTAAACAATGAATATGGTGATTAATATCATCGCCCAAATTTGGCAATAATGGCGTTCGTATATCGCTGCCTGAGCCCCATAGGCATTTGTGGGTTTAATAAATTTGTATGAATTACAATAGTTATGCATTATTACGTCGAATCAAGTACGTCAATGCGACAATAACAGTTACTATATTATCAGAGATTAGTCATTAAGCTTACCTTATGGCTTCTTTAGTATTTAAAATATTTCCAAGTACGAATAAATATTTATATAAGCAACAATGAGTCCTCGTCCTACTAAGTGATTCGTTGTTTACATTATAAATCTGTGTTTGCTGTCATGTGACCAAGATTCCACCGGATGCGGTGCGATCTTATCGCAGAATCGATATGCTACTTTCAGGCAAAATAGAAACCAGTCAATTTTCCTTGCAAGTAGCGACCGCGGTCGATTACCACGCCTACTGCCATGAAATTGCGTGCTCACACATCAAAGTGTCGTGTACAAGCGACTTTTAATACAACTGACATGGAAGTGACTTCCATGTATAAACAAGCCTTCATAACAAAGCGTCTTTCGAGTATATGGCATGACAGTTATTGCAAATCTCACCAGAATAATAATACACAGGTCTGCACTCCGTAGGTCGACGTACCGTCGGTTACGTTCATGGAAGATCGAACCTAGACAGCGGTAAAATCGAAGATATCCCAAGACGCCCGCCAACAACGCATTATCAACGAAATTCCGTTATCAATTGAACTGGTACTTCAGACCCGTACACCCTGTGTATTACTATCTACTGCTTACAAAAATTGCGGAGCGGTCGTACAACTTGGGAGTCGAAATAAAATCCACTTTCTATGTACGAAACGTGCCAACCACATGTTAGAAAACGCATAGGTTTAGCTCCAAATTTGAACGAGCATAAATTTGGGATGGTCTTTACGTCTACTGAAAAAATAAAACTTCATAAATTCTGAGAGAAAGCGTTTTAAATAAGGAGAGAAAAATGATTGTGCTCGCAATAAATCTCAGATGGCTTCCGGGAGGAACGATTATGTGACATCACGGCAAAAAGCTGTTCAAAAACGTTCTCCTTCGAGAATTTTCACCCAGTTCACCATTTTCCGCGTAAAAGAGTTATCAGTGAAATATGCGATATCGACTATATAAACGTTATATCGGCATCCGAAGAGGGGAACGAAAATTCCAAGACTTCACAATGGAAAATAACGCGCTAAACTGAGATCCCATTCAAAGGGACTGATTTTTCCTCGGCGAAATTCCCTGTATCAAAAAAAAAATATTTTAGCTTCTCTACCTGCAGGCTTCGCGGGTTCTTCACACTACTGGGGTTGGTGTTTTTTGCTGTAGTTTCTTTAGTTAAGGACAACGGCCAAATGAAGTGTACAGAAGAGCAGAAGAGGAAACACCACACAGAAAGGAAATTAGAACACCACACAGAAAAGAAGAACAAGATGGATAGGACACACCTTGACACACAATGGGTTTGTGAAGAACAAAATTGAAGGTAAAATAGAGGGAAAAGCCCCAAGAGCAAGACCCAGGAATAAGTTCATAGACAAAATAAAGAGGAAAGTACATAGGAACAGATACTAGGAGGTAAGGGAACTAGCATTAGATAGGGAAGGATGGAGGGCTGCAGTCAACCAATCTTAGGATTGAACGACCAATGATGATGAAGGTCCAAATCCTTAATTTGCTCCCCACAAGGCTTTTTCAACCCTATTATTTTATTAAATATCCGTACACTACCATAAGAATAAATTTAATGTAATCATCATTCCGTGTAGGGTAAGCCAAAACATTTGCCTCCAGGTAGTAAATATTTATACCGGCGTACAAGCTGCAAAACTTCCCTTCCCGTGTACTACATAATCTTCCTCTCAATTGCGTTAAATTTTGTCTTTATTCTATGGTTAACTGGAATGTTTGTACTTTGATTTACCATGTGGCAAGAGTTAAATGTGTAAGAGGGAATTCTAAAGGGTCAGTCCCTTTAATTCGCTAGTTTCCGTTAAGAACAGATACAAATATAAGTAAGAATTTTTAGTGATAGACTAGAATTTCGTGTCATTAAACTAAATGGTCGAAAGTCAAATTTACAACGCTGTAAAAGGAATCACGGTGACGATGACAAAAACACACAATATAACTCCAACAGTTAAAAAGTGAAATCTTTGACTATTTTCGACTCACCTGAATCTTCAGGCTTATATGTAACAACATTTTGATGACGAGGCTGATGCGGTATTAACCGACTGAACATTAAAATACCTACTGTAATATTTACGTAGCTGCAAACTGTACCTCCAATACCTGCGTGAGTTTATACGTTTATATCGACAAGCTCTCCGTGTTTTAATCCTTTCGATTTGAAACCTAAGCACGATTCCATATTTCTTCAGTAAATCACACGTGAACATTCATCCAATTCCAAAGCACCTTTAATCTGTTTAGCGAAGAAATCGAAACATGTGCGCGTACGCACAGAGGAAAGAGTTACCCTGAAGTAGAGAAGGAAGCCATGAAAGAAGGGGAATTGAGGTGAGAGCGACGTAGAGTCGAAGGTTAGAATATCGATGACCACAATAATTGACATCAAAATTCAATTTTTTCGAGTATTAACTTTGATCAACACGTCTTTACGTCTCAAGAGAGTTCGTTATGAAGAACGATTCTTCGTCCCTTAAGTAAATCACGCGTAAAAGCCAGCTAAATTCCAATGCACTATCACAATGTTTAGCGACAAAATCGAAACATATGCACGTAAATACAAACGAAAGAGGCATCCTGAAGGAGAGATGAAAAGGAAGGCACGGAAGATTGGAAGTAAGGTTTAGATCGACGTAAAATCGAAGTATTGAATGTCGATTACTACATTTTATATCGAACTTCGGTTTTTTCGATTTTTGATTAAAATAAAGGCGTCGTTACGTAAGGTAGTTCGTCGTAAAGCACTATTCTTTAATCACACGTAAAATTCGGTCAAATTCCGAAGCACCTTACTTTGTTTAAAGACAAAATCGTAGCATATGCTCGTGGGCAACAACCGAAAGATACTTCTTAAAGAAGAGAAGGAAGTCACAGAAGAGGGGAAGTGAGGTGAGGGCGACGTAAATTGGAAGAAACTTATCGACATTTTATATCGGCAACTACATTTGATAGGTCCCGAACTTCGATTTTTTCGATTTTTACTTTGATCAAGGCTTCTTTACGCAAGAAAGTTCGTCGTAAAGCACGATTCTTTATCCCTTCAGTAATTCACACGTAAAATTCACAATAATTCCGAAGCAATTTCACTTTGTTTAGCGACAAAATCGAAACATATGCGCGTACGTATGTATGTACAATCGAAAAAGACATCCTGAAGGAGAGATGGGAGGCACGGAAGAGGGGAAGTGAGGTCGTGAGAAAGTGAGCCTAGCTGCGAGGCGCATGTGGGAGGGAGTTTGAGGAGGCGGGAGTGATAGTGCGATGGACGTAGCCTACATAGGGGTGGGAGCAGAGGGGGGGAGACGAAACAGAAAGGGGGGCGAGGTGTGGGATAGAACAGAGGGGGCCCATTCAGAGGCGAGCTGAGTGGCGCGTGGATCACGCTCCTCTTTAAACCCCTCACTCCCTCCATTCCCTCCCCGTTCAATCTCCTCCCCAACTCAACCCTTCCCCCCGTGCCCTCCCCCCTTGTTATACCCGTCGGAATTCGAAAAAAAGAGCGGGACATCGGCGAGTTCGTATCTCCTCCCTCTCGTGCCTTTCTCCACTAGTTGCCTCCCATCTCTACTCGAAGTGACACGAGTTGGCGAAGGGAAAAAGGAAGCGGAGATGAATGGCCGCGCGGTAACGACAAGATATAGAGCGACGTGAAGTCGAAGTATCGAATATCGACAGCTACACTAGATATCGAATTTCGATTTTTTCCAATTTTCGACCTTCATCAAGGCGACTTTACGCATGAAAGTTCGCTATAAAGCTGATATAATATAGTACCGTGACATATTTTTACCAGAGAATTGAATATCCAAGATGGAAAGAATAAGATAACAATAGTAATCTCCACACTTTTTAATGAAACCCGACCATGGTTCCGACACTTTATGCCATAGTTTCGAAGCTACGGTCGGTTTTCATCAAAAACAGTGTGGGAATTACAATTGTTATTCTTTTCTTACCATCATGGAGATAAAATATTTCATAAAGTTACGCCTGAAACTACTTTCATACTGATTCTCTCTTTCAGAGAATTAAAGCCAATATATCGGTTTCTGACACAATTAATAATGGCCGGAAGCACGAACATTTAGCTACGGGTTCAACAGTTTCGAAATCCACAGAGTAACGGAACTTATTGCCAAACTCTGATTGTAGGAACTATCGCTTAAGTAATCTATCCATTAGTGATTGCTTCGCACGTTTGGACCATGCAGAAATTCTCCATCCAAATGAAAGTAAAGAAATAGCAGGGTAAAGCAATTTGGTTGTTATTTTGGTAGTCAGGCTTCAGTTTGATGGCGTAATGCCCTCACATTCCACCTCAATGGGAGTACCACAGAGCATGATCCTGGGTTCGAACCGGATTTTCACGGGGTCACCCTTCCGACGGGGTGGGCATGAAAGAAGTGGGTGGTCGCAGGAGAGGAGGGAGAGAGAGGGGAAAAGAAGACTTCCCCCGTTCGCCGATTCACGGCTCGGATAAGGAAGGGACGGAGCCGGAGGGATGCCGTTATACCTCTGCAACGGTTTTGAAAGCGAAGGCCTCTCCAATCCCCCTTCCCAGACCCTCGTCCTCTCCGCGAAGGAGTCTTAGCGCGCTGCATCGAGCGCGAGCTCTCCGAAGAGGGTGATGATGATCCTTGCTTTGGTGCGCAACAAGGGGCTTCGTTATATTCCGATACGGAAGACGAGAAGAGATGAGGAGCGCCACGGGAAACAGCGGGAACTGCATCGTAGCATTCAACGCCCTCAAAGGACTTGAGGTCGAAACTCTTCTGACGTCTCGCCTCCGCCGAAGTACGCGCGATGAGGATATGCATCCGTTTGACGCACGCTCACGGAAATAAGGCCAATGAAAATCACTACGCAGGTCAATTATGTACAGTGCGATAATGAGAGGGGGAAAAGACCATCATGAAGCATGAACCCATGGTCATTATAAATAAATTAATATGAAAAGTACAAAGTGAAATTTTAATTGACAATTTTTTCTACTATAATCAATCTCGCTTTGTATTTTACATGCTATTAAACTAATATCGACCACGGTTTCGACAAATTATGTCAATATCAAGATTAATTTAAGTGTCAGGATTAATTTAGCCGACGAGTGATACAGGAAATAAAATTCGCTTTATATTCTCCAATCTGGCTTATTAATTCTGACCATGGTGCCGACAATAGTGGAAAGTACAACTCCAGATTTTATTTCACATTTTTTTTATATTATATTAAATCTCGCTTTGTACTTTCAACGCTAGTTTATTAATATCGACCAAAGTTTAGACATTTTATGTCTCAATCAAGATAAATAAAAATGTGTAGCGTAATTTTGCGGAAAATAAAAACAGGAAATGAAATCTCCCTTGTATATTTCACACTGGTTTGTAAATATTGGCCATGGTTTCGACAATAGATGTCATTATCTTGAAGACGACAACATCTGTCGAAACCATGGTTGATATTATTGGACCAAAGAGGAGAGAACAAAGCGAGATTTTATTTTACAATTTTCTTCCATTATATAAAATCTTGCTTTGTATTTTCCAAGCTAATTTATTAATATCGACCACGGTTTCGGCAAAGCAAGTCCTTATAGAGATAAATTAAAATGCCTGGCTTACTTTTGCGGAAAAGTGATACAGGAAATAAAATTTCGCTCTATTTTTCCAAGGCTGCATTATTAATATTAACCATGGTTACGACAATAGACGTAATTATCTTGAGGACGACATCATTTGACGAAACCATGGTCTCAATTAATAAACTACAGTTGAGAGTATAAAGCGAGATTTTATTTCCTGTATCACTTCTCCACTAGGTCAAGCCTGTGAAATGAATTCATCATTAATCATTTGAAGAGTTGTAACGTAATTTATGTCAGAGACCTCAGCTCGCAGTATTACTCGAGCACTTGTAAATGTAAAAACTTCAATTAAGGCAACATATTATTGAGGCGAGACATTTTACTGTTCACGCCAGTGGAAAGTTTTTTTAATTATGAAAATTTTTAATTAAAACTACCAGACACACTTATTAAAAAAATCGATATTATAGTCACTAAGCCTACTTCGTGAAATTGGTAACGAGGGGATATCCATTAACAGTACGGGAAAACAGAATCACTCCAAATTTAACATTTTTCGCCGAAAATACATTTTTCGCTAAAAAAAATCGGACATATTTAATTCGGATTAATAGCTTCGTCAGTTTAAAATGATCGATGAAGGTTATCCTCCAGAATTTTAAAAACCATTATAATCAACTCTTCCTCCATATTGAGATGATGTGGGAACACCCACGCATTTTGCTATCGATATCTCCTCATTCGATTCTTGAGTTCTGATTTCCCCAGGGCTAAAGACACTCGATCGTTTAACAAACACGCCGTCACGCTTTTAATGGGGCGACAATGGCAACTATGTAAAATTTCATAAGGAAATACTGTACTCTCAAACGATTGTGTATCACGATTTAATACCCCTTAGCGAAAATAAAATGACGAAACATTTTTTAAGGTAGTCCAGCGTTGGTTTAGTGAAGCAAAATACCACTGACAGCACTCTACGAGGGAATCCCTCCATGGATATAATATTAGAATTAAATGATTGCGGGAATATTTCACATGAGCTTTGAGGATGGAAAATAGTTCCCACGTCTAGATTACAATAAGTTCATACAGAAGTACCCTCAGATCGGATGAAACGCTGGGTGGATAAATTTAAAACGTTCAGCAATTCTTCACACAGAAATACTCTGAATGCTCTTCGATGATCCTAAAAGGATAACTTTCACAAGTAAGCATATTATCAAAGTAAAGTTTTTCCCACTCACACAAGTCATGAAACAGTCTCAAAGGTAAGTATTATCACCACTAGTTGGATTGATGCACGTTTCATTTTAAAACGAGCATTGGCATCTACGTCTACATATTACCCTGCGAGCCGCCGCATGGGCGTGTAGCAGGGGGTATTAGGGCACCAGCTGTGTAAAGATGTGTACGTAAGTTTCGGGAGGTGGGATGTTGACGTGTAATATATAAGTGCATTGAGTGGAGCTCAGTTTTTACTGTGGTCACTTATTGTGCGTGGAAAGAACAGTGTTTGTACATATCTGTTTGGCAGTTTATCTCTCTTATTGTATTGCTTCTGTCATACCTAGAGATGTAGAATGGAGTCATGATAATATTCTCTTTGTCGCTCTGAAACACATCAGTTCTGTATTCCTCAAGCAAGCTAAGCCTAGCGAGTAGCCTCCGAGTATCTAGGGGCTCCCACCTTAATCCCTCTAAATCCCGATATCATTTCCTCCTGATGTAATACATCCATTTCTGCATATGAGTAATCTATTTTATCAATTGAGTAAGGAAGAGTAGTGCTAGAGAAAAATGATTACTGGGAACCTTCCCCCAAAAGAACATGATACACTGTGGGGGAGGATATCTGAAAGGTAGATGAATGTTGATACCAGGAATGTTGAACGAAACCAAAGTCATGATTCCGGAACGGTTCATAGTGGGTTTAGATAAAGTTTCGGTTCACGGAACCGAACCGAAAGTAGGAACGCAAGTTCCGGAACGAAAGTGGTTCCGGAACGTAAGTGGAACGAAAATATTTTGAACAACTTGATACCTAGGTCACAAGAATCACATCAATCCCAATATTAGAACCTCAAATCCTCAGATACCTGGATATTCTGTATAGTCTAAGACGCAATTTAGTTGTCAGAGTGGCCCCTTATCGGGATTGGTTTCCCGTTTAAATATTCATAAGACCCGGGTTGTGATGTTGCCAGCAATAACACGGAGGTGAACAGATGGCTTTGCATTATACTAACTGCACTTCTAAGAGACATGCAATAAGTAAATATCATTCCCTGAAGTGACTTTCTTAAGGTAGTTTGACCGAACTATAGTTTCACCTAGAAATCAATAAATTTTGTCTCATTTTAAAGAAAAATATATCACCCTTTCATTGACACAAAAAACTCAACCCCTTACCACATTACTTTCCGATATATTTGCCACAGAATACCAGGCCTTTTATAGGGGAAATGGTACGTGTATGCACTCCAGAGAGACCTCATTTAACAAATGAGGAATTTCTAACACTCAGATCTCGTTAAAATTAATCATTTTGTCACCGCAGTAAATTCTTCGAGATCACAATAAACCTTCCGTTTTGGTGGAGTTTCAAACGTACCGCGTGAAAAGAAAGAAGTCAAGGTAAAGACTTATTTAGATATTTTCATTTGATTACTTACAATTTCTGTCATGTAAAACTATGTTATTGCACCATTAATAATGCAATATTTAATTCGTGTGTCTCACAGCTGGCGAAATTGAAACGTATAATTCGAATATGGCCTCTATTATGATTAGGGAACTACCTCGCTCGCACTACCTTAAATTAAGCGAGGTGTTGGAAATGTACGCCCACATAGTATACAAGTTAGCATACGGTGGGGAGGTTTGGCAACATAGTTCTACATTCACCCAATACCGCCAACCGTATGCGGAACGCCCTAGTTCGATAGAACTTCCACCTTCAGCATTCACACAACCAGCGGCGCACTAGGAACACTATTCAACCCGAGAGGGAACGACGGGGACTCGGAAGTAAAGGGTTCGCATTGGGTTACGAAGGTTAGCGAGGGAAGGGATTGGGAATGATTCCAAGACTTCTGCGGGAACATCGTAGCGATTCCCCTCCCTCCTCCCCCCCGCTACATTGTGTCCGAATGAATCCGGGCAGCGCGGCACGGGAGGAAAGTGAAAGTCGTTCCTCCCACTGGCGATGTCGTCCCCGCTGTGCGTCTTCCCTAATGCGGTCAATGCCTCGGGGCGCGCCAGCGGATACGGCAGTCAACGGCCCAGCAGCGGGTGCAACTCCAACGGGAGGACGCGGTGCCAAAAGAAAAACAAAGCTATCGTCTTTCGGCTTCAAAATCAAAAGTTACACCATGTCCCGTTAAACGCCGAGCGTGTTCGTTCGACGCCGTTTCCAAAACGACCGATGTAAATGACTTCGGGGGATGTTTTCGGGGAAATTGAATACAAACGTGAATCCTGATGCACCAAAGCGATCTCTCTGAAGTGAACTCTTCATATCACTCTGCATATGGTCTTTATTGCAATCTTCCAACAGAAAAAACAGTCAGTCTCCTTTCTATCTCATCGCGCGCGTACCAACCCGTCAACACTTCTTTAACTATCACAAAACAAACAGCTATTTAAATGCAACTACTATCAATCCCTTCCTTTTATATCCAAGCTGTGAGTGTTTTTACTTTCATCGTAATAATATTACGTCAATCCGACCTTCATAATACATAAGAGAGCGTTTCGGCACATACTTTTTGGAACCTATGAATTTCCATATTTGAAAATAAACACTGGATTTGGACTTGATGGCATAATGTCCTGAAACCATGGTCGATGACAAAAATGACGAAAAGAGAGGAAATTATACCAGTGTTCATTTTCTTCATAATATCTCGTTTATGGATTCACACTTTTTTATAATTATCAACCACATTTACTATAATCATTGAATAGTTTTTCACATTAATTAACTATTAGTGAACGCGAAAATGAATCTTTTCTACCAATTATAAAGTCGCTCACACACACTATTTCAAGACTGGCGCATGAGCAGGAATGATCTGCACCATACCTGCTTGCATTTCAGTTGAGCTACGTCAACCAGGGTCATTGATTGGTGATGAAGGTATTCGCAATGCAGTAATGCACTGCTACTCAGTAACTCCACGTACCTCTGAATAATGTCATTCACAGTCACACGAAATATAATTGGTGGATTCGGAAACGGGTCAGTTCTTCGACATCTAACCACCAAGGACCGATGGGATTTAATCGCTCTAACGGCATTAGGAAAATTCGAAAGTTTAACGAAAGAAAAATGTAAAAACACCACACAATAGTATAACACACATTCACTTTGAAAACGCGAGTCGAATCTTTATCATTCATCCAAACATCACGGGTACCCCGGGAATCCTTCATCTAAACTGACAAATTTTAAGCTATCCGGGCCTAGCCACGGAGTTCCACTTTCACGGAGTCACCCGCAATGCACAAATGTGCGAATTTCCACAGAGAAAAAAATCATCCGCCTTGACCGGGATTCGAACCCGGATCCCTCGATTTCCGGCCGAGTACTTTAGCCAGTTAAGCTACCGAGGCGTCCTCTTCCCCTGTGGATTTTTGTGATCTTTAAGGGACTAGATGTTCTCGACTGCCGGACATACAATGTAACAATCAGTCGCTACTGAGCGCTTAGCGCCACTGCCCACTGGAAGGCGGATGATTTTTTTCTCTGTGGAAATTCGCACTTCATCAAAACTCCTCTCTCTCCCTCCTCCTGGATGATTTAACTTATGAACATGAGAGATCTTTACACTACCTTTTCCAGTTAGTGTGGAGCACAAGATATCACTTATGCCAGAGCACATTCATGTGTTAAGTCCATCACTCACGTGAAAGCTGGTGGAAACATACCTGAAAAGAGAAGAGAACAAATTTAATTTACATTCTCACGTCAAGCATTTTACAAGACAGTAGCTGAACATGGTAAAAACGCTCTCGGATATTGGGCCGAGTTATGACCAGAACACCCTCCAAAGGTTGTACATTTTTACAAAATGTTTCTCTCAACTTAATTTCAACGATAATATGGTGTATTCTACAGTAAAATAAGTTAATTAAGGAAGGTAGTAGCGGACGAAGAACATAGACATAATTGAAGGAGTCGGGGCGAAACAGAATTCCGAGTTATCTCCCTTGTTCCCGCCCCCGGCCTTACCCGCTGGTTGAGAAGGGAACTACATCCGTGGTTTGCAGGGAGCAATATAATTAGCTAATAATGCTAAGTTGCAATTCCTCAATGGATTGGAAGCAAGGGCCATTTGAAAAGCTGACCAGTAAACACAAGGAGCCTTCGAAACCTGGTGGTGGAGGACGATGCTGAAGATAAAATGGACGGAAAACGTATTAAATGATGAATTGTACAGAAGAGTAGACGAGGAAAGGACCATTTACAACAACATTCAGAAAAGAAGAACCAAAAGGATTGGACAAACCTTGACACACAATGGCTTTGTGAAGAACATAACTGAAGGTAAAATACAGGGAGAAGACCCCAGAGTAAAACCCAGGAATAGGTTCATGAACCAAATAAAGGGGAAAGGACATATGAAGAGATACCGGGAAGTTAGGGAATTAGCATTAGATAGGGAAGGGTGTAGGCCTGCAGTCAACCAATCTTAGGATTGAACGACCAATGATGATTGCTAGGTAGATAATAATCAAAAAAACATCAAGCAGGTCTGTGGTGAAGCCCAGTATTTTAGTAATCACACCCAAAATTAGAGGAAAGTTGAAAACTGGTCATGAAAAACAGCCGGCAACTCCAAACATATTACCTACAGACAATTTCCAAGAATACGAAATCGCGGTAAGTTCACCGAAAGCGATCTCAAGACGAGCCTTGTAAAGAGAGAAACGAATACATCCACAGACGAAAACAGGAAATCTGCTTCTCCGACACCACCGACCAAATGAAACAATCGAAACGAGAGTTTATCTCTCTCTCTCTCTCTCTCTCTCTCTTTGTCACGGGACCCGGAAAACAAACAACCTCTCTCCACCGACTAAGCAGCACCCGCGATGACAAATATTTAATTTTCTGCCTCCGAAACTCATAATTGGGGTGCCGAAAGATGATGGTGCAAGGACTAAACCTTGGGGTACTCATCCACGGGTTGGAAATAAGTGGAAAATGGGGGAGGGCGGTGGAATGGGGCCCTTTCGCGTTTCAGCCTGTTTCTGCCTGCGGGATCATCGGGAGAGGATGGCGGAACTATAAAGGAGTAGGTGCGCAATAGGGAAGTGACGAATCGATACTTAATTCTTTCCCCACTCCGACGCCATTGAGCTACACCAGTGGCTCCCTCTCTCCGACCGCTGAAATTCCCAATCAGCAAGAGAGAGAAAGATGAAAGAGAGACAGAAGGCGTTCGGTTGTGGAGCGAGAGGAGAACCATTTAATGAGTGAAACGTCTGGAAGGGTGGAAGTTGGGAAGAGATAGATGGCGTCAGGGGTGGGCGAAGGAGAGAGAGTGGAAGAGGCGACTGGTGGGGGAAAAGGGAAGGAAGGAAGCAAGCAAGTGAAAATTATGAACCCCTCCCTCTGCACCACTCAAAGTCGCTAATTCGCTTCCATTACGGAAGGAGGCGTTCTCACCCCCTTCTTCCCCACCCGGGAAATGGGATTTACTAAATATCAATCACTCACTTCTCTCCCTTTTCGAGCTTCAAAACTCGATGATTCGAGAGAACATTCGTTAAACCGTAATATTTTCATTTGGCGACGCTTCGCCGTAAAATGAAATTTACGCGGCCTTTCTTCTATATTCGAGTGTCTCCGATCAAAATAAAATCGCGTCCTCACTTTGATAAATGCTTACTTATAAATACAATTATTACCCAATATTCTTGCCCAAACATCAATGCTATCAGCAAATCTGAATGAAGAATTAAAAAAATTTTCCCAAGGTAACATTAACCGTCAAAAATTACTGTTCGCTCAGCGATGATTTCAAGCTTCGCGCCCATAAAAAATAACTACGATTTTGGCAGATACACGCAGAATAACGCACAAAATACGCAGCATGGATTTGCGGCAGATACTTTTATCAGCAGCTGTTGCGCGTAAAATTATTTTAAGTAGCTATCCAAGTACAGGCTAGATAAATTTCTGTAGCTTGTAGCTGCTTTCAAAAGCAATTTTTCACATCACCAGATAAATTACAGGATCGAAAATGAATTGCGCAACGGCGATCATAAAAGTACTTTTTTCAAGAAATATTTTGAGAACTTAAGACCTTTCATAATGGATGATGAAACTTACCCTGATAAGGCGACTATCATATGACATTAAATTTAATACTTTATTATTTTATATAATATTTAATGAGTTCTTGTGGCTGTCTACTATACATATAATTCGAAAAGATACCATTTGGTCTAATTCAGTGCGGTCCATCTAGTATCAGTACGTGAGCGAATGAGATATTACTGCAATGTGCTCTACAGAATGAAATATTTAACTTTTTCCCGGCGAATGATTTTAGTGTAACAGGTTTTCGAACATTTGGTACCGGCTGCAAACGTTTCCATAGCTGACTCAGACGTCGTCTTCATAGATGATGCCAAAGTCAGCTAATGTAACTTCGGCAGTCCAAGGCTAGACCGGATGGGAACAAATCTGACTTTAAAATATCCACTCAGTAAGTTTATGCAAAAGAGTAATAACAGTTTAACGATAGCCTCAGAAGGCTAATTTCTACCATTTTTATTTACATCCTCGTGGTACATGTTATTTCAACAAACTCAGAAGCTCCGTAGAGAGGTAAATTCAAGGACTTAAATTCTTTTTGGGTTCACAGATTTTCGCATATCTATATCGTTTCACGTTAGTTATTCACACGAAATAGTTAAACACTGAAAACGGCATTCAAAACGAGTGAAAGAGTAGACACCAGCTTTTATCAGAAAGAAACAGAAACGAAAGCCACTGAGTCTTCGGCATGAAATAATATCGTATCCTTCTTACACTAACGTTGAACAACCCTTAATAAAGTCACCACGTACAATCATAAGTATAACGATTTTGAAACATGAATCTGAGATAAACCTCGCGCTTGAGACAATCTTCGCCAAACAGATGCTTAAGATACGACCGTGAAATAGTTCTTTGTTAAACGGCAGCAAAATACACCACATTGAAATACGCACTCATATCCATAACGAGCTCGTGCCGAGCCTTGCGAATATCGGAATTCTTTCGTTCACAGCATTCAGTGGCCAATCACAACGGTCGCTTCAAAATTCAAGTTCACTCTTGAGTTGACAATACCAACGTTGCCACATCTTTCTATCGGGTAACTATCCGGCGGATAAAATATGATTGATGAACTATATATAAGATTTATCCGGCGGGTAGCAATATCCGGCGGATAGTTGCCGGGAATTTTACCCGGAGATGGATAAACCGGCCCTAAACACAGCAGTCTTACTGAATTGTTGAGGGAAATCGAGGGGGAACCTCTATCCGATCGAAGGGAAAAATATGGATTAAATCTTTTACGAAAGTTTGAAGCATACTATTTTTTGCCGGACGTTCAACATATTTTGATAGAACCTAACTATTTTGGCGGAAACGATCACAGGCATAAGATTAGGGAAATAGACTGCAGAACCGATAGATTTCAAATGTCATTTTTTCCACGCACAATTAGGGGCCATAATACTTGCAATAGATCATCTCTAGGATACTTTGACCCTGACTGGGTAAAATAGGGTTTTGTAATCGTGATAAATATCGTAACATCATTATTAGTTACTAACCTCGCATGCAATTTCCGGCGTGATACACCTCTTGCATGATTTAGTACCGTGTAGAACTATTTATCTGTCACAATAATTATAACCAGTAGTCGTATCTGAAGCAGTGTGCCGCATGGTGGCATGTTCTTCGACGAACAACTCTCCTAGTTTCTGGTCTGCCCTCGCACTGGTGCCCTGACTGCTTTAGGACAGCGCCTGGCAATCCGGGTGAACGTGCGCGGTTCTGATTTCATGTGGGATTAGGGCTTCATGCCTGGCGTGGAATTACCCCGTGCCACACATCCTAGGCGTGGCTTGCACGGTATTTTGTAGATGTAGATGTACTCGATTGGGGGCGAGCGCACTCCTCCGAGGAGGATGTTGACCCCTTACTGCATAGTGCATCATACATGGCACGAACCAAATTTTTGAATCTACAACTACCATTTAGATAATGTGCTCACAAAATTCTCTATGCCATTCTTAAATAGTACCCAATTAAAATATAAACTTTTATGGTAGAAAATGAAAAACTAAGAGCTGTATATAAGTTACAAGTCAGGCAGTGTTCATTTTATTGGGAATGGTGAATACATATAAAGTTAGGATACAAATATGATGATTCATTTCTGAATGGAGTCAACGATTGTCATACAAATTTGCATTCACGATGCTCATAGCATGCAACATAATGTATGTGCCATGTATCACCCACCATGCAGGAAAGGTTGTGATCTGAAATGACGAAACATAGTGCATTGCATGCTGTACCACGTATAACACAAACCTGAAATTACTCAATAAATCATGTAGAATGTGTACAAGAGTTTCTAAAATATGTTTCCCAGAATCTAAACACCATAGCCAATCTAGATGATACGTTCAATGGTATCAGGCTCAACTATGTGGAAGTTGATATTCACAAATGAAAAAACGACTTCGTTTCCTTCCACTGATTTATTTTCTTGGTACAACATGTTTCGACACATAGAGGGTACTTGAAAATGACCTCTATGTGTCGAAACATGTCGTACCAAGAAAATAAATCAGTGGAAGGAAACGAAGTCGTTTTTTCATTTGTGAATCTAGATGATTCTTCTTCGTGACCTCTTTTTTTATTAATATAGAGTTATTTTCCCGGAGATTGTAGGTCATTAATTCATGTTTAAACTGTTACTCTTTTGCCAACGTTTCGCATATTTACTCATAACCCTGTAGCCCTGATGTGATGAAGCATAAATTAAGATGCGAAACGTTGGCAAAAGTGTAAAAGTTTAAATATGAATTAATGACCTACAATCTCCAGGAAAATAACTCTATACTACAGCCAATGCCCGGAAATTTTTTCTTGACGATAAATAAATCATGCAGTAAGGCAGGCACGGCCGCCGCAAAATGATGCTCAAGAAGGAGCCGTTGCAATTGGGAGTGAAGGCGGCCTCCCATTTCTCCTCCACTGTATCTCCGAAGCACTCGTCGTCGCTCGGTCGGTATGGTGGGATAAAGGATTCGGAGCAACGGCGCCGAGGCCCATGCGAACGCTTCAAGCAAAACCCGAGAGCTCTTATTAATTGAAAGATGACCCCCTTTTCATGTGGGAGGAAGAGAGGAGAGACCGGCAGAGCTCCCGAGTTCAAAAGAGGAGGGACGAGTGGGGCTGCGCAGTACGTTTGCAAAGATGAATGGCCGGTTGAGGGGGTTGGTGGAAGGCAGAGGAGCGACGGCAGCGAAAAGACGAAGGATAGAGGAATAAATGAGGTGGGATGGGAAGAATAGAATAGAATAGAAAATAGTCTTTATTGTTCTGGGACTTAAAGTCCCCTGGAACATTGAAAAGAGATAAATACATGCCATAACATAAAAGATTACAAAAAACTAAGCAATTTTACATAGGTAATCAGTCATGTTTCTCTTTAACATCGAAATTGTCATAGAGGTTCTAACATTTACAGGTAAACAATTCCATAACTTGCAGGAGGAAATTAGGAAAGAGTGCTCAAATAATAAGGTATGGAATTTAGGGACTAAAAATAACTCAGTGACACGAGTTGATCTTTTTCCTGTATCTGCATTACATATAAAATTTTCATAAAAATAGGTGGGGTTTTTGGATTTCAGGACCTTGAACACGTATAAAGCCTTTTGCAGTTTTCGGCGTTTATCCAATTTCAGCCATTTATTTTTTTCGTAATAAGGCGTGACGTGTTCATCATAGCGGATGTTGAAAACAAAACGCAGACAGGAGTTTTGAAGACGCTGCAGCTTAACTCACAGTTCTGAGTTAACATCTGAGAAAATGATTGAACAATAGTCAAAATATGGGAATACCAGAGTTTGAACCAGCTTCTGGCGAAGTGAAATTGGGAGCAGATGCTTAAGTGCTTCAATTGGTACATAGTCTTATACACATTGTTAGATATAGCTTTAACGTGCTCCCGCCAGCTCAAGGTGTTATTTAAATGAACCCCGAGACTTTTCACTGAAGTCGAGTAATCTATAAGGATATTCTGTACTCTTATTTTGGGAGGGCCACTCATTGAGATGAAGTTCAGATAGGAAGGACTACCAAGTATTATTGACTTAGTCTTGTCAGGATTCAACTTCAGCCGATTAACAGCTAACCATTTACAGATAGATTGGATATCTTTATAAGAACTTATAACATAAGAAATAATCTTTATAAGAATAAGGACTTAGGGGAACGGGTAGGGAGGAATGTGAACTTCAAAATTATGGTATTGGCAGTAAATTGGTGGGATTCCTTCATAACGAAATTATGAATAACTTGAATCAACGGAAATTGAGCTCTACGGCCTCTCAAGATAGCAAAAATTAAAAGATTCTCCAATGGCCGTAAAAATGGCACCACTCGGCAAGCATGCAACCACACAAAACTTACTGTGTTGGTTGGCGGGAAAAGGGGATTCCACAGCAGGGACCAACCACAGCCTCTCTACCAGAATACCCTCCTGTGATGGTTTACGGGAATATTACTTCCTCGCCAGCGACCACCACAGACACACACACTCAACCCAGTTGGGATCCTTTTCGAGGGCTAATGGGACCCTGATAAGGATGCCTAGGTTATAACCTGAGATCCTTCATAGGGCTAATGGGACCCTGATAAGGATGCCTGGTCATTACCACAATCACACTCACAAGCACTCAAATCACTCACTCACTCACACACACAGACGGGCCCAACTTCTGGGAGAAATCGCTCAAAAAGAGCGTGGTCAAAATATAAACACAAAGGCAAACGAGGGTGAGCGTCGGATATGCGTCTTTCGCAGGTTCACTTACAACCTCGTGTTGCAAGTGCTTTTCCCTTCAGCTCGCTGAAGAGGGCCACTTTGTGGCCGAAATACGCGTGTTAGGACACCAGCCGTGTAAAGGTGTACGTTTTTGGAGGTGAAATGGTGGCATGTATTATAGGAGTGTATTTAGTGGAGCTCAATTTTTATTGTGGTCGCTTATTTTTCGCGTAAAGAACGAGTTTATGTACCCTTCTGTTCGGCAGAGTATCTCTCTTATTTTATCGCATATGTCAAACCTAGAGATGTAAAGAGAAGTCATGATAAAATTCTCTATGGCGCTCTGAAAAATATCAGTTCGGAATTTATCAAGCAAACTAAGCCTCCAGGGGCTACCACCTTAATCCCTCTAAAAGTTGCGAGACACTATATGCACGCTCGTAGCAGTTTTTAACGAAGCACGCTGCTATCATTGGTATTTTATTATATTGTAGTACAAACCCTTTGATTCAAAACAGCCTTTAGATAATCACGGGAAGAAATGATAACGTGCGTAGTAAAGAGTACACCCGGTATTATGCGCTAAGAAAAGGGAAATAGCGAGTGACATATGGGGAAACAACGTTTAACAACGGTGTATGAGGGAGGAATTCCTCCAGCCTCTTCCCGCCAGACACTTTCCTTCTCCCTCCCACAGAGGGACGGAGGGCAGAATGGAGAGTTGAGGAGTGACTGCCGAAGGGGGGAATGGTGCGGCGTGGGAGACAGCTTATGGGAGTGGAAGAGGAGAAGGTCCAGACGTCCAGTGCAGCGAACGGCACATGCACTCCATCCACCCCCGACTCTTGCATCCATCTGTCACACGAGTGCAGGGAGGGCGTGCGCCGGGACAACGGCCTTTAGAGACTGAGGCGCTTGGGAGTTGAAACGTTTGACGCTTGCAAAAGAATCAAGTCGAGGATCGCAAGGCTGTCGACTCACTATGGTTCGCACGAGATTCTATTCTCCTTGACCGGAAACCGAACCTGAATCCCTTGAAATTGAGCCGAGTGCTTTGGGTAGATTGAAATTTCCCTCGCCTAGACGTCCACTTAAGGTAGTCCGAGCGAGATAGTTCCCTAGTCATAACAGAGACCATATTCGAATTATACGTTTTAATTTCACCAGCTGTAGGACACATGAATTAAATATTGCATTATCATTGGAGCAATAATATAGTTTTAGATGACAGAAATTGTAAATAATTAAATGACAATATCTAAATAAGTCCTTAACTTGACTCATTTTTCTCGCGCGGTGCGTTTGAAACTCCTTCAAAACGGAAAGTTTATTGTGATCCCAGGAATTTACTGCGGTGACAATATGATTAATTTTCAATAATAGTTGATAAAACACACGAACTACACGGTGTTAGTTATTTTACGACGTCTAAGTGTTAGAAATTCCTCATTTTGTAAATTATGTCTCTCTGGAGTGCATACACGCACCATTTCCCATGAAAAAGGACTGGTAGTTTTTGGCAAATATCTCGGAAAGTAATGGGGTAAGGGGTTGAATTTTGGTGTCATTAGGGGGGTGAGACATTTTTCTTTAAAATGAGACCAAATTCATTGATTTTAATGTAAAATAATATTTCCCTCAAACTACCTTAAAAGGCGAAAGCGCCTTCGCCACCAGATGACTCCGGATATAACAAGGCATGTGCGATACTACGATAAGTCGACACTGAAATTCGATAGTATTTACATATCGCAGAGCTATTTACACCTGTGGGGATACGTATAATATCGCTATCCTTCATATAGGTGGGTTTACAAATGGAAGTTACTCCAATGACAGTACCCTTGGAAGTCGCTTGTAAGCGACACTTCGATATGTGAGCACGGACTTTCATGGCAGAAAAGGTCGATAGTGGTGGTAATCGACCGCGGTTGCCACTTGCAAGGAAAATAGAATGGTTTCTATTTTGCCTGAAAGTAGCATATGGATTCGGCGATAAGATCGCACCGCATCCGGTGGAATCTTGGTTACATGACAGCAAACACATTTAAAATGTGAAGAACGAATAACTTAGTAGGAGGAATACTCATTATTGCTTATGTAAATATTTATTCGTACTTGGAAATATTTTAAATACTATAGAACCCATAAGGTAAGCTTAATGACTAATCTCTGATAATATAGTAACTGTTATTGTCACATTGACGCCCTTGATTTGACGAAATAATGCATAACTATTGTAATGCATACAAATTTATTAAACTCACAAATGCCTATTGGACTCAAGCAGCGTAATACGAACGCCATTATTGCCAAATTTGGGCGATTGACTTAATTACCATATTCATTGTTTACTTCCGTCATCCATTTGTTTGGAAAAAGCCGGAAGTTATGTGTACGCAGAACGATCCCCTGTAAGGGGAGATACGATTCGAGATA
Source organism: Ceriagrion tenellum (assembly GCA_963169105.1). Lineage (NCBI taxonomy): Eukaryota > Metazoa > Arthropoda > Insecta > Odonata > Coenagrionidae > Ceriagrion > Ceriagrion tenellum. The sequence goes on along the minus strand of OY720642.1, from coordinate 66,409,002 downwards.
TCGCTACACTCGCTAATCCCAGAGAAGTCAACTTCCATGTGTAAACCCGCCTTTAAGGAATTAAACACTATGATGGGAGACAATGGAAGTGCCTCCAACAATCAATGTAATATTCGACAGTTATCCACGAGGGTTGTGACAAATCGCTTTGTGATACCATTCAACATCGAATATCACGCGAGAGAAGATTAAAAGAAGACAAATATTAATGACATTCGCGACTCGGCTGCGATATGCTATTCGGAACGAGTGTACGATTCAAAGATGAAGTTTTTGCGAGTTTATTGGAAGCTAGAGGGTCATATAACAGCGATACGACCTCGATATACGATGAGCGAAACCACACAATATTGCGATGACTCGTGTATCCTGCGATTTGAGTGAAATTGCTGGGAAATACCACGCACTCAGAAGTAAATCATTAGTCGACACTTCGCCACCAAAATAAGCTGCATACGACACTAAGATTCGCACAAAGCAGTCCCGTAGATCCATATAGGGCATTCCAGATCCATAGACACGCGAAAAGCTGAAGTGAAATCGTCCAATTGCACCCTATTCCACAACAGCAGCTCCGCATACAGAACCCCGACGACCCTTACCACCGCACAACACAAATATGCAGGGAGAGAAAGCCATTCCCTTTTCCCCGAACGAGGGAGATGGCCAAAACGAAGGCTGGAGTCGAGGGGGGGGAGGCGGGGTCACGAAAGCAGTCAAGTTGCGCAGGGTCCGGAATCGCAGCTGGCACCTCGCGCGCCTGTAAGAGTCATCAGACGGGGCGGACGAAAACAGTGACTTCAAAGCAGAAATGAACGCAACAAGACACTCCGCATCCGCGATAGGATACAGCCGGAAAACCGCAAAGAGTCGAATACCCAATCATAATCAATAATCTTGGTGGCAAAATGCTCACTATGGGCTACTGAGCAAGTGTTAGGTTCAATCCCATTCAATTCACTTTTGCGGTAAGAGTTACTAGAATATCTGTGATTACTGCGTTGTGGTTGTCACGTCGACATTCGCCACACACAATTAAAAACGTATGGCGAGGAATATTATAAATTTAACATATTTTACCAGAAAAACAACAATTTAAAGCTTTAGACGTTGAATATAATTGTAGAAATAGTGTAGTGGAATTTTAACTTGCGTTTACGATAATAGATATTTATACCAAGTTGATAATGGTTTTACAGATTGTCTTGAAGAAAAACCTTCAACTCATACAATAATTACGGCTTTACTGCTTTGTACTTAATTGAGAAACCATTTTGAATAAAGAAAGGCAGTCTTTTTGAGCCATAGATTAATGAAGATAATGAATGGAACCATACAATGCGATAGAATCGGGGGAAGGTTGGAAGCCCATGAAATGCACAATCGGCCACATTGAATGAGCGAGTTTTTCTGGTTAACAAACCGAGAGCAAGTATTGGTAGCGGAATAGTCACAGAACCGTATTCAATAGTACCGATTAAATATTCAAATTTGGCAACATTTCTACAAAAACCACAACATTTTTCACAAAATTAAGGACAAATAGCGCGATATAGCTTTGCCGAGTAGATCATCTTTCGTAAAAAAAACAGGCCTCACTTTCTCGAGCCAAAACGCAATCTACCCTCTTCTTCCATTAACGGTTTGGGCAAATCCGCTACCCAGCTTATACCATCAGGGTGGACTCCTAGAGCATTTCCAAAGCATCTCTTGATGTCCATTCTACTGCGCATATTCCGTTATTTCAAACACACTGCTATAGCAGTGATTCACGCGGAGAGGAGCGTCAGAGTCATCTCAACGTGGTGGGACCTCATCTTAAGTAACGAGGTCTGGATGGGTCAGATCACAGGGGAATGCACGGCAAGTAATTCACTTTCATGACCTACTCTCGGAACTTTAGAGAATGCACAAACGGCATAACAAAAACACTGAAATCAAGGATTTTTGGAACATCCATACAGGCAAGGCCATAAGCGCCCGGCAGTTGTAACAAACCTGCGCACAGCAAACCCATTTTTTTATGCAAACAAACAATGGAAGTTTATTATACAACACAATGTAGCTTGCGACGGCAAAAAAAGAGAACAAGCGTCCCATGAGGACAGGAATATTTCTCGCTATCTGGTTCACGAATCAGCTGGTACTGCGAGCAGATAACGAAAATAGCACTTTCCCCGACTAAAAACAAAAAAATATATATATTAGGTCAACGAAACAACAGATTCAACACGCCCACTTCAGCCAACTGTGACAATTTATTTTAAAAAATCGCCAGAGCGATCAAAACAAAAATAAAACGCAGAGGGCTACAGCGACGACTCTGTGAGCTGCAGAACCCGGGCGGTGTTGATTAAAATCTTGCAGACCAAGTGTAAATTCGAGTTAAAACATGGCTAGAAAAAAGAGGATGTTACCACTCTGCCATGGAATGTACGTTCGCCATTCTAATTCTACATTTCAAGCGACGGCATGCTCCATGTCGGCTGATTGCGTTTTGCAACTGAGCAGGGTTGAGTGACAAGCACAGACGATTAAATTGTGACCATCGATGTTTGAGCTACGATGTTTTATCGTTTCGCTTATATCTTAGCCTTACGGTAGTTTGTGCGAAATATCAGGTCACATAGAAATCAAAGAATTTGGTCTCAGTTTAAATAAAATTATCTAACCCTTTCAAAGATACCAATATATCAGCCCCTTACCCAACTACTTCCCCAGATTTTAGACGAAAAATACCAGCCTTTTTACATGGGAAATGGTACGTGTATGCACTCCAGTGAGACCTAATTTTAAAAAAATTGGGAATTTCTGATGGCCGCTTTATCCGGCACGTTTTATTGTGCTGACTCCTCCATGACAAATCGTTGGGATTACACGTACAAAACATATGTGGCACAGTATTAAATAAACTAGTATTGGTTAAACGTATAATAGGAAGGTCCTCGGATGAAAAAGACAAAGAGAGATGATACTTCGCTCTGGTTAGGCCACACCTTGTATACGCCGGGAGCATTTGGGACCCTGGTCATCAAGATTAAACAAAGAAACATAATTAAAAACAAAGGAAATCAGCGCGCGTCGTTAAAAACTACGACGAGCGTACATACAGTGACTCACAACTTTTAGAAGGATTGAGGTGGGAGCCCCTAGAGACTCAGAGGCTACACGCTAGGTTTAGGCGTCTTGAGAAATTCAGTACTAATATTTTACAGAGCGACACACAGAATATTGTCATGATTCCTCACTACATCTCTAGGCCTGACATATGCGATAAAATATGAGAGATGCTCTGCTGAACAGATAGGTACAAAAACACGTTCTTTCCGCGCAAAATACAAGACCACAGTGAAAACTGAGCTCCACTAAAATACACTCCCATAATACACGTCACCATATCAACTCCCAAAACCTTATCCCTTACATCTTTTCATGGCTGGTGACCTAACACCCCCTGCCACACGATTATGCGGCGGCCTTCAGGGTAGCATTTAGATATAGATGTAACATAGTCACAATAAACTTGAGCACTTACGGGTATGATTTGGAATCGTTGAAAGTAAATCGAGACATCGGGGCTTTACGCGAACACAAAATGCACGATAACGAATGTGAATGGACGACGGCTGCGGTAGGTTAACGCCGTTAGGACGACGCCAACTTCGATTAATTGTGGGGATGAATCCGACGTCCATTACAGTGGCCATTCCCGGAAAGCGGAGCGAGCAGATATGGCCGAATAAGCACTACAGTTTAGCGGCAGCACAAGAGCGTAGAAAAATCACACACGCCAGACCGCACCGCTGAACGGCTACATTTTGTGCTCGCACAGATATTGAGCGGCCACGGGTCACAGAAGAACCTAAAAGATGAGCAAATCAAATAGGTAACGCATACTGCCATGTAATTTTCACTACATAAAACTGCCCCATTATTACCACCAATGACATAGTATATCAGAAAAAAAGGTTAACAAGGAACATTTAGCATAAGATATTGTACTTTCTCGGTGAATTAAATATATAAATTGTTTGCGGGTTTCCGTCTCCATATTTACTCGAACAAACTGCATAAACTGGTCACCAAAGCCGAAGGATATTGAAAACGTCTGATAAAAGATGCAATTGAAATCTGGCTAGGAAATAACACCTTAAATCGGGTAAGCAGGCAACGGAAATAGTTCTAAAAAAACGGCAAAAAAGGAGACAACAATGCCCCCCGATTTGACAGCTGTATAGGCGTAGGCAGAATGTCCTAGGAATCATTGCTCTGAAGACGATTGAGGAGTATTCCATCAAAACGTGGGCAGCAGCCAAAATCCTTACACGGACGAATCCCGGAAAAAATGTATATAAGGCACATTAAATGTCGCCAACGATAATTATCACAGATTAGGTATATTTTATTTCGTAAATTTTGCCAAAAAATAAACCACATTTTTCTATTCGATTCCCATGCCAAAATAACCATCCATTTGTACACTTGAGTAACAAAACTAGAACGCCCAAATACCGACAAAAAATTATTTCGACGAAGGTGATCGTGCATTAAGCAGTTTGAGCACAATATCATTCTACCCAAAAATCAATGAATTTGGTCTCTTGTTACAGAATTATTTCTCACCCTTTTAAAGACAAAAATATCAGCCCCTTACTGAGTTACTTTCCGAAATTTTTTAATAAAATACTAGCCATTTTACATGGGAAATGGCACGTGTGTGCACTCCAGAGAGACCTTATTTAAAGAATGAGGAATTTCTAACAGCTAGATGTATTTTTTTCAGAATCGTAAAGTACCTTCCGTTTTGAAGGAATTTTAAACGTGCCGCGCGAAAAAAAAAATTCATTTCATGTAACAAGCTATCTTATTAACAGCAACAATTCAGTTATGATTATAAAATGTAAACGAAAGAAGATGTTGCCGATTCTGATATCCCAGGCCACCATCGCCCTGCTTGACAATGAGTCATAAAAATAAAAAACGCTGAGCATAAACTTGAGGGGGTTGGAAGAAAAATAAGACCTACGGCTTCCAACATTGGAGGAAACGATACACCGCGTTTCCAAGTAATGTACATTCACATTGAACACATTACTATAGCGGTAGAAAATGTATGGTAACTAAGAACACGATTTTTTCTTCTTCTCCGATGGCGCTACAGCCCAAATCGCCCCATGGCCTCCTTAATTTTCTTCCTCCATTCCTCTCTATCCTCGGCCACTCTTCTCCAATTCCTCACCCCTAGCAGTTCATGTGCATCCTTGCCGGCATCATCTTTCCACCGAGCTTAGGGCTTTCCCACCGGTCTCCTCCCTCCCATCTGCCCAGTGATAACTCTCTTCGCTGCCCTCTCCTCCGGCATCCGCGCAGGACATGCCCTGCCCGTTGAAGTCTCATCAGTTTGCAGTAGGTAGAAATGCTGGCTTTTGGCTTCTTAATACGGGCCATATATTTCGTAGTTATGTCTGATTCCCCATGCTCCTCATATGTTCTCACTCTCTTTTTCTCTCTCTTCATGGCGCTACAGCCCTTGGTGGGCCTTGGCCTCCTCCACAATTTGCCTCCAGTCTTTCTTATCTTTTACCCTACTCCTCCATCCCTTGATGTCCATGCAGGTTTCCAGTAACGTCATCTATCCATCTGATTCTTTACCTGCCTTTCCTTCTGGTGCGGTAGAACTTTCCCCTCGTTCCCCCCGCCATTCTCTCTATATGACCCAGCCACTCCATTCTCCGAGCTTTCACATATCGAACTATGTCTTGGCCTTCAATTCATTGATCCAGCTCTGCATTATCCCTTATTCTCAATTCATCATCATCCTTTACAGGTCCATATATCTTCCTTAATATTTGTCGCTCAAATACTCTCACGGCATTTTCATCTGATCTCTTCATGGCCCATGTCTCTGAACCGTAGGTGACCACTGGTCGGACCAACGTCTTGTATATTTACATGTTTGTATTTCTTGTAATGACTTGGTCCCTGAACAATTGTTTGTTTGCAAAATACACTCGATTTTCAGCCTGTATTTTTTTTCTTTATTTCTCTGCTTATCTCATTTTCATTATATACTATTAACCCTAGATATCTGAAGCAGGAAACTCCTTCAAACTTCTTCTCCCCTATAGTCAGATCCTGTGCCAATCTCCTAACCTCCTGTTTGGACATTGTCGTATACTAAGGTCTTCTTTTCATTTACCTTAAGTCTCATTTCATTTACCTTAATTCTCCCATTTACCTCCTATGTTCACAGGCCCGTATGTTCTCCGCAGTACTTTTCTTACAAATATGTCCCACAACTCCGCAGATTTGGCTGTCATTGCCCAAGATTCACAGCCGTAAGAACACAATTAATGAGGCAAATAAAATAAAGCATACTTAAACGAGTTGAAAGCAAAAATATCCTTTCAACATCTGAGGGAATTACTGACCTTGTATTCGAGTTTTAAACGGTGTGTTGTCCATACAAAGGTTGAAAAGACCACCGTTAGAACGACATAATTAAAAACCTGCGACATCCATAACGAACGACTCGCACTCAGGAGAAATAAATAATTAACGACCACTCCGCGGGGAAGGTGAACTTCGCGAGCTTATTGCCAAATACATCACTGGGTTAAATGAAAAAAAAAAATATTTATATTGCTAAGAGATGACCGGCAATTATCTTCGGAGAGGAAAACGAGCTCAAACACAAGCCTGCACCCCTCTCTTACCTCCTTTATCATCACGTTTCCATTAACGGCCACCCGAAAATCGCAACACGTTCGTTTGAAACCGGGCAATATCTCATAAAAACGTCGAAAAGCATAGGGTGGGGCCAAAAGCGACATCTGCGGTTTTGCGAGAGATATGAAAGAGCTGCGAATTCGCCATTTCCCAATCCTTTCGTCCTCTCCACGTTTCTCGCCCCCTCATTTTCTCTTATATCTCTCATTCTTCCTTCACCGCCGTTCCCCCTCAAAAAAGCCGCTCCCTTTCTTCATTATTCCTCTTCCCTCCCCCATTTGTCCCGCTCAATAATTTGCTCCAGACAATTCAACCAGCAAAGCGGCAAGTTGCAGCCCCACCACCTCCATTCTCCGTTCCTCTCTCCGTCCCTCCGCCATGCGCCACCAACCGCACCACTATCTTCCGTTCTCCGTGGTGTCCCTCTTCAGCGGACTTTTACCTTTTCCAACGACGGTCTGAATCGATCGCCAATTTTTTTTTCACTAAAACGGAATGAAAGAACGGGAGGCGGAGGAGTTATTAAAAGGATGTCCAGGAATAAATCTGAATGCGAGCGAGAACTGTACCGACTGCGATGGACCATTCCAGCTACAGGCTAAATTGAAACTACAAACGGTGTAGTGAGAAAAAGCATAGTGCATAGTGATGATTCGCCTCAATAACTTCGTTAGCATACACTTTTAAGGGTCATGTATCGTTTGGTATTTTCCCCACATTTTTCAAAGGAGTTTTTAAAAGGATATCTAGGAATAAATCTGAATACGAGCGAGAACTGTACTGACTGCGATGGACTACTCCACCCATGGGAGAAATGGAAACTACGAACGTGGTCGTGAGAAAAAGCAGAGCGATGATTCGTATCAAATAACTTCCTCAGCATACACTTTTAAAGGTCGTGCAACGTTCGGTATTTTCCCCACCAAGCATATGTCGTATTATTGGATTGGAAGGATAGGATATTTGGGGAGGCGACCGATATCTAAGATCATTTGCGCCTGAGGGAACAGCTAAGGGGGGAAGAGTGGATGGAAACCCAGCGTCGGCATTAGCCTGCTCATAACAAAAGGCGACAAGGGGACATCCGACAGACTTGAAGTGCCCTCCACCACACACTCAAGTGGGGATCGCGTTTTCTTTGCAAGAATTTGAACCCTAGCCGTCCGCATTGTTAGCTAGTACTCTAGCCACCAAACCAACCCGATCCCCATGTTGTTTCAGACTTCCCCTGTTTCATTTATGATTGTTTTATTTGACGATATTACGATATGGTGATTATTTGTTCTTTATTACTTGTTATTTGAAATTGTCTTACTACTTTAAATAAATGTTTGTTTTTTGTGAGGCGTTCCCACTATTGCGAAGGATGGGTTTGTGGGAAATGGGTTCTTGATTGGAGGTAATTGTTTTATTTTGAGCGATTGTCGAGGGTGTTCCGTTTTGATTGGAGTGATTGATTATCGGGGGAATTCTGTAAAATGGCGTATCAATATTTTAAGGAATGTCTACAGAACATTCAATGGCATTCTGTAGAAATAAGTCAACCCTCTATACACCGACTTTTTTCGTCCACCATGTTCAGTCATTTCAAATGTGCAAATTTCATTGCACTAAAATTAGCCTAGCTAATTAGGCTAAAAGTTACGAATGACATATTTTCAACGCCAAGCTGTACAATTGACGTCAGAAAGGCATATAGACGTAAAGAAACCTAATCGGAGACAAAAAATATTCTTCTATATGTTACCTCTCAGACGCTCAGCATGACGGAGGGTTAAGGGAAAGCCTACAGAATTTTGTAGAAGGGAACTTAATTAAAATTACCGCAGTGTTGTCAGTGGTTGACCGCGTGGCCTGTAGGAGAGCAAGCGGATGGAAGTTAGGCAACGGTTTTCCGTGTACGGCTCATATGGTCTTCAATATGTTGAAAGCTATACTGGGAACGCTAACTCCAGGAAAAATCCGCGAAATCCCCTCGATTGTTTGTGGATTTCTGCTTGATTTTTTCCCGCATTCTATTCCTGCACGGAAATATGCTGGCATGATTCTGTAAAATAGTGTATTTCCCGCTTAAAGTTTTTAAGGGAAACTTAATGTTTTAGTATTGAAAGCGCATATTTTGGTCAATGCTTGATTTCAAGAGATATGAACCTGTTCATCCTCACTACGCCATGCTTTCCTTTTCTGTGACGGTCCTTTTCTGTGACGGTCATTTTAAGATCTATTTGAGAGTAAGATATCTTGGAAAAGTGTAACCACATATAATATGTCCTTTCCTTACATAACAATACAGTATTTGCGGTTATTTAACATAGTTTTCTGTGATCATTGAAAGCATTTGATGAGTACCGAGAGTAAAATTCACATTGAAAATATATAAATGGAAATGTGGACTAAAATATATGATTAATGTGACACAAACTCTAATATTTTACACTATAAAATATTTCAAATATTTGCGATCATAAATGATCTCTTTGATGTTCAAATGTTTTCATTTTGTCATTTCCGCCCTGAAGTGAATTAATGAATACCTACATAGACTCGTATTCCAGATCAATTCAACAGAAAGGTCTCATATTTCTGGTGATAGGAAAAGGAATGTTTAGCATATGCTGTTAAATAGACGACTACTTTTTCTGTTAGTAGCCATGGTATGAATCAACAGTGGCCATAATACGAAACAAACGCATTTCCTTAACCGTATCACCAGCCACCAACTTAGCCAGCTTATCTTGACCAATTTAGATTTTGTGTAAACCAGGAAAACGGAAAAAAAATCCCTTGAAATGTAACAAGTAACTGTCCGGAAGTGCCTTGCATGAGATCATTACTTCACGCCGGAGCGGCTATGTTCGCTTCATACGCAGAAATGATAAAAAGGAAAGTGCAATATTTTGCGCCTTATAGTTTGTTAGATTTAAGGCGAGAGTGGTATACTTCATGTTTCAAATGCAGCCTGAGTTTTCTGGTACAATCTGAAGAAATAAGGGAAAAAAGGCTTATCGTTATTCTAGCGCAAGGTATTTCCCAGACTGAAATCGGTATGCTTTGATCATTTAGGAAGGGGAAGGTTTGCCTCAGTTGGTAGTATTTTATTTCCCGAGGGCACCCTCCTCGTTTTTTTTTGGAAGCCCTAAAAGTGGATTTGAGTACCCCTTGCCACTCACCTTGTCGTGGTTTGAAGGAAGCCTAGGTAATAACGAGTCCGTGAATGACGTGGCGGAACCGCGGGGCTAAGAAGTTTCTGGTATTTTTAGAAGAAAGGCCAGAGACACCACTATCTGCCGTGCAAGTACACTGAAAATCCTTTTCTCTATCTACCCTCAAGTTATCCACAACTTATTTCAAGAATCTGTCTTATAACAATTTACTTTCCGTCTACTGTGCGCTACATGAGACCATTTTCATAAATATTAAAGCACGAAGCTGGTGCATGAAATGTGACGTTACATTAATCCCTTTTTCTTTTATCGCGTTCGTTATTTTTAAACCTTCGCAACTGTAGATTTGAGAGTGATTTGTTTTTTTTTAATAACAGAAATTTGACAATATGGCAATTGCGGTTATTTAACATAGTTGTCTTAGATCTTTGGGTGTATATTATGAGTATCGAAGGCAATACACACATTGAAAGCATTAGAAAATTTACATATAAACTGAAAGGTTGAGTAAAATACATTATTAGTAGGATGCAAACTATCATACTTTACACTATAGAATATTTCATATGTTTGCGATCATAAATGATATATTTGACGTTAAAACGTTTTCACTTTGCTACATCAGCCCTGAAATATATTAATGAATATATCGACTTGTTTGCTAGTACGCTAGTTTCATTAATTAAGGTGCGCCAGCCTCCTCATCGACCTACAATGGAGAAAATGTAAATTATAATTAATTATAGTGTGGTATTTAATATGATGGGATATATTATCGAAAAAGTTTTTCGAACTAGGTATTATTTCACGTACAATTGAATGAATTTTGTCTCATTATATACGAAAATATCTCATATTTCTGGTGATGGAAAAAAATTAGCCTATCACCGCGTTACTTTTCTAATAAATATGAGTTGTTGAATTAAAATTTAAGCTCCATTTTTAAGCAAATAAGTATGTTTATTCTGCCAAACACTGCAATGCAGTTATTGATCATTCACAAAATTCGCAGAGCCGGACGTCATTTATGACTGGTTATAGCTAGGACTTATAAAATGAGTAACTTCTGACGGATAGCGTGTGGACCGAAGTGTCACGTGGTCACCTAATTCTTGGGCAATGCGATTGCCGGTGTTGAGGTAAAGCGCTGTCGCAAGAAAAAAACCTAGCTAACCAACCCAAGCAAAGTAGACGGCACTTTGACCTCTCACACTCCCTCTGCTCTTCAATTGGGTGTGGCCGATGTTGAAGGAGTATCGCTTATCGATAACTTTTATCCTTAATATTATCGGGAAAAATATGTCAATAATCGATAGTCGATATCCAAAAATTGTTCTGTTAAAATAGGCGCACGAAAAATATTTTTGCCCGTGACGTGTGATTGTGGTTACAAATTGACTGGTGGTCTATTGATCCTCTGGCTTTGAGCTTGTTAATGAGCCTTTCTTCATCCAACCATTAACTTGGCGTCATCGACATTAAGAGTGTTGTTGTTAGCCGTCTGAGTAATTGTTTAATATTGTAGTCATGTGTACAATACGCAAAAATCACGATTATATTGCATACGCAAGCTACGTGATGTTACGGTTACACGGAATCGTTACTTTTGGATAAAGGCAGAGAAGTGTTCACGGGAACAAGACATGCGCTCAACTGTTTTTTAGCTCCTATTTTCCCTAATACTGCTGTGGTAATCTCTCCGAGACTTGTAAATCCCTTACGCCTTATGGCAATTGCTTAAGGATTGGCTATTTCTGGTCTCCAAACACTATTTATAACTGCTCAATTGTTTGTTTAGTATGAGTTGGACAAATTAAATACTTAAGGACTGAAGCCCTCTATTCTCGGGAATAATTTTGTGTAAGTGTTCATACCGGTGAACCAAGTCAGAGTTGTTGACAACATATTGCAGTGGTCAGTAAACTCACTAGTCAACAGAGCCACATATCAACAGTTCAACGATTTAAATTTCTTTTGGGAGTCAAATTTTTTTAAACAAAAACTATATAGGTATTTACATTTTTATTAACTTAATTAGGGTACTCCTAAGCTGACCTATGCTAAAAACGTCCTCAATCTGATTGAAGTACGTTTGCTGAGGTCGATCTCTTCAAACTTTGCCACACACACTCGTCTTGTATACTTGTTTCGTCCATCTCCTTTCGTTAATCCTCTCAACACGTCCAAATCATCTCAACATATCTTTCAAAATCCTCGACACTACATATTCTTTCCACAACGCTCCCTAAAATTAACTTAATAAACTTTACTTGAAGTTTAAGTACTTGAATCCATATTAAAACAATCATTGTACTTTACCGCTAATATTGCAATATAAGTGGAAAAGTACAAGGATTGTTTTAATATGGATTCAAGTATAAAATACTTCCCAGAAGTGACGCCTGAGGGTGTAAAGTTCATTTTTAAAGTTAAAGTCTTAGTTAAACTATAGTAACGTTGAATAAAACTTGATATCATACTTAATAACGATATCTTTTATCAATAAAGTTAAGCACGTGTGCGCCCACACGTAGTATTTTGCGGAAGAGCCACACAAACAAGGGGCCAAAGAGCCGCATGTGGCTCGCTAACGACGGTTAGCCTACCACTGGCATATCGTAATCCCGTTGACGCATTAGCCTCGCGGAGAAAGGAATTTTTATTTTTTTTTTATTTTTAAAGTTTCAGGAGTGGTTTTTAAAAATTCACGATTTTCGTTGCCTTATTTAATCTTGTGAATTTTAGAGCATAGTGCACATCCATCACTATTAACGCGATGGCACTGTTTAGACTCCACAAGTGCTCGTCCTGCTTACGAAATGGCTTTGAGTAAAGGTCAAGGTGAGGTTTTGTTCGGCGTGGGTTCGTCCTCGTTTTTATTTTAATGGAGGTACGGCTCCACTGAGGAAGCGAGACGAGAATAATTTGATCGCGGTAGCGTTGCATACTTCGTCACTGGAAAGTAGGAGCTTATCCCCGTTTTTTTTCTCTCAGTTGTCTCCAGCATTATGCTTCTTATTAAAATTGAGTGCTTTAATTATTAAATTCGAAGACAAAACCACTAACTTAGAACTTATTGTAATTTTTCGCAGCTAAAGAATATAAATTACTTCCGGTCATTTTAAACTAATACAATTTAATGTTTACGCGTATCTAAACTAGTTTCCTAACCACGATTGCAACAGGTTTTTTTTCAGAACTTGAAACTGGTCAACTCATCTCAGCAAATTTATGAACTTAACAGGAAATCTGTGCGTGAAAGTTAAATTTAAATGTTCACACGGTTTACAGTCATTGTATCCGTGGAATATTGCCTTCAAAATTACGGGGAACTTATGTCAATGATAGCAATCTGTAAGACTGTTCGTCATTGATTTTATCGACATCAGAAAAACTTAATTTTCTTTGTATTTGTTAATTGTTTGTTTCCCTTCTATTGTGTTATAAATAAGTGCCTTAGAAAATACGAGGGACATCCAGAAAATAAGTTCCGTTGTTCTTTTTTAAATCGAGTTTTTATTGAAAAAATTTAAACTTACAAGAAATGTTCTTGACAATATGTATTATTTTTCCACATAATCTCCTGTGCCCTCAATGCACTTCGTATACCGAGAAATAAGCTTTGAAATCCCCTCCTCGTAGAAGCTTCCCGCCACCTCCTTGGTCCAGTTCCTCTCATTCTATTCAGAAGGTTCCCCTCTTTCGTACAATTTTGCCAGATTTGACAAAAAGAACCCCTAACCAAAACGGAACTTATTTTCTGGATGACCCTCGTAAATTCACACGCGAGGGGCACTAGATCGCATTAATTTTCTTACGGGCTCCATCACGTTTAGTTTCTTCGTAGAAATCGTTTCACCTCCCTCGCAGTAGGGGTCTTCAGGTCGAAGTATTCTGCTCCTTGGTCGCCTTATCGTTAAAATGAGTGCTGAAGAAAGTGAGACGAAAAATAATCCTGAAGAACAATTGAAAAGATATTTAATTCAGCATATCATTTAAAGTAAGAGAGATAATGCAACTGCTAGTCTATCGTCAGTGTATTTCGAAGAAATAAAGAGAGATGATGGAACTCCTGGTATATTGTCGGTATATTTAAAAGAAAGTAGGGTTCTTCAGGTCGAAGTATTCTGCTCTAAGGCCGCCAAATAGTGAAAATGAATCCTAAAGAAAGGAAGAGGAAAAAATAATCCTGAAGAATCAGCTAAACCGATGTTTATTTAATTCAGCATATCATCTAAATTAAGAGAGATAATGCAACTGCTAGCATATCGTCAGTGAATTTCGAAGAAATAAAGAGAGATGATGGAACTCCTGGTATATTGTTGGTATATTTTAAAGAAATTTTTGTTGCGAGTTGGGCGCGTTATTTGAGAGCTTTCGCTCGAGCGAAGGAGCACTAGTTCTCCGGGTTTGGGATTTCCAGAGACTGCACGGGAAAGAGGCGGGGGAGGATGCGGTACGCGAGAAGTGTAGTGGAAAAAGCATGGAATGAGCTTCCCGAGAGGAAAGGTTTCCCCAGAATAACCCGTAATGAGTTGTGAAAGAAAGGAGGGGTAGAGGGGAGCGAATGAATGGCTTTTCATGCGAGGCGAAGACTTGGAAGGAATACGAGGTTGGTGGGAACAGAGGGAAGTAAAGGAGAAGAGGAGTGAATAGAATGCATTACTTCTTCATTATTTGGAAAAGGATGGCGGAACTCGGGTAGTAATGGAGGAAAGAGAAGGGGCAATATCAAATGCTGGTAGAGCATCCATTATTATGTAGCAAAGTTCGTTTTTATTTTTCAATTTTACTCCATTTTTCCCGTTTGCTTTTCTTTCCATTCCTCCTCGTGTGTGTCACTTTTGTTGTTTCATCTCTGTGAGAGTGTGGTTTGAGGTCTTCCTGGACCATTTCCAAAAATTTTTCTCCTTCCTTTTTGCTTCAAAGTACGCTATTGAAATGAGAAACAGGTAGAAAATAAATCTTTCGATAATTGCCGTCATCTGAAAAACTCTGATTAAACCACTAACTCGAAGGCTTCCGCGGTGACGTTCAGATGGCAGTGAAGGCTTTTCGGGTTCTGTTCCGCGTGTTTCCACTGTCGTAGACGACAGTTTCGACAGCATTGCAGCTGTCGTCTTCAGGTGAGAAGTGACGATGCAAGTGATTGTGCCCGTCTTATATAGGGGTCGTTTTTAACGCCAATTCAGTCAGGTGCGCTGTCATTGGTTATTCTCTTCTTCTTTATGAAAACTTTCTTCCAAGCGTAGGAGATGGTGTAACCACTTCTGACCTGAAGAAGACAGCTGCAATGCTGTCGAAACTGTAGTCTACGACATATGAAACACGCGGAAGAGAACCAGAAAAGCCTTCAGTGCCATCTTATTAGACCACTCATCAGATGAGAGTTACATAAATGGGGCATAGATGAAAGCCTGCCCCAGAAAATTCTTTCAGCAGAAATGACTCTGTGTAGGGTGTTCTGTTGTGCCTAAACTGTGCGAGGTAATGTTAGAAATAAGCGCGTCAGGGAAAGAAATGATTGCTGAAAAAAAACGATATTACGTACGATCACCGTAAAACAACTGAAAAGGTGTGGATATCCAACGCGAATGACGGAAGAAGGGATAACGTTTATAGTTTGGTATTGAACTCCAGTGGTAAGGATATAGAGGGGCAGACCACGAAAAAATCGTAGGAAAGTTCATATTGAAACTAAAATGCAGATAAGAGGATTGCTATCAAGACATTGGCTTGACAAGGACAAATGGCTATTGGGATATGAGGAGTGGCTATGGGCTGTAAATACGCGCTGTATAAACTTATCATTACGAGGTATAACTAATGCGGGTTCTATCTATTGATGGGGATATTTATGTATTTTTGCTGAAAAATTGACGGGTGAAGGCGATACAGTACGTGGACCGTTCATATCATCGATCGTGGGTGTCCAGTTTCCATAATTGGATATTCCTGTTATAACGTAGGTTTGATTTAATAAATGGAATAATAATAATAATAATAATAATTTATTTAACACATACAGGTAACCCCAATTACATGTGTTATAATAAAAATACAATAAAATAATTAAATGCGTACATCAATCAATCAGGAAAAAGAAAAACAACTGTTTAGGTTCTATTAAAAAATACGAACATTTTCTTTTTTATGGACACTAAAGGGTCAGAAATAAAATCAGCATCTTTCTAATTATTCAAAAATTCATTAGCCGGGCGCATCATCCTAGTTAGCGGTTCATATTTACAGACATCCACCCGACTAAAGTGGCATCTGATGAGTGGAGTGTGCTTAGTCCTCCTTGGAGGCGCATTCAGGTTGATTAAGCCAAGTAGATGGCTGGAATCCACATCACCCATCATAATTTTACGCAGGAAGATTGCATCTGAAACCCTCCTTCTGACTCCAAATGGAGTGAGCGTAAAAAATTTACATAAATTAGGGTATTCGGATGCTGTATAGACAGGACCATTATCCAGAGAACACAGCCATTTCACAAACCGCATCAGTATTTTTCCAAGTGTCCTCTCTAACGTGACATGGTGTGGATTCCAGATCATACTACCGTATTCTAAAACAGGTCGGACGATCGTACAGTATGCTCGCACAACAGTTTTAGTAGAAAAATTAGGAATCAAAAGTTTTCATCGGAAAGAAGGTGTCCTTACTTAAATTGACTATGGCACGACGTTGAGTGTAATACAGTGACAACTTGGCAATCCAGTAATCCCATTGACGAATGTTTCGGCAGGCGTATGTTTGAGTGAATGCGCGTTAGCTTAAAATATCTCAGTTTCCCCAGCTAGAGCGGTACATCTTTTCTAAAACTTAATGGAAACTGCGTTCCAACTCGGACTGACGGATTACATTCGATTTCCGGGATATCATCTGTGGAACCATGTTCAGAAGGATTCTACTTGCACCACGCTCCATTTCCGCGAAGTATTCCCGTTAGTTCCTCCTATTTGTGCAACCCACGGCCTGCACAACGACCGCGCCACCTGGAGCATATCACACCGCGTAGTTGAGCGGTGGGAGAATCAGATAAAGCCGCATGTGTATCAGATATCGGCGAACGTGGCCGAAAATATTCGATTCGCGATAGGTTTACGTGCCCGTAACCGGATGGAGGCATAAATTTGTTGAATTTGCCGCGGAAACTCCGCGGAACCGTAAAGCTGATCCGTGGGGGGGAAGAAGAAGAAAAAAGAGAGAGACGCGAAATTTCATTCGTTTCGACGTTAATGGAAACGGGGAAACTGTTGCGGAGGAGGGCGTGGGAGTATGGAAGGGAAAGGAAGTCTTGTGCATGGCCGGAGCGGAGCGGGAAACGGAGGAGGGAGGGAGGCTATAGGGGAGAGCGTGCGGAGGAAGAGGTTTGAGTGCTTTAAAAGATGCGGTCGGGGCGAAGGTGGAGCCGGAGGAAGTGTGCGCGCGGGAGGAGGAGGACGGGAGGCGGTGGGCGGATGGGTGGGGTTGGAAAGGGGGGACGAGATCGATGATTGCGTAGCGATGGATGGAAAAGGTTCGCGGCTCGAGTCTTGAGTTTGTGTGGAAACGGGATCGGGCGGGGAAAGGGTGATCTACGAGGCCGAAAGACGAAGGGGGCGTTTTCTCCAATCCCGTCCCCCTATAGATATTATTTGCAATAAAAGTATGAACAGTACTCTGGTCATAAGCGGTCTGCAGGAGATTCATCTCCAATCCCACGGACAAGGTGTCCACAAAAGACAAAATATTAAATTAAAGCATAATTCCAGGTTTACAAGGATAAATATATACAAAATTCCAGGTTATAATATCGCGGTTTATATAAGAACTAAAGTGATATTTTCAAAGATTTATGTAGAATACGGATTATTCCAGCTAAACCCACAAGTAATAATAAAGAACCCCAACCCAAGAATATAGTAATTAAGTAATTATAGATTAGTTAATAAGAAATAAGTGTTAAAATACAGTAAATGAGTATGTACTTTTAAGTTTCATATTGGCTTTAAGAAGACTAAACCAGAAGATGGCTCACTCACATCATTTTTTGTAGGGAATACAGCACTTGAGTCTTTGAGAATACATACGTAGACAAATAAATAAAGACGAATGATTATCCAAGACCGAAAGTAAATGTATATTAATTAAATGTATACAATGTGACCTTCTGCATATAATACAAGATGTGTGACACTAAAATAAAAGAAATTACATTCTCATTATGAGATATTTGACTTTGAGATGAGAGGATTGTTTTTGTCTTGAAATGATATTTTTTTTTTTAATTCCCGACTCAAACCAGAAATTCACGAATAAAACACGAACGCTTCCCGGTGCTGAAAAATCACGAATAATTCCCGATCTTCCCGGTCAGTGGACAACCTGATGTAGAGCAATTTCATTTTCACGATGTTTATAGAAAAACGCGATTATATGTTTGCGCTATTTTTAGAATTGTTTCTGTATAAGTGAATTCTTCTTAAAAATAAACAATTATAAAAATAACGCTGACTACATTGATTGACAATCTCGTGAAGGAGTTCAACGACATTGTTCGAACCATTGAAACAACTGTCACTTTCCTAAGTAAAAAAAATTTCAGTTTATATAAGTGTTATTTAATTGTTTTAAATATTGATATCTTGTATACTAATACCTATGTCTGGTAAAAGTATAGTGTCAACAACAAAGATTTAGTCGGTTGATATTCTTCTTTCAACCAACTGTTGTATGAACATTTCTTTGTTATTAACTATCGTAGACTCAGGTTTCCTCTTAGGCTTAGATCTACTTAGGCTTTTGTAAATACTGGAAGGGTAATGTGCCCACCGAATTTTTTCCAGCGAAGGATTTTATTTAAGGTTTTTAAGGATTACAGATGCCTCATCTATTATTATCGAATGCCATTTGTATGAATGCTATAAAATTTTGCGCATATGCGGTTAGCTGGATACGTAATAGCAATTTATTCTACGGAATTGTATTTGAAGGAATAAAAACTGTCAAAATACCGAATCTTCTAGGTTTCAGCAACGTTAAAATTGAAACGCTTGTAAATATTTTTTAAATTTTTACTGCGAAAAATTGAAATTCGTATCCACCAGTGACATGATTTACATCCGCAAAACGTTCCCTGGCCTTCCCATATTTTTCCCAACGTTCCCATGATTTGAAGCCTCCAGATTATTAGCAACGGTTACTGCAAGCCCGGAATTTATTAAATTCCATTTTCTTGTCATGATGATTGATGGCCTACCTTGCAGTCCTACGAGAATGAATGAATCCTTTTAATCCAATCCGACCTACTTTGACTGTGTGCACGATTTTCGCTAACTTTTTTTCGTCCTCCTGTGACTGATTCTATTCCAACAATTTATTCCCGCCACAAGCCTTCATTTTTAATTGTATTACGCTTCTTTTTTTTCTTTTTTTAGTCTAAATTCCACTGTAGAGCCCATTTAGAAGTGCTCATTTTTGTTACGAAGAGCCACTCTAGATTCAGCCTTGACATGATTTATTTTAATTTTATGAAATTACTCTGCGGTCAAGGCAATAAGGAGTGAACAAAGTATTTTTTTTTCTTTTCGAGTCCTAGGTATGTGTAATATCTCCCGT
The DNA here is from genome assembly GCA_963169105.1 of Ceriagrion tenellum. Taxonomy (NCBI): domain Eukaryota; kingdom Metazoa; phylum Arthropoda; class Insecta; order Odonata; family Coenagrionidae; genus Ceriagrion; species Ceriagrion tenellum. The sequence goes on along the minus strand of OY720642.1, from coordinate 66,389,500 downwards.
TCCACATTTATATTGGTGCTTCGGTTATTACCGTTCATCCTGTGTAGTCGTTTACTCTTTACGTGTAACGTACAGCGAACTAGGGTCGCCTACTTGGATAACCGCCCGAATGGGGGAATGTTTGGCTGTGGAAAAGTTTAATGGACTAGAAGTAGAGGGAGTCCGTTTTGATGAGTGAATTCAGAGATGAGTGAACTGGAAATTAGATCAAGTTGTTCATCCACTGAACCACAGAAATAGGTTTTCATTTCGTAGCCTTATGAGTACAGCTAGATGTTAAACGACCGGTCAATGGTTACACTTGAATTTTAGTACTATTACATTACAGAATAATGTTCAAAATTGGAATGCTCCTTAATGTGCAGTTAGTCTACTTCTCCAAGTCTACTAAAGATCCAGTTAGTCAGCTACTAAGACATTTATTTTCCAGCACCTATTGGAAACATCGAACCCTTGGCTTATGTATCGAGGTTCATAAAGTCAAGGAATCCCCTTGTGAATCCAAACCGTCAACAAAACGTTGAACGCTCAATTGAAATTTTCCGGAGATGCGATGTTTTTTAAAACTTCAAGTACGGGTTAGCCACCTCAAAAATACACATGAAAGCGGCCGATACAACAGCACTGCTCGTTCTCATACCTAAGCTGTTCGATCAACCTTTTCGGGTGATCCCTGCGCTCCCTATAGCCGAGGACGTTAACGACAAACGGGACCCCGACGTATCCCGACACCCATGACTTCGAAAGGGTCGCAAGGGCGCAAACCTGGGGGCTTTCCGAGTGATTTACTGGAGAGGTTTCCGGGCTATCGCGGCACCGCCATTTTTCAAACGGGTCAAAAGCACGCACACAGTTCCACGTGCCGCTGAAGGAGAGAACGCAAATGGAGAGAGACTTTCTAGAATTTTCTCCCACCTCTACCCGAATACCCAAGGGTAGACAGGGCAAGATAAAGGCATTAAGGGTTTGGAGCCAGAAAAAAAAGTTGAAAGTGGAAAGGCGAGGGAGTGAGATAGAGAGAGAGGACGGCTCTCTATCTTACATTCTTCTACGGCGCGTCAAGGGTGTTATTAGCGCCTGGTTAATGTGTAGGTAAGGTGGTTCCAGCGTAAATAATAATTTCATTCACATTACAGAAAATCTTTAAAAAAATGTCATGTCCCTGTACAAAAATCATACCTATCCACGCTATTACCTCCGCAAACTGAACTAGAAACTACTTGATTTTTTTTAAAGGAAGAATAGGCGGAGTATTGCAAAAAAAATTCATTTTCGGAATAACATCCCTATTTGTAACTTCTGCAGCCTTTTATATCGTTCAAATTTCCAGTCCACTTCCCTTCCACGCTAGTGTTTTCACAAAATTAGCTTGAAATTACTTGGCTTTTTAATGGATGAATACGTGAAAAATTGCAAAAAATGTTATTTTTCGGCATAAAATCCATATTTATAACTTCTTCAGCCTTATATATCGTTTAAACTTCCAGTCCAAGGGGGGTTTTGTTTGAAACGATAGAGATTATCTCAGAAAAATGTTTCCTGTGCCTGTAATAAACAACAAAGATTATACCATTCCATGCTATAATATTCGCACAATGTGCTTACTTGGTTTTTTAATGGAAGAAAAGGTGATCAAGCAAAAATATGTTATTTTTTTCGGCATGAAACGTTCCACTCAATATCGTAAGAATCTTCAGATTTTAAAAGAGACGGAACTTCTCTTTTTAACGAATCCACACACCAACAACTGCGGGAGTTCCTTCAAACACCACGCTGATTTAACGATTCCCCACAAAACCGGTAAACAAAACGCCTTAAGTACGTATTTTTCTTTCAATGGGTATGCTCACGGAAACACTGAACTTTCGCTCACACCAAAATCCGTTCCACGATATGAAATGTTTCCCATTCCGATCTGCCAAATGGAAACTTCCATCGCTTCACAGAGCACGCCATATATGTTATTATCACGGGAAGCAGCCCGACGGCTAGGAGGATATGAGCGAGCGTGCAATGTGCGCGTGTTTGCGTGAGTACCTAGTGGCTTCCTCCATTTCCATGATGACTCCACTTTCTCCTGATGAACTGGGGAAGGAATAACTCTCGTGCGAGCCGGAAAAGCACGAGACGGGAGATGGATTGGATGGCGAGAGGCATAAAAAAGGAGCGAAAAGAAGAGAAAATGTGGAGAGAGAGAGAGATAATGAAGAAATGAATGGGTTAATGAAAGGGGGAAAGACTGGGCGATATTCGAAAATCGAAATTCGCACTGCGATCTAAATGATGAATGGCAAATGACGCAACACGTTCATTTCGTAGCGTATCACAGATTTTGGCATTGTATCGTACGATATCATACGACGCTGTTAGTAGCAACAAAAATTAACTCGTAACATCGCATCGCCATGAGTGAAATACCATCACGGTCTATAAATAAAACAAGATGCGCTGAGAGCGTAAGTACAACTCTGTTCTCTTAGGCGTGACTTCATCGAATTAACTACACGTTGTAGATTAAGTAACCTTGTAATTTCACATAAATTTCATTTTAAGACGACCCAGGTTTTGACGTGGCGCGTCGTTATTAGGTACACACAACACAAAGGATATATTCTATATAAGATATATTCTATTACGATTCACAGAAGGATATATATAATATGAAGGATACTGCCTACATATTCTTCGCCCTCTGTATTATATGTACCTGATAATGAAGTGCCACGTTGAAACCCGGGTCGTCTTAAATAAAATGTATGTGGAATAACAAAGTCACTTCATTTATAATAAGTATGACAAGCAATTTTTTGTAATAATTCAGTCACGCACTTAGGGGCGTTATTCCTATACATGGATTCTCTATTGTGAAAAGTGGTGTGAGTCTATCTTCATTATTTTTCCACTAAAAAGAAGCAATTAGGACTTAACATGTTATTTATTTCACATTGAACCTCTTTTCCAAAAGGTATTCCTTATCAATGTATGGAATTCCTTTCGGGAAATGCTGCGTGGTGCTGATCATTTTTCTCGACGTTTCACTCCTCCTACTTGGAGCGTTTTCTCTTGAAAACGGTGGAGGACTGAAACGTCGAGAAAAATGATCAGCACCACGGAACTCTTGAAAACGCTCCCAGTAGGAGGAGTGAAACGTCGAGAAAAATGATCAGTACCACGCAGCATTTCCCGAAAGGAATTTCATACATTGATAAAAGAAGCTGCAAAAACCTTCAAACAAAAGGTATTCCTTATGTCTAACATCATTCTAGCTGTTAAACGGCAAATATTTACGCACAAACTTTTTGTAAATAGTATACAATACATTTTGGAATTTATTTCTTCGAGTGCTTATATAAGAAGGATTTATACCACAGATTTTCTTACATGAGGAACCTACCACCATCGAGATTCAATAAAATCCATAAGTGGCACATATCTACAAACCAGTTCAATAGATAAATTTTAATCGCGACTGGATCAGACAATTTTTCGGGCAAGCTTGCACAATGAAATATATCATTTCATACCTGCACTCATTAGCATAATTCTTACTCCACTCTCCATTTCCTTCACACCATATACTTCTTAATAATTCATGTTTTAACTTCATAGATATCTCAGGTCGTAAGATGGAATGAAATCGAAGATCGAGGATTTGTTGGATTGGATATTTGGGGAGGCGACCGACAACTAAGGTCATAGCGCCAAAGGCGACAGATGAGGGAAGAAGGGTGGAGAGAAACCCGGCGTCGGAATTATCTTGCTCTAAGCGTAATTATAAGCGTAATGGGGACTACGGTTTAAAGTCTCATCCGACACGCGGAGTAACGTACTTGAAGTGCCTTCCACAAGACACTCAAGCAGGGATCGGTTTTTCTCTAAAAACATCCTCCTCTGCAGGGATTTGAACCCTAGCTGTGAGTAAGGTTAGCCAGTACTCTATCCACCACACTTAGCCGATCCCCCTCCTTAAGATATTGGGTTCGTTGGGATACTGAGACGCAATACGGGACCAATAAGGTTGTCTCTCCTTTAACTTAAGAGTTTTCATCAACCTTCTCTTCTATCTAACTCTTCGTAGGACTTATTCGTTTCTGATTTTCCCTGCCCCTTTGATCTTCGTCATTCTTCGATAACACCACATTCCCATATTCCTTCCAATCTCCGTTTCTCTGCAGCTGTTACGTTCCATTAAATGACACGGACCGTAAAAACGATATCTCACGCGCATCGATATAATTTTAAAAAGGTCGATTCCTCGCAATATCACGCAGCCATAAGATCCGGACGGGTGGGAATGACTGCAACGGGTGAACGGCGAGATCCTTAGGGGGGGAGAAGAAGTAAGGGAACAGGCTTCACTATACCTCCATTTTCACTCCGCGGCGGGGCCAATCAATAAAAAGGCTGAGAAGGGGGCCAACCTATAGAAGGAAGTGAGGACTTGGTGGGGGGGGAGGTAGAGGGGGGTTCTGAGGGAGGGGGCGGAAAACAGCGGGGATGCGGAGAGTGGTAGTCAGCCAGCCTCTCTTCCCACACGCCCCCTTCTGGGACAATTGAGAAGCATATAAGGAAAAGTGGGGTGTTGGGAAGGAGGATGACTCGTGAGGAGTAAGGTGAAGGCAAACCACAAGAGGAGGAGGGATTGGGGGGGGCGTCTTCACATCTCGCTCCTTTCTGCTCCTCCCTCCTTCCTCCCCCGTTCTCACTGAGCGGAGAGGCGCCTCCGTCACGCACACCCTCCAATGCCAAGGCAACAGAGGCGGCGGAAGAATGAAGAGAAGAGCGCCGATTGCAATAATTGCAGCCTGTTGAAGGACTTACGAGCGCGGGGGAATTCGCAAACGCATGGCAACGTTAGCGGGACTCTATCGCTTGCGGGAAAGAGATTGAATGGTTTACAAATAGTTTCCGTGCTTCAGTTTCCCAGTTACGGAAGTGAGAGCGATACATAATTCGTTCGAATACGAATCGAAACGTTCGAATAGTCGAATTCTCGAATACCCGGAATAATGAGCTATTTGCACTATTCGAGAACACAAATTACCAATGTCACCCTCTCGAATATATTACACGAATCGACTGTAATATTTTTTAAATTCGCGGTCATCGGTTGGGTGCGACATGCTACAAAGCGTTTGGTCAACCAGATTTGGCTGGTATTCATTCATTAATTCATTCTGTAACAAATTCATTAATTAATATTTCAAACAAATATTCATCTTTCAAGTTAAGTAAGCATAAATATATGAGGACCCCAGAAGTCAAGGGGTCTAAGTAACAAAACCATTGTTTAGAGAAAACTTAAGTCAAAGTTAAAAATGTTTGGTAAAACCCACTAAGTAGTTAAGAGGCATTACCCTAGATAGCAGCACCTGTCAAGAAAATCACTTGGATCCCTTTGCCATCTAAAAGATTAATATTTTCACATCCCATTCCTGTACCTAACTTATTTTTTCAAAAATGTCACTTAGACCCCTTGACTTCTGGAGTCCACATATATAATCCATAATCACTTCAGGGGAAATACATGAAAAAGCTAACGAATGAATTTTCAAACGCTCGCGAGGTTGGTTGGTCCTTTTTTTTTGATTCCTCGTTGCATGATGACACATTTTACAAATTCAATTTCTAAAATTATTGTGATTTCTTTATTTAATTAAAGGTTTGTGATTAACGTCGTAAAATACTAATAATAATTAAATCTTTAAGTCTTCCACATTCATACGATCTTCTTTAAAAAAACGCCCATGTAGTATTCGATATTCGAGTGAGGTATTCGAAAAAATATTAGATATTCGAACTCGACATTCGAATTTGAGAAAAATGCTATCCGACCCCCCTCTAATAATATCCCCCATAAATCAATGATATTGGTCTGATTTGAAAGAAAAATATGTCACCCCTCTAAAAGTACCAAAATATCTGTCCCTTACTGAACAACTCTCCGATATTTTTGACTGAAAATACCAGCACCTTTACTTCGGGTGATCGGGTTGATGTGGTGGCTAGAGTACTGGCTAACCATACGGGCGGCCAGGGTTCAAACCCCTGCAGAGGACGATATATTTCAGAGGAAACCCGATCCCTATTCGAGTGCCTTGTGGAGGGTACTTCAAGTCAGTCGGATGAAACGTTAAAACGTGGTCCCCTTGACGCCTTTCGATAAGAGCAGGCTAATTCCGACGCCGGGTATCTATCCACCCTTTCTCACTTACCCGTCCTCTATGACGCATATGACCTTAGCAATCGATCGCCTCCCCAAATAAAACCCAATCCTTTTACATTGGAAATGGTACGCGTAACCACTCCAGAGAGACTTTATTCTTAAAAAAATGAGTAATTTATAACACCTAGATCTCGTCAAAAAATTATCAGTGAGTATTTTGAGTGTTTTCTCAAATATTTTTAAAAATTAATCTTTTGCTGTCACCGCAGTTTTTTTTCGGGATCGCAAAAAGACTTCCATTGTAAAGTAGTTGTTCCTTTTGTATCGATTCTATTGTTTTTTATCTCGTTGCCTTAGGGCACACGACATATATTTCGCAACACACAGTTCAAATATGTGTACAGATTTTCTATAAAACGCGACATATTACAAGTCTAATTATTAAATTGTTGCTAGCATATTAAAGGCGTCACTCCGGGTCCAACATAAAAGAAGGCACATGTCAATATGATTTCGTCTAAATTTAGTTCAAAGCGCCGATAACTCAACATAACATGGTTTAATTAAGGACAAAATATAAAATAATTTCTCACATAGTTAATATTGCTCTTTTCGGGTATTCCCGTCGCGTGTTAGGTTTTTTTGACAACAGTTTCTCCCCTCTTCCTGGGGGCGTCTTCAGGTCCGTTGGACATTTTGTAATTGTTATTATTTATTTCCCGTTGTTATGTATTCCGTTGCTAGTACATCTAGGACCATAGGGTGTCTCCATTGCCAGAGGGCCACCGAAAAGAGGAGATTCAGCCTCTTCGCAGTTGCAGGGCATGCGTGGTTCGAGCCAGGACATCAGATTGCCTTTGACCAAGTGAGAGTACTCTCAAGGGAAAATCGTTATTTTCCAGGCTGATCAGAGAAGCGGTAGAGCTGGTTAAATATCCATCAAATTTCAATCGGGAGGATGAATACCCACTTGCCTCAACCTGGGAGAGAGTTGTGAAACCACGGCGAGGAGCGGGAAATGGAGACACCCTATGGTCCTAGATGTGCTAGCAACGAAATACATAACAACGGGAAATAAATAATAACAATTACAAAATGTCCAACGGACCTGAAGACGCCCCCAGGAAGAGGGGAGAAACTGTAGTCAGAAAAACTAAACACGCGACGAGAATACCTGAACAGAGCAATATTAACAATTATAAGAGTCGCGGAAGCCTTCAAAGAAATTTCTCACATAGTTTCCACATGTAGCGGCATCATGAGTTCCGAAGCATTAAGTGATGCACTCAAGGTACTTCCAGCGAAATGTCATTTCACCCATAAATCAATGAACTTGATCACATCTAAAAGAAAGATATCTCTCCTCCAAAAATACCAATTTATCGGCCCCTTACCTAACTACTTTCCGAGATTTTTGACGAAAAATACCAGCCCTTTTACGTGGAAAATGATGCGTGAGTGAACTCCAGAGAGGCCTTAATAAAAAAAGAGGGATTTCTAAGACTTAGATATCGTCAAAAAGTTAAGAGTATGTAGTTTTTCTCGACTATTTTTGAAAAAATATATCACATAATTTTAAACGTGCAGCGCGAAAAATGAGTCCAGCTAAAGACTGATAGAGATATTTTGATTAAATTACCAAGAATTTCTGCCATATAAAAGTACATCATTGCAATGCAATAAAAATGCAATCATCGTTAATAATGCAATATTATTTCTGTCATTACCTACAGCTGCTGAAATTAAAGAGAGAAATTCGAAAATGGTCTCGATTATGAGCTATCTCGCTCAAACTACCCATAAGTGATCGCAGATTTCGGGAGGCATCGGTATTGACGGCATTCTCACCTGGTACTATAGTCTCCCTCCAAGCAACACAATATAGCCAGTAGAAATCACAATTAAAATCAACTACTTCAGCAGCCTGCAATAAATACAGCCTGTTGACAAACGCAGACGTCACGGAACGCGTGCAGTTAAGGAATTCACCAAGGCAGACGTTTTCCTGATTCACTTCAGGGTAATGAATGAAAGGTTGAAAACATTTCCTTGAGTTGCTTTCCTGTGAGTCAGTATAATTCCTGCAACTCATCGGTTATACAGAAACAAGGACGAAATTAAATCTAAGCAATGGAAAACTCAAAGAATGTCGGTAAGTCTTGGCGCTTTGATTCAGAAGCTTTATACTTTGGGCGACTTCCCTCTAGGAGGTCAAACAAACACGGTTGGTTATATTCCAATTCTTGAGAAAGGGTGTGTTCAACCGAAAATTCAACAACCACTTAACTCCCCCTCAAAAAATAAACATTCGACAAACAATAACAATAGTAAGAAAATGTTAAATAGCTAATAATAAAGAAAAAATAAGCACTACATCGTAATATCGTTAAATAAAACATCATAATAAATAAAAAAAAGTATTAAACAACATATGCTTGAAGAGGGGAAAAATACCTAACGTTATATCACATGCATGGCGGTTTCCACCTGAATACACGAATGTACTCGAGTAAAATGTGGTCTGAGAATTACTTCCGACTTACTCGAAGTGTTATTTAAATGTGTACTCAATGATTCATGATTAGCGCTCCGGCAACCTTAAGACTGACGGATCGTCACTACGTTTACCAATCGATCTCATATCGATCTGAACTCGGACCGTTCTGAAAATTCCAAGCGAGCCGAATGAGATCACCTCGTGTACCAACACGGACTGAAAATATCGATACTGAACAATCGAATCAATGAGTTGAGGCTCGTGTGACCCAGTGTGTAAACAAGCACAGCCTTGGAAATTATCAGTCGCATTCCAAGTGAAGAAATCTTCCCAATTGGAGGTAGAATTGCAATGTGCCACAATATCATCAATATCAAATCACTCGCCATTACTGCACTCTTGTTACAACTGGTAACAACACACGCCTTGAATAATAACGATTATATTTTGTTTCCCAATAGCAACCAAAAGAATAACGAGTAGCGCCACAGACCCGCTGGTTCAGATCGATCTGAGATCGATTGGTAAACGTAGTGCGTGAGTCAAAGGAGCGGTAGGGGCGAAGCAATTCCCGCAGGTAGACGTTGATGTTGACTAGTTCGCGGAAAACTAAATGGAATGAAGTTTTCGAAGATTTCCGTGATTTGTTTCCCATTAACGGTTCCCAGAATGTATCGATCACTCCAGAACGAAACCTTATATACAACGCCTAGAAGCCAACTGCTGATGGATGAATCAGCGCTCCGAGTTCAGTCACGTCAGGTATTGGGAATCCCCCTTCTAGGCGGCCGGCTAAAGATAAATATACCACTTTGGTGTCATGAATTGGGTTCGGCTGGCGTGGGCCCAGCTGACAACCAAAACTCATCTTTTGCACCACGGGGTTTTACATGGAACTTTTTATTCTAATCAAAGCTCATTTTCGTGTTGTGGACATAATATATTTGGAAATTCCTGACAAACAAATGAATGGGCTAATTAGGCCACATTTAATGCACACGCTTTATGAATTTGAGTAACATAACATCAATAACTATAATTATTTCACTTACGACTAGTCATGTTTGCATTTGAGAAACGGTTCGAACAAAGGTCATTGAAGGATTGGTAAATTAATTATCTTACAGACCCCAATATTCTACGGTAGATCAGATCACGAGGATAAAATAAGGGAAATAGGCTGTAGAACAGAAAGGTTTAAAATGTCGTTTTTCCCGCGATCGATTTGAGACCATAATGGCTGCGTTAGGACTTTGAAATAGGTTATTTGATAGGTAGTGTAGCTAATAATATTCATATCACCCCTAATGCATGTTTCTAAAGCTGCCGAGTGGTGCTAGCACAGTGTTTTGGATGTTCCCTGCATAACTCTTGTACCACGTTAACATAGTTGCATTATATATTAATTTAGCGATTTCTGTAGCATTTGTAGCATACTCATAGTGTGGGGCACGCTGGATAAAGTTAATTTCTACGCTGTAGCGCATGTTGGTGTTATGTCACCCCCTACCAAACACCCATGTCGTGGCTTGCAGGGTAATATGTAGATGTAGAAGTGTTCCTTCAGGACCGCCCGCTACGTAAAAGCCATGCATGATTTTCGGAATAGTATATATTTAGATATAAAAGTTTAACGCATAACACCGAGTACTGATTAAAATGAAAATAAATTCGGTATATTTAAATAAATCTCCCGGATAGCACAAGAGCGTTTATAATTCTCGACACTAAATATCGAGTTTCAAAACTCAATCAATACTAATATAAAGGGAGTGGTGTCGGTCTGTCTGTATGTCATCATTCTTAGCTCCTACTGATTGAGATGAAATTGCACAAGATTCTCTTCAATATCTACATCTACGAAATACCGAGCAAGCCACCACTAGGGTGTGTGGCACGGGGTGATTCCACACCAGGCATGCAGCACTCATCTCAGTTCAAATCAGAACCGCACACGTTCCCCCGAATGCCAGGCGCAGACCAATATAATATATTAAGGCGTACTATCTAATTTACCAAGTACATACTAAGGAGTGCGATAGGACTATTGGCGTCGGCCCTGAGACCCATAGGGCTCCAAAAAGGGCCGCAAAAATGGCCCTTCGAGACACATGCAGTATACGTATTGAACCATAAAGCAGTCGTGATGCTCAGATGTATAATTGGTGTCCTAATGGGTCCTAACGTCCCAAATCAGAGGTCTCTATGTTCCCGTATTATGGATACACTGATGAATCGACTAATATGACACACCTCACGTAGGTACATGATGGGTATAAGAAGGGTAGAGGCTATATGAGACAGGCTAAACAGCCTCAAGGACCGATAAGTGGGCCCTCCACATATGTTGACAAATTACAATTCAGTTGGGTACTTGCACCACAGATTACCAATGTTACATTGCTACAACTATAAGAAAAGACTTAAAATCGGAGCGTGGGTCTCTTTATAATTTTTTTTATTAGTTTATCTCAAGACTTAATGTAGAAACAATGATTTAACCTAAAAAACTTTACCAGGACGAAATGCGTCACAGGGGCGATAAGGGAGAAGAATTCTCGCCGGTGAACAGGGTCGATTCGTTCGCGGACAATAGATTTGAATACTTTCCGAACTTCTCCGTGATTTTTTTTCCATGACAGTCATTAGCATATGTTAAACTTTAACCTGATTCCTATAAACATAGATCAATCTAAACGTAACAAAATCCCGTGAGAAGCTAGCTCCTTATGCTAGTATGATATAAGCCGGTAAGAATTTCATTTGCCACCTCCTTGAAAGAAAGTTCGTTCCGATGAATTTCCAGCACGAGCGCACGCTCCCGATCAGGCAGGAAAGTTTAGTCGCCGGCGCTTTTGAGAAACGCAACACTTCCCGATCTGTAGGCGTTCGTCTGACCTGAATTTTTTAACCGAGCTTCTTCTTTCCACAATCTTTCACACTTTCACCTTTCGTGGAGTCGACAATGAGCGCAGAGCGCAAAGGGGTTCAAAAGGTGACCTTCAAAATTTCATACGTCTTTTGTTTTTTCTCAGAAGTCTGGGAGAATGCTTTATGGCGGTTAAATTTTTTACGACTCTGAATTGCACGAGCGAAAGGAGAGACGGAAATACAACGAAATAAGACCTTCCACAAATGACGAGCCCAATCTGTACCAATTACATGCCGTTAAAAGCAATAAACAAATCAAATGAAGAGATTGAAAGTAACCAACTTTCACAAAATTATACGGTTAAGGGCTGGCGGATAACCTATGATGTACGGCACGTCTTCTTCAATCGACAGTTTAATATCGCTTTCCTTTTTAGCTCGCAGAGTGTTTTTATGAACCACCTCGTGGAACGCAAGATTAATGGAATAAGGAGGGCTTGATATGATTTACCTTGGAATCATGCAAAGAACTATTGATGTTCAGCTATTTTTTTCCTTGATGCTGGAAGCAGTGATACGACAGAGATGATTGTCCATAGAATAAAAAAGAGACGATTTGAAACTTCAAACAGATGAAAAATGACTCGCTTCCTATGTTGGAGAGACTAGGCCGAAACTCAGAATTCCACTACAATAAGGGACCATAACAGTTGCGATAGATCATTTCTGGGAAAATTTGACCCTCACTCAGTCAAGTATGTTTTGCACTTGTACTAAATGTCTGAACGTCATTATTGCCACTGAACTACATTAAACATCCGGGAAGATATAGCTCCTGCATGACTAAGTACCTTGTATTACTAATCTTTGGTCGCATTGATAATACTAACTAGTAGTAGCAAATAGTATACCACAAGGTGGCATGTTCGTTTGTATATTACTATCCTAGTCTATGGTCTAACCGCGTAGTCATCCTGACTGATTTTGGCCGGGCGGCCGGCGTATGGCACTCCGGGGGAACGAGCGGTTTCAGCTGGGGTGAACGTAACACGCCGGGTGTGGAATCATCCCGTGCCTCACACCGGTATTTCGTAGATGTAGATCATGCAAAGAACTATTGATGACGAGCTTCTATTCCATGACGCTGGAAGCATTGAAACGACAGAGATGATTTTCAAAAGAATAAAAAAGAGACGATTTGAAACGTAACTTAGATGAAAAATGACTGGCTTCCTACGCCGGAGACTCTAGCTCGAAACCTGGAATTAGCGTTACTCAGCCGAATCCTGTCCTGAATTAGGTGTCACGCGGACAGAGTTTAAGCATGATAATCGGTCTACCAGATACGGTGTGAATCTGGGTCATGGTATACACCAATCCATTAGTTAACATTGGCTTCTTCGACAAGTTACGAACACAAGCGGCGTATTTTGATGTACATTCGTTTGATCCGTAAACATTCGTAAAATATGTTACGAGAAAAACTCTCCCGACAACTTCCGCGAAATCTCAATTTTAAAGCAGTCATGCTGGCTGTGCTGCCTACCATTTACTGTCCTCTAACAGACAACCCATTTCATCAGCGAAACCAGGATTCTTCAAGATGAATAAATAAAAATGTACGACCCAGTACTTATCTTGACTCACAAGGTCAAGCCAGAGTCACCTTAAGCCGTGCCGTCAACAGGTCGCCAAAGACACTTTGCAACCTAGCAACCCTCTCATCCGACACAGCCAACCCTGATAAACGAAACAAGGGCCTCGAGAACACGAAAAGGTTTCTAGATGGAGAGGTAGGTAAAGGTAGGCAGGTAAATGACGAGGTATGTAGATAAACACAGAGATGGCACCAAGGAACTTGAAAGTGAAGCACATTTAAGAAGAAAAAAAGCAATCCATAAAACATGACTACCCGGTGAAATTCATTTCTGTATCGTTCCATTAACTGCTATGACACTATTAACTTAATATTAGTTTAGACCTGTTCAGACGTTTATTTCACTTCCATGACGATTCAGCAATCAAGATAGATTATTTCCTTCGTTCTAAAAGAAAAATTCATCAAATCAATATATAGCCTTAACGCAATTTAATGTCTCTTACATTCTCCTGTTACGATTTTAGTAAAGTATTTTTTTGGTATTTAAGAGCTTAGATAAACAATCACGGCAACCACCCAACGCGACAAATATTCCATCGGTGACCGTATTCTAGCATAGTTACGGCAAAAAAAAAAAGCCATAAAACATGGAAGATTGCGCGGTTTAGCATCTCTCCCGGAGCTTACGTGTGTTAGATGGAATTCTTCACGTAAAAATGAAGTGCCACAGGTGATGACGAGCGGAGGGATTCCTATTCGATAGTTTACTGAAGCGTTCGTCCGCCACCAACATCTAAATGTGAAGGACTATTTGATGATGCCTGTTCATCTTTATATATCTTATATACTTGCATATCCCCACAGCAGACGTTGCCCCGCACTGAAAGTGGAACGAGTGATAACGCGCGTTCGCCATATTCTGTTAAATATACAAGTTTTCCTTAATGGCGCAATTCTCTCTTCACCTTAATCCACACTTAGAGAATTTACCCTGTTTCTAACACGTTTAGTCACTCCAGTGAGACATTATTTCAAAGATGAGGAATTTCCGACGACGAAATCTCGTCAAAAACGTTGAAAATGTGTAATTTGTATGTTTTCACAGCAATTATTAAAAATTAATCATAAGAGCCACCGCAGAATTTTTCATAATCACAAAAAACCTTATGTTATGAAAGAGTTTTTTACATCCACATCTACATATTACCCTGCGAGCCGCCGCATGGGCGTGTAGTAGGAGATTTTAGGACACCAGCCATGTAAAGATTTAAGGTTTTGGGAGGTGAAATGGTGACGTATACTATGGGAGTGTATTCAGCAGAGCTCAGTTTTTATTGTGGTACCTTAATGTGCTCGAAAAGAACGAGTTTTTGTAATTATCTGTTCGGCAGTGTATCTCTCTTGTTTTATCGCATCTGTCAGACCTAGAGACGTAGAGAGGTGTCATGATTATGTTCTCCTTGTTGATCTGAAACACACCAGTTCTTCATTTCTCATGCAAACTAAGCCTAGCGTGTAGCCTCCGAGAATTTACGGGCTCCCACCTTAATCCCTCTAAGAGTAGTGAAACACTATATGATCACTCGTAGAAGTTTTTCAAGAAGCGAGCAGCTTTTCTTTGTATTTTATAAATTTTTTTTGTAAAATCTTCATGAACAGGGTTCCAAATGCTAGCGGCGTATTCGAGGTGTGACCTAACCAGAGCGAAGTAGCATCTCTCTTTTACTTTTTTATCCGAGGACCTTCCTATTATACGCTTGACATAAATTATTTCTTTAATGCTGTGTCTTGTGAGTGCGTATAATATAGTACCTGTATAAATTCAAGATACATCAAGCGTCCATCACTGGCTGGATGGCTGCATCCATTGCTTTGAATCCTCTACGTATTCCAAGGCGCGGAATATGAAAACCAACCCAACCCCCACCCCTCAACCAACAAGATTGTCGGCGTCTCCAATTTGGACGGGGTCAGTTGAATCGGTTTGATGTGCCTTTTCTTGAAAATCTAGCCGGCAGCAGAAGATCAGAGAGAGAGAGAGAGGGATCGTGAGGTCTCCCGGAATGCTCTCGGAGGGGCAAACGGGGTGGCACGTCCAATATAAAGGGGCCCGCAGAGAAGACGGAAGGAAGGAAGGCAACTCTCCGGGAAGGAGCGCTGACCCTTTCAATCTGAAAGGGCACACGGAGGCGGGACGTGATACGCGAGGAAAATATGAGAAGAAGGTGAGCCGCATGTGGAGGCGGTTGATGGGCGTGGAGGTGGAAGGAGAACGAAGAAGACAAGCCCCCGGGGAGGAAGGACGAGGGAGTCTCACGGGCGCTCCCAAACCACATTAGCAATATGGGCACGGAGGCGAGAAAACAAACAAATCACGGAGGTTTTAGAAGCATGACTTGAATGGAACGTTGGGTAGGGGCAGAGATCATTTCTGTCGATATGACACGGAGCGGGTGGGTGGTTGGGTGGGCGTGGCAAGGCAACCGACTTTCCAGGCACACAAACCAGCAGGTGGATTACGATTCCGCGACGCATGGGAACAAATATGCGTAAATCACTGCGACGAGATAAATAGAACCTTATCTTGGACAATACTCGAAGCCATTTCATGCCCCATCGACAGGCGTACTGAGAAAATCTCAATAGGAACATCACGACCATAGATCTTAAATCGCTTCGCCAGGTGCGCCTTCTCGTTGCGATCAGATCTTGTGACGCAGAAAAAAAGGAACAGGCTGAAATAATATCCAGAGGTCATACGAGTCCACAGCCCAGAGGGAGCGATGCTCGGAAAAAATACTCGGTCTCATGGAGAGCCTGAAAAATCGGTTAATTTGTTGTAATCCTAAATATCACACCCTTTAAAGTTGTAGATTTGACATAGTGGAAGGTTGACACTGTAATATATCATGCATTGTAACTTACATAGTTTAATTGTGAAGAGTACAACTAGTTTCGGCAGTTACGCCATCATCAGATACACTGTAATCTTTACAATAAAACAGTGGAAGTTGCCAAGTTTGATATAGGTACACTGAAACCTGTTTTGAGCGACCGCCGTCGGTTCCGCTGAAAAATGGTCGTTTAAATGGGTGGTCGTTCGACAGGGGTTCAGTTTGTAGGAGTATTAAGCAAATGAACGGGCGGCTGATTTGAAAAAAAAAAATGAAAAAATCTTAAAGCGACGGTTTTGTTAAATCATTTGCAGATGGGGTTTATTTCCTCATAATTTAGTTGCTCCTGGGAGTTTTCTATGCGTATTAATTTGATGTGCACTGAGTGAGTGTGAAACCACCGATGGTTCCGCAGAAAAATGGTCGTTGAGAGGGGTGGTCGCTTGATAGGAGTGATCGTTGAGGGGGGTTTCACAGTATTTATTACAATATCACACTCTCCCTCGAATATTTATAACTCAGAAAACTATTTTTCGGCGACAACAGAAACTCCACTGCCGCGAAACACCAAGGAGATGTCAACTGTGATGCACCAAAACACTGAGACCATTACACTTTTATTATAACCACAAAACAAACTGTCTCGGGCTCAATTTTGGAGAATTTCTTGATGTTAGATGTAGAATAAAACCAAGAAAAAACTCAGTAACCTCCACAGAATAGTTACAGTACTAGTTCCAGGTCTCGTTGAATGGTTGACATGATCATAAGGCTGATGATGTTCATTATTGTTGACCTGACGATTTCGCAATAAAGTACAATTTCCGTGGTGGAAACGGAGTATTTCCTTAGTACTGGTCTTTATTCGACTTTACCTATCATTTCTGAAATATGTAGTTCCCTAAGGCTCTCACGATCGGCTAAAAATCCTTTTCGTATACTAGGCAGTGCCGGACCTTTTGCGGTCAAAAAAATGGTTCAAGGGCTGAGATTGCGATGTCACTTCCTGAATCTGGCGAATATTAATAACGGATGGTACACCTCAAAGTGGATTTGAACAAGAACAACGTCCCTCAGAGAGATTAAGTTAGTTCGAGCGAGATAGTTCCCTAGTTATAACGGAGACCACATTCGAATATTACCTTTTAATTTCAGCAGCTGTAGGAGGCGTGAAGTAAACATTGTAATATAAATTGCGAAATAATATACATTTATGTGACTGAAATTCTAAGTAATTAAATAAAAATATCTGCGTAAGTCTTTAACTTTACTCATTTTTTTCGCGCGGTACGATTAAAACCCCTCATAACGGAAGTTTTTATTTGAGATTCTAAAAAGAATGTGGTGATAATACGATTTATCTGAAAAAAATGGATGAATGAACATACGAACTACACGCTGTCAGTTTTTAGACGACATCTAGGGGTTAAAATGTCTCATTTTTTAAAAATAAGGTCTCTCTGGAATTCACACACGTACCATTTCCCATTTGAAAAGGCTGGTATTTTTCGTCAAAAATCCCAGAAAGTAGTCCAGTGAGGGGCTGATATTTTGACATTTTTGGAAGGGTGAGATAGTTTTCTTTGATATGAGACCAAATTCAGTGACTTATTGGTGAAATGATATTTCGCTGAAACTACATTAAATGATATGACCCCACAATGGAAACAAAAGGCACGACAAGAAAACGGACGAGTGCTCAAAAATTGACGACCCGTAAACGTAAATAGGCAGAGGAAAAAAAACCAAAAAAGAGGATGGCCACGCAGAAGGCGACAGTCGAGAGCGACGGGAAGACGCCACCGAAACAAAACCATTGAGGAAGTCTGTTGAGAGGCGGGAGTAGCGGGAGAGTGGAATGCTTTAAGACGGCACGAGACTGGTCATTACGGAAATATTCCGAGAATGAGAGGGCGGGAGGGAGCGGGGACGAGGAAAAGAACGCGGACGAAGTGCAGGCGACGACGTCTTAAATAGAGCAGGGGGAAGGGTGGGGTGAGATAAGTAAGAAAACGGGGGTAAAGGGTGTGGGGGAGGATGCGGTCGCGTGGAAGGTGGAGAGGAGGGGGGGAATAAGGGAAAGGAGAGGGGAGGGTGGTTAATTGGAGCAGAGGAACGGAAGGCGTGGGCTATGAAGACGACAAACACCTACCGAAAAACCCCACACTAATATAATCATCTCTTCATTCTCCGCACTCTGGACGACTGCGCAGTGCCGTAACTAACACCGGCCGGGGAGAACGGGGAAGTGACCCCCGAGCCAAAGGGGTACCGAGCTGATAGAGGACATTTTTTTTAAATGCTCCCTACTTAGACCTCAGTGATTAAATAATAATTATTAACCTGACCTAAACCCTCAAAATTGAAATCATAATTGATCGTTCAATCCGAAGATTGGTTGACGGCAGCCGTCCACTGTTCCCGTTCTAATGCTAGGTCCCTTACTTCCTGGTATCTCTTCCTATGTACTTTCATCTTTATTTGATCCATGAACTTATTCCTGGGTCTTCCTCTGGGGACTTAGTGCTCCATTTCGCCTTCAGTTATGTTCTTCACAAATTTATTGTGTCAAAGGTTGTGTCCAATCCATATTGTTGTTCTTTTCTCTATGGTTTTCCATATTGTCCTTTCCTCTTCTACACTTCTGTACACTACATTTCTTATTTTGTCCGTCCATTTAATTTTCAGCATCCCCTCCAGCATCAGGTTTCTAAGGCTTCTAGTCTTTTCTGGTACGCGATTCCAATGGTCCATGCTACCGATTCATTAAGTGCTACGCTCCACACGAATATTTTCACATACTCTTTCCTGGTTTCCTCAATCCCTTCATCATTAACAGCAAACATTTCCCAGATACCCCATAACAACTTCATTTCGTTAACTCTTATGCTCACCGCTCTCTAGCACACCGAGTGTCACCACCTGTCACCACCGCACGGTTAAGTAGAAAGGTGTACACTTCAGCACACAGCAATGATTGTTATCTCAGACAAACTTTCACTACCGCCAAACATACAACACAATTAGGAACTAACTATAAGGCTTTCCTTCCATTGCACGCTTGCATTATCAACAATAATCATTATTCATTAAGTTGCAAGCTTCGTTAAAAACTGCTACGAGCGAACATACCAGTATAATGTGTCACAACTTTTAGAGGGATTAAGGTGGGAGACTAGAGTGGGAGACCTAGAGACTCGGAGGCTACAGGCTAGGTTTATCTTGCTAGACAAATTCAGAACTGGTGTGTTTCAGAGCGACATAGAGAATATTATCATGACTCCTCACTACATCTCTAGGTCTGATAGATGCAAACAAATAAGAGAGATACACTGCCAAACAGATAGGTCCAAAAACTCGTTCTTTCCGCTCACAATAATCGACCACAATAAAAACTTAGCTCCAGCAAATGCACTCCTATAGGACATGTCACCATTTCATCCCCAAAAATGTTACATTTTTACACGGCTGGTGACCTACCACCCCCTGTCACACGCCCATGCGGCGGCTCGCAGGGTAGTATGTAGACGTAGAACAGCAAACCACACCAAAGCTTATGGCATCCATCGGACCTTCCCTGCTCACTGATCTATCCCCTTCAGAGCATCTTCTGACCGGAAGGTTGCTTTCCGCCCATTTGATGGCATAGAAGAGGGTCCAGTATTCGCAGGGGGGCATGAATCTTTTCAGCACTCGTTGGCGGGGAGGATGTAGGGAACCTTCCTCTAAGCGGGAAGTCTTGGGGAGAACCAAGTGACCCGAACTGAAATGAGGATTGAAGCAGGAAAGGGGAACGGTTTGGCGATTTGATGAATGTGATCGATAGAAAATTATTACAGGAAGACCCTGTCCATGGGAAACGTTGCCATAGATGCGCGGGTTGAACAAACTATAACAGATTGCATCCGCCACGGAGTAATCAAATAAGAACTTTCCCGTCTAATGCACAACGGGGAATTATTAGCAGTACGAACGAAAA
Source organism: Ceriagrion tenellum (assembly GCA_963169105.1). Classification (NCBI taxonomy): domain Eukaryota; kingdom Metazoa; phylum Arthropoda; class Insecta; order Odonata; family Coenagrionidae; genus Ceriagrion; species Ceriagrion tenellum. Next base: position 66,369,493 of record OY720642.1, on the reverse strand, counting down.
TAGACTTGCTGAAGAAAAAGCAAGCGCTGCAGTTCGCTAAGTAGGTGTTGCCACCCCATGGTTTCTCGTAATCAAGAGGGGGAGGGGCGAAAAGAAACAACGGGGGCAGAGGGGCGTTGAACGCAAGGTCCTGACCGAATTTAACCGTGCATAGTACATGTCCTGGGGTGGGTACTACACGTCTATTGGATATAATATAACCATCAATTTAGTCATGATTATTTTAGCCTTATTTCTCATAGATAATAATAAGATTCTTCCATATTTGATCATTACTATATTTAACTCACAGCCAACGTTTCGCCAAATATATTGGCATCCCCAGGGCTTTGCAACAAAAAAAGTAAAAAAGTACTCGTGTACAAATATTTGTAATTGTATAATTTTTGTTTTTTGTGTAATTTTGTATAATTACCTGGCTGTATGTCTCTTTGTTTTGTGTTACCAAGTCCTGAGGATGTCAATATATTTGGCGAAACGTCGGCTGATTGTTAAATATATTTATAACCAAATATTCAATAATCTTATTATTATCTAATGTATATTGGTAGAGAAATTATCATTGTTAATTTTTATAAGCATCGTGATTTGGTCAAGTGGGATTTCTAAAACTTTCAGTTGGGGTTATGGGGCGTTCGGTATACGTTTTAGGAGCCAAGGAGACGGTGGCTCGAAAAAATTTGGAATGCACTGAGCTGGAGAAACCTAGCGTAATAAATTACGGTTAGAAAAACAAATACTACACTGGGAGCCTTTTGTTCTAAACGCCGTGATAATTATCGCAAGCAAAAATATCAACATTCCCCCATAGTTCCGTCGATTTAGTAATATCGAGTTGTCTCATACTTCCCGCGTTCGATAATTATTGAATCAAATACACCCAGTTGCTGCGTAGCATGCGATACAACCATGAAATTATACCACGTATATTTGAACGGAATGTATTTCACAGTTTCGAAAGTATCACGGAAGTTCGAGAATCGACCACAAGATTTCGAATGTAATTTTTCACGAGAACAATAACAGACCGCAATAGCTCCCAATGAGATTTAATGATAAGGTTTTGTGGATAGTCTGTACATCTAATTATTCGAATTCCTCCCTAACGTTTTTATTAAATTAAAGTTGCGTCGTAAAACTAGCAGATAACCGAGGCTAGATTTGACTCATCTTAAAATTTAAGGAATGCAACTCAGGCCTTCTCATGATTCCCGACATGAAGCACGCAGTCAATTGATGATAGTCGAGAAACTGACCTACTCTAGAAAATCCATTCATGGCTGCTAATGTAATTTAATGGAAATAGACAATCTGAAACAAAGCCATTAGGATTAATTTCTTTATAAGCGATCAATCACATGAAATCTAAAGAGCTTAGCGCATCATGAAGCGCAGAGGGGGGACGACGAAAACACGCCCTCAAAGAGAGATAACAGACATAGCAGATGCAAGTCTGCAGCTGGCATTGAGGAATATGGATAGTACGACGGAATGGACGAATTGGCGGATGTAAATCTTGAATATCAACCATCTGTTCAAAATTTAAGGCAAGTAACTCTTAAAAATGATAAAAAGACTACCGACTTGTAATAATGTTAGTTTGGAAGTAAGAAAGAGGGTTATGAAAGCTTATGTTTAGAGTGTGGCCCTTTACGGGTGTGAAAGTTGGGACTATCGGGAAACATGAAAAGAGCAGATTAGAGGCCCTAGAAATGTGGTGCCATCGAAGGATGCAGAAAATCAGCTGGCGAGACAGAATCACCAATGAGGAAGTGCTGAGAAGAGTACAAGAAAATAGAAGTCTCTGGAGACAGATACAGACAAGGAGACTTAAACTAATAGGTCACATTCCACGATGCAATGATTTTATAAAATTGATAGCTGAAGGCTTTATTTAAAGGGAACAGATCGTAGAGGACGTCCTAGATTAAGCTATATGAAGCAGATCATCAATGACTCTGGATGCGTCTCATATGGTGAAATGAAGAGGAAAACTGAGCAAAGAGCAGAATGGCGTGCTGTTGCCAACCAACCCATGGGTTGATAACCGAAGAAGAAGAAGAACTCTTGAAACATAAATTGGTGCTATGGATTATAGTCGATTATACCATAATTTTCTTCGGAAATGCAGAACATTATAAATTAAAATTTCAAAAAATTTACGTACGGAAAATGCACATTATAGAATCATATGCATGCTAAGTTCTAGAAAGGTATCGATGGAAAACGCAAAATTGCCAAATGAATGCGTCAGCTCGTAAGCGCTGAAAGAAAATCGGGGTTAAATAAAGATGGCGGAGACACCACGCCCACGTGACATCTTCCAGCATTGTTCACCATAGCAAGCGCCCTCTACCTCGACGGACTGAACTGACTCAAAACGCACTTCTTGCGCGGAGTGACGAGCGGGTAGAGAAAGGCCGCGGAAGAGACCGGAAAAAGAAATTCTCCGCATCCAGCAGCCTCCTCCCACATTTGGGCCTCCCCGCCGTTTTGGAAGGTGAAGGTTTCGCAGCGGCCGCGCAGAAAAACCGTTCCCACGGATGCGAACCGCAATGCGGTCGCGCCTATGCACAGTTAAAACCGCCTTTTTTAAACAAGAAGGCCTGACCTTTGGTGCTCTGACCGCCATCAATGACAGCTATGATCGATCCTAAATGATGGGCGTACTCTTCCCAGGGATCTGTCGACGACGATAAGCATTAGAACACCCTGAGACACAATGGGTTAGTGACGAACTTAATTGATGGTAACATAGAGGGAAAAGTCCTCAGAAGAAGACCTAAGAATAAGTTCATGGACCAAATAAAGAAGGAAGTACATTGGAAGAGCTACCAGGAAGTAAGAGACCTAGAATTAGATAAAGAAGGATGGAGGGCGGCAATCGACCAATCTTAGGATTGAAAAACCAATGATGATGACATTTTTATAATCCTCCACGATGAAGTAAAAATCGTCAACTATACGTCAGTACACTAGTTACTGCCTTTCATCGAGTGATTACAATTAGAACAAACTATTTAACCATGAGTGTTGAGAATGGAATTAATCCAAGTAATCCACCAGTTCATGACTAGAGGCGATTAAAATACTAAAATAATAATATGCGACACATTTAAGTCCATTTTAAACAAACGTAATCCACAAACAAATAAATATCAAACATGATATCACAGATATCCGCACGCAGCTCATAGGTACTTGTTGTTGTGACTGACCGCATAGGTCACCTACAAGTTGGCGGTCCAACGATTCGTCGGTATGTAGCATTCGATTTCTTACAATGGGAGTTAAAAAAACTGATTGATTTGCCACTGAGGATTCTCGTGGAGATCAAATACACAGCACGGAAAAAATCTAAGAGGGCCCACAAAGAGGATTACAGGAAAGCCATCATAGAGGAAACCTTATTGGAAATGAAGTTTCACAGAAAATGAAGATAGGAGTACAGTGAAACCTGTATTAAGCGATCATCGATGGTTCCGATGAGAAATGGTCGTCAACGTGTATATTTATCGAAAGACTTAAACTAACCGCCACAATAAATAGCTCAGAACGGTAGAGGACGACCTTCAAAGAAAAATGGACGGAAGAGAACAATAAAAGATACGATTAAGGAATTACATCGAGCCAACATCGTGGGGCAATAACGTATCTCTCAACTCTCAAGTTACGACTCCCTATTTAGTACTGCGATGGTCTCCACAGCAGAACGGGCAACCATCGGAGAACTGGAAACAATTGAGTACGAAGCTCCGGAACGGAGGAGGCCATCTCGCGGCTAAATGCGAGTTCTGGACACGCCCACACGGCCAACTCCTACGAGTTTACGCCCAGCTTTCCCACCGTCATTTGTCCCAAGCTTAACTAACTCCGTTTCCCAATCCGTGGGTCCGGAACTTAAGCCGGATCGCCAGCTGGATACGACCGGGCAAGCTCATGTTGATGGGTAGCAGTTAAGCGAAGTTTGGAGTCCCCGAAATCGCTCAGCTCACGTCCAAGGACTGATAGAAGCAATTATCCGTATTTGCAGTTGGACAGCAATACTCCGAACCTTTCAGTATTTTGTGAACAAAGAAAATGTCCGCAGAAAAATAAGCGTACATAGACTAGATGTCTTACCCTCACCATAATAATGACACGGATTGAAAGTCTAAATAACCTTTACTTATCTCTGAAGTCAGTTATAAAAATCGAGGGTGAGTTACTTTCAAAACGTAAAGCAATATTAGAGGGATATGCCAAGAACGATCCTAAAAATGCATATAATTTTTTTATCTTATAATGGCCAGTATCAGTAACGACACACGTTTTCCATTAAGTTATGGGACCCATAAGCCATGGCAACCATTCAATACGTGTTGCAGAAACATTCGCTAAATTTATTGGTTTCATAACTTATGGCATGGAGTTATGAGTGCCATAAGTAGGCATAATATTGCACTGATGGCGGATGCGCAATGGACCGCTAAGAGACTAAATTACTGAATAAAAGATTTGTTTTTTTTAGACAAACGACCAGTTTGTTTACTCTTACTGACTAATTATTATGTGCGTTTGCAATTATTCATAGGCTTAACTTACGTCAATTTTATCCGACGGAAGAAGATTAGATCAAACTTTTGAAGCTATTAACTATTGATAAATAAGTAATGTAACTAGTGTTCATGCAACCCGAATATATTTATGAGACCTATAACTGCATGGAATTCATTAATATTGATTCCATGACTAAATGCCCCGGCAACCGGCCATCAGTTATGCCTCTCCCTCAATGGAGACCAAACAATCATAAAATACGACTAATCCCGACCAAAGAATCACGACAGATCATTCATACGACTTTAAGTATGAGTAGTAAATGCAATTTCCATTTCAGGCTATCCAGAGGATAACTGATTTCTCAACATCAGAGCACTTAACCCAAAGAAAAACACAACACCCGTAAGTGGCAGAGACGGTGATCAAAACCGCGATCACTGAACTGCCGTACAAGTGAGGGACTGACATCCAAGGTCAGTAATTATTATTTTTCTTGGCACTAGATCACCAAGAAAAAAAGAAACAGATGAGTGCGTCTCGGAGCATTATAAGGAAACGTAAGGCGGAGCATCGTAACTCAACTCGATCTAATCATCACATTATAAGCAAGAACTCAACGTTTTCAAATTATATATAACTTATATAGAAAAGACAGCGCCGTGTCCTCGATAAATATTGCACTGAAGGCAAAGAAAAGCAGTTAGTTAGATTGACGCACTTCGACAATTCAGGTCATTTCACATATACTGTCTGCCACTTACAGACGGGGCAACAAAACCCGGTCGAATATGTACATCGCACCTACAAATTCGATGAATTACTGCGATGCCTATCGAACGATAATCCTCTTATGTCAGAAGTGTCTCGAAGCAATATTTTCCACCCTTCTTCACATGAGAGCCTGCAACACTGGATTGACTTTAATCAGGGAACAAGAAAGGCAATGAAAGAAGGGAGAAGTGAAAGGTGAGATGAGGAGCCTGAACAAGGAAGACATCATACCAGAAGGGGAGTTCGCAGCTAGTACCACAAGCCAGAAGTTAAGGTAGCAGCAACTTCAGAAGAGGATAAAAACTAACTTCCACATTTCATGCCATACTTTCTACACACGTTAACGTGCCAAAACTACGGTCAGAAGTAAACAAAGTGTTGACGTGCACAAGTGTGCTTTATCTCTTCTGAAGATGCTGATTAGAAGTCTCCAGAAAGAGATTAGAGCAAGCATTATTTTTCAGATAAGGAAGCAGTTTATACTTGGGAGTACGCTTTTAAATAGCAGGGAAGCCCGGATAATATCAGCTTAATCAGAGAAGATAAAAAGAAAAGAAAGTGTCTCTGAATAATGAAGAAGATCAAATGGATGGAGAGAACCGTTAACGAATAAGTCTTGCGAAGAGCTTGAAGGGAAAAGAAGTGCTATGCAAACTCAGAGAAGATGAAAGAATAGGGGAAACAACAAGGAGAAAAGAATGGGAAGAATGCCAAGATGGGAATACGCTAGGTAAATAATGAGGGATATCAAGGTCTAGTTAGTAGCATAGAGTACTACTTATCAGTCGCATTAATAATACCAACCTGTAGTAGTATCTTCAATCGTGTACCGTATGGTAGCATGTTCGTCTACGTCATCAAATTGTAGCCTGACAAACGAAATGGAAACCATATTGTTAATCTCTGCTCTCTCCTATCTTTCCTATGAATAGCACGATGGAATGGATGAATTAGCGGATGTAAAACAAGAATATCAATCATCTGTTTCAAACTTAAGGCAAGTAACTCATCAATAGTACGTTATTTAACTAGTGCTGTGGATTCTACTAAATTTTACAAGTTTTGACCTGGAATACATTTGTTATTAATTTAAATAAACAAACAATATATCAAAGGAGAATGCACATTAAATAAGTAAGTGCATGCTGACTTCTAATAAGTTATCGATGGAAAACATTAAAAAATTGCAAAATTAGTGCGTTAGCCTGCAAGCACTGTGGGAAAATGAAGGTCAACGAAGAGGGGGGACTGGCTTCAGCTTCTAGCATTGGCCGGCATGGCAAGTGGCCTCTTCATACACCTCAATGATCCACGTAGTACTCTCCTCGTTTCCGGTTTCAACGCGGACTGTTGTCCTGTCATTTTCCAGAAAGGTCATCATCGAAGAATAAAGGGGATGTGTGGTAGGAGAGCTGAGTGGAGATTTTAAGCAAAAAAGTCTTCGGATTTGTGAAAGCTGATGCTGATAACGTTTACGGCATTCGGACGAAAATTATCTAAGTTTTTACCCCACCTCAATCACGTGGATCAAGTAGTATTCTCCGAGTAAGAGCGTCCGTTTCAACCATAAACTCATTTCACGACTCCAATTTTCCGCCATTTCTCGCGCCCACCCTTCCCCACTACATTCCTTTATGGCATCGAAGGCTCGAATGCGTCTATGACAACAGTCATCGCCCGATCGTTGGCTCGCAGACTAATATGTAAAGAGGTCGATGAGACACCAACCACGGCAGGTTTATACTTCATTTCGCGAACGCGCGCACACGGCGTGGGAAAACGGTGTCATAAAGTGAGGGACTACCAACCAAACTCGGCACTTGAAAACGGCTGTAAACACACAAAACCCTGGAGAGAAGAAGTGAAGGGGGTGGTAGAGGATGTCGGGAAACGAGAGGAGCGGGGAGGCGTGTGAGGTTCATGAGTGAGAAGAGGTGTTGACGGAAGAGGCGCCTCTGGGAGAAGATAATGCGATGAGGATCACGGGAGCAGATACGGGGCGCGTTTTGCATGCTGTTGTTATCGGGTTATGGATTTACTGCCCCGGCCACCCCGATTGTCGACGACAGCCTTCCCTTCCCCTTCTATCCCTTCTCCCCCCCCCATTCTCACCTACACCCCTCTCCACACATCCACCACGTGGGCATCCGCGATGGCCAACGCCCGGTAACGCCCACTTTTCCCCCGCCTTCTAAATCGACCCTCAACCGGCCGCACACAAGCGCTGACCCCAGCTGGCCATGCGATATTCCACACACCCGACATCGATCCTCGCCTTCCGTAGAAAAGTAGCGGAAGCCACGCCAATCATTAAAACATCATGGTAATCCAAACTGAGCACTGATTCGAGTGTGAAATCACTGGCTCTTTATACCCTACGCCACTACGTGGGTAGGGTATATTGATTTTTTCACAGCAGAAATGTAACGCATTGAAGGAGGCGTGGCAGGTATGGAAAAGTATTTATAGAAATGATCAGCATCACCTTACGAGTCAATCTAGCTATGTCCGTCCGACCGTCTGTCTCTTCGCACGATAATTGCTGTCAAAATTGAGATATCGAGCTGAAATTTGGGTCATACGCCTCTAGTAGTCCAAAGACGGCACAGTTCTCAAATGGGTCGGATCGGACTAAAACCACGCCCTCCTCCCATACAAAGTGACTTTTTGGAAGTGAAAGTAATTTCCTTCATACCCTCAGAAGTTTTCAAATAATCGATCTGAAATTTGGAATATAATATTTTGTTAATGTAAACATACATTTCAAACAAAAGAAAAAAAACTAAAAACTAAATATTTCACTCTTCCAAAGATACCAAAATAGAAACTCCTTACCGAACTACTTTCCGAGATTTTTGACAAAAACCCCAGCCATTTTACATGGGATATGGTACTTGTATACACTCCTGAGAGACATAACTTTAAAAATGAGGAATTTCTAAGGCTAACAGCGTGTATTTTTTATGTTTCCCCAACAATTTTTGAAAATAAATCATAATTTCAACACAGTAATTTTTTCCAAAATCACGAAAAAATCTTCCGTTCTGAAGACGTTTCAATCGAACCGCGCGAAAAAAATTAGTCCAAGTTACAGGCTTAAAGAGACATTTAATGTATTAGCATTAAACTCATGAAAAAGTATAATACTGCACCATTATTAATGCAATATTTATTTCATGCTAAATGCTGCTGCTGAAATGATAACGCATAATTCGTATATGGTTTCTATTATGACCGGGGAACTATCTCGCTCAAACTACCTTAAAGAAAACCGCAGAGTAAAACCATTATTCGTACATACCGCTACATGGCATCGATATAAGATCATGGTGTAAATCGATGAAGTACAGCTGTCATGACGCACAGCTGACGAAGATTTTACTCGCACACTCCAGCACTGTCACGCAGCATTCCCCCCCGCCTCTTAGAGCGACATCGCTTCCTGGCAACACCCTCAGCATCCTCTTCACCGCAGAAGGGGGCGGGGCACACCTCTACGCATACACACAAATGGGCCCAAGAGTGGAATCACCCCGAAGACTCCCACAAGACTGTCCACTCGTCCGAGCCGGACACATCAGAGCACCCAACACGCATTCCCACATGTAGGGCGTTCTAACTTACTTAACAGAAAAGGCCTTGCGGAGAACACTGTTGCCAAACGTACACACCGCATCATCAGCGCCAATTTCCAACCATTTTCAATACCACGTTATATTTAATTAAGTCGCTTTAACGTACTACATCTGCACAAGAGAATACGATTAGAAGTGCAGAAAGTATAAACAAAGCACGAATACCAACTTAGCTCCCTTGCCTCTATTGGCAACACCGCACCCCCTTGTCGGAGTCTCTCTAATCACAAGAATCTCCAAAGGAACTCATACCGTCAAATCACATGTGGAACGGATTACATAGTCGCCTAAACAGCGAGAGAAAATAAGAATTACCATGTATGTTCGTGAGGTGTTCCATCTCAATGAATTCAGCGAGTCATTTCAGTATGCCGTCCAGGAAAGCAAATAAAGACATTTTACTAATGAAAAACAGGTTTAAAACAAAATAACTTCCCAAATAGATGCACCGAAAACTAAATAAAGGCAACCAATGCTCCCTTAGTCATAAGTGGTATTGGACTCCTCATAGGTATAACGTATCTCTCCATCATAGGACTATGCATTATGGTGTTTCATGAAAAATATTTCATTAAAGGAGATAAGGCTATATTGTGCCACCTGACAACCCCAAGAAACGTTTAATGAAGTACTAGAATACCAGCAATCGCGTTTTCGGCATTAACTAATTCTGTACTAATCGAAGACTAACGAGGAAGTGCTTGAGATGGTGGGCGAGGAAAGAAAGCTTCTGAATGAAATCAGGGATAGGCAGGGTAGGTGGCTGGAGGATTTAATGAAGTGCAATGGGTTTCTGAAGAGTGTGATAGGGGGAAGGATGTTGGGCAAGCTGGGAAGGGGAAGAAAGAGAATACGTTTCATGGACAGGGCGAAGGAGGGCAGATCGTATGCTGAGGCGAAAAAGGATATACTAGAAATAGATAGGCCACGGAAAGTGTTGAAAACCGAGAGGAGAAATTCTCTGAAATTCATCAAAATCTACCTTAACCGGTAGAATACTTTTTTTTTAAGTGGCTGGAAATGTGCCTTGACCAGAAAGAGTAAAAAATGGGACCTTAAAGCAATAAATAAAAACATGACGAGTCGGTTTGCACAACCAAGATCATTTTATTGGAAGTGCAATTGAGTTTACCATTATTACGGTAAAAGTGCGACAAGAGTCAGGAAAGAGGAGAATTCTTCCAACAAGTCTCACCCTTTGATTCGTCCGCCGACTTTACGAGAGAATTGCGAGACGAAACGGGCGCCCGACCCCCTCACTCCAAAAAAAACACCACACCCCCTTAAACGCCACTCCACTTCCGCTAACCCCCTCTTAATTCACCCATCCCCCCCCCACATTCCCCTGTCCCGGCGGTTTCCCAAATGATTGGAAGCGACAGCGGAAAAGGGGGGGGGGGGTTGGTTGGGGGGAAGCGTGGGTTGATGGCGGACGAGGTCTATAGAGTGAGGGTAGAATTATAGAATGCTTTCACCGGCGCTTCTCCCGTGATGATGGCTCCGCACCACCCTCCCGCTCACAAAGCGATGATTGCCCCGCGCAAAACTCTCCCCGGGGCCGTTGGACTGGCAATCCGTAATGGACACTTCCGACCCTCCCTTAAAGACTGCCCCCGAAAAACTAAACGAGAGGGCGTTCTCTCTCATTTATACATGTATTTATATATAGATGTGTGTATATATAGACAAAATGTAATATATACATACATATATACAGGATGTTAATAGGGTGGAGGAGATATATACACAAAAAAGAGACGATCACACTTACATAGCAAGCTTTCGGAAATAGTCCGTCTTCGAGGCGAATCGCGGCACGCGCACACGACATTTGTGCCGCGATTCGCCTCGAAGACGGACTATTTCCGAAAGCTTGCTATGTAAGTGTGATCGTCTCTTTTTTGTGTATCTATCTCCTCCACCCTATCAACATCGTGTGTTCATCGCCGCATGGCTGATTCCAATCCATCAACGTATTTACATACATATATAAATATTGAAACAGATAGAAAGAAAGTAGAACGGAACACACAAAATCAACGAACACAATGGTGGTATGAAGGTGTAAAGATGGCCGATTCCAAATGGAAATAAAAGAACCCCCCGACGATTCCAACTGTCCCTAGTAGACCGGATAGCTTAGTGCTCAGAGCAACTGACGCGAAATCGGGAGGTACGGGTTCGATTCCCGGTCCAGTTGAATTCTTTTCCATTTGGAATCGGCCATATTTACACCTTCGCACCACCAGTGTGTTCGTTGATTTTCCTCACTTCCCCTCCCATCCTTCCTTTCCCCTCAGTCCTCAACTCTCCTCTGAAAAAGACAAACGCTTCCTCGTCGCAATATCAGGAGCTTAAGTAATCGTCTCTGGCTTAACTTTGTGGAAGTGCGTTATATTCATGATAAAAACAACTTAGTTTCAATCCACACAATTTTATCATAAACGACCCGGATTTCAGCAACTTCGTGCCATCATCAGGCCTGAGAAAGAGACCTGATGATGGCACGAAGTTGCTGAAACCCGGGTCGTTTATAATAAAGTTGTGTGGATTGAAACTAAGTGGTTTTTATCATGAATATCAGGAGCCTTTTTGTGTTTTTCTTTCGTGTGTCTATGTTTTTTGTCTCCCTCCCTTTGACATTTATATGTTTATACGTCGTCACTCAAGTGATCCTCCGTCAAATTATTAAATATATATATATATATATATATATATATATATATATATATATATATATATATATATATATATATATATATATATATATATATATATATATATATATATGTGTATGTATATATATATATATATTTATACATATATATATTTATATATATGTATAAATATATGTATGTATATATATATACACACACACACACACATATTTATTTATTTATATTTACACTCACACATCGAATGGAGGAGGATGAGATGGGGAGGAGAGAGGGGGGGTTAGGGGGATGGGAAGAAGGCTGCGAGAGGCGGCACACGATACGGAGGAGGCAGGCCACGCCCAAGGAAGAGGAGATGGCGGTATTACTGAAATGAATAAAAAAAAGAACCCACGAGAAAGAAGGTCTTCCCAACAGTTTCGACTTAAATCGATCCCCCTGCCCGCCCTTATAAGCGGGGAAAACGAAACGGAAAAAAGTGGCTTTTATTTAGATTAACGCGGGGCTATTAGAGAGACATTCGAAGTAGCGGAGGCAAGAGACTGCCTTCCCATCTGGAATACGTGATTAAAGCCAAGTAATTTCAGCCACTAAACCGATTTCGGCCAAGAAGTACATTCCAGTTACAATCCTGAAGACCTGCGATACTACGAACTGCTAAATTAAACCATTTAGAGTAAATACCTTCAGTTTCCAATTGTGCAATACTTTGGATTTTTGGTGTGCAACGTGTTTATTAACTTCAACTAGAAACTTCACTCTTTATAGAATTAATAAAAGAACAATAATGGGCAAAAATGTGCACAAAAATATTACTTGAAACGCCAAGAAGTCAAAGTATATCGACGGATTGGTATGGTTCCTTAGCTGGGAATTATAGAAACTACTTTAATTCACTTTCGCGGTCGTACTGCCATACCACGCTAAGAATTCACGCATCGAATAAAAATTGTCGAGTCGTTCATGCGATTGGAAATTTGTTGATAAAACAACTTTAAGTGGACAGCAATTGGGTGATAAAATGGCTAAATGTCGATTCTAGATACTTTAGGAGGTTTGAACGAAATATCACTGAACCTAGATCTCAATGAATTTTGACTCATTTTAAAGAAAAATATCTCACCCTTGCAAAATTACCAAAATATCAGCCCCTTACCGAACTACTTCCCGAGATTTTTGAGGAAAAATGCCGGCCCTTCTACAATGGAATTGGTACGTGTAAGCACTCCAGATAGACCTTAGTTTAAAAATTGAGGCATTTCTAATGCCTATATGTGGTCTAAAAACTAACAGCGAGTAGTTTTTATGTTTTATCGACAATTTTTGAAAATAAATCGTACGGTCGCGGCAGTAATTTTTTCAGAATCGCTCAAAAAAAACCTTCCGTTGTGGAGTTTTAATGGTACTGCGCGAAAAAAAAGTCAAGCTAAAGACTTATAGAGATATTACCAATTAATTTATTAGAACTTCACTCGTGTAGAAGTATAATATTGCACCACTTAAAATGCAATATTTATTTTGTTTCATAGAGCTGCTGAAATTAAAACTCGAATATGGTCGCTGTTATGACTGGTGAACTCTCTCTCTCAAACGTCTTCAAGGAAAATAAAATATCCACGATGAAAATAAGTCGCATCATGGTTCATATAACCTTAGATTGGAGGCCAGTAATTGCACACAAACCAAGCGATACTACGTGCACCCAATGCCAATTTAATTTCTACCTACCATAAATAAGTGACTACACAATAAGTACACAGTCTCACATAAACTCAATCAAAGCAGCGAACATCCAGTTTGCGGTGTGTGAGATTAAATGCTGCTATATAAGAGGATACTATCCGACTAGTGTTTTGGGAATCGAGATTTGTTCATAATGATTCTGTTTGTGAATTCAGTTCAAAAGACCTATGAACGATACGGTATTTCGTTTAAAATCTATGGCAATTTGTTTAAACTGACATTTGGTATTGTTGCGTCGTCACATTCTACCACTTTCGTAAAAATATCTTGTATTAGGGTGTGTTTTAAAGAAAGTGAGATTCAATACTGCTTTGTAATAGGATAAACTATTCAATTAATTAGTAACCTGGGAATCAAGATTTGTTCATAATGATTCTATTTGTGAATTCAGTTCAAAAGACCTATGAACGATACAGTATTTCGTAGAAGATCTTCCGCAATTTATTTTTAAACTGACCTTTATTATTGCTGTGTTGGTTTGTCTCATTCCACCACTTTCGTAAAAATCTTGTATTACTGGGTGATTAACAGAGTGAGAGATAAAATGCTGCTTCATAAGAGGATACTATCCAACTAATTAGTGCTTTTGGAATAAAGATTTGTTCATAATGATTCTACATCGTAAATTCGGTTCAAAAGATCTGTGAACGATACAGTATTTCGTTGAACATCTAGGGGTAATTTTTTTTAAACTGACATTCAGCGTTGTTTGCCTTGTCCAATTCACTCACTTTCGTAAAACTATCTTGTATTAGCGAGTGATTAACAGAACGTAATAAAACATTTTACACATCGTTAGCAATTCCGTTGGGAATAAAAAAATCAACTCGCAACGAATTGCAACAGCGAGAAGGTATTTCGCAGCCCACCCAATTCATGAAGAGTAGGTCGAATGACATAAGCACACGGGCGGAAGGCAGGCCACATCCTCAAGACGACTCACACCCACCTTCGGAAGACGACGAAATGGAAACTCGTTATGACTGGCATTCTAACAGCCGGCCAAGGTCTTCCAAGGGCTTCGATTTGATGAGAGCCCCACTGGTCGGGGGGCTACCATGCGACCGAAATTCAGCCCATTGGGAAGAGCGATAAAAGAGCGAATGCGAAAGAAATTACTTTGTCGAGTGAACGCGTAGGGAAAAAAATAAACGTGAACTCCAACAAATATCCAAACTTGTTTTTTTATTTTCCTGGCAAGGCAGAGCATTGGATACGAGTATAATGACCAAATATTAGTATCTATATTGAAATAATTGTAAGAAAGTACAGAGTATTCTTTTCAATACAGATATCGTTGATATGACTGAGTGACGCCTGATGTAGTCAAGTTTGTAATGGATTTCATTCATTAATATCCAGGTTTATAAACAGCAATTTTAATATTTTCATGAGATAAAAAGCGTCCCACATGTAACAAACGTCCCACTATCAAGGATATTAGCCATAGAATATTTACTTCACCACCGGATCAAAAAAAATGATTCACCCGTAACTGAAACATCCCTATCAGTCCTCGCAAGCAAATCGCAGTCAGAAGTAAAATTTATCATTCACATACGATTTAACAGCCGATTAGAATGTCGGCAACCAAAAACACATATGTCACATCCGTAGTAAGATAGCGAGGCAAAAAAGATAAGAGACATTTGCAGTATCGACATAGCTATAGTCTGACGAAATTAAAAGTCGTTAAAACCACCCCCAGGGTGCGGCGGCATAATTTGCTGACTCCCGCCATAATTTGCTGAATACGATCCTGTGATGAAACATGTTTGTCCGACATATTCACCTCGACATGCACAAAACTTCAATGCTTGAAATGCATGCTGTAGAATATGGAGAAAAAAATTACAACGGTACATGTACTGTTTTATTGACATTATAATAGTCTTCTTGTTTGTTGTGGTTGACATTTTTTGTAGAAAATTTTTATTTTATTGTTATTATGACATCTTTTATGTATTGACCCTTCAAATCAGAAACGTATGCCGTTTGTTGTTGTTGACATTATATTGCATTATCTTTTAATTTTATTGTTACTATCACATTTTTGTTTATTACCCTTCAAATCAGCAAATTATGGCTGCCGCACCCTGTATAAACGAATGATACAGTATAATCTAACCATTCTGCAGATATAATCTTAGCAGATGATACTTTACTATAACCACTAACATCGGCAGCTAATTAATTTGAAAATAATACGTTAACATGGGGAACTGGAAAAACACCATGATATGTTTGGAAACGGCAACATCTGACCTCAATCAGTTCATTACTTGGAAGTTGGCAGCGAAATTCATTCACAATTTAAAAGGACCTGAAGGTGGGCGGCGCGGTGTATCGCCGGAGGCGAGCAAGTCGGCTGGCTCTTCCCACGTACGGGAAGATCCGTGCATTACACGGACTGTTGCGAAGGGACCTTGGCAATGCCGTCTCGACTAGAGGCGAGGAACTCTCCGGGATGTGGGGGGGGAAGCGAATGACCAAGAATGGTCGCCTCTCGGCCCCCTTTTTCCCCACGCCCACAAACCCAACAACGCCCACGCCTTATCTCCTTTGCGAACGAAATCTCATCCATATCTAAACCTTACCCAAGCGAGGTGCATGTGGCAGGGAATGCTGCAGACTAAAGGCCATTTTAGAATAAATATTCCGTTAAAAAGAATAACGAAACAAATCATTACACGCATACATACTCACTTCGCCACTCCCTTCCAGGGTTGGCAAAGTCAAAGAACTCATGGAAGAAAAAAATAACTTCGTTCACTCCACTTCTGAGTTTCGGCACTTGGTCACACAAAAGGATGCCAAATCAACATATATATGTACCGGACTATTCAATGTTTTTTGGTCGAGATCGAAAACATCGAGTACTAAGTTAGTCCGATGAAAACTGAGCGAGTGGAGAGTACTTTTATAAACATCGAAAAATCGACTACTCGATGTGTTTAGTCGATGTGTCATCCCTACTTTGTACCATCTCCATGTGACCTGAAAACGACACAAAGTGTTGAAACCCGGGTAGTTGTGATAGATTCTTAAAAGCAGACAGAACAAAGTAATTTAATTCTTCCCTTATGGATAAATTCCGCTAACTAAAGCCAAAAACCATTTCCTCGGTCAAAAAACTTAGCTTTTGGCCACATAAATGACGGCTTTAAGCTTCTTTGTGGGGCATTTACCCATCACAGCGAAATAAAAACAACTTTTTTAACCTCAAATTTAAGATTGAATTCAGACATGTCGGTTTTCCACACTTGAGTAGTCTCATCTTCACACCTGATCATGACACTATGTGGCGAAACCCGCGTCGCTGTTAATAAAATTACAAGGGAGGCGTTCAAATTGTCATATTAATTTCACTGTATCAGTTATTTCTGTCAGGCCTAAAAAACTGGGCGTTCTTCGATTTTTTCCTCCTTAAATCTACATTCTTAGATACCCATATCGATCCTCTCATACTCAGGCACAACTCATTACACGCTCTCCTACTCTTATAACCTCTAACATTTCTTTTAATTTCAAACTCTTCCGCAATATTCTCGAGTCGATAAGTCGAAAAAAAGCATAGGTTTTAGCAAAAAAGGAATTTTACCAACCTCGCTATATTCGCGAGTCAAAAGATATCGCGAAAGGGGCTAATATTTATGATAATGACAATGGTTATCATGTCTCCCACTCCTGGAAACAAATTCAGATTACTCAAAATCATATCGTGTAAGAGGATCCATCGTATATCTTCATTGATCCTTAGCGGTGAAAATGGAAAAAAGTATAAAACTTATATTTCATTCGAGTCTCGCACACAACTATCAATCACAGGCGAGCAGAAAGTCACCAGGAAATGCTGGTAGCGGAGCTAGAAGCAACTGAATATCAAGATCGATCAATATCGATTATATTCTACCTTCGATATAGGTCCCCGCAACGCAAACGAGTCCACCAATTATGCTCTCATTTTAGTGCATTTTCTATAAGCTTAGCGTGGCATTTTCAACGTTTATGATGATTTGTCAGTGCATTTGTGTTCAAAACGATGGCTGGCACCGCATATTCGCAAATTTTCTTCGTATTGCAATGGTGGTAAATGTTCAGTAAGCATATTAATGGCGGCCATGCGCTGGAAATGGTTGCGAAGACCCATATCGATAGGACTACGGGTATATCGAATATAACGACCGTGCTGAACATAGTTTCCATAACGAACCTGTGCATTCAGGCACTTGAAAATGTGCTCCGGGACAACAGTATCTGCCTTAATATTTGTCGCGCAACCTCTGGGCCAAATTCGGTAAAAACATGAATCAAGTACAAATTCAAAAACTCTTTTCAGGTGACTCTGTAAAGGCGATACCCTGGCTACCGCCGGTATATTCCAAATCAGTAAAAAAAAAATCATTAATTTCATCATCTCTGTTGGTCAATGTTGAAGGAGCAAAACATTCTTCCCCAACAATGAAAAAGCTAGGTCCGTGAACTAATCCCGCTTCTTGACCGCGGCCACCGCTGCGGAAATCATGCGGAACGAATATTTCGCGGCAAGTCAGCGCTAGTCAGCGGGCCTGACGTCACGATTATTAAAGGCGTGTGCTCATTGGCTCGAGTACAGCCGCTTTTGCCTCCGCCATCCGAGCTATGAAGACCTCCCCTCCCAGATGATTTACGGCAAACCGCTACGAACCTACGCCGGATTCACTGCGGGCGTTGATTTTACCGCACTCGTGCAACCATTCCTTTGTCATTACGGTCCGTCCCACGCAATGCAGAAGCGGCGGCGGCACTCGCGAACAGCCGGACAACACGCGTGCACAACAACACACGCTGTCTTCCCCCCCTCGGGCGGCGGTGGGTTATATCATGCGCGCGAGAGAGCGGCTAAACGTCCCGCGCCCCCGCGTGCCGTGGGGGAGCAGTGGGAGGAAGGGATACCAACCTCTGGGATTCTAATTAAAGGGAGCATTTCGGGCGGCAGAGAACGATCTCACGGGTGGGTGTGGTGTGGTAAGGGGGAGGGGGGGGGAAGAACCAAGCCGAGCGGAGATGGTGGGGGAGTGGCTTTGGATTCGTCGTCATGGCAATGGAACCGAAAGAGAAGGATGATTGTGGAGGGGTGTAAAGGGAAGGGAAAGGGGGTTGGGAGGGGTAGGCGTAAGTGACACCGGGGGGGGGGCGGAGGAGGGTAGTAGGGGGAGGCTGCCCCACGCCAAACCGTCCCCCAGTTCTCGGACATCGCGTTGGCCGTGTCCCCCGCTTCTGGCGGTGGCTAACGAAGGCCATTGCTCTCCCTCCGGACGCTAACGTGGGTTGTCGCGGTTCGGGCGAATTGCACCGACCGTGGAATAATAACGAGGGGGAGCACCACTAAAGTCCACAGAGATAAACTCGGGTTGCGGTACTGTCAACTCAAGACTAACCGGGGTAATGTTAACTGGGCCCACCTCGGATAATACGGAAGCGCGATCACAATTTGCGAAACAAATTAATCTTCACGTCTTTGACTCTTTTCCGTAGATCCTATGCTATGCATATAGGGAATACACTAAAATGAGCTCATAAATAAAGTAGAACTTCAATAATCCGGGCGTCAAAAATCCGGACCATCGATAATCCTCATTAACATCCGGTGAAAAATAAGTGGAAGTGAATACAATATACAGTCACTTCATAAAGTATCGCGACACACTACACTAGCAGTTCGTATAGGTCGACTGTCGAAGCTCAAAGTACGTTGGCCATCCTGGGTCGTCTTCGGTGACTATGAGAATCGTCGGGTACACTACGATATATATTTTAAGTCAAGTGGGACTTAACTCCGACATTGCTATCGACTTCGTCCGCGTTGGAAAGCTGACTTTGAAATGAATAAACTGCGGGAAGGAAGGGTATTTGCAACCCAGAGGCATCGTAATCATACTCGGCAGTTATCTTACGAAGACGAAAATGGAAAGAGCTCCTCTTCGCGAAACCAGCCCAACCCAGCGCGCTCTGATGGTGGGCTTGGTGAGAGGCGGGCGCCGAGTCAAGAGTCAATAGATATCATAATTTTCCATTAGGCGGGCAACTTAAAATATCAGCCTGTAATGCACGAAAGGCTCACCAGTTCGCATAGCCTAGTCGATAGCAGTGCCCAGTCTCCTTCGTGCATAGGTTGGAGCTCGTATTTACGTGCATTTGGCTCTTCTTCGTTTTACCTTCCCCCGATTTCACTCGCATAATCACTCAACTCCATTCAATATTGCCTTTTCACCACATTCCCCTTCTTACTTCTTTAACCGAATCTGTCTGTCCTCTCCTCTGAACGAGAGAGAACTCCCATAATGCAGTCCCACTTAACCCGGCGCTTTGTCTCAAGGAAAATGAAAAGTGTACCTGCAAATTCTCTTAGCTACCAGTGACGGCCCAGGATAGCCAACGTACTTCGAGCTTCGACAGCCGACATATACGATCCGCTAGTCTAGCGTGTCGCGATACTTTTTGAAGTGACTGTACATATTTGTGAAAAGTGTTGATGAAAGACTCTTTACAGTATATTTCATTAAAATACTACATAATACGTTCATATAAATTAAATGTTTCATTTATCTGCTCTAATTATGTAACTACAGTACTAAAGTTAATTACCATTTTTACGGTTTTTAGCTAAGTTTCTTTATGTTTAAGGCATCAAATGGCCTTTTTTTGGTTCTGTTCCAAAATCTGTACTTTTAGACAATCCGGACGGGGTCCGGATAAATTTGATCCGGATTATCGACGCTCTACTGTATGTAATTATTAGGACTTCCCACCGAGCAATTTCATGATAAACAACGTTGGATGGATGACAACTGAAAGACTTGCTTGTATTAAAAACTTTGGCATTAGAAAACCACAAAGTTCCTTAAAAAATTTAGCTTAAAGACGCACTTGTTTTCGTTGCGAAGACCTTTATCGAAGGAAAAATACCATCGATATTAAACGACCTTGATGTTCAGTTGATTCTAGCTCCTCTGCCAGCATTTCCTTGTGACTTTCTGCTCGCCTGTGATTGATTATTGTGTCCGAGACTCGAATGAAATGTAAGCTTTGTACTTCTTTCCATTTTCAGCGCTAACAATCTAATAAAAATATGTACGATTGATCCTCTCACACGATATGATTTTGAGTATTCTGAATTTGTTTTCAGTTCAGCGGAAACTGAGTACCTGATAAGTACGTATTAGCGTAAAGGTGTGATGGATTAGGTTAGGACTCTTTTCCGTACTTCATTTACCGACTAGATTGTGATGAAAAACTTTCATTTACATACATCCCTGCGGTGATAGCAAAGCAGCCCATTAAAGGTGTAAAAGAAAATGTTATAGGGGGGTGAAATGGTAAACTGCATTTTTGGAATATTTTGAGGGCAGCTCAGTGTTTGTTATGTCGCTAACGTCTACGTCTACGTGATACCCTGCGAGCCACCACGAGGGTGTGTGGAAGGGGGTGAAGATCACCAAACATGCACTATTGACATGCAAGTAGGATATTTAAGGGAGATATGCTAGATAATAGGGTCACATGGAGCTAGATGGTTAGTATCTACATAATAAGGAAGGGATTATTGGTTGTTATTACATGTATCGAGCACTACAGACTACTCTAACTATATTTCACCTACCTATCCCTTTGCTACGCTGCCTATTGTTCTCACTTGTAGTACGAGGGAAAAATGACATTTTAAATCTATCGGTACGACAATCTATCTCTCTAATCTTGTTAATATGATCAAGCCTAGCATAATACGCAGGGGTTCTCAATATATATCTAACGTCATCTGTGAACAACTCTGTTTCGAATTTACTTAAAAGGTTTAACATAAATTTAAACCTGCGTTCTGATAGTAATTCCTATTCTAGTTCTTCTATTAAACTCGTAACACTTATACAATTATCATAACGGCCTTTAACAAACCTAGCAGATCTCATTTGCACGCGCTCTAATTCTTTTATCATACCTTCCTCGTAGGGATCCCATATACTAGCGGCATATTCTAAGTGAGGCCTGACAAGTGTAAAATAGCTTCTTTCTCGTACTCTCTCATCGCATTTGCCTAGAACCCTTTTTACGAATCCTAATCTACGGTTTAATAAGTGGCTTACGGTGCTTGGGAAGAATAAATTTGTGTACCTTTCTGTTCAACAATGTATCTCCCTCACTTTTACAGCTCTGTCATTTATATTTCTGTCAGACTTAGAGATGAGTAAGGGGTTAAGCTGACAGCCTCCATGTCGAAATTAAATACAGCTGTTCTGAGTACCTACAGCAATCTGAGCCTAGCGTGTATAGCTACCTTGTCGTTTCTGAGAATCGAAATTAATGACGGGACCGCCCGATTTCCGAATCCCGAAGTTCGTTTCGCATGACGTAAAACGGCTTGGCACAGCCAAAAAATAAAGATTTGTACCTTGGATAACACAGGAACTCGGTAAAAAGGGACTCTCATAACCAAGAGACCACTCTACGCGCCTCAAATACAACTACAACTCACAGAAAAATGCGCAAGTCCACCGTTTCTAATTTCTGAGAGAAAGAAGAATTATGAAATATAGTGTAGGTCCTAAATATTCTATGCCTCTCACATCTTGGCAAGAGTATTCGATAATGTTTTAGTTAATTGGATCGTGGCCACAAAGAGACCAATTCGAACTCCAAATGAATATCGACGACATGCGGACGCCTCAGGCTACCACTATAAACAAGAAGCAGCTCTATCTACGATCATATTAAGATATTATGAGCGCAGAAATACATCGAGGTGTAGATTAGGGAGTGTGATAGGATATTATATCACCAATTTCTTGGTCAACTATATCACAACGCTTGGCGTCAGATAATCGCGGAGTTATCAACACGAGATTACGTAGCAAGATACAGACGGATGATATCACTTGAGTCCTTCTCATTCCGATCTAAAAATCTTTAAGGATGATGATAAAAAACACTCCAAAATCAACGAAACTCCTCTACACGCGATGAGGGTCAATTAGATAGATAAGCCATGAATTCGAAAAAGTTTCTCGGAAAAACGTTCATTCAAACATGGAGTATCAAGAGTTGAATCCTTTAAGTTACCAATTCCTGACGAAAGGAAGGATATTACTTCTCTTTCGCATAATATTTTGATTTATTACATTTCCAAACTCCTGTGAGACGTGGGAGGTTCCTGTATGTCCTCGAGTAGTGGGGCCAAATGTACCATAAATATTTTCTACTTCTACACACCACTCTGCGAGCCGCCACATGGGCGTGTAGCAGGGGGCGCTAGTACACTAGCCGTGTAAAGATGTAAGGGATAAGGTTTTGGGAGGTGAAATGGTGACATGTATTATGGGAGTGTTTATATTGGAGCTCAGTGTTTATTGTGGTCGCCTATTGTGCGCGGAAAGAACGAGTTTTTGCTTAGGCAGTGTATCTCTCTTATTTTATCGCATCTGCCAGACCAAGAGATGTAGTGAGACATCATGATAATATTGTGTCGCTCTGAAAGATATCAGTTGTAAATTTCTCAAGCAATCCAAGCCTAGCGTGTAGTCTCCGAGTCTCTAGAGGCTCCCACCTTAATCCCTCTAAAAGTTGTGAGACACTATATGTACGCTTTTTAACGCAACGCGCTGCTTTCTTTTGTATTTTATTAATTTTTTTGTCAAATCTTTATGACCAGGGCCCCAAATGCTCGCGGTGTATTCGTGGTGTAGCGAGGTGTGTTGTACAAAGCTGACTCAATAAATTGGACAGTGTAATATCAGTCATTATTCACTATACGAGTTGATTTTCTTTGTTTCATTGTTTATTGTTTTTGCTTTTGTCAGACTCCAATATTAATAATTAGTGAATTGTCATTTTAAATTAATACTCTGAAGTAATATTGCATTTATAATTTAATACGTACCTAAGAATTTGATAGTTCTGAATTTCTCAAGCAGACTAAGTTTAGCGTGTAGCCTCCGAGTCTCTAGGGGCTCCCACCTTAATCCCTCTAAAAGTTGTGAAACAACTTTTGGTTTATGGTTGCTTGCGGAAACTCACATAGGAAGAAACACGTTGGCTTGTAATTTCTGTTACGAGAGAGGAAAAATATCGTTATAACTATCATAAGTTCATCTCCTTAGCTGGAGAACTAAAGGCAAACACCGTAGCGGACTATTTGTATCAATCATGAAGAATTAATCGCGCAGTGTGTCACATCATGGGTTCAGAAAAGTCACTTTGATGCTTGATGGCCATCCATTTACAACACCATCCAGCTCTTCACCAAGCAACAAGCAAAATCTCGTGCCTTTCACCTCCATCCATCGACCCGGTATTCGGGTTGTGGGCAGTGATCAACTGAATGCCTTAAAGGTTAACTCCACAAGAAAGCATCATCCCAGCTAGATGGAGAGATAGAGGGCAACCGCCTGCGACGATAGAAATCATAATGGCTGCCTATGAGACTTGGAAGAGACTAAGAGACTTAAGATTTAAAATGTCATTTTTCCCTCGTACTATAAGAGAGAACAATAGGCAGCGTAGCAAAGTAAGGGATAGGTAGGTGAAATATAGTTAGAGTAGTCTGTAGTGTATGATGCATGTAATAACAACCAATAATCCCTTCCTTATCATGTAGATACTAACCATCTAGCTGCATGTTACCCTATTATCTAGCATATCTCCCTTAAATATCCTACTTGCATGTCAATAGTGCATGTTTGGTGATCTTCACCCCCTGCCACACACCCTCGTGGTGGCTCGCAGGGTATCACGTAGATGTATATGTAGTTGGTTAATCAATGGGTATTTCAGCTGATAAGTTGATGTGCTCCTAAATGCTTGGTTCTCGATCAGCCACGCGGTATTAATATCATGCCAGTACCGCGTGGCAGATTATGTAGCAGCGACACAGAGAATATCACAAAGAATTATCACGACGCCACACTACACTTCTAAGTCTGACGAAACCGATGAAATAAGATGGATACATTGCCGAACAGATAGGTACAAAAACTCGTTCTTTCTGCTAAATATAAGCGACCATAGTTAAAAATGAACTCCGCTAAATACACTCCCATTATACACGTCACAATTTCACCTCCAAAACCTTTATCCGTGACATCGTTACACGGCTAGTGTCCTATCACCCCCTACTACACACCCATGCGGCGGCTCACAGGGTTACGTAGATATAGATGTTTTGCTAGATGCTTGAATGACTCTTGCATCTCGCCAACATAGGTGAATTATACTTTAATACAAATAGTTTCTGCAGCATTTGTTGGACAGACTGTGTATTGCATGTTGGTGAAAGTTACTCGTACACTACAGTGCATGTTGATGATAAATCATCCCTTGCCAAATACCCTTGGGGAGGCTTGCAGGGCAATATGTAGACGTGGATGGACCGCCCGTTGAAGCTCAGTCGCCAAAAGTTAAGCATCGTTGGCCTCGTCTCGAATCCGTCGATGAATCCTTCCTACTCGCCCGAGTGCTGTTGAACACCGCCAACAAGCGGCAGAAAATACGTACGAAATCACTTGACACGTAAGCCAGGACTACTATTGCTAAAAATGGAAACAAAAACAGATTTAAACTCAGGAGCAACCAGGGCATTCTACCATAGAACGACCAAAGGTCTCAGATACGTTCCAATCATAGCACACGAAATAATATTTTCAAGAGCTTGAAGAAAACACGGTTTTAATTTTTTTTTAAATAAAGCCGAAACTCCCAAAGGCGACGACAATGGGCTCATATCATTCTCCACAACCCCCTAATTAAAACCGGCGTACGGTTAGGCGTTCGTTACAAAAGGTGGACCCGTTAAGCGAGAAGCTTCCCCCCCCCCCCCCCGCTCGGGAAAGAACGAAAAATAACGAGTTCTCCGAATAAAACGCGTGGGAAGATCGGCGACGGGGAGGGAGGTCGGTTTGAGCACGTGGGCAGGCTTGGAGACCGGACAACCTCCATTTAAAAGCATGCGAGAGTTCCGCCGCACGCCTTAAATATATATAAACGCGCACACCTTTGGCCCACGCATTCCCCCTCTCGCGGGCATCACACCTATTCCGTTCCTTTTAAAAAAACAGCCGAACACCGTCGACCGTTCACTCGTCTGCTTCGCGAGAAACGAAGAGCGCGGAAGACGACGGAGCATACGTCGACTTTGAGGTATTTTGAACGAAAAAACATTTCACCTATAAATCGACCAATTTTGTCTAATTTTTAAAGAA
The DNA here is from genome assembly GCA_963169105.1 of Ceriagrion tenellum. Classification (NCBI taxonomy): domain Eukaryota; kingdom Metazoa; phylum Arthropoda; class Insecta; order Odonata; family Coenagrionidae; genus Ceriagrion; species Ceriagrion tenellum. The sequence goes on along the minus strand of OY720642.1, from coordinate 66,343,897 downwards.
AATTATCTCACTCTTCTAACGATACGAAAATATCAGCCGCTTAACGAAATACTTTCCAAGATTTTTGACAAATAATACCAGCCCTTTTACATGGGAAATGGTGCGTGTATTCACTCCAGAGAGACCTTATTTGAAAAATGAGGAATTTACAACACCTATCTAATCAAAAAATTGATAAGTGGTTATGTTATCTCGACTCGATTTGAAAATAAATCATACTGTCACCGCAGTAGTTATTATAGGATAATTTAAAAAACCTTCCATTGTGAAGAGGTTTAAATGTACCGCGCGAAAAAATGAGTCAAGTGAAAGACTTTATGCAGGTATCTCCATTTGATTACTCAGAATTTCAGCCACATTAAAATGTACTGCAAAAATCAAAACGTATAATTCGTATATGGTCTCCATTATGACTGGGGAACTACCTCGCTCAAACTACCTTAATCATTGTTAATTGTTGCCAAACCTCATATCTGGGCATATCGATTGATTGTGATCGCATTGTACTTCAGTGATTAATAACACGCCATCATTTCATCGTAATATTTGAAGACCATGGGTGATTCCCAAACGCGCTGCCCACATCGCAACAGAGGGACGCACATTAGGGCACGCTGTAACAGACGACTGGAACGCATCTGCGCTTATCTTTCCAAGATGGCGGAACAATCGCCAATATTAGTAGTTATAACCGTGGTTTTAACTGCATTTCATCCCATAAATACAGATGATTATACAATAAAATAGCTATTTAGAGTAATCACCGAGTCAAACTTAATCATCGTTGTTCAAGACTATGTAACGTACCACCGTACAATACGAAGAAAACATTTTGATACCCCAATCGAGGAGACAAAATAATAATTTGAAGAACAAAAATATTAGGTCGTTAATTATTTTTTGAGACATCATCTCACTGTAATAGCCAGCGTAGTGTTTCGGAATCTACTGTTACAGATTATCCCACCATCACCAGAGTCGTCTGATACCGCTGATCAAACGAGTGCCCGGATGAGTTTCAATCTGTGCCTGGCAACTGACGTCACGGCGACAGTAAAAAAAGGACCAAAACCGGAAGAATTTTACACTGATCAGCGCAAATGTGCAAGTGAAATGCTCACAATATTTTACCAGCGAGGAAAAAATACGAACAAACGTATCTACGAAACGACATTCTTAGGAAGAAAAAAACGCCGTAAATACATTACAAGATAACACACCTGGGATTACGAATGCCAAAAAATTGTATAATGGTCATTAAGGATCCTCGAGACATCCTCCCACTTCATCGAGCATACTCTTTCATACGATAAGATATCAAATTCTGAGTGCAGGAGATAGGGAGCAATGGGAATGATACTTTAAAGACGAATCACGAAGAACGATTAGTAACGACAAAATAAGTTTTAGGAATAGTTTGTGAGAAAAGTTTTTAGATGAAAATAGACAATATTTTATACTATATCATTTATTTCTCACACACCGCAACAGCAGTCAACACGGCTGGTTAAATAGGCAATTTAGAAGGTAGCCAAATCAGATGAACCGCTGACTAAAACCCCTTCTCAGTATGCTATCAACAAACAACAGAACCTCTTGCATACCTGCTTCATCCATGTAAGTTCTAATATTCCTACGCCCCGTGCGAACACACATACAACCTAAAAAACGGCATAGCTTTCACAAAAACTATCATATTATGCAATGAAGCGCACGTTCGGTAAGAACTAACACTCTTCCACAACTTATACGAGAAGTAAACTGAGCAGCAATTAAGAGGTGAAAACACGAAAGCGCGCGGGTAGCCATTACCCGAGATTTACGCTAAAACAAGTCCTCTCTCGATTCCTCTTGAGCGAACCTTATACGCGGAAAGCACAGGCACGCCTGCGGGGACCCATTACGTCACTTGGCACCGATCTCTCTCAGCCTCAACGGGCGGGCATGATGGCACTTTCCGAGGTTACCCCGCGGCTGCGCTCTGAGGTTCCGCGGCCAAACGGCGCGTCTCTATCTTTGCCGCCTAGAAATCTTAAAGCGTAGCTCACGCAACCGGTACAGCTCTTTCAATAACACACGATACATACTGGAAAATGAGACTAGTTGCAAGAAAGACAACATTTATCAATCAGGACATTCAAAGATATCCACACTCGACAGAAAAACGTCAACTTCGATTCTCCAGCGTGATTCCGCCATTTTATACAAGAAAACAACAATGCTGGCGACGCGAAATGGTGGGAACAGAGGGTTTCGCGGGTGGGCCCGGAGCATCGGAAACTCGTAATGGTAGAAACCTCGAGCGTTATTTATCTCGGCCACATTGAGTCGACAGATGTTCGCAAGGACGTTGGCGCACGTGCAGTGACGTATGTGTTTCAGACAAGACCGAACTCTCACGAGGGAGAGCTAAAAATGAAAGGAGGCATTTAAAATGAAGAGCCGACGACGTTTTAAAACCTCACGATCAAAAGTTAGCACCAGGAAAGGCGGAGGAATGCTCATTCGACGGATTGCACTTGGTGCTGGCATAGGAGACCGCCGATTGAAAATTAGACTCAACCTCATGTGTAAAGTTAAAACCGATTAATTTTCAGACGAATTTTTCAATATCTTGCGAATTCCAACATACATGTTGGTCATGCATACATGGTAGATCACACCGTGAGAATAAAACAAGGGAAATAGATTTCATCACAGAAATGTTTAAAATGTCGTTTTCCCCGCGATCGATAAGAGATCATAATGGCTGCGTTAAGACTTTGAAGATTTGTTGACAGATAGTGTAGCTCAATAATTCATATGCAACCTAATGCATGTTTCTAAATCTGCCGAGTAGTGCTAACACCATGTTTTCCAAGTTCCCTGCATGACTCAGACTCATGAGTCAGTTTTTCATAGTTACACTATGGATTATTTTAGTAGTTTTTGAAGAGTTTGTAATATACCGATAGTGTGGTGATTGTTGGTGAAAGTAAATTTCTTCAGTGTAGTTCATGTTGGTGATAAGTAACCCCCAGCCAAACACCTTTTTGGTGGCCTGCAGGATAATATGTAGATGTAGATGAGGAATTTGGAAATAATCGGAGGCAAAGCGTTCATAATCCGGAGCAAATATATAGAGCTAAACGTTTTGAAGCTACCGTAATTACTAAAATTATTAATGCAACAGATATGCACGATATTACGAGGGAGGGAGATAAAAGTTGCCGAGAAAACTATTCCGTTGCAAAGCGAAATTTCCTCCAACGGAAGCGGAAAACACAAAAATATTACGAAAATATTACACACAAAAATATTACGAAATGATTTCATCACGACATGATGGAATGATGAGATAGCAAGGTGTTAACAATTCTCGTGAGGAAATCAGTTCATGAGTTGTGAAAAATACGATTATGAATATGCCATGCCCTCCACATCTATAACTTGAAGTATTTAGGATCGATTCCAAAATGTTAATTGGACCCTAACTGCAAGATAACGAAACCTTTTCGTTAACCTGAAGTAAACTGTAAGTTTTGGTCATGAATATAACATCAAACTGCCGGTTAGTTGATGTGAGTGTTATCAATTGAAGAGCATATAAACTTCGGTTTATACATAGCCAAAATATTATAGGATAATAAAACGGGGTCTAAAGAAAGATAATATCTAGGCCAGCACTGAGCAAAGAAAAAAATATACTACGATGACACGTTATTAAAATGCACTTCGATGAGCGGTACACCTGGTGATCTCAACAGCATGGCACGCTATCAACCCTGACAAAACGGTGGAAAATGCCGCATTTGCTGAGCTCTATATTAGCGTCCATCCAAGAAAATTGCGCAGTTGAAATAAATACAGTTGACTACAAAATAACAGTTTGTCACGATCGTATGATTTAAACGAACCCCACTATCATGGATTTTTCGGTCACGTGATTCGAATTCTGAAACGGCAGTGGGCGAGTTCACCGATTGGCTACATTTCTATAACCTGCGCGATTATCCAGGACGAACTAATGCTGATGCACCAGCAGTCGTGGTCTCATCAACTTTAATAGCGTATAGTGTACTTCATACTGGTGATGACTAACCCCCTACCATAGGCTTGTGCGATGAGTCGATTCATCGAATTCATCGGCGATGATTTTTGTCATCGCGTGGCGATGAACCGCGTCGATGACAATCAATGTCATCGATCATCGACGTCGACTAATTAACTGAAGTCGATGAGCTGATAAATAAACTGACGCCAATGAGTCGACGAAATCACCGATGTAGATGCATTAGATGAAAATTATTTGTGTTGAGTCGCCCGCCCGTGCCTATCCCTACCTTTCCGTCGGCGATGAATGAATTCATCGACTTATCGAGGTCGGTGAGTTCATCGACTCATTGACGGCGATGAATTCATCGACTCAACGTCGTCGATGACAATCATCGAAACCGAATCATCCCGATGATTTTTTTTTCATCGACCCTCGATGGGCAAATTCGTTCATCGCACAAGCCTACCCTACCATATTCTACAGAGGTGGCTAGCTGGGTAATATGTAGATATTTGAGCAACTCCTCGATTCAGCCCGTCAAAGGAGGTTTGAAGAAACTCGTGTGGGCAGAAGACGAGAAGAAGAATGAATAGCCAAGAGGCGGGGGAGAAAAGGGGGAAGGTCTTGGGGTCTCCAGACTGTGCGATGCTGTCGCGGGACTGGCTCACTAAAGGGGGCAGCAGGATAAAGGGGGGAGAGAGGCTACAGGGGTGGGGTGGAAAGAGTTCCCCCGGCGACATCTCCCCAACCAGTAACCCTTCCACGACTCCAGCCTCGCTCCTAACCCTTTTTACTCCCCGCTGCTCTAAAACCCTGCCCCCCCCTATTCACATCTTCTCTCCCCACGGGCAATCTCTTCCCCAACCCATTCCCCATGGGCAGTCGTTCCAAGGAACGGGCGAACGCCCGTCCCTTCCAGATGGAGGCCATGTCGTTCCTTCCTACTCCTCCGCGCACAAACACACGCCGTATATATGTACGCGAGCCCTAGCCAGTAGGCAGCTTTAATAAGTAAAGGGAACTGTCCTTCTAACTGGAGACTTATTTTTCTTTTTTTTTAACTGCCCATTTTGGCCTCCCACAGACCGTTGGCCACTTGAAGCCACTGAAATGTGAGGAGGATTCGCAGACTTGGGAGCCCCCGTGGAGCTATAGCAGCCAATTTCAAAACGACAGAGAAGACGATCATGAATCGAATTATGGAATGCAACACTGCAAGGGGAAGTGGGTACTGTGTCAATAATATACGGCTACGTTACCTGAGTCATGCATTAGCTATGTGTTTAGGATTCAAACGTTACCCCACTTAGCTGTGGGCTAAGATGAAATGTGGGGAGATCAGGTTGGTGTGGTGGCTAGAGTACTGGCTAACCATACGAATGGCCAGGGTTCAAATCCCTGTGGAGGATGTTTTTCAGAGGAAACCCTACTCCTACTAGAGTGTCTTGTAGAGGGCGCTTAAGTGCAGTACTCCATCTGTCGGATGAGACCTTAAGCCCTGGTCCCCTTGGCACCTTTCATTATGAGCAGGCTAATGCCGACGCCGGGTTTCTATCCTCCCTTCCTCCCTTACCTGTCCCCTAAGCGAAAATGACCTTTGCTGTCGGTCGCCTCCCCGAATACCCAATCCTTAGATGAAATGTAGAGAGGAGCAGAATAGAAAGGACCATATGGAACACCATAGAGAAAAGAAGAACATGATGGATCGGTCACACACTGAGACTCAATGGGTTTGTGAAGAACATAATTGAAGGCATAATAGAGGGAGAAGTCCCCAGAGGAAAACCCAGGAATAAGTTCATGGACCAAATAAAGAAGGAAGTACATAGATGGAGATACCAGGAAGGAAGAGGCCTTGCATTAGATAGGAAAGGGTGTAGGGCTGCAGTCAACCAATCTTAGGATTGAACAACCAACTGACCACTTAGCTCAAATCACGGTACACCATATAATTTTTGTCAAGTCCTGTCATGGACACAACAATTCATCAAACTCTTACTTACTCATATGATAAGAAATAAAAGTAGTGCCCTGTCAATCAACAGAACACCACTTAGCTCAAATCATGATACGCCATATAATTTCTGTCAACCCTGTATATACCCTGACATGGGCATCGCAATTTTACAAACACTTACTTGCTCATATGATAAGAAGTACCAGTAGTACCCTATCAATGGAAAGAAAAACATGAATGAAACAATCCGTTAGGATCCCAGGGAAGAAAACTTGAAATTATAAACCTATGGCTTCCAAATGGACTGCGGCTTTACATGACCTTATTGGGGTACAGGCAGTCGTGGTTTTAAGTCTCAGAAGCAGGACTGGTGGAATAAGACCCAGTACTATTCACTGAATTCTTTTCATAGCACTTCAATGTGCCTTAACACTTCAGTGTCACAATCTGGTCCAAAGATCTGACCTTGTTACCAAAGATGAGGGTGAGGCTTTTAAAATGAGAGGTACCTTCAAAAAATTTCGAGGGGATAAAACCAACTTTAATACAACTTACTCATCACTATTGCGTTCTAACATTTTTTTTCAACATAGTTGAATTCACTTGAAACAGAATTTCACACTGGTGACCCCACAACATGCACTATCTTTCCCAATGTTCTGGCGTACTTAAGTGGAAAAAGTGAAACAAAGTCTACAACATCAAACATATATTATTTGGGGCTTGACTTCATTTCAATAAATTATGTTGGAGGCAAATGATAAAATATAGTGACTTGGTTAACGCACCAATATGACTACCACTTGAATCCCAGGACAGCTAAGGAATATCCTCATGAGCTACAGGGAAATAAATTGATGGGTTATAATACTGAATAATGAAATACATAGAGGATTACAAACATGTTATCATGCTGAGATGTTTCTGAAGAATTGAGTAGACATAAATCAAACATACACCTAAAATCTAACAAAAAAATATGACAATCATGATTAAATGATTAAGGCAGAAACGTGGACCCTCAGAAAGAAGGATGAGAATAGGCTGCAGGCATTTGAGATGTGGGTGTGGAGAAAGATGGAGAAGGTGAGGTGGACTGAGAGGAAGACTAATGAGGAAGTGCTTGAGAAGGTGGGTGAGGAAAAGAAGCTTCTGAATGAAATCCGGGATAGGCAGGGTAGTTGGCTGGAGGTTGTACTTAGGGACGATGGATTGCTCAAGAATGTGATGGAAGGAAGGACGTTGGGCAAGCGGGGAAGAGGAAGAAAGAGAATGGGTTTCATGGATGGGATGAAGAAGGGTAGATGGTACGCTGAGGCAAAAAAGGTGATAATTTTGATATGGAGCATAGTGTTGTATGGAGCAGACACGTGGACCCTCAGAAAGGAGGACGAGAATAGGCTGCAGGCATTTGATATGTATGCGTGGAGAAGGATGAAGAAGGTGAGGTGGAGAGAGAGGAAGACTAACGAGGAAGTGCTTGAGATGGTGGGTAAGAAAAGAAATCTTCTTAACGAAATTCATGATAGACAGAGTGGGTGGCTGGAGGATGTAATTAGGAATGATAGATTGCTCAAGAATGTGATAGAAGGAAGGATGTTGCGCATGTGGGGAAGAGGAAGAAAGAGATTGGGTTTCATGGATGGGATGAAGAAGGGTAGATGGTATGCCGAGGCAAAAAAGGATGTACTAGATCAAGATAGGCCTCTGAAAGTGTAGAAAACCAGGAGGATATTCTCTGACATTCAACAAAACCTACCTTTACCGGTAGAATACTTTAAAAAAAGGCACTTAATGCCACCATCATGAGACTAGCACGTCCATACACATTAAATACTCTTACAAATACAATTCCTACAAGGATATTATTAGAAACAAACACCTAATGGAGCGAAAATTACCAACTCCAGAAGATACATCACAAAATAATTTTATACACGCCTAATTCATCCAAGAAACTAGGAATAATTTCTCTACACTACCAAATTAACTAACATTGTAATTAGATTGAAAAGCCAAATACCTTTTTCACATTTAATTATTTAAAAGCCCAAAATGAAGGTTCCTCTCTTGGGTCGTCATCTGGAGGATGGGGAAGTTCTGTGGAGGAACGGAAATTTGGACATTTGTGACTCTTCTAGATATAGATGATAAACTAAGACAGGTATTTTATGAAGAGCCCTTGAAATAACTGAATATACACATTTCACATCATCAACAAAGGTTACAGTAATAGAGGAGTTATTGAGATAACCACCAACTACAGGGAACTCGCTAAACCTACTACAGCTAAGAATAACTGAAGTTGGGATATTTCTCACAAAACCATTAATAGAAATGTGACTCGTGGTCAAGATACTAGAATCATAGTTGGCATAACATTTTACTTCAAGGTTAGCTATTTTTAACGGCCACTATTCGATGCTATAGTTAACTTCTGCCAAGCACATTATCTCATGATGGTAATTGATAATTGGGCTTCTGGAAGCCTCACTGGAATTTGCGCTAACTCTGAAAAAGTTTAACAAATGAGTTCCGGCAAATAACAACCTATAATCAAGTACTATTGAAGAAGACAGTCAAGATGATTATTATTCCAACTCAAAGACAATACATGCCACCCAACAATGAAACCAGCTCTTTAAAATGCAATGACATAACATAAGAAAAAAGGAGCGACTAGAAGATTGACAGATCTGTCCATGACTCATTCTGAAACTAACATCTGGCAGAGTAGTGAACAGTACTTGTTACCCTATAGATCTGCCTACCTACTGTCTCAGCAGAACTGAATATTACATGCAGAAGGAGAGCCTTATCACAATTTTACCCACCCCTTCTAGTCCCTTGAGGGAATTTCATAGGATGATTGAAATGCCACCACTCAAATCACGAGGTGGGGCACTAATGGCAAACCTTGATATAACAGATACACATGAAGTTATTTCAGGTTTCACGAGAGACAGAGAGAAATATATTACTCCACAGCACAGTCTGGGATCAAAATATCAGAGCCCAACCAAGCTACCAGACAGAAAAACGAAGGATTCTTCCTTTGTCTCATTTGGCTCAAGCAGCGAGTACATCTGTGCTTGAGAAGACTGTTGTTAGGGATTGAGAGGGGAAAGAATTTAGAAAGAGAGTAAGGTGATCATTGGGAAACCCTACATGGAGACAAGTTACACATGAAATGGTCCATTGATTCTCAGAGTTCATCTTAAATCCAATGATGTTGAGAGGGGATACGACATGCTATCACATCCTTGGAACGTAGAAACGCCAAGTACTTTTTGGCAATGCAATTATCGCTAGTTTTTTCCTAATGATCTTCAGCATAAGTAAACCATTTGGAAAAATGAACAATCTGGGAATTTCAGCAAAAAATTTTACCGCACAGTAAAATTAATGCCCACTCATAACTACTCTTTAATGCCAACCTACAATGCCTTTATATGATGAAGTTGATAAAGACTGAAGGAATGCATCAACTACTGTTTTACATTGGGCACTATTAATTCCAAAGACAGCATCTATTTTATACTTGAGTAACGTCATATCAAAAGATATTAATCTCTCACATTTCTCATTCTTTACAGGATTTTATCTATAACAATCAATTCAACACATTCACACCATTCTGCATGTCAAAAGGATGATCATAGCAAAGAGCAATATTAACATGGAAGCAAAATTAATTCATTCTATATCATGTCTACATTCAAACTACAAACATCCACTGTAGGACAGATAGAGCATCTAGCAGGCTATCTAGCAGGTGTATCCAATTAAAAGATAAAGTATCACTGGAATTACTTTATTGTCTTGAAAACAAAAGAGAAAAAAGATCATATTAACTTTGAAAATGCATTTTATGCTCAAAGATTCAATAAATACCCAAGTTTGCAAGTCTTAACTTTCAAATCCCTAATCATCACCTCAACTTATAATTCACGTTGTCCTTCCGTTAGATCTCACACAACATGCTTTATGAGCTGATTCAATGCATTCTATCATAATAATAGGAAATTTGAATTCTAAAATCAGTAAAGCTCATTGAAAAATCAAAGAAATAACCTCACTAGCACTGCTGACTATAATCAGAGTAGCACAGTGGTGATTGCACTATGCCAATAAGTATATGCTTTCATAATTAGAACATTTTGGACAAATTCCAGAAGATGCACAACCGGATGAAAAACTAAAAAAATATGGTTGATCCCATCCTTGAAATGTTTTGAAACCTCACTAAATGCATTGAATATTATTATTTGAAAAACAATCGCTGCAACACAAAAATGTATCCATGAATATGATTTACAGATCTACCTCGTCTCTACAAAATAACATTTTAAGTGAGATTATACTACATATTTAGCACAGATAATTATTCTATTGAATTCAGTCTTAGACATTGTTAGGAGGATATACTAAGAACCTACCAGTGATGAATTTGACACGTTTCTCAATTTGAGATCCTCACTTAAATTTAGTTGTATTAACAAGGCCTCTCCTATGAAGTACTAATATGAGATTTTTCCAATTTGTTAAGACTCAAATTAAAAATGGGCATACTCAGAAAAGCCAATAAACCAATGTCCTCAATGAAAAATGTAACAACAGTTGTGTGTGAAACACCCCTTTTGTTTTGAATGAAATGAGGTTATCAACTCGGGTGTCTCCATAGAAACTAGGACATACCAAATGGGTTAAGGGGAAAATCTTGGTTTCTGTATTACATACTACTGAGATCGTGCACTGGTATCATCATCAGCTGCATAAAGGAATACATTCTGGGCTAGTGAGTTGTATTTCATTCAAATTTAAGCCAAAAATATGAACAGCAATGAGATAGGTATCAGAATATTAATTAGCAGCAAAAAGTACTCTAAGGTGACCTGTGGCAACTGTGAAAAGCTATTCCACTAACATACGTCACTGTTGCATGTAATGTAGGGAACTATAACATATATTACTCCATATGAATCCTAAACTCTCATTTCACCTTGACCTCTGGGGGTCCTTGAATTATTGGCAAGTCTAGGCATACAAAACCGAGCCAATCCACTTTTAACGCAATCAACATATAAAAAGGACGGGTAATATGCACCGGCTTCATTTTGCTAAAAAAAAAGGCCTAGACATAACATATAATAATAATTGACATGAAAATCTAGAAGACTTGAAGCTATTAAACTAAGGCTTCAATTATCTTCTTGAATGATTTTAATTTCCTTTATAATAATACAATATTTCCCTCTTGATTGCTTCATTTTCAACTCAAAAACCTGCATCACATGATGGCCATAAATACATTGTGATCAAGGAGTAACACACCAGGAAAATAAAAAGATTTTACACAAATGACATTGGATGCCTTAGTATATCACAACAAAGCAGAATTAGTCTTTGCCATGAGAACAATCTAAGGACAAAATTAGTGTTCACCGGGGAGGCCTGATTAAGATTTAGCATACTAACACTGCTCCTTTGATCAAACACGACAAAAGAACTTGGGTACTTACAGCAAATCCTCATAAATTAAAGACAATATAATATCCACTATAATACAGCTGAGGAATATCAAACAGGAGTTTTGGTGTCCACGATTTCTCATACAAGGGCAAAATAATGAAAAATATCTCCTACACTACCAATGTACATTATAACCAATAACTAACTATGATATTGCCATCTAATACTTCAAATTTAACTCTTCAAATGACTAGTTTCAAGCATTCCATCAAATGACCATAACGTTTACGAGAATTTAATCTCACATGCCAACACACTAGGACAGAAATATCAGTGTTGTACATCTGCTATGGGGTACGGAATCCAACTTCTCATAATCATGCTAGGAAAATGCAAAATGTGTGCAAAACGATTTCATAGAATTTGGTATCACATAAGACCCTCAATTCATCATGTCATAATTCACACAATTGCTGCCGTTTGCTTCCTCCTGCATTCTATTATTAGCCAATGAGCGACTTATTCACTAGTAACCCCTTAGTTGAGGGAATTTAGGATATCCACACAATACTTGACTAAACTACAGAGAAAGAGTAATGAATGCATATGATGCACATGCCTGGCACTCGGGCAAATTATTATCTTTCAGCAATGAACATCGAAGTCAAGGTAGAACAAAGTGTATGAATAGTGGAAATGTCACAGCTCAATTCATTACTTATCTCTGATTCACCCAGCAAATATCCTCACGCTATCAAACAAATAATAACCTTCTATGGAAGGAATATCATCCAAACACTTATAGCCTTTTGGAAAGCCCACACTTCAACATATCAGTGAAAACAGCGTCGGGCTACTTCCGCAGATGACACATACAAGCCATTTTATCACTCAAAAGGAGCATAGGCAAGTTCTCTCACATTTTTAGCTACCTCATTCATACGCTTAATAAACGAATGTAGGTAAAAGTTGAAGGGTACCTTTAACTTTCGTATAGCATAGTTATAGTATTAGTTCGTTATTCGAGTATCACTATGAAAGGAAAAACGCATCTGCATCCAGCTGAAATGCGTGATACAATTAAGGATTAACCAAAGAAGCAAGCACTTAAATACCAATTCCAACTGAATCTAGGAATGAAACCATACACTGATTCAAAGCAACTTATTAAGGATCTGCACCAATACATTAACAAGCGCAAGCTAAAATTCGTAAAATGAAGAATAAGTACACTAATATAAATCGCGAAGTACACATTTTTCATAACTCAAATAGCCCAACATCGTATCATCTATTGAACAGTAACATAAATGTAAAGAGAATGGTAACGATATTGATTTTTAAGAAACTACGCCAAGTTCAAATGGACGTATTGATTCTGGACTAGGAAAGAATGCAAAAGGTCTATGGGCTATGAAGATGCTATTCCATAGCATTAATACTTCTATGTGGATCGGAACTGGACGAATGAACTTGAGAGCATAACGCCAAAAATAATCATGACAACATACACACGTAACACCCGTCTGGATCCGAGTTGCACTAAGTGATTATTACCAAGAGCATGAAACAAATACACACCACTTCACCGCTATTTTGCCGTACATCTAAACCAAACAAATTAAAACTTCATGCTCAGATAATAAAATATCAGTTTCCAAAAGCATGGATTATCACAGCACATTTCAAATTCAAAGTCCTCAAGTCTTCTAACCATAAGGTGTAATATTACACGATAAAATCAATACAAACTTAACTTAAAATGCACCTACTACACAAAAAACATTATAAATGCAAAAATACGACCACTCAAGAGCATAAAATTCAAGAAATCAATACAGACGTAGAAGCGAAAACTCAACTCACTGATGAAATTTCAACTTTTTCGCACATAACTTCAATAGCTTAGTAAAAATTCGAACTTCTCATTAAAACTTCAACAAGATTGCATTACATTTTCACTCAAGAACGTCAGAAGCTGGCATGTAATGTGAACATTCACGGGTTCATTGCGCAGAAGCTTCAGTCGATTGTCAGAACATCGGGTCTTCCCACAACGCATCACGGCAATAAAAGTCAGAGATGAATCTTCCATGCAGCAGAGGGGTGAACATGAGCAGTGATATTCTGCCTTGCAGGCCATCATGCAATAACATACGAGGATGCAAACAACAACTACACTATTCACAAGTAGCACAGTCTACTTTTCTTTCACGATGAACGAAGGGTAGGTAGGCAGGAAAGAGGAGGGGCGCTCTCACTGCCTTTTGCATTCTAACGGTAACGCAGCCCCCCATCTGTGACACAGACATCGATTATCACACATTCCCTGGCGAGATAACAAAAATCGATGGTGTTGCAGAATGAGATGAGGTCTTCAGACACAACACGGATGCATCACTGGGTCCAACACACGGTTCCGAGAGCCGTAAATACTACTTCTCTTAAAGAAACTACTTGAACTTTACTTACCTCTTAGGTCCAACGTAACGATACTCCTTCGTTTCTCTTTCACGGCTCCCTGCCGCTCTCTTCCACACACACATATACACACATAAAAAAGCTCCCACCCAAAGTGGCTAGCTTAGTTCTCTTGCTTGCAAGGCACACCCCTATCGGCCTGCGACGAACTGTGTTGGGCGGGGAACGTACGGACGTGAGCGTTCGAAGAGCTAAGGGGAGAAACTGAAAGAGTATGAGAGAGCGGAGAGGGAGAGAGAGCGCAAGAGAACTCTCCGTGACGTCACCACCGGATGTTGCCACAGTCACCAGTCGGATGTTTACATCCGTGCACGGTGAAGGTTTGCCCGAAAGATTTTCCAACGAAACATTGTCCGCGGAAGGAAAATCACGGCTAGGTGGAAAATACGGTCGAAATATTAAAGCGTCGCCGTTGGGGAAGAACGAGGAGCGCGTCTCGAGTGGCTTGGGTATCGATTCGGAAACAAAAAGCGAGAGAGAGAGACGATGTGTGTTGGTTGGCTTGTCTGCCCACTCGCAGCTCACGCACTCACACAGTCGAGCTTTCTCGGGCTCCTCGTTCGCTCTCACACACACACGCGCGAGATCTCCAGACTGGTCCACCATATATGGCGATGGCAGCCGTACATGTATGCAAGCTATACGGGCGGCGGATGTAAAAATAAAGTGTATGCCGCGGATTCATAAGCAAAGTTAGGGTCTAAACGGTGCATTTGCTTCTTTAAACATTTAGAGGCGGCGGAGTAGGACGTACGTGCACGACAGTGTGGGTGTTTCTTTTTTACTCTCTCCTCTTCTTCGTCTCCCTCGCTAGCAGACGGAACGAGGCGGACGAGCGTTCTCATCAACCTTTTCATCAAGTCGACGTCATTCATAGCCCAAGCGCGCTGCTTGAAAGGCAATGGCGAATGCCGGGGGATGAAAACCACTGGTACCGGCTGGCTCTTAAGCACTCGCTTGCATAATAATAGGTTAACCAGTAAGCGAAAAGGCGTAATCAAAGAAAAAGACCTGGGGTTTAAACATTGCAATCGGATAAGAAGCCGAGAAAATGATCGTACGTGGTAAAAACTATAATTATAATAATAATGTTTATCAGGGCATACGCCCGATTTTAAATAATATGCATTCATCAGTACTACAAAACAATGTAAATGTATGCATATGAAAGGACATAATTACAATCACACAATAATTAAACTAATTGGATTAGATTGATTCATACGGCAATTCTAATTAGATTGATTTATATAATATACATAAAGAGTTCTGTGCACTTCTTCTTAAAAACATGTAAGGTATTACCACAGTCTAAATTAACAGTCATCTCGGCTAGCTGAAAAATGGAAATCAGTAGGCTGAAAGGACGCAAGTCAAAATGAGTATTGTACCTGAATAGAAAGACAGTCAAAGATAAATTTAATATGAAAGTATATTTATTTTGATTTTTCAAGAATGAGTGATTTAATTTAATTGTAATACGCACGAATAAATAAGTACACACACTCTTGTTTGACTAATATGGTAACAATGGTATAACCATGGTATGACTCAAGGCGGGAGGCACTCGTAGGTGACGGGAATTGTTTATGCGCGAAGTACATAACTACCAAGTACCTTTATCATAGTAACATCCAAATATAACATATTAACTAATACAACACCGGTCCTGTTTCGAGTTTTATGAGATAAAGGCGATGCATTCGCTTGAAAAGAAGCCAAAAAAGGCGGCGGTAATTTTTACTCTGCAGTGCGATGCAAAAACTCGACCTGGATGAACAGTTTACGATTTTATCGCATTCCATCCGATCCACAACGAGGGAGGCTATGGCTGGAACGCACCGGCAGAATGGACTTTCTGCATCACGATCCGGTGAAGTGGAATAAATGTTACAGACTTTTTAATGTTTTGATTTTTGGCAAGAGCATTATCGATGTTACTTCTTGTGATTACTCATCCTAGATTCCACAATTATTCACGAGAAAGGTAGTCTTAAGTCTCATGGATATGCTTATGATAACTTATGTATAAGTTTTTGCAAAATTTTAATGATAATGCATACTGTTTATGAAATAATTTGATAAATTGTTTCGATTAACATCATATGAACATAAACTTACAGAGGTTATTAATGTTCAATTGAATATATAAAATAAATATTCAACTTTAATCTCACAAAAATATTCATTTAGTGAAATCACCATTAACTTCATCCTTACAAAGCCTATTCTTAGTTTTAATAAAGAGGAATCTTAAATATATCGAATCAACACACTTTGGTTGGAAAAAGCAGCATTTGCTTCTCCTCCTCGAGTGATAAACGCGGGGTAATTTTTAATATTACCCTTAAGCGTAGTTGCCACGCTTCTTGCCGAGCTAAGGTTAATTTGGCAATGTTGAAGCGCTGTTGGAGGGGGGCGTGGCTGCGGAAAGCGATTCCCCATGGGGCTTATGGGAGTGAGGAGACTGTTTATTTAGACTGTGGTATTACAGTGTACATCAACAATGGTAATTGGAGATTTTTACAGGCGAGGGATCCTAGTAATTTGGGAATCGGACGTAAAAAATCTCCTGCATTTTATGCAGAATAATTTTGCACCTCTGGTGGAGGGAAATGTAGCGTTAAATGGTATTAACTCGAGCAATGGTGGGCAATTAATTAAGTCATTGCATAAACTGTGCAAAAATATCAACTCGACAAGATGACATATATAATTCATACTAAAATGCTGTCACCAGGCAACGTGATAACATACAATTTAACTGCAGACAGATTTAAACGTAAAAATAAAAAAATCAATGAAGAAATATTATTAGCGCTTTGAAACTATTCAACATTTTACAAATGATTTCATCTTACATTAGAAGTATAAATGTGCTAATTAATCAGCGTGAAGGTGGTATCAATGAAAATAAAAAATACTGTAACATTACAAAACGGAATATATTCCAAGAATATGGTGTTGAGTGCTAAGGACTGAGTTGATATTTTTCCAGAGATGCTGCAAGTTGACAACAAGCATTTTTATTCAAGGTATTTTTTTAAAATTTCAATGCTCGTGAAGATGTTAGCACCAAGTGATGGTCCTGGCGCAGATGGGAAAATTAAAATGGAACGGCGTTTCCGTGGAGGCATGGTGGAAGTCCATTCAGGAGATTAATGGCAGCAGCACCTTTTCATAGAGCATGAACTTAATTACACAGAAAATTTCGGCCTCGTCGAGTCAAAACGAAGGTCAGTATCGCCAAGGAAAATACATCGTTATTAATTTTAAAAAAATAAGCAAAACTGGTAACCATTCTAAAACATGTATGGATATGCACCCATCACACCATTTTCCCCGGAATAATTATTGCATCAAAGAAAAGAAAATATGTAACGTAGAATCTATTAAATACTTAGGCGTCACCATCACTGAAGACATGTCATGGGGGAAACACATCAGGGAAATAACTAGTGTAGCAAACCGTAGATTAGGATTCGTAAAAAGGGTTCTAGGCAAATGCGATGAGAGAGTACGAGAAAGAAGCTATTTTACACTTGTCAGGCCTCATTTAGAATATGCCGCTAGTATATGGGATCCGTACGAGGAAGGTATGATAAATGAATTAGAGCGCGTGCAAAGGAGATCGGCTGGGTTTGTTAAAGGCCGTTATGATAATTGTATAAGTGTTACGAGTTTAATAGAAGAACTAGGATGGGAATTACTATCAGAAAGCCGGTTAAAATTTAGGTGAAACCTTTTAAGTAAATTCCAAACCGATTAGTTCACAGATGACGTTAGATATATATTAAGAACCCCTGCGTATTACGCTAGGATTGATCATATTAACAAGATTAGAGAGATAGATTGTCGTACCGATAGATTTTAAATGTCACTTTTTCCGCGTACTATAAGAGAGAACAATAGGCAGCGTATCAAAGGGATAGGTAGGTGAAATATAGTAAGAGTAGTCTGCAGTGCATGATGCATGTAATGACAACCAATAATCCCTTTCTTATTATGTAGATACTAGCCACCTAGCTGCATGTGACCCTGTTCTCTAGCATGTCTCCCTTAAATATCCTACTTGCATGGCAATAGTGCATGTTTGGTGATCTTCACCCCCTGCCACACACCCTCGTGGTGGCTCGCAGGGTATTACGTAGATCTAGATGTAGATTTGCTTTCGATGTAGTCCTAAGTCGAAATGGCTGTTAATTTAAACTTTACGACATCACGCGTTACCTCGTGGAAGAATGTTATATTAGAATCCATATGGAAAAGATTCTTCGTACTTTTCCACAATTGTATTTATTAGTATTGAACAATTTTACTTGACGATGCAGCAAGCTGTGAAATGCGTTGTACGAAACGTCTTTTCATTTTGGATACTTTTGGCGCCTATTTATAATGGGGCATATAATTCCCGTCTTACATTTCTCGGGCATTATCTCGCTTGACCATATATCGCATATTAACTCGTGCATTTTTTTTAGCAAGGCTGAACCTCCATGTTTTAATGGCTCAGCTACTATACTGTCTTCTCCTGGAAAGTGGTCGTTTTTCATTTTCCTGATGATTCCTTCCACCTCCTCTCTGGATGGTTCCTGAGAGATTCCATCGTTATCCTCTTATCTTGGTTCGTGTCCCTCCAAGTCCTCATTTTCGTTCTCACTGTCCCAGTTGAGAAGTTCTTTGAAATGCTCGACCCGTCTCTGTAGCACTTTTTGTTTCTCAGCGATAGTATTCCCAGCCTTATCTTTACATTCTCCGAGTCTATGGACAGTCAATTATCATTTTGTTCGCAGGTATGTTGCACTGGCTGATTGGCTAATCATTACCCATAAAACTCCCACTGGTTTAATATTTCCATCCCGCCCCATCCCCGAATCCCTCTTTTGTTTATTTCATCATGCTTCACACATGATCTCCTATTATAAATATTCCTGATATTCCTCCTCTGGATCTCCGAAGGCACTGCCAGCTTTGATAGATGCTTTAGAAATGCAGAGCGGGATATTCGGAATGAAAATCATAAGAAAACAAAATTAATGAGACTCTCTAGGACGAAGAAAGCGAGGCTTGTGATTAAATTTGGAGGACACAAACTCGAGAAAGTAGAGCAATTTAATCTCTTAGGAAGCACGCTAGAGGACAACGGGCCGAGTAGCAAAGACATAAGAAAGAGAATAACGCTAGCTAAGGAGGCGTTAAGTAATAGAAGAGGGTTGAAGACGAGGAAAATGGGTAAGAATGTAAAGATGAGGCTGGTGAAAACCTTGATATGGAGCGTAGTGTTGTATGGAGCAGAAACGTGGACCCTCAGAAAGGAGGACGAGAATAGGCTGCGGGCATTTGATATGTAGGCGTGGAGAAGGATGGAGAAGGTGAGGTGGACGGAGAGGAAGACTAACGAGGAAGTGCTTGAAATGGTGGGCGAGGAAAGGAAGCTTCTGAATGAAACCCGGGATAGGCAGGGCAGATGGCTGTATTCATTCTCTGACTAGTTTCGTATAATAATTATAACAATTTTATTAGTTCCCAAAAGACAGGTTTGTTAACAAGTATGGAATAAGTCACTACACCTACTTAAAGCCAACACAATAGTCGATATTGCAGTCAACGTAGGTATTATATATCATTGCAATTTATCAAATAAAATCACTAAATAAATATGTAATCACACAGAGTTTATAATCACACTAAAATGTTAACAACATACATATCAGTGCATCAAAGAAGAATATTTTATTATTCAAATGAATGAGGCATAAATTCATCAATGGTATAGCATAATGATCACTAATAAATTAGTAGAGTTTAGTTTTGAATAAGCCAAAATTATCTATTTCCCTCAAATTTCTTGGCAAAGCATTCAAAAATTTAACACCAGCATACCCAGGGCTCTTTGCAAACATGGCTGAGTTGTGGGCAGTTTATCTCATGTCATTACCACCTCTTTTACTATACTGATGAACATCAGCACTATTGTTCGGGTTGAGTAGGGCTTTATTTTGAGGCACAAAAATTACCCTATGGAATATATAACACAAAGCTTTCCTTTTGGAATTCGTGCGCCTCTTAATCTGCGAATGAATCTCTCCACCTTTCACGAATACTTGTCCAGAGCATGCAACATCATCTAATCGCTCAATCACTTCACTAATAGTTATGCATTCATTCTTTCCGTTGTCCTCGTCGAAAACGGTATTCTTCAGATTATAAACATATGTGGTGGGGAGGCCACCTTTTTGTCAGATGTAGTACTAGACTTTGAGTCTACACCAGTGGATTTGGTTTCAATAGTAAAGGAAAAAGAAAACACATCCTATATGTGTATTTCAATACTCGTTTCTTCCCAGGCAAGGATTACTAAACAAGCGAACTTAAGTTAGACCCGCCGCTAGATGGTGTGTCGTGGGATGCTTGGGGAGCAGTCTTATTTAAATTGCTCACGGAGATGTTTTGAGAATGACTTGAAATCTACATGCAACCATCTTCCATGTAAAGCATAGACACCCTAATGCTTTACATGGAAGATGGTTGCATGTAGATTTCAAGTAATTCTCAAAACATCTCCGTGAGCAATTTAAATAAGACTGCTACCCAAGCATCCCACTACATACCATCTAGCGGCGGATTGAAAAGGATAGCGTTGCTGGTCCGTCCACTTGGTCGAACCGCTGCGAGAAGTTTACGCTTGAGACTGATGACGAAGCAAGCGACGAGAAAAAGGTCGAAAAAGCTAACGCGTTCAATAAAATTGTGGCAAGCGTAACGATTACCTTGTTGGAGCCATGAACTTGCAATGTGAAAATGGAAAGAATTCAGTGGTTATTTATTCCAGCTGATTCATCATCGTCATCACTTAGAATACGCTGCCAGTGCTTGGGATCCTCATGAGGTAGGATTGAAAACAGGGTTAGAACGCGTGCAGAGTAGATCAGTAAGATACGTGAATGGGCAGTGTAATTAAGTTAGTGTTACTGACCTCTTCTAACAACTTGGATGGGAATAGCTTTCAGACCGTCGATTGAAAAATAGACTCAATCTTTCATGTAAATTCAAAACCAATCAATTTTCCGACGAAGTCATTTATAAATTACGAACTCTAACATACTACGATACATCAGATGATGAGGATAAATCAAGGTAAATAGATTGTAGAACAGATAGGTTTATAGTGTCGTTTTTCCCGCAATCGATTAGATACCATTAGGGCTACATTAAGACTTTGAAGTAGGATAGTTGACAGGTAGTGGAGCTGGTTAAATCATACGCACCCTAATGCAGGTTTCCAAATCTGTCGAGTAGTACTAACACCATTTTTTGCATGTTACCTGCATGACTCTTGTGTCACGTTTATTTAGTTACATAATAGATCATTTTAGTAATTTCTGTAGCATTTGCACCATGCGAATAGTGTAGTAATGTAGTTTGTGTCGGTGAAAGTT
Organism: Ceriagrion tenellum; assembly: GCA_963169105.1. Classification (NCBI taxonomy): domain Eukaryota; kingdom Metazoa; phylum Arthropoda; class Insecta; order Odonata; family Coenagrionidae; genus Ceriagrion; species Ceriagrion tenellum. Next base: position 66,322,512 of record OY720642.1, on the reverse strand, counting down.
GATTTCTTCACTCTAGTTCATGTTGGTGATAAGTCACCCCCTGCCAATCACCCTTATGGTGGCTTGCAGGGTAATAAGTAGATATCTACATCTACGTGATACCCTGCGAGTCACAACGAGGGTGTGTGGCGGGGGGTGAAGATCACCAAACATGCACTATTGACATGCAAGTAGGATATTTAAGGGAGGCATGCTAGAGAACAGTGTCACGTGCAGCTAGATGGTTAGTATCTACATAATATGAAAGGGATTATTTGTTGTCATTACATGCATCATGCACTACAGACTACTCTTACTATATTTCACCTACCTATCCCTTTGCTACGCTGCCTATTGTTCTCTCTTATAGTTCGCGGGAAAAATGACATTTAAAATCTATCGGTACGACAATCTATCTCTCTAATCTTGTTAATATGATCAATCCTACATAATACGCAGGGGTTCTCAATATATATCTAACGTCATCTGTGAACAACTCGGTTTCAATTTTACTTAAAAGGTTTAAGCTAAATTTTAACCTGCGTTCGGATAGTAATTCCCATCCTAGTTCTTCTATTAAACTCGTAACACTTATACATTTATCATAACGGCCTTCAACAAACCTAGCAGATCTTCTTTGAATGCGCTCTAAATTTTTTATCATACCTTCCTCGTACGGATCCCATATACTAGCGGCATCTACTATTACCCTGCTCTACATATTACTTATTAGGGTCTGTTTCGTGTACAAACCTCGCCACTTTATATTTTACCCTTATATCACTTCTCTTCTCTCACTGCTTTCTAAAACTCCTTCCGTTTCTCTACGCTCTCTTCCACGCCTTTCAACCTTATATCCCGAGGTCTTCCTCGAGGCCATTTCTCTTAAATTTATATTTCCTGTATCTTCCTCGGTATTCTGTCAGTTTCATCGCAACTACACACTACCATGCGAGCCTCTGCACGGGCGTGTAGCAGGGGGTATTATGACACCAGCCGCGTAAAGATGTAAGATATAAGGTTTTGGGAGGTGAAATGGTGACGTGTTTTATGGGAGTTTATTGAGTGCAGCTCAGTTTTTATTATGGTCGCTTATTAAGTGCGGAAGAACGAGAATTGTAACTGTCTGTTCGGAAATGTATCTCTCTTCTTTTACCGCTTCTGTCAGACCTAGAGATGTAGTGAGGCGTTATGATAATATTCTCTGTGTCGATCTGAAACACACCACTTCTGAATTTCTCAAGCAAACTAAGCCTAGCGTGTAGCCTCCGAGTCTCTAGGTGCTCCCACCTTAATCCCTCTAAAAGCTGAGAAACAAGATCAGCGAATGAATCGATCTGAGATCGATTGTGATACATAGTAATTGAGTAGTTCATTCTATTTCTCTGGTAACGAGGACACAGGTTTCAAACAAGGTATATTTTTGAGGACTCATTTCCCAAAATGCTTTAACATAAAATAAGTCTTTAAATTCCCCATCTTATTATTTTGCCTTTTTATAGCACGTATTTCTGGGGAAGGGTTGAGCGTCAGATTTTGGGTGCTCCAGTTTCCAAGGTTATGTCAGCCTCTATCCTCACGGAAGATTTGTGCCAGGAAACTTGAGTCTCAGGGAAGAGCCGTCGTCTTAATTAGCATTGCTAATCACTTGGCACCGTTCCGATTACAACACCCGTTTTCACAAAAGGCAATACTTTCTGTTATTTTTTCCCCTTATAAATTAAAGACGGAAGTAAACATACAACATTACGATTTCAAAAATCACCGAATTTCAGCGAAAAATACTATTGTGCGACGCACTGTCCCATTTCCACAGGCACACATAGATTTCATAAATTTGTACACTTTGTATCATAAATTTGAGCATCATAAAAACGCTTTTACCACAATAATATTTTAAATTGTAATTATTCAATACAATAACAGTCAAAAAGTGTTATATACATGTTCTCTTAGCCATTAAAAACATTTCCAGGTACAAATCAAAATTAACAAATGCAAATATAAGCCCTTGTAGACAAATTTCACTTGCTGTTTACATTTTTACCCCCCGATTGCAGTGATATGAACAGGATTTCACCGGATGCGATGCGATTTCATCGCAGAAACGCTATGCTACTACATGCTAAAAATATATCAGTATATTTTCCATGTTAGTGCGACCTACAATCGATTAGTGTAATTAGCGACCTCCAACACCATAGAAGTCTGTAATTACACGTCGCAATTCCACAAACAAGAGTCAATAACGTAACTCCCATGTGTAATGGTGGTCTATGGGTTAAATTCAAACATGGCGGGTTAATATTTTTTGAAGAAATTGCCATGAGAAAAATTCGGCCTGGACCTGGAATCGAACCACGGACATTTGGTTTGCCGGAACAATGCGCAGACCACTACGCTATCCAGGCTTCCTAATTCCCATGGCAATTTTGGTGGATACAAGGCAACTAGCTAACTGGCTAAGCACGGCATATGTGCTGGTGAAGGATTCTGTTTCTTGGTTGTGGCTTCTTTGAAGTCCTCTTCTCCCTTGCGTTGCCATCTTTGATGGACCGCAAGGGCCTAAGATCTAGTTGACTTGTATCCACCAAAATTGCCATGGGAATTAGGAAGCCTGGATAGCGTAGTGGTCTGCGCATTGGTCCGGCAAACTATGGGTTAAATGCCAACACAAATGGACAACCATGCTCGATATTGGTTTTGAACCCAGACATTTAGGTTGATGGCGCGTTAACATAACTGTCACCTGGCCTAATTATCTATCAATCCACCACGGCCTCCGCCGTATATAGCAATTTAACCCGCGATAGCTATAAGAAGGTACCTGAAATGAAAAACACTCGATGTTGTACTGTCCACTTATTTTAATAATATTCAAACGTTACCACACGTGTTTCTGCACTTTAATTGGCCATCATCAGGCACTATGTAGCTGATGACGGTCAAATAAAGTTCCAGAGATGTAGAGATGAGTACCTTATGATGGCCAATTAAAGTGCCGAAAAACGTGTACTAACGTTTGAATATTGATAAAAGAAGTGGACAATACAGCATCGAGTGTTCGCCATTTCAAATATACAGTTCCGCAACATCTCGCCCGAGACCTTTGACTTCATTCGAAGGTTCCTGAAATTTAGGCCAGATATCCTGGACAGAAATTAGTTCCTCCCGTAGGGTAAATAATATTTTTGTATAGAAATATACATCCAGATACTACCCGTAGAGGCGTGAGGTAGGCGGTGTAAGGACACCAGCCATGTAGATGTCATGTATTAAAGAGAAGGAGTCGGGAAATGACTGGGGTGAAGTGCATCACCATGGAGTACTCTCCCTAGACACAGAATGTTTCTGTTATTGTCACCAATTTTACGAGGGAAGAAGGGTTTTTGTACCAATCACTTCAACAGAGTATTTCTCTATGTTTCGTCCCTTCTAACAGTCATATGTATAGCGTGCGGGGTCAATATTCAGGCATTTATATATCGTGCGGGGTCACAACTGTTAGAGGGATTAAGGTGGGAACCCCTTATACTCTCGGAGGCTACACACTAGGCTTAGTTTGCTTGAGAAATTCAGAACTGGTGGGTTTCAGAGCAAAACAGACAATTGTATGTCTGTGCAGTATGCAAAGGCAGTGTATCTCTCTAATTTTTTCGCATCTGTCAGACCTAGAGATGTAGTGAGGCGCCATGATAATGTTCTCTGTGTCGCTCTGAAACACACCAGTTCTGAATTTCTCAAGCAACCTAAGCCTAGCATGTAGCCTACGAGTCTCTAAGGGCTCCCACATTAATCTCTCAAAAAGTTGTGAGACACTATACGTTCGTTCGTAGTAGATTTTAACGAAGCGTGCAGCTTTGCTTTGTATTTTATTAATTTTTGATAAAATGTTTATGACCAGGGTCCCAAATGCTCGCGGTGTATTCGAGGTGTGGCCTAACCAGAGCGAAGTAGCATCTCTCTTTTTTTTCAGCCAAGAACCTTCCAATTATACGCTTAACAAAACCTAGTTTCTTTTATGATGTACCGTTTATGTTTTGTATGTGTGTTCCCCACGGTATATCAGAAGTGAAGGTAATACCAAGATATTTAACTCTATCTGAAGATTAGTAAAAAATGAACATGTAGGTGGATGCATCATGTTGTCAAAGATGGGTTGGGTTTGTGAATAATTCAACATTAAAGGAGAATGTCTTCGTCCGTAGGCAAAAATAACCAGATTCGCAGAGGTGCTCCCGAAAAAAAATAATGGGTCCTTGAAACTAAATTCGTGGGAAATGAGAATAATAAATATTTATTAGCTCTAGGTACATTACCCCTTAGTGAACCAATATTACCATTACCATTGTGGTGAGCTTAAAAAACCAACATAGTATTAAACATGAACAATGAGTTTAAAATTATTTGAAACATAATAATTCAAAGAGAAATACAAAGATACGTGTAATTCTCTCGGGCTCGCCACCGGGTAAGAAATTTATAGGCTGCCTATGAATATCTTACCCGGTGGCGAGCCCGAGAGAATTACACAAGTATTACTCGCCGGGAAAGTGTTAAATCATACATTATTATACGTATTCATATCTCAAAATATCAAAGCAAACTAACGATAAAAGACATTTTATTGAAGATTGAACAAGAACAAAGTAAGAATCGGATGGTGATATGGATATAGCCATGCGAATCAGAGTGGTCAGGGTGGAATCGGGAATCGGTTTCGGTCGCGTGGGTCTTTCTGGTTACCCCAGAAAATATTTTCGTCTTTCCTCCTCCTCGTCTCTCCATTCCCCAGAACCTAGTTTCATTAATGCTGTGCCGTTTATGTTTTGAATGTGTTCCCCAAGATATATCAGAAGTTTAGGTAATTGCAAGATATTTTACTCTATCGGAAGATTAGCGAAAAATGAACATGCAGGTGGATGCATAAAGTTGTAAAAGACGGGTTGGGTTTGTGAGTGCTTCAGCATTAAAGGAAAATGTCTTCGTCGGTTAGCAAAAGTAACCAGATTCGCAGAGATTTTCCCGAACAAAAAAGAATAATAAATATTTATTAGCTCTAGGTAAATACCCCTTAGAGCACCAATATCACAATTACAATTGTTAAAATAAGACACTGTCTCCGGCGTTACTCTGTGGAACTCCTTCATCTTGATAATAAAAAACACTTGGTTGTTATTCCACACTTTATTGTAAGGAAACGACCCGGGTTTCAGCATGTCATGCCATCTTCAAGAGATGGCATGACATGCTGAAACCCGGGTCGTTTCCTTATAATAAAGTGTGGAATAACAACCAGGTGTTTTTTATTATCAAAATTACAATTGTGGTGAGCTTAGAAAACCAACTTAGTATTAAACATGAATAATGACTTTAAACATACTTGAAACATAGCAATGTAAAGAAAAATACAAAGATTCATTATACGTATGCATATCTCAATATAACAAAACAAGCTAACAATAGAAGACATTTTATTGAATATTGAACAAGTACAAAGTGAGAAGCGAATGGTGATATGGATATAACAATGCGGGTGATCAGGGTGAAATCGGCAATTGGTTGCGGTCGCGTAGGTCTTTCTGGTTACCCCAGTAAATATTTTCGTCTTTCCTCCTTCTCGTCTCTCCACTCTCCAGAATGCTCTCCCACTTCCCCTCCGCCGGGGATGATGTGCCGCCGGGAATCTGCGATGGCGAGGAAGACCAACCGACGATGTTAGCCGCCGTTGGTGTCGGGATGACCAAAAATGGACGATCCGGTCGCTCCACTGCCCACCCACCTCTCTCTCGCTCAATCTCTCTTGTCTTGTATGTGCCTACCTACCTCCGCTCTGCCCCCTCTGCACGGGCTGACGGGAAGGCGCGGGGGCGACCGGGAGGGGCGAAAGGGCATAGAGAGAGAGAGGGGGGCAGGGCGGAGGAGGAACCGCCGATCGGGCGTGGGCCGCAGCCGCAGCCGCCGCCGCTCAACGTCGGGGCTTCGGCTCTTATAAGAGTCGACCGCGGCCGCACACATACACCTCACCAGCATGGTGTGGCCTAGTTGGAAAAAGTAGTATGGAAAGCCTCGAAATTTGTGAAAGGAAATGCATCAGATCCATTTCCAAATTTAATAGACGAACAAGAAATGAGGACATTTATAAAATAACAGGAATTATACCAATTGAGAATATCCTAAATACCTTGGAAGAAAACTATTTTGAGAAGGTGAAGTCAAACCCAAACAAAATAATCCAGGACCTATCAATCTGTAAAACCAATGAAAGAGATAAATACAAAAGACCTGAGAATAAAATAAATATATAAGCCATAGTATATCTTGAGAGCGCGAGGGCGCAATAGGTGACACAGGGCAAGAGCTAGCACCTAAGCGGCAGTCCCTGATATTAAGCTGCGCAGCAGGAACGACACATCGCGCGCACACATGCACCTGGGAATCGCCGCAAATGAGGCGGAAAAAACTGGGTCATCGCAGAATACCGAAAAACTATGACTTCAACCGCGAATTTGAAAAAAAAATCCCCCAGTTTATTTAATGAGAGTCGAATGGGTGGGATTCGTGCATTTAAAAATTCACCAGAATGGAGATAACGATAACGAATGGGCAGAAAAAGAAAAATTTGTTTTATTCCGCCAGTTTTAATTCGGGCAGGACCAGTTTATGCCCATCGGTGTCGTCCTCAGGCATCGTACCGCAGGCATTGATGCTGATGGCACCATTGGGTCGAAAATAGTCGTACCTGAATAAAAGTTCCACATTTAAGGTAGTTAGAGCGAAACAACATTTTATCTAGATATCAATGAATTTGGTCACATTATAAAGAAAAATATATCACCCTTCCATTGACATAAAAAATTCAACCCCTTACCACATTACTTTCCTAGATATTTGCCAAAAAATACCTGCCCTTTTAATTGGAAATGGTACGTGTTTGCACTCCAGAGAGTTTTTATATTAAAAATGAGGCCTTTCTTACACTTAGATCTATTCAGAAAATCAACAGTGTGTAGTTTTAATGATTTCCCTACTATTTTTGAAAATTAATCATATTGTCACCACAGTAAATTCTTCGAGATCACAATAAACCACAAACAAAACCACAATAAACAAATTGATGGAGTTTCAAACGTACCGCGTGAAAAAAATGAGTCAAGTTAAAGATTTATTTAGATATTTTAATTTCTTTACTTACAATTTCCGTCATGTAAAACTATATTATTGCACCATTAATAATGCAATATTTCATGTGTGTGTCCAACAGATGGTGAAATAAAAACGTTTAATTGGAATATGGTCTCTAATATGATTACGGAACTATCTGGCTCGCACTACCTTAAGGTGATTCAGGCTTGACTGTGTGAGTCAAGACTACTAAGTTACATTTTTATTTATTCTCTTCAAATAATCCTGCTCCAGCTAATGAATTTGGTCACCTAACGAAGAACCAAATTAAGGTAGAAAATGTGTAGATTTTTCCTCGAATATATTTTTGATGACCACATATGTAAAGCCGTAGAAGCCAACTGCAGCGCCATTTCCTTGGAACTGCCGCATTCTGACTTCAATCACGGCTGGAGTTCACTAATAGCCAGGGTTGGGCAAAATACAGACCGAGGAGTATTTGAAATACAAATTACTGCTCCAAATGTACCTGAGATACAAAATACAAGATACATTCAGGTCGTGTTTTTGAAATACAAAATAAAGATGTATTTCAAATAAGTATTTTCAAATACTTGCATTTGAAATTCTGCCTAGCCCCAGTAGGTCCTGATTGGGGAAGAGTCGATTCCAATTTTTTTCGATTCCGATTCGCCAAAATTGATTCTCGATTCCATCGATTCTTATTCCTAACAATAAGTGGGATATTGATATACCAATAGCGTACGATTATTATTTAAATTCAAGTATCGGCTGAAATAAAATAACAAAGACAATTAAGTCGCTCAAAAAGTATATTTATCAACAAGTAGCAAATATATCCTCAGCTTATTGAGGTACATATAGTATAAATTGTATAAATTGATTGCTTACACCCACAATTACTGAGACAAATATGATGTGATAAATGAAATTTGACTTGAGTATTTATCTATCTGGAATCGATGGAATTGGAATCGAATTTAGGCGATCGATCCTCGATATCGATTCTAATCCCGAGAATTGGTGAAATCGAGAATCGACATTTGGATTTCACTTATCCTTAGTCCTAAGACTTAAACTTACAGCCAGAGCTAGGCAAAACACAGGCCGAGGAGTATTTGA